>JADEZT010000003.1:0-1200236 GCA_016618095.1 Colletotrichum echinochloae | reverse complement strand
AGTTCGGGTGGTGACCGGCATGTTTTCAGTTGATGGTTCCTCCACGTAAGCCCCCCTGCCGACGCGCGGGTACGCGTATCCGACACACGATCCGCACAACTATCAGTCTTTTAAGGTGGACTCTTGCGGGACCGGGGCATCGCGTACCTCCACTCTGCGAGTACACACAGACTCTCTCCCGCGTGGTTGTGTAGTGTAGTGGTTATCACTGTAGGTTCCCGCAAGACGCACTCCGACGTCCATCACGTACTGACTCCCTTCGAGCCGGATTTTGATCACTCGCTATCGAATGTCTTCCGGCAACCCCGGTTCGAGCCCGGGCACGACCTGATTTTTGGGGGGTTTCCCTGTAGTGCGTAAATGGATGGTGATGGCGGCAAGAGGCCTTGCTTGGTATCCGTAGACTGACTGGTTGGTTCATTCTTTTTCTTTGGATTCAATGAGTGCATATACTCACTCTTTTGGCGACGTAAAGCCTTGAGGAGCATCGAGCAATGGGCGGACTCGGTGCCGGCTACATTCGGCACTCTATTCCGGCATCGGAGCTACTCGATCGTCACCTCTCCTCTCTCCCCCCTCCTACTTCCATGTCGTGCCGCTCCCTCCACTTGCATAGTCACATGACGGTGTAATCAACGTACTCCGAGTCTCCGAGAAGGCAATCAAGAGCCTCCGCAGTCTTCCAACCCGCAATGTCCATCCCCACACGCGTCTCGAGGAACTGCTTCATCCCCGCAGGCAGAAGAACCCTATTACCCCGCGCCGCCAGCCAGACCTCGCCGTTCAGCCTCAGGTACCGCACAATGGCCACCAGTGCAAAGGAGTTTCTGTGCATCCTCCCGGATAAGCCCGACGCGCTTGCGCGGCGATTGGAGGTTAGAGCGTGAGTGGGCGTCCCCTCCTCCCGGCCGTTGAGAAGGATGAAGGCCGTTTCCGAGAGCGCTGGGGTGAATGAGGCTGATCCGGCAAAGTACGCATCTGGCCGGTGCTCAGGCTCACGCGGGCAGTGGAAAGATGGCTCTGGGCGGTATGTTCTCTCCCTCCTCCTCCTCCCGCGAGCGGCTGTTAGTCTGACGGGATTGGTGCATGGGCGCAGGCGCCATGTTTGGTGAGCACCCAACCGAGGGGAGCACACCCAGCTTCAAGGGGAGCGTGATCATCTACACCGCCAAGGATGCCGATGAGGCTTGGGAGCTCATCAGGAACGACGTCTACGCCAAGAGCGACGTGTGGGATCTCGAAAAGGCGCAAGTCATCCCGGTAAGTCAACGGATCTGCGTGCCCGACCTGGATGGAACAAGCTTGCTTTTCGTCGTAGCGAGATTGATGCTGATGCCGATGCGTCGTGTAGTTCAAGTCTGCCGTGCGGGAGTCTTTGTAGCTTTCTTCACGAACGGCCTCACTTGACTAGTTAAACTGAGGGTCACTTCACTAGTTAAAATGTATTGGACGCAGCGGCGCGGAATATGTTATGTCAGAATCCCTCTCTTGTCTTTTTCTTCTTCATTACCGTGACTCGTTTCACCTTCTGTGACCCTCTTCGGAACCGACAGACTGAATCAGATCCTCCACGTCCAGCCGCTCTGCCAGGTCCAACAACGCCTGCGGCGAAAGACCGCCCATGCCCCCCGCGTCGAATATGTCCCACCCCGCCTCCTCCATCTGGTCCAGAAACGACCCTTGCTCGTGCCCGTGGCTATGGTGGTGCTGGTGCTGGTGCTGGTGCTGCGGGTTCGCGCCGCTCGGCGTCGGCGTCGGCGGCTCCTCCGCGGGCGGCGTCAGGGCCGACATGATGTGCTCGAGCTGGCTGAGCTCCAGCTTCCGCAGCGGGGCGACGAGGCTCCCCTTTGAGATCATCTTGTCCAGCACGCTGGTGATGTTCTCGCACCAGGTGTCGTCCTGTATGAGCGAGGGGCTGATGACGCGGATGAGGTGGAGGAGAAAGGCCGAGGAGAAGGCGTCCTCGAGCTGGAAGGGCAGGAAGGCCTCGAGGAGGTCCTCGTCGCCGAGGACGCGGAGGGTCCGCAGCACCGTCTGCGCCGAGTCGACGCACGACTGGAGGAGGGAGGCGACGGGGGGCGTCAGGGAGAAGGTGTGAGACTGCCGCGTGTCGGAGTGTTCGATGTGCATGTGGAGGGCGCACATGACCAGCGGTCGGGTCGTCAGCACCACGCACTACCCGTTTTAACCAAGGGATTTGTTGTCAGCGAAGGTGTGCTCTGCAGTTTCTTCTCTGTCACGGAGCGCGAGGGAGGGGGGGGATATCGGTACGTACGTGATGGTAGGAGAGGATGAGCCGCAGCGCCATCCTCGACGCCCTGCTGACGGACCCTTGGAAGTGAGTGTCGAGCAGCGCCGTGAGGTCTCGTGACAGACGCGCGAGGTCCCTGAGGATGGACTGGGTGTTTGGGACAAGCGAGCCGTCAAACTCTTTGCCGACACCGTAAACGGCTGAAGCGAGTCAGCAAAGGGGATTTGCATGCAAGAGGGGGGGGAGATCAAAAAGGCTTACTCGTGAGAATGCGTGCCATCAAGCGCGAGAGCCGGACGTGCAGGGTCATGTTCAGCGCGTCGAGGGAGCCGTCCACCTTGGAGGGCAGCTTGACGGTGATGTCCTCGTCGCGGATCGATGTCGGCGCCCCCATGAGGGCGGAAAACTCCCTGTCCAGGGTGTACACCACCCAGAAGACAATGTTGCAACGCCTCGAGTAGTCGGCGCCCACGACGTCTTCGGGCATGTGTCTGTAGATGCCTTCGACGATGCCGATCCGCAGGGCCTGTCCGATCTGCGTTTGTTCTTGCGTCAGCCCGTCCTTTCAAGGATCCGAAATCACCGCCAAGGGAGAGGTGGTGAGAAGGGAGGGAGGGGTCTTCCCACGTGTTGATATGCCGCCAGCCTCATGTCCAAGCACTGAAAATACAAGGCCGCCAGCGCGAGAGCCTGGATGGCATGGATGGAATCCGGGTTGAGGCCCGACAGGTCGGGGAGCAGCGCCATGGCCCGCGTGGCGTACTGGACTCCGGGAGGGGCGGCGGCGCGCGGGGTGCCGCTGACGACGAAGGCCTTCCCGAAGGCCAGGATGAGCAGGTACTGGGCGTACCACAGCCTCGAGGAGGCGGCCTTGGCGGCCGGGTCCTCGTACAGCTCGCGCATGTGCCTCAGGAAGGACGGCTCGTCGATGATGTAGAAGACGGCGCCGAGGTAGAACTTTGCCGTGTTGAGCAGGAACATGGCGTAGTCGAGCGGCGGGAGGTTGGACACGTCGGGGGTCTCGGCGGCGCCCAGGGGCGTCCACTGCATCCTGAAGGCGCCCTCGTGCGGCAGATGCCACGGGTCCGGGGCCGCGTCCGGCATGCGTTTCCCGAGCAGGGCCAGGACTCTCCGGGAAAAGGACCACGAGGAGGTCGGGCCCATGTACCCTGCCGAGTCCCGCGGGTCAGCATGTCTCTTATCCCGACTACGAGTGAGAGAGAGAGAGAGAGAGAGAGAGAGAGAGAGGGTTGGTTGTCTACTCACAATACCGGTCGCCTACTTTTGCAAACGTGTAGTCGTTGTCGACCAGGGGGTTCTGCCAGAACCCGGGCCCGATCTCACCCTCATCTCGGTGGGTTGAAGGGCCATCGTCCACCTCACTATCCGGTTCCGACGGCGCAGCACCGCCTAGGGCCGGACTGTCTACAAGTACGATCCGTAAGTCAAGGGCGTTCTGTCGATACGCGGGAGGGGGGTTGGGGAAAGTTTTGGAGGTTTTCCTTTACCATTACTCGGGGTTTCCAACCGTCTCGCCATGTCCTCATTACGGCCCGTGGTGGACGTGTGAAGCGGCGTCGCGTACGCCTCGGCATAACGGCCCTGCACATCCTCCACATCGGGTCCTCGACTCAAAGCCCTCGTCGAGCGGTCGTGAACCTGCTCGGTATTGCGGTTCTGAAGCTCGCGTAGGTAGCTTACCGAGACGAGAGTCAGTCAGCCTTTTGTCCCTCCCCCCCATCAACCCCCCCTCCCCCCTCACCGCCAGCGGTGAAGACGCAGCTTGTTTTGGGCTCCGATAAACTCACCTCTCCGGCACCGACACCCGCTTGTCCTCGGCGGCGAAGATGCACCGGTGCTTTTTCCTATCGCAACGGGCGCAGGGCTGAGAGCCGGAGCACTTGACCTTCATCACCCGACATCTCTCGCATCTTTTGTTTGGCAAGACGAAATAGTTAGTTACTGGAACACTCAATTCTCTTCTCCTTCAGTTCTCCGACAGTCGGGATAAAGGGGCGGGGACGGTTCTCCCTCTCTCCCTCTCCCCCCCCCTTCAAAAACCAACACGCACGCTTTTTGGCATTTTTTAGTCACTTTGTATTGGCCTTGGCTTAGTTGCGGCATGGCGGACTGGTCTCGCGAGGCCGGGTCAAAGGCTTCATGTCGTTCCCTCGGCGAGGTGAGGCAGGTTTATCGCGACGATGTTTCGGAGGGTATCGATATGTCGGAGCAGCGTTCCGACAACTTCCACGGGCAGCGGCGCCCTGCCCGTCTTTAATGGAACGGGCAAAAAATTGGGGGAAATAACCTGCACACTAGCGCCCCCCCTTGCTGACGGCTTATCGGCGGCCAAGTGTGCGTCTGTCTCACGTCTGGGGTAGATTGACTCGCCGAAGATAGCCGACAAGCGCCCATGTTGCAGCTCCAGTCAGTCATCTCTAAGGCCTTGGAAGTGTGTGGCTTTGCGCCTCAAGGTTGGTAGGTATTAATAATAGAGTGTCGCGTTTGACAAGAGGTACGCATCATCGCGGGGAAGATCGACGGCGGTCAATGTCAAGGGCAGACAGACGTATGGGGCCCAATATCTGGAAACCGTGGGGTTGACGGGGCACGAGACCACTTGGTTTCGAGGAGCAGCTCGTGACAGACAAAGGCTCTCTCTCCTGCGGTTGTATGTGTAAAACCTGGGGGTTGAGGACGGCCAAGCCGAGTGTAGCATTGACTAGGAGAGATGGCCGTCGTGCATCCCAATTTTCTCTGGATGCTGCGTCGGCAAACCCGACGATGGACGGGAGCGCAAGAAAGCCTGAAAAGGCAGATGACTGAAAGGAAGACATAACTTTGGACAGGAGCATCTTGTCGATAAAGAGGGAGACCGGAACGGCCAGCACTCGCTTTCATCAGCTGAGTTTACCATGAGCTGGATCCCATGCGCGCATCTCGACATGACACTCGGCCCGCACAATTGGGATTTCTCGTTGCGTAAGAACATCCAACGAGAGAGGAGGGCGATTTGCGCTGGAGAAGATGCTGGAAAAGTCTCTTCGCTGCGCGCACATGGGATGGCCGAGCCCGATGCGCAATGTCCACGTCGGGTGTGGCATCCGACATTCCCCAAGCAGCCGATGACGTCTGCAAGGCCGAAATGTCGGATACACATGCCGATCCTTTCGAGGCCAATCACGCCAACGCTTCTTATCGGAGGCGGTTAGTTATGGGTGTCTTTGCTCGCCACACCCACCAGACCATGAAGTTACGGGCATGGAAGGGGTTCATGGTCGGTCGTAGGGTCTTACTGAAATAATTCCTCAAATCTCATCGAGATTCGGCCTAGACATGACTGCATAAATTCTCCCCGACAGACACGACCAACCCAGTGGTGGGAGACTGATGATCCCTCCTCGGATACAGTACGTTATCAAAGGCTGAGACGACATAGAACCTTGGCACCCTATATACAGCCATTTTTAAGTTATTGGCCATGACCCGCCGGGTCTGTATTCGGCTTTCCCTCGACTGGCGTTCCCAAAGCAGACTCTAGCCGTCCCCTCGGGGAAGATGTCAAGGGAACCCATGATCAAGGCAGAAATTGAGACAAGAGCTAGCTGCTGGGGCGGTATTGCTCTGCTGAAGCGGTACGGCTGGCTTTTTGGGTCGGCGAAAATGCCGTCTGTTGGGTCGACACTCGAGGAGAAGCTGTTCGATCCGGCTCGATCAAGCCATTAATTGTGAATAGTTGCGGGTAATTCATCTCTGCCTCCGCCGTGTTTGCACCCCCCCCCCTCGTCATATGACCACTAAACTCGGAGAACAATGGATCGTCACGCAAATAGACACCTCACATACTTTGCTGGACCCCTGCATCCTATGCTCTGTTCGTCTCAGTCACATTTCGTAGTAGGAAACGCAATGTCTTGGGTGTTTCTCAGTTTTTTTCTTTTTACTCTATGTGTCATTATGGGATATCTATAAACTCATGATGCATCGCTTGAAAACAAAAACACGGAATAAAAAAGACGCCGACGTCCTCACCCGAAAACCCGGCGACGAAGCTCGCTCTTCAGAGACCCGAGCATGTGCGAGCTCTGCTCGACGGCCCCCTTGTTCTCCACCGCCCGACGGTGCAGGTATCCCATGCACTCCGACACGGAGCCCCAGGGCAGGTACTTGAAGGGCTTGGGGATCGCGTCCCTCTTCAGGCCAGAGTCCGCCAGGCACGAGTCGTAGTTGTCGAGCAGCTCGCAGCTCAGCTCGTCCGCCATGCCGAGGAGCTGCCCGCACTCGAGCTCGGTCGTGGCCCGGCCCTCCAGGAGCCGCCGGCGGTGGTTGGCGATGGCCGCGGCGGAGCTGGCGGCGTTGTGCGTCGCGAGGAAGAGCGCGCTCGCGGGGAACGCGCGGCCCCCGCCGGCGGCGGCCTGCGGGGGGAGCCTCTGGCTGATGAACATGTCCGCGATGTCGTCAAAGTTGCGGTCCGTGTCCTCCTTGGTGTCGTGGATCAGGGACCGGACCTCGTTCTCGATGTAGGCCCCGCGGACCAGCTTGACCCCCAGGCTCCACCCCTCCCGGGCGGCCAGCGCGATGTGTCGTTCGGCGTTGGCCTTGGAGGCCTTCAGGTAGGCCTGGATCGTGTTGTACACCAGGGGCTTGCTCTCGCGGTTGTGGTCCCTCATCAGGTCGATGGCCCACTCGTCCAGCTGGGGCTGCAGGGCCTGCTGCTCGGCGTCGATCCAGAGGCGGGAGCGCTGCTTCTTGGCCTCGTCGCACATCTCATCCAAGGCCTTGCGGATCACGTCGGGGATAGGGGCGCGGGCTCTCATCGCATCTACGGCAATGGGACCAGCACCGGTAATCCTGGAAAAAGAGGTGTTGGTGTTAGTTCAGGTGGTTGCGGGGAAGCCGCGCTGTTGGGCGGAATAGAAACTTACTTGACGGCGAGAAAGTCGCCGGGTGCCAGCATGTGGAGTGTCTCAATGTTGCCCTTCTTCCACAGCTCGACCATCTCGTAGAAGGGTGCGGCGTAATCGCCGGCATGTCCCTCGGCGCTAGCTTCCTTGGTGTCCAGAACGATTTCCTTTGCGTAGTTGAGGATGACGCCCTGGTACCCCATCCGCTTGACGTTGGAAACCGTCTTTGTGACTTCCCGCAAGTTCTCGCCGGCACAGAAGTGGTCGTAGATGGTCCATCGCAGCAGACGGTTGAGGATGGGGTTTCGGTCCGGGTTGAAGAGCGCCATCTTGGACTTGGCGATGAAGTGCAGTAGGGGTAGCGCGGGCTTCATGAGCAGCGGTGACGACATGAACTGTGTGAGGACGAGCGACCTGACCAGACTGGTCGTTGGCAGCCTGGACAGAGGCGACTTCTTGGTGGTTGACAGTAGAGCATTAGACTTGGCCGCCGGCGTGGTGGTGGCGGCGGTGCTGGAACATCTCGCCGCTCCCTGCAGTCGCAAGGACCGGCACAAAGGCACCGGAGCCTGGCTGGACACGACGAGTCGGGCAGGCATCGTGGACAAGCAAGTCGAAGGCTTGGGTGTGGTGAAGCTCATCGGACGGGTGGGATGGGGGTGTCTGGGCACAAAGTATTTATATATCCTGGACGGCTATGGACGGCATAAACTCTGAGTCGCGGCCACGGCCAGATCATCGTGGAAGTTTGTCTCGGAGCTATGTAGCGACCCCCCCACCACCGGCGGCGTTCCGATAACGTCTTTGCACATTCTGGGGTATAGGTACGGTTCTTGCGTTTGGATTCGCGGCTCCGAAACCCCGTCATGAGGGTTCCTGCGGCCCATCTGGCACACTTCACCCATTACTTCAGAAGTGGGTAAGACAGGGCCGCCACCAAGGGGAAATCGGGACGCCATTGGGTCACCGATGGGCTCGGGATCTCACAATGGGCCGTCATCAGGTACACGAGTACAGATGCATGAGATAACAATGACCAAGTGATCAGAGCTGAGGGTCCTGGACAGGGAGGGCGCGCCCGGAAACGGCGAGTCTCGGTGGGCGGTTCCGACATGTCGGGATCGGGTGCGCTTATCATGTCGGAAGACGGTCCCGACAACGCCAAGGCAGATTCAGGTTGGTTGGGTGCAACACTATATATCTCAGTCTCAGACAGCAAGTCGGATTGCTTGCATCAGCGTGTGCTTCAGGGAAACCCCTAGATCTAAAAATATCCGTAATTATTCCATCGCCAGGTCCAGAATCTGTAAATGCTGCATACTCTGCATCTCGACAAGGCAGCTGTGGCTAACGTGAGTCTTGCATCAACGTTTATGAATCAAGCTGTCTCTGTAACTCTGAGATTTGGGCATCGACTTTGTGTCATGACTTGCTTATGAAACAGGTCACTTCCACACGCCTGGGCTCTCTGTTGGTGCAAGGTTGCTGGCCGAAACCAAGCATATTACATATATATATATATATGTATATGTATAAATATATGGCCTGCGCATGTCGAATCCCCGATTACATGCCCAAAAGTCCAAACCCCTCTGAACTACAGCAATAGCCAGCAGGGCCCTGCAGTAGCCGAGTTGGACTGCCTTTTGTTCTTCTGTAGAACTAAGCTGCAAACGATGCTCTCAACACCTCCAAGATGACGGTTCAGACTTGTTCCCGCTAGGCATATATGTATATATATTTATATATATATATATATATAGGAATAAAAATAAAAAGCCGGCCACACAAAGAAGCGGCAATGCGTCTGGTACGGAGCAGCCCGGTTTCCACACCCATTTCCTAACCTTACGAGACCTCTTCCAGTGGCCAACTCTATCCCCCCTTTGAGGCTCCGGGCCCTCTAGAAAGAGGCCGAAACCAATAGGAGAATAACAACCGCGTCAGACTTTCACGTTTCTCCCCTCGAAGCCGTGTGATTCCACGCCTCACAAAGACTTGCTCCGTAGCCGATTCTTCAAGCTTGCGTCCCAGAAGGCCTTACCCAGAATCAACGAAGGCTTGCAGTGCTCCACCACATAACACTGCAAGGTGATCGCCCGACGAGGCCCAGCACCTCTCTCGTTCCACTTCCAAACTAGCGACAACTTCCCTATAGTTCTCATCGGTTTGTCGCTTCCCAATACAACCTTGATCACCTCCCCGTCAGGTTGTGGTTCGTCATTCAAGCCTAACCTGCTTGCCTCGCCAATGGAAATGATGTTCCCTCCCAAGTGGTTCAGAACAATAGCATTTACCTGTCTGGTGGTGCCAGCATAACACGTTACATATCCGCTGACCGCATCTGTGGGCATACTAGGATCGCCTGTCAAAGTTTTGTCGTAGAACGGGTCCCCATTCGTGTTTTCGTTCTCTTTTGTCTCGTTGCTAGAGGTCCGAGTCAGGGTGACATGCGTTGACGTCTGAGGCGAGGTGACATGCGTCGATGCCCTCGAATGCGACTGGGACTTTTGATAACGGTCCAAACATCAGCGACTTGTACGAGACGATGATTGATCGGCTACCTACCGGTCTGGTCTCGGAAAGGGATTCCGATGACGATAGAGATGCTCTGGATGCTCTAGGTGCTCTGGATCCTCTAGGAACATGTCCAGTTTCCACTAGGCTTACCCCCAGTTCAATAAGTGCGTCAAACCCCACCATTGTCGATGCTCTAGAGGATGGTGACCGCGCTTCCGGCCGTCTATATCCATGCGCCCGCTCCAGCTGAGTTTCCAATCTTTGTATCGTTCCTAGTTGACTCATGATGACTGTCTCTAAAAGCTTCCTATCAAGGCGTCTGTCAGCGCACTGAAGTGGATCAAGACATCTCGGTTTGCCGCCCTACTTCTGTTCCCGAAGTCGTTTCCTCTCTCCATGTGCCTCGTGCGGCAGCTTCTTCCTCTGTAGGCTGCATGCTTCCAGCTGAGCAGACGACATGATGATCTGCAGACAAGACTGGACGAGCTCCATCTCCGGGAAAGGCACCAAGATGGAGTCCCTGTACTGGCGCCATCTTAGAAATCTGACAAGAGTGCTCCGGCTCCTTCTCAAGCGCTCCAGACGCCTGATAGCTTCGGATAAGTGGCGCTTCACTATCGTCGCCTCCGCTTCGATCTGCTCGATGATGCGGTTCTCCGACACATGCTTTAGAACGGCCGAACGGGGGTGCTGCGCGCAGTGGCGATCAAGGGCGACCTGGGCTGTGCCGATTGAGCCCCAAAACATGATAGCCTGGCCTGCATGCCGTTGCAGTTGCTCTGTTGGGGAGCCGGCACACTTGGAGAACTGGCGTAGTTCTCTGGCAAACTTCTTCCCGTAGCCTACCAACTGTCCAATGGCAACGCAGCTTGCAATGACACCAAGGACTTCGGCCATTCTTGCATCAGCGGTAGTAGGAAAAGGAGGCAAAGAGGCCTGGAGTTTGTTTTTCGGGATCCCGGGCTATCATCTCTCTTTTCTATGACATGCTTCAGGACGCAATGCGGTGTCTGACAGCGGCTTCACCTATTCCAAGTCGATCCCGAGTCTGGTTCGACAAAACGAGCCTCTCTTTTGCTGGCTGCGTCGTATCGAAGCAGGCTGTGCCGCTTCGAACCTATAGAGATGGGACACAATGCATGCAAGGCTTTCATCATGCAGTGCAGCTGCAAGTAGGATGAGGCGAGCCTCTCTAGGACTGAGGGCGGACTTGTGGGCGAACACTCCATGTTGCATCGACCAGATGGGGGGCATTTCCGTCCTTTATGCATCTCTCCATCAGCGAAACCAGCAGAGCAAGTGACGAATTCAGAAGTGGTAGCCTGTCGACGGTCTCTTGTCGGTGACGGAAATCATTTTCCACGGGCAAATCATGTTGGTTCCCTCAATCGTGCCGCAGACCGGTCTCCCCAGTATCACTGCTGATGAGCATCCTGTCATTCAACCTATCATCTACAACGCCACCACCCCATTTTGGGCTTAAGTCGGCTACCGACTACCGGCTCTTGTCGAACTAACGAAGCAGCATCTTACGGTGTCGGGGTTAGCTGGCTGGCTGGGTATGAGGTCACATGTGATGTTAACCCTCCCCTCATACTAGTGATCTAGATTAGAAATCGCCCGTGATGCATTATTTGGGGACAATTTCCACTTTTTTTGGTCCATATCGTGAGTTTCTTGAATACCATTGCATATAGGCAGAAAGCGTCACTTTCGCGCGCAGATACTTGGTCACATATCACACAGTCTTCGTCTGTCTCCAAGGCTAAGCTACGTCGACAGATGTTGCGTTCTTGATCCCATACTCGCCTGTTCCAACTTTACAAGCGCTGCTCTTTGGCCCAACTGGTTCAAAGATCAAAAGTGCCCTTTGACGGGTCTTACCACGTCTTCGAGTCCGTACACGACGGTAAGGATGCCGAAGTTGACATGGTAATGAGCCCAGCAGTAATGCCCATCACAGTTCGACCCAGCATGGCCCTTCTTTCGGCATTTGGAAACTACCACCATGTTTATCTAGATCATGCTCTCGATGTAGCCCTTGATCAAAGCCTAGGACGCCATCTGATGCCCACCCCGACTCACCTCTCTCGCGTCGTCCACGTTCCGAACCATCGGGACATCACCACTCATCTTCCCCTGTACGACATAACAAAGGATTACGCCAAGGCTGTGAAAACGGAGACCATCGGGAGCAATAAGTATAGGCTGAAATTGGCCATGATGAAGAGCCCAATCGGAGACGGCACCGGTGCAGAAGTCCGCTATCTTGTCAATTTCGAAAGCACCTCTTCCGAGACAGCTGTGACTGTTGAAAGAAGAGTTCCCGGCCACAACGGAGAGACGGTCAGGATGTAGGTTTTGTGCAAGGCGAGGAAGATGCGTGTACGGAGATTGATAAGAGGACTAAGAGACTGCAGGCATATACCTCGCGAGGGTGACGGCGACTTTCGTCTCGCCTTGCTCAGCCAGGCGCAAGCCGTGGAGCTCGTCGTCGCCGCCTCGTTCCCCGTCCCAGACAGCAAGATGCACGCAGGCGCAGTCCCGTTGCGGCACCCGTGGTTCACCATCTCGCATACGTTACAAGATGGAGCTGTCACGGTGCCCTCCAACGTCGAATGGCAGGTTCACCCAACGGCGCTTGGAACCCTGCGTTACACGCTCGTGGACACTGCCGAGGTCGCCGCGGACGGTGAACCTGTGATACATGCCATTTATCACCACATCGGAATCGCGTTTGGCCTGCCGAGGGATTACAGCGAGGGGGTGTTGCTGCTTTCGGAGAAGCTCAACGGCGAAGCCGAGACGCTGGCTGTGGCCACTCTGCTTGGGCTGCTCCGACAGGTTCGGTCCATCAACCAGCCTCCTCCGAGACCAAGAAAGAAGTCATTGGTCAAGCGGTTCCTGAACAAGACATGAAGAATCCGAGTGCTCAATGATCGAGATACCAGTTGTTTTGACGAGCGGGCGACCTATGGTACGACGAGTCATCAGATTGGAAGACAGCATTGGGCTGCTGATATGTACGCACGATTTTCGACCGTCGGTATGTAGCGAATTTGGAATAAACACCACTGTCAAATCCACTTTGTAGAAGTGCCAGGAGCCCTAAAAGCCATGTTCTTGACAAAATCTCCCGTATTGTCTTCGTAGGGGTGAGACTTTTAGCAACATCTTGGACTCAGACACAGCTTATTAAACAAGTCAAACCAGCAAGCATGTCCAACCTCGTTAACAACGTCTGGAATAATCACAACGACTCAGACGAAGCCCAGAAACACATGGCAGCCAATTCGATCAACGCAACCACCATACCCAACGGCTATTTCAATACCGACTTGAGCCAAGTCCGGGGGCTTTTACTGGCCATCTCTGCATCGACCACCTTCTGAGAGCCCTCAAGGACTTCCGTCTCGAGCGGCGTGACTCCCATCTTCCTGGCTTCGCTCTCGGTGAAAGTTCCGTAGTAATCTACATCGTCAGCGACGCCAGCTTCTGGAGGTGGCCAGATGGTGTTGATACACAGGTGCAGGAGGAACGAGATGGCGAAGCCGAGGGGGAATGCCAGGTAATACAAGTTGATCCATGCGGCGCCAACCTCGACGCTGCCGGGAGTGACGCTGGCGGCGAAGCCCGGGAGCTGCGTCGCAAAGCCGCACACCCAGGCCACGAAGGTGCGCGGGTTGGTGCCTTTCCAGTAGTAGAAAGAACCGTCGGAGCGGGGGTGGTACAGGTCTGACAGCTTGATCCTCCGGCGACGGATGATGAAGTAGTCGCAAATCTGGATGCCGATCACGGGCCCCAGGAAGACGCTGTAGGCGGAGAGAACACCGATGAAGACGGCCGCAGACGACAGAAGCTCCCACGGACAGAGCGCGATGCTCAGCACGAGGCCGACGTAAGCGCCGCGTCGGATGTCGATGTACTGGCTGAACAGGCCCGCGAGGTCCATGCCGGCGGAGAAGGCGTTGTCGACCGAGTTGATGCTGAGCTGGATGCAGAGAAGACCGAGGCCGGCGAAAAAGGCACCGGCGCGGCTCTTGGCGCCGTAGTCGGTGTCGAGCCATGCTTGCACGATCAAGGGCGGGTTCCAGATGGGTTCGCCGTAAATGACACCGGTTGCCGACGCAGCAAGACATCCAAAGGTGGGGAAGATGGCGCCGAAGAAGACGATGCTGAACCATTGTCCGAAGACCTGGTCTCCCGGCCTGCGGGCGAACCGACAGTAGTCGGGCTGGTTCGTCAGGCCGACGGCGATGCTGCCGATGACGGTGGTGATGCCGTGGACAATCTGCCAGCCGAGCTCGCTCGAGGACATGGACGTTGACCCTTGCCTGACCAGGGAGCCCGCCTCGCCCGCCGTCGCCAAAGCCCAGATCATGATGGCCACCAGGGTGGTTGCCGAGACGACGTTGAAGGCGAGAAGCAGCTTCTGGATGCGCTCGGGTCTGATGTAGAGGATCGGGATGAGCAGCAAGTTGTAGACGACCCAGCCGATGAAGCCTTTTGTCGTCAGATGCGACGACTCGGGGAAGCCGTTGCCCAGCCTTTCGAACGACGGAAAGATTGCAGACAGACTATACATACGCCGCGCGTGAGAAAACCAAGTCGGCTTGTAAAACTTCCCAATGTCCTTGGTGGGCGAATGCCGACCACGGTCACTTACCAGTTCACAACCGTCAGGCCGCCGGTCCACGACTGCACGGAGAACCAGACGAGACTGAGAACGATCCTCTGGATCAAGATGAGATACTGGCCGTAGACGCCCCAGACGTAGCGGGACACCACGGGGAACCCAATGTGCCATTCAGCGCCAACCATGCCGTTGGCTATGGCGACGAGGGCGATGATGACTTTTCCGACAATGACGGCAATGACGCTCTGCCAGACCGAGAGCCCCGCGGCAACGAGAGATGCTCCCAATTGCCAGTTGGAGACTTTGCCGGGCGCCATTAGTCGACGGGATTTCTCGACACACCCACACAGGGCCACGGGAGATGACTTACTGGCCACTTGGTTGGTCAACCAGAAGGAGATAAAGGTCGACGACGTCCATCGACGACGGCTCGGCGGCATGGGCCGGATGTCGTCATTGATCCAGACGTTGGATTCGGCCACGTCGCTGTCGGGCAGCCGCAGCCATCTGACGATACCGCTGAGTTTCATGTCGGCTGATGCTCAAGGGACTGCAATCGCGAACTTGTCACTTGCGGGACCGAGGACACGGCCCTGGTTTAATGGGACCCGAGTTTGAGAAGGGAGGGACAGGGAGCCCGAACAAGGAGATGCGGCGACATGCGGCGAGATGCGGCACCTCGTGCGTCGCTCTACCCATCTCGGCATATCTTCAGGTGCGTTGTATCAGGCGCCGGCCCAAACCGAACTAGATGCATGCCGCATCCCCTCTCCACTGATAGCCCCCAGGTTGGGTTTCCCGACGTACCGGTAATCATCTCTTATCATTGGGGTTAAACTCCAACCACTCGATGACCAAGTAGCCGGTCCGGAGATGCTTATCAAGGTTCGACTGGGTAGTGGAGAAAGGAGGTGATAAGCGCCGTCATCCATGTGAGCATGATTGCAACATGCTTCAACCCGGGAGTATCCAGGACTACCCCGCAACCTGGGCTTTGGAAATCTAGGGATGATGCCATTCGACTGCCTGTGTTGAGCCCGCTGATCTCCTTACCCCTCCAGAGTCTCCAACGCCGACGACGATACGAGGCCTGGCAACCGCGAGACCACAGGGACGTGGAGCTGGTCATCTCCTTTTAACCGCTTCAACCGCCTTGGTCGGCGGGGATAATCTCCGAGGACAAAACAGCTCTTGCAAACAACTGGGGCAATCTCGTCTCGGGGTCTACTATCACGAGGTGGTTTGTCTGGCAGTCAGGGAGGCTTATATGATAGATGGCCTGACATTCGGGTTCGTTGCACGCTGATCGAGGACACGGATCACTTCCAAGATTGTTTGGCAAAAAGAAAAAGGTCTCGGTACTGGTATCACATCACCAAGTGAACATGGGAGAGATGCCACTATCAAGCAGAGCCGTGCGCATCGGGGTCGATGTTGGAGGTGAGAGAGAGAGAGAGAGAGAGAGAAAGAGCGGCAGCCATGACGGCATTGAGCGTGCAAGTCCAGCTAACTGGAACGGGTGTCGAAAGGGACGAATACCGACGCGGTCGCCATCGACTTGAGCCTCCAACACACGGCCAGCCGCGGGGTCCTGGCGCACTTCAAGACGCCGACCACGCCGGACGCGAGCGCCGGCATCGAGACGGCCGTCAGCACCGTCCTCGCGGCGGCGGGCTTGGCGGAGCGCCCGGAGCGCATCGCCAGCGTCACCGTCGGCACGACGCACTTCGTCAACGCCGTCATCGAGCGCGACGTGCGCCGGCTGCAGCGCGTCGGGGTCCTCCGGCTGAGCAAGTCGTTCCTCCGGGAGGTGCCGGCGTTCGCCGAGTTCCCGGCGGACCTGGCGGCGGTGATCCGGAGCTACGTCGGCGTGGTCGACGGCGGGCTGCACATCGACGGGTCGGAGGAGGCGCCGGTGGTGGAGGCGCAGGTGGTGGCCGAGTGCGCCAGGATCCGGGCGAGCGGCGTCGGCGCCGTGGTCGTGTCGGGCGTGTACTCGCCCATCGACGAGGCGTTCGGGCAGGAGGAGAGGGTGCGCGACGTGGTCCTCCGCGAGGTGCCGGGCGTGGACGTCGTCTGCAGCAGGGAGGCCAGCGCGAGCATCGGCTTCGTCGAGCGGGAGAACGCGGCCATCCTCAACGGCGCCATCCTGCGCTACGCGCGGAGGACCGTGGGCAGGTTCCGGCTCGCCATGGCGAGGCTCAACCTCGCCTGCCCCCTCTTCCTCACGCAGAACGACGGCACCGTCCTCGACGCGGCGTCGGCGGCCAAGATGCCGATCCGGACCTTCTCGAGCGGGCCGACCAACTCGATGAGGGGCGCCGCCTACCTCGCCGGCCTGGACTCGGGGGCCGCCGCCGCCGGCAGCTCCGCCATCGTCGTGGACATTGGCGGCACGACGTCCGACGTCGGCGTCCTGCTCCCCTCGGGCATGCCGCGCCAGGCGTCGGCCTACGTCACCGTCGCCGGCGTCCGCGTCAACTACTCGATGCCGCATCTCCATTCCATCGGGCTCGGCGGGGGCTCCCTCGTGAGGGCCGTCGACGGCGGCGGCAAGGTCGAGGTCGGGCCCGAGTCCGTCGGCCTCGAGCTGGTCACCCGCGCCCTGGTCTTCGGGGGCGACGTCTGCACGACGACGGACGTCGCGGTCGCGGCCGGCATGGCGGTCGTCGGCGCCGCGGACGAGGTCAAGGGGAGGCTGGACCCGCGCTTCGTCCAAGACGCCCTGTCGCGGATCCGGGCGCTCTTGGAGGGCGCCGTGGACGTGGTCAAGACCTCGCCCGACCCCGTCCCCGTCTTGCTCGTCGGGGGCGGCGCCATCCTCTCCCCCGACAGCCTCAGGGGCGCCTCGGAGCTCATCCGGCCGCCCTTCCACGACGTGGCGAACGCGGTCGGCGCGGCCATCGCGCGCGTGTGCGGCGCGGTCGACATCGTGCAGGGCACCGCGCACCAGACGGAGGGCCAGGCCGTCGAGAAGGCCAAGAAGATGGCCGTCGAGCGCGCCGTCGCGGCGGGTGCCGTCCCGGAGAGCGTCAAGATTGCCGAGATCGAGACGATGCCGCTGCAGTACGTCGCCAACCAGATCAGGACCCTCGTCAAGGCGGTCGGCGACGTCGACCTCGACGCCAAGCTCGGCGGGGTCGTCGGAGGAAGCGAGGCCACCGGGGAGGACGAGGACGAGGACCCGGCCGAGGCGACCAAGGACCTGACCCGCGCCGCCCACGAGGAGACGAGGGTCGATCCGGTCGAGTACAGGCCCACGGTCGTGCGAAACGCTGACGCGGTGGCCGAGTGGCGCATATCCGAGACGGATCTGGAGTACATAGCCGACGGCTGCTATGTTCTCGGGTGCGCCGGGGGCGGGAGCCCGGCGGCCTCCAAGATCCAGCTGCGGAACATGCTTCGAGCCGGCCACACGACGCGGGTGGTTGCCGCATCCTCGCTGAAGGATTCGGATGTGATTTACTGGGGTGGTACGTACGTCTCGGACTTGGCCCGACACCCAAATCTCGGGTCACTTGGGCTCTCTCCTTTTCGCTAACATTCGTCTTTCTCTTCTTCGTCGCAGGCCACATGGGCTCTCCGGCAGTGTCGGTCGAGCGCTTGCAGTCCATCGAGACGGTGGAGGCCTTCAAGGCTCTGATGGAGTACCTCGGGCACGACTCGTTCGACGCGGTGATGGGTCTCGAGATCGGCGGCGCCAACGGCCTGGAGCCGTTCCTGGTCGGGTCGTCCCGGTTCTTCGACAGGCCCGTCATCGACGGCGACTGGATGGGGAGGGCGTACCCGACGTACTGGCAGACCACGCTGGCGGTGCACGCGCCGTCGGAGCTGGTGCCCTGCGCCATCGACTCGGGGGACGGCAAGACGATGGTCATGACGAGGGCCCCGAACGACGAGATGGTCGACCGGGCCCTGCGCGCGTCGTGCTCCGAGATGGGGTCGCGGGTGGGCATGGCGGCCAGGCCGACGACCAGCGACCGGGTCAACCGGTTCGGCGTCCTCAACACGGTCTCGCTCGCGTGGCGCATCGGGCGGTGCATTGCCGTGTGCCGGGCGACCAACACGATGAGCACCGTGGCCGAGGCCATCGTCGAGGAGGCGGGCGGGCCCGACGCGGCCAAGGTGCTGTTCAGAGGCAAGATCGTAAAGGTGGAGAGGCGGCTGTTCAAGGGCCACTCGTACGGCGAGGTGCACATTGCCGCCTTCGAAAGCGGCGACGAGGACGAGGCGGCGGCCAGCAGCAGCAGCAGCAGCAGCAGCAGCAGGGCTACCGCGGTGGCGGCGGGTGGGACGTTGAAGATCCCCTTCAAGAACGAGAACATCCTTGCCGAGCACGCCGACGAGGAGGGTCAGACCAGGATCTTGGCGGCCGTGCCCGATCTGATCTCCATCCTGGACAACGAGTCGGGCAGGGCCCTCGGGGTGCCAGAGTTCAAGTACGGGTACAGGGTCACGGTGGTCGGCATCGCTTGCTCGCCGCGCTGGACAGAGACGCAGGCAGGGTTGGACATTGGCGGGCCGAGGGCCTTTGGATACGATGTCGACTATAAGCCGCTGGGCAAGTATGCAGAGCCGAGGAGCGTGTTGGACGAATACTTGCAGTGAAACAGAAGAAGAAATAACCAAAGACATGTCAACGGTTTAGTGCTTGTGTCTACACTACGTAGTACGATGTATTTACCGGGGGGGGGCTCGGCAGCGCTGCCTGGTCGTGGCTTTTTAGACTTTTCAAGGTCATCCCTGGCAATGCGAAGCCCAGTACTACACGTGTGTACTTGGGAAGGGGTTGGCTGAACGCCATGGGCTGTCGGGCTCAAGTCTAAAACGATGAGGCCACCATCATCATGTCATGAGTCGTAGCATGTCCCGTGGGCGCACGCACGGTCTGCGAGAAGGGGGCCGTCTCTCTCTCTCTCTCTCTCTGCAACACGGATGGGCAGAAATATCGTGTAATGAAACTACACCAGCAGCAAAGGTGAGGGAAAGGATCGGATAGGATTCTTCTACAAGGGAGAATGAAACGCGCTTCTCGTCTACGACTGCGTCGGGCCCCGTTTTGAATCGTCAAAGGTGTACTGCTGTGTGACGACGGTGGTGGTCCTGATGATGTGACCCTTGACGCTGTCCCCCTCATCCCTGCCGCCGCCGACGCTTTTCGAACGGGACATCTTCTCCGGGAGCCCCGGCGACCCTGAGCTGACGCTGACGGTGTACTCGGGCGCCGTGTCCAGCTGGGACGCGGACATTTCGATCTCGTTCTGGCCCTGGTTGTTCAGCCTCTCGGTGCTGCTGAACGGCAGGCCGCGCCTCGTCGTCGGCGCGCCGTTGACCGCGCTCAAGTGGCCGTATTTGTTGCCGTACTGCGAGGGCTGGCCTTTGTTCTTGGAGTGGGACGACGACCCGTTGAAGAGACGGGGCAGGAGGGCGACGAATATGGGCCGGAGGGTCGGCAGGCATGCGGCCAGGATGCCGATGGTGACCTCGAGGAACGACCAGGTGGCCGCGTCGACGTTGTCCCAGAACGGGTCCGAGGTCTGGGCCGCGACGCGGAGCGTCTTGATGCGAAAGGCGGAGATGATGCAAGTGCTGTTGAGGTTTCGGCGTCAGCACACACGCACACACACGCACACATGATTCTTCCAAGTTTCTTGTTTTGGAGGGGTGGGAAGAGCAGGGCTATATGTGTGCCGACTTACACGAACCCGAGGCCAAAGACCAAGATGAGCATCCGCTTTTGGCGGCGGGGGATCTGGAGCGAGTTGATGACGGGAATCGGCATGCTGAAGATGACAAAGTCGGCCACGATGTTGACCGCCGCCATGGTGTACCAGCTGGCGAGGAGGTCGATGCAGTATCCTTGGACGGACGCGTCCCAGAAGGCCGCCACGGGCAGGCACATCATCGGGAGGAGGAAGCAGAGCATGACGGTCCAGGCGGACATGAAAGCTATGCCCCACGCCGTCATCTTCTGCATCAGGTCGTTGGCGAATATCCGCCGGTATTGCAAGAGGATGGAGAGCTTGACGACGGTCGTCGCGACGTTGTACAGGATGATTGAGACATAGAAAGCCTTTTGGGGGGAAGAGGGAAGGGAAAAACGTTAGCAAAAGAGTTGTATGCGTACAGACAGGGCTGGTCTGGGATCGGTTGTTAACATGTACCTTCATGTAGGGGATATAGTCCTCCTCTGGCTGAACCCAGGAATGTCTACCAAGCCCCCACGTGGATTCTGCTCGCCGTCAGCGATGCACGTTCTGCGATGCGGAGTAGAGAGGAATCACCGAGACCGATGGCCACCGCGGCCCCGAGCGAGATAACCTAGTCCCATGTTCAGCAAACTTCATCCGGGAGTTTTGACTCGACAAGGGGCGCCGCCCACTCACTTGTGCCACCACCATGAAGACATCGTCGAGGCCAAAGGTCCGGAGCATTATGAGCCTCGTAAAGGCTCTCAGTCCCACGGCCAGCGTCGATAGGACGGCGCCGACGACAAGTATGGCGAGGATCTCTGCGGAGCGGGACTCGCCGTCCCGGGAATGGTCGATGGGTGCGGCCTCGGTGGCGGCAGCGGCCCTCTGCACATGCCGCGCTGCTGCTGCTGCTGCTGCTGCTGCTGCTGCTGCACCGAGCCCTGGGTGGAAGACGATTGCCGTCATGATGCTGCTGCTAGGCGTCGAAGCATGGGATGGATGCAAAGGTAATGATTCGGGGTCGGATCAGGGAGAGCACAGAACCTGGGGGCTTCCAGATGCACCCAGGAGTTGACGAGAGTGGCCTCATTCATATTTATCCCACACCCACACATGACGTGCGAGTGTGTGTGTGTGTGTGTGTGTGTGTGTGTCTGCCGTGCGTGTGCGGCCACTTCTTGTCAACCTCTGGGCCCCCCTTTACCCGAATCGAAACTCGTGCAGCTGCAAATCTGCAATTCCCGTCCTACACGGCCAAGACTTGAAGGTGGAATGTCGGCCCCCATCCCTGGCGGACATGGGTGTGCTTGAACGTCATGACAGAGGCTGGGGTCGCCTGGAACCTACCTACGTGACTCAGTAATTCAGCTGGCCCGTTTGGTCCATGGCTTCAGGATTTTTCCGTGGGGTACTACTAGGCATCCAGAGGGAACCCCGAAGAGCTTACTCTGACAAGGATTGGGACCACACATGAAGATGGGCCTTTGAAAGGCCAATCCGGGGGAGGCGGATGCAATTCGACCGCACCAGTGACGCCGAAACAAAGGGCTGCGCACCCGTGGCGCCCGTCCTGCGTCCTCGCCAACCGTTTATCCTCTTCCCGGCCGAGATGAGAGCCGAAAGGGGGGCCACAGTTCGCACTTTGCGCGAGCGACGGGAACCAATGAGAGATGCAGTCTCACCAGGGTTACAGATGGAGAACGGGAGGGATGAGAGGGGAGGGATGAGAGAGAGGGGGACCAAAAGGATTGCGCTCGTCGGGAGGGTCTCCCGCATAGCCTCCCCTCCCCTCTCCCCTGATGAGCGGAGTGAGGGCGAAAGAAAACAAAAGGCCGCCGTCAGCCTGTCGCAAATCGAGTCTGTGGGCATGGCCACACCGCACATGGATGGTTAGTACCACACGGCTGCTTTGTGACGAGTTGAAACGGAAGACCAAGTCTCCGGGGCGCACTTCGACACGATGCCGGCCGGAGAATTCGAGGCGGGCCATTCCCTCCCTCCCTCCCTCCCCCGCTCGAGTTTGGTTTGCTGGTAATTCAAAACTAACGCAGATCCCGGCCCGACACGCTCCCCGCCTTGTGGCCGTCTCTGAGCAGTCCTCAATGACTTGGGAGGGGGGGATGAGAAAAGAGGTGAGGAGGACGAGGAGACGAGGACGAGCCACGAGGTGCGACCACACCCGTTCGGCGATCACGGGCGTGGGTGTCGTCGATCTGCAAATGCGAGCGAGCGGCCAACCGTCCCCTCGGCGTCTCCCTGTCCGACGTCCGCTGTCAATTTCGCTTTTCTTCTGGAACCTCTCATCCGAGCCCACGACCACATCGGCGTACGCCTCACGTCCCCCTTGAACCTTTGGCCTTAGCTCGTCCAGTATAGCAACATAGCAATATAGCAATAGGCAGAACCTGCCATTGTAGAAAAATGGGTGTTTTTGCCCACTCCGCTGGATGCAACATCGCGTCGGTGCGGATATAACACGGCGAGCCAAGAATATGACACCCACTCCCAAGGCATAAGACACTACGTAATAAGACATAAGACACCTCCCCCCCCCCCCGAAAAAAAAGGAGAGGAGGGAGGAATCGGCTGCGATGAGTTGATGGGTTGACACGACGGCCACCTGGACTCGTGAAACAGTTCCCGTGGAAAGAGAAAACAGTTTCTAAAACGCGACAGAGCTCGACAGTGAGAACCATAATACTTTTAGCACTGCAATATGATCGCTCTGCCGATCTGTTTATCCGCCGAAGCAAACCAGGCACACACACACACACACACACACACACACACATACACACATACACAGCACTCGAAAATGGCCGCAAACCGGAAACCTCTGTGGAGCAGACAGAGAGAAACAGGGGCAAGAGGCGAAGCAGGCCAGGGACCGGGGGAGACGCTTCATGCTCCCAGCTGGCTGGATAGCTGGGTAGCGAAAAAGGTGGCAGGGCCATCATCGTATGAGCTCGAGGTGCTTGCATGACTGGAACAACAACAAAGTCAATTCCCAACATGGTCGTCCGATCAGGTTGGCACGCCTTTCTGCATTGGGCATGGCAAACGGACATACTGGAGAGCCAGGCGCGAGTAATTGCGAGGTGGCCGCACCGTGAGACGAGGCTGGACTAACAGACGAACCTGAAGCCAACGTTGGAGATTGTTCTCAAAACAAGACGGCAACGCCTCGCTGCTGTCACAACCCGTCCCTCTTCTTTCTCTTCTTGGTTAGCGGCTGCCCCGGTGCTAAACGACCGTGTCTGACGAGTTTCCCCCTCTCTCCACCATCGTGTTGAAGATTGCCTCTTCTTGTTCTTGTTCTTCTTCTTCTTCTTCATCTTCTTCTTGCATCATCAGAAGACTACAGCCCAGCACAAGACCAGGGGGCCCTTTTGTTCCTACTACGTAGTAACCTAGTCACAGCACGGCGTCCAGGGTTCAGGGGGGAGAGTCAGGAGCTCGCTCAGCTGGAATGCACCGAGATGGGGTTTCATCCACATGCTTAAACCCAATTCAACCCCCACCCCCCCAGCCTGTACCCAGCGCCCGCTGTTTTGCTGATCTCGTCGATGGTCGGGGTGTTACAAAGGTCCATCTGGCGCGACGCCGCACGCGTCTGGAACGCTCGCCAAGTTGATACATGTACCCATCAGTGCCTGGGTTGAAGATCTACACCGGTAAGGCAAAACTGTCCGAGGGGGATAACGCAGCCAGCCGCGAGCTCCACTGACAAATCGATAGCGTCTTGATCGGCGGGCACCGCTGGGGCGCCTATCGGGCCAAGACTGGTGTTCCGACTCCCGGAGCGGGAGCGTGAAACTGGCCCGGAGGCATGGCTCTGCTGTGAATATCTTTCTTTCTTTTTCGCCCCTCTCTCTCTGTCTCTCGCGGCTGGATTTAGAACGGTTATGAAACGAAACCTGCAAAAAAACAAGACATGTTCGGTTTTTGAAGTTCGACACGATCGAGGTTGCGCAGGAGGGAGAGGAGGGGGGGGAGGGCATGTCGACATTGGACCTCCCGGCTTTCGCGAATCTGTCGGTTTCTTGTCTCCAGCCCCCTGGCCGCAGACTGGCCCACGAGGAGATCGACATAATCACACGTACACACACACACACACACGTGGGTTTCTATGGAGCCATGATTACGTCGCGGAAGGATATCAGGATGGGCAATGGAACCGCAATCTCACTCCTTGACCCATAGATTACACAGTAAACCGACGACGAGAAACTCAAGACTATCAAAGCTCGGGTAGACACCGATCCGCCGATCCCCCCACCTAGACCCTCGTCGGCTGATCGATCCCCTCCTCTCTCGCCTTGATCTGCAGCGCCAGCATCTTGGAGAAGTACCGGCACAGCGCGAGGTTCCCTCCCATGAACCAGAAGCCCGGGTGGCCCGAGTCGCGCCACATGGCCCTGAACTCGCCCTCGGCGTCCCAGCCCCAGACGTCGCCGAGGCGGTCGGCGACGGCGTCGCCAAAGATGGCGCGCGCCTCGGTCCGCATGTTCTGGTACCCCGTCGCGAAGACGATCTCGTCCGCCTCGAGCTCCGAGCCGTCGGCGAACCGCAGCCCGCGCGGGAGCACCTCGGCGATCTCCTGGCCGCCCTTGATCTTGATGGCGCCGTCGACGATGAGCCGGCTGCACCCGACGTCGATGTAGTACCCACCGCCGCGCTGGAAGTACTTGACGAAGAAGCCGGCGCGGCTGGGCCCCGCGTCGAGCCGGAAGCCGGCCTCCTGCAGGCCGCGGAGCAGCTCGGCGTCGTGGGCGCTCTGCAGCTCCGTGACGCCCGCCTGCAGCGCCTTGAACAGCTCCGCCGGCATGCTCCAGAGCCAGAGGTCCGCGTCGTCCACCGGCGGCGAGTCCTCGTCGTAGAGGCCCTTGAGCCCGATGTCCGTGATGGACGCCGACGAGACGACGGCCGTCGAGCTCCGCTGCACCATGGTCACGTCGTACCCGTTCTCGTAAAAGTCCTGCGCGATGTCGTGCCCCGAGTTGCACGACCCCACCACGACGGCCTTCTTCCCCCGCGAGCCCGGCCGCGCCCCCGAGAACTCGGAGCTGTGGCAGATCCGGTCGCCCGAGAACCGGTCCACGCCCTCGATGTCGGGCAAGAACATCTTGCCCGAGTGCCCCGTGGCCTGGATGACGTGCCGCGGGTGCAGCGTCCGCGTCTCCCTGGTCCCGTCGGGCTTCTGCCGGTCCACCGTCACCGTCCACTGCTCCTTCTGCCCGTCCCACGACGACCCGGTGACCGTCGTCGACATCCAGACGTTGAGCTCGAGGAGGTTGGCGTAGGCCTCGAAGAAGTCGGCCATCTTGTCCTTGGGCGTGAAGACGGGCCAGAAGTCCGGGAAGCTGATGTACGGCAGGTGGTCGTACCACACGGGGTCGTGCAGCACGAGCTGGTGGTACCGCTTGCGCCAGCTGTCGCCCACCCGCTCGTTCTTGTCGACCACGAGCGCGTCGACGTTGAGCATCTTCAACCGCGCGGCGACAGTGAGGCCGGCTTGCCCGGCGCCTAGATGTCACGGGCTGTGGTGAGTTATGCGTCCAACTCAGGGGGGTGGGGGGGAGGGGGCTCCGCGGCGACTCACCGACAATCATGACCGCGGGCTCGCTGTCCACGTAGTTGACGCTGTCTTGCCGCTTGTCCTTCCAGTTCTTGCTCTCCCGCTGGCGCACGTGCTCGACTCCCTTGTCCCTGCGGTGGCGCAACGGTTCCTCGTGGCCTTTCAGTCCGCGGAGGACGGTGTAAAAGGTGAAGATCTCCCACTTGTCCCCGGACTGGACCAGGCGCACCACGCCTTCTGCCGGCCCGACCTGGGTGTCGGCCTTGATGAAGAACTGGACGCACAGCACTCGTCCGTGGGCGTCGACCGGGGCGAGGCGAGGCGCCCGGTAGGCCGTCGAGGTGTCGATGGCGACCTGCCTCAGCCGGCACGCCCGGTCGAGGAAGCCCCGGATGGCGTCTCTGCCTTTCAGGGTGCGCAGGTCCCACGAGAGGGCCAGGTGGTCCCTCCAGTAGCCGTCGGAGAGGAACAGCTGCGCGAGGTCGTCGTAACGCTTGGACTCCAACGCGGCGTTGAAGGCATTGATGACGTTTGCGGCGGCCTCCCCCGCATCAGCCGATGTCGAGCGGACCGAGGGGGGGTACGCGAGCGGCGGGAGGTTCACCGAGCCGGGCTCGATCCGCTCGCTCGTCGGATAGGCTACTGTCATGGTTTCTGTTTCTTGTCGTTACTCGAACGAGGCGGGCAGTGGTGGATGAGAATGGGCTACAGATTGGGTGATGCAAGAAGTATCGTCAAGGATGGATAAGAGATGAAGACGACTTTTATGAAGCGAGCTTTTCTGCCGTTGCTCCGCACCCAAGGCTGTGTTGTGACATCACCCGACAGACCCGAGGCGACAACTCACAGTGAGGGGTTCGTCCGGAGGTAGATCGGAGGCAGTTTGAGAAGAACTCTGGGGGCTGCGGTGCCGCCTGGTCCTCAACAGTTTATTGCCAGGTTTGTGGACGATACGGACTGCCAAACGCCTTGTCGAGCGGCTTGAACTCTAACCTAATATCGGACCCCCCGCCGGCGGCTCAACTTACCCAGATTGGAGGGCATTGCTGACTCGCACTGGTTAATCACGGCTTCTCCGTACCTGATGCCGGGGTTGGAAAGCTTCGGTTGGCATGCGGAGGGCTGTGACTTTTTGAGGCGGACCTTGAGGTTTCGCGTTAGGGCTCGAGTCGACACGGTGCCCTTTTTCATCCAACCAGCTTGACATATGCCTGTTGACAGCTACAGATTGCAGTCCAGTCATGTAGTGAGCTTCTCCTGCCCATGCGATGGCGTATTCATACGACGATGCCATCAAACTCGAGTACATGTCACTCACCAAACCCTAGAGCCCAGTGGCCACCTCGGCCCGCCTCGAGCCAACGCTAGTGAGGGGGGGGCAAAGTCAAAGTGCGGGGGAAGCGCGGGAACATGCATAAACCCCGGGGCAAACAAACTGCCCGCCTCTGATGGCCCGTTTTCGCTCAGGCCGAATCATGGGCGCCAAGTCAAATAGCGGCTTTGGAGGTCTGGTCTAGTTGCGTGGAAGGGGTCTGGCAGAGCACCGTTTTGTGGGCTGCATCTGAAGACGGTTACTACTCGGGGTAGCGTTTTTGGCTGTGTGTTTCTAGTGGCCACATAACAGCCATGTTTGATTCAACCGAGTCAGCCGCTTCGGATGGCGTTGTAAAGGCTAAAAGCTTATTACTGCGATAGACGGGCTACATGGGCTTCGACTTCCAGAGAAACCTACAGTAAGTAGCTACCATCATTTCCGGTGTAAGACTGTGGTATCCTTGTGGTTCCGGTACGTAATGATAGAAAGGAAGCTCCGATAGCGGATTCGCTCTATTGAGCATGCCCGCCGAGACCAGACATGTGGTATGGATAGGCAACCCCTATGATTCTATACATATGAGGGCCACTAGGAATCCACAGCCCTTCATAGTCCTCGGGAGCCTCCCAGTGACCCAAGGAGTAACATCTCAATCGTCAATTGACACCATGGCTGACGTGGGCTGATGGTGTAGCTAATACGCTCACAGGAAATTTGGTGAGGCAGCCTGTCCCCTCCTACCGACCAATTAGGGAACAATGAGCCGCTACATCTGAGAACGGATGAGAAAGCATCATGGGTCAGCTGAGCAGCGGTCGAGTAGCTCTTCATGGGTTCCTCCTTGAATAGAGTCCGGATTGGAAGTCCTTGTTGGACTATTTATCCCGCCTGGTCGGCCGTAGAGACGCGGTTATCAGCAGGTTCGAGCAATGGGGTTCGACATTGCTTTTTCTCTGACCACCCCTCCTATGCTCCTTGACAGCGGGCTAGCAGAAGCTTCTAGGTATACGTTGGGAGAGCAGACCTTATATCGACACGTCATTCTCACTCTGTTTTGTAAAGCACCAAAGTCGCGTCGGCAAGGTGTGTATTGATGGTCCATCAGGGTCGATGCTCGTCTCGCCCCCTTAACCATCACTCCGCGGCAGGATGAGAAGATCGATTCACCCAAAGGCTCCCAGCTGCATGTGCCGAGCATTGATGCCACTGGTTCGTTTTCTGGAGTACATTCCAAAGACGGTATCGAAGCGCCGCGATTCGGGTGGACACGCTTTTCCCCCTTTGGGTGGACATTTCGTTCCGGGTAAAGCGATCTGCAGCAGGGGAACCGGCGGACGTTTCAGGTGAATTCCACCACGGGCGCGTCGATCAGAAACAAGAACATGGTTCGCCGCGGCGGCATGGGCTCGTCTTTCGGGGCAACACTCGTGGAGAAACAAAAGCTGGGCCGGCTCAGCCCCCGGGGATACGGGTCGGCTATGATCTTGGGTAGATTGAATATTGATTGCGTATCCGGGTCGGTGGAGCCGAACCCATCTTAAATAAACACACATTCAATACTCATCAAAGGATATCGTCAAACCACGGACGATTGACCGCAGGCGGCGTGGGGATTGATTAGCAAAGCCAACCAAGGTATGTCGTCCGAAATTGAAAAGCGTCAACGGTCAAGCCTTTCTTTCGTCTTTCCCTCACATGGGCATGGCTTGCAGGAACAGGAACCCGTCAGCGTCTAGATCCAATGAGGCCGAGTCTGGTGGGTTGTCAGGCAATCTATTCTGCAAAACTGTGTCGGTCCATGTATCCGTAGGCCCAGTCATAACCCCCTGCAGGATGCGTGATTAGATGAACAGGATGACGAACAACGGGAACCGCTTGGCGGCTCATTCTCGACGAGAATCGGGCCCTCCACCACCAACGGTTCCAGGGGTCGAGGTCGTCGGCACACGTCAGTCATGGCCACATCGTCTTCGGTCGACCCAATCAAGAGGGAGGCATCCCGAGGCCGCGTCTGGTTGGAACCGGATTCGGCGTGCCTGCATCTCGACGTTTCAAAACGACCGTTGGCCCATTTCGTCGCCGGCGAACCCTTCTCTGGCTGGCCGGTCCAGGCCTGGCTCTGTTGACCACGACCCCTTGCTCGCCGTCCCATCATCACCCGCGTCCCCCTTTTTTTTCTTCTCGCCCGCGGGACCCAGAACCAGAACGAAGACGACGACGACGACGACGACGACGACGTTGTGGGGTCGGGATATCTCGCCGGGGTTGTGTGATGACGGACGATGGGCTCCGGGGGTGGTGGTGTAGATGTATTTGTTCGTACATTGGGATATAAAACAACCATCTCCTCTCTCGTCTTCCAGGTGAATTGTGTCTGCTCACTTCCTTTTCCAACCATCACCCGTGTCTCCTGTCATTGTACAAACCACCTTCATTCTTTTCTTGTTCCGAACTTGCACATTCTTTCATTCCCCGGTGGAAAATCAAGGCTTTTATTTTCTTCCCGCCCAATCTTTCCGCAAAACCACACATCACATAAACATCACACACACACACACACGGTCTTCCAACCAACACAAGTACCGCCGAGATGCGCTCCTTCGCCTTGCTCGCCGCCGCGGCCGTCGTGCCCCAGGCCATGGCCCACTACGTCTTCCCCACCCTCATCGTCAACGGCGAGGAGACGGCGCGGTACGAGTTCGTCCGCCAGGCCAAGAACTCAAACTCCCCCGTCGAGGACGTCACCTCGGACGGCATCGTCTGCAACGTCGGCGGCAACGACGACGACGTGCTGGCCAAGACCAAGACCAAGGCCGTCAAGGCCGGCGACGAGCTGGGCTTCGTCGTCGAGAACGACGTGGGCCACCCGGGCCCCCTCGCCGTCTACCTCTCCAAGGCCCCCTCCGGCGTCGCCTCCTACAAGGGCGACGGGGACTGGTTCAAGGTGTACGAGCTGACCACCTCGGACATCACCGACGCCGGCCTCCAGTGGGCCACGTACGCCAACAACGCCGGCATCCACAACTTCACCTTCACCCTCCCCGAGGAGGTCCCCACCGGCGAGTACCTCGTCCGCGTCGAGCACGTCGGCCTCCACGCCGCCGGGTCCAAGGGCGGCGCCCAGTTCTACGTCGCCTGCGCCCAGATCGCCGTCGCCGGCGCCGCCTCCGGCACCCCGGCCCCCACCGTCAAGTTCCCCGGCGCCTACACCGGCGAGGAGCCCGGCCTGCTCATCAACATCTACTACCCGCCCCCCAAGGAGTACCGTCCCGCCGGCCCTCCCACCTGGCCCAACGCCTGCGAGGACCACACCGCCAACCTCGCCGGCCGGCCCTCCGACGGCGACTGCACCGGCAGCACCGCCGCCCCCGCCCCGACGAAGCCCGCCACCCCGACCACCCCCGTCGCCCCGGTCCCCTCTGCCGGTATCCCCGACCACAACGGCGGCAACAGCACTACCCCGGCCGTCCCCGATGACGAAGACAGCTGCGAGGGCCGTGCCGCCCGCCGCCGCGCCCGCTCCATGCGCCGCCGCTACACTCGCCCTGCCTACTAAGGGTCTGCCTTTCCTGCTTGTGTTCCCCCGGAAGACGCAAACATGGTGGAAGCGAGCGGGATTCAGAACTTTTCTTCTTGTTATTCTTCCTCTTTTTTCTCATTAAACCCGCGCGAGCGGGCCACCACTTGGCGGCCTGCGTGCCACGACCCCTTATTCCTGTACATATATGTGACTGGAGACACCGGATGTAAATTAAAAACTACCGGATGATCCCTCTTGTAGAGGCGGTCCTCATGTTTGAAATATGAGAAACCATTCCATAATAGTCTTGGTAACACGTCTCGCGTGATTTTTCTGATTCATCATCTACCTGCGAAAGTTGTCGTCGCACTTTTGACAGGACAAGACTGGCGGAAGACGACACGTTCAAGATGAGTCGAGAACGCATCCGATCTGGAGAAGCCTACCAAATGCCCATCATCGCTGACATATTTTCACACGGAATGCGCAACAGCTCCAAGTTCTAATTCATCATCATTCTAAACGCTCATCTTTCGTAACTGAGACGCCTAAACCCCTTATATATATGCTTCTTTTTTCTCTTTTCCCCTGTCATATATACCCTTCACGCGTGGTCATGCCCCTCGTGGTCCCCGTCGTCCTCCTCCCAGTCCGGGAACCCGTCGTCGAACAGGTCCTGCAGCCTGTCCATCTTCCTCTCGTCGCTCCACTTCTTGTTCCGCATCACCTTCTGCCACCTCGCCCACTCGGCGTCGTCGAGCAGGCAGGCGTCCAGCGCGGCCTCGAGGCCCCCGACGTCGAGGCTCTCGCCGATGAAGACCAGCTCCTGCCGGCGGTCGCCCCACTCGCCGCCCTTGTCGATGTCGTGCGCGACCAGCGCGTCGACCTCGGCGTCGCCCGTGAGGTAGTCCCCGGGCGGCAGCGTGCAGAACCAGGGGCGGCCGCCGGTCATGGTCAGCATCGCCCCGGCCTGCGACCAGTCGCCCGCCCTGTGCGGCCGCGTCGCGAGGAAGAACTCGCCCTTGGAGCGGAAGAGGCGGTTGAAGAGCGGGTGCGCCGTCTTGTTGGCGAGGATCACCTCGTTGGCCGGGGGCTCGAGGGGGTCCTCCATGTCTTGGTCGTTGTCGTCGTCGTCGTCGTCGTCCTCTTCCTCGTCTCCGTCGTCTTCCCACTCTTCGTCCTCGTCGGAGCCTTCGGCTTCGTCCTCGTCCTCGTCCTCATCCATGGCATCCCCATCGTCTTCGGGGGCCTCCATCTGGAGAATGAACTTGTCGTATAAAAGGGACCATAGGCGGCGGGGGTGGAAGGGTCTCGTTCTTGTGTACACAAAGTTGCGAACGTTGTACTCCTCGGTCTCGGGCTTGGGAGTGATGGCCTTGCGACCGTTGACCTGTGATACGGATTCCTCGGTCAATTACTTTCCCCCCTCCTCTTCTCCCAAAGGAAAATAAACCACCAACTGGACAAAACTCACCTCGCGCACTGTCATGGCGTGAAGGTCTTGCAGCCAGCCGACGCCGGACTGGGCGACCTTGAGGTCGAAAGTGTTGGTGTTGACAATCTCCTTGACGTCGATCTTGCTGTAGCTGGCCTCGAGGACCTTGGCCCGCGGGTTGAGCTTCTTGATGAGATCGAGGACGCGAGCGCGGTCGCCGTCCGAGACCTATCTTTCACGTCAGCATGTCGACGTCTCGCGCACGTTGCAAATGGGCGTCGCCTACCATGTCGACCTTGTTCAGGACAATGACGTCGGCAAACTCGATCTGGTCCACCATCAGATCCGACACCGTCCGCTCGTCTTCCGGCACGACGTCGTCCCGCCGCGAGGACAGGAGGTCGCTTGTGTGGAAGTCGTTGAAGATTGTGAAGGCGTCAATGACGGTGACTGTGGTATCGAGGCGGGCGAACTTGTCGACACCGCCAGCGTCGGCCCTGGTAGGGAAAACAAAAACGACGGTTAGCTCGGCACCGTGCGGTATTGGCAGCAACTCGAGACCTACAATCTCTTGAGCAACCTCATGGTGTCCTCGTCGAGACCCTCGGGGCCCTCGCCCAAGGCGGCCATCTGCTCGGCCAGTCGGGAGTCGAACGTCTCCGCGACCTGTTCGGGCTCGCTGATGCCGCTGCTCTCGATGATGACATAGTCGAACTCGTGGAGCTCCGAGAGGTTGACCAGCTCCTCCAGCAGATCGCCGCGAAGGGTGCAGCAGATGCAGCCGTTCTGCAGGGCAATGACCTTCTCTTCCGTCTTGGTGAGTCGGTGGCTCTTCTTGATGAGAGATGCGTCCACGTTGACACTTGCAAAAGGGGGACTCGGGCGTCAGCAATCGTCACGTCACCAGGGTATGCGAGTTGTGGCCTTACGCTCCGATGTCGTTGACGATGACGGCTATCCTGAGACCGTGGTCGCTCTTGAGGATATGCTGCAGCAGGGTCGTCTTCCCGCTCCCCTATTATCGAAGCGTCAGCCAGGCCGATCGAACCACTCTGTCGTGCTGACCGTATTGCGTGCCTACTCACCAGGAATCCGGAAAGGAGAGTGACAGGAAGCGGTTTGGTCTGAGCAGGTTTCGAGACATCGACGCCAGAGTCGCTGCGGACGAGTTTGGGGGCCTCGTCCTGGGGTTTGGGGTTTGTAGCGGCCGTAGCAACGCCGCCGGTCTTGGACTTTGCCGCGGACCCTGTAAGTTTCCTGCCCATCTTGACTTTTGACTCTGGGTTGTAAGTTTTGCTTCCAAATTGAGACTGGATGATACAAGGGCATGATCTTGTCACAGCAACCTCGCCGGAACTGGCTATTTATACAATGTCTACATCGGGTTACCTTCCCATCTATCCTAATGCCATCAGGGTGTTCGTAAAAGTCGGTGATTATCCCAGCCTTTCCTGAGCATGTTCATGGCGGTGATTGTCGCGCAATGGGCCATCCGGGTTCTGACGATGCCCCCCGGCGACACAACACGGGATTGGCTGGTGGAGAGCCGGGGCTGTCATGACCATCGGCCGCCGTCTGATTGGCCATGACGACCTCCAGACGGTCCCGGACACCAAGGAACGCCTCGCCAGATGGGGAAAAAGGGTCTCTCGCGACAAGGAAGAAGGGTTTAACGGCGGCAGGTCCCTTGAGTACCTTGAGGGCCGCCGGGTCTTGGTTGTGAGATGGCTCCTTGAGTCTTTGCTATTCGTTGCTGGTCACTACAAGTTCATGACGCAGGAAAAGGATCTGTTGTGGCTGAGGAGATCGATGGGCGCGGCCATTGGGGCGATTAATTTTCCCCCGCCGCTTCCAGTCTTCACTGAGTCAGGGATAGTTGTAGCTAGGAGATCAGGTGAGTTGATGCATTGTATTATTCCTCTTAACGGACCACACAGAAAAGGCTCATTCGCCATCAATGTTTCCATCTCTGCACTCGTGTGGTTAGGATTCGATGGAAAGCGCTATAGCCCCATACGCAACTCCATATGCCTTTTGCGATTCGTGCCTTGTCCAAAGAGCTACTAAAGAAACCCGCACCAAGTATCTGGTTCACAAGTAAAATCAGTCCGGACGTACCTCTACCATCGAGAGCAACAGGGAGCTGATGCGTTGACTGGTGGCGTACCGGCGTCCGGTTAGTAGAATCGACATCGGGTCCGAATTGTCGGGCTCTTCATTGTGGACGATGGCCAGTCTCCAAAAAGAGAAAAAGAAGATAGCAACAGCGTGACTCTTGGCTGCTGTTGTACCCTTGAGTAATGTGGTGTCCTATCAACAGATGACGGTATCGGTATCTCTTACTCCTCCTCCCTCACTGTCGAAGGGCAAACAAAGAGTCAAAATTGGGGTCCTGTCATAAGGTGAAAGTGTCACGATAGCTTCATACCTTACTCGCTCGTTGTACTACACTTGCCACGTGCCCATTCACGTGTGCAACCTACATTACTCGAACCAACAGCCTATATATAGGAACTCTCTTTCACATAGTCACTCTTTCATAAATTAAGCTTCTTTGACCCTCATTCTCACATGCCCTACTGTGTGCTCTAACTCGTGACAGAACGTAATATGAGGCGTTAATTGCTGCCCGCAATCAATGGCGTTGTTTTTGCGACAGGTCTGATGCCACCTCATTATTAGTTTGCAAGTTACCATGTATTGATAGATGGCGAATGATGTCAAGTGGATGGAAGTGATGACCAAATCAGGATCGCATCCCCAAAGGGCGATGGAACGTTTTTTGATGCATCTTATCAGTGGCGGCTTCGCGAGAACTCCATGAGAGAACGCTGGATAATCGCCGTCCGAGGCCGCCGAGGACAATCAAATCTGCACTTTGCGGCCGTCACGGAGGGCTAATATGAGACATACTGGCCGTGGAAATGGAGAGTATATCATCCTTGCTGCACTGAGCATTCATACACGACGACTCAAAGTCAAGAAGCAAACGACGATCCAGCTCTGTTTCACACTGCATGGAACGCGACTGGAACCAGGAGACAGCTGCGGAGTATAGCTGACATAAGGTCCAGTGGCGTTGACGATCTCGGGGCCCTCGGCGCGCGAACAAACAAGACGTCGAGAACCGAACGCAGCATTCACCTTGTTTCAAGACGCTTCTTCAGTTCAATGTGAGTAATACACACCTCTCTCCTGTGTCGAGCTCCTGCAGGGGCTTCCTTTGAAACCACGTTGGAGTGTTCTGAGGGATATCCAACGCCTGGCAGACACTTCAGCGTTTGCTTCACTTCCTGAAAGGATGAAGGGCTGGTTGTTGCAGTCGGCTGGCGTGGCGAACCCGACTCTCTGCCAAGTCACGTTGGCCAAGGACGACGTTGGTGTGCGCGGCGTCCCGAAGGCCCAGGAAGCATGAATCTGTACAAGTCCGGAAAGCGTCGCAGCCGAGAGGTCACAGTCTTGCTGAGCTGTACTATGTAGAGGTGATGTGACGGGCACACCGCGTCTACGCCGGAGACCGAGGAAAGGAACCCCAGGGTATTAATAGACTCTTGGTGAAAAGTCCCTCCCCCCCCCCCCCCACACACACGCAGACAAATTGTCATAATCAGGTGAGGAGCTGCGAAAGATGGCAGGCCATGTACCCCTGGCTTCCAGTTTCATAGTCCATCCAAAGAAAAACTATTACCCCAGACACAACCGGCCACCTGTGACCTAGCAACACGAGGTTTGTAAGGACGAGGCATACGACCCATGAGTTATGGTCTCTTGGCGAGGCAGGGTGAACTATTGTTTTCGATAAGAGTTGACGTGATTGCTTCCCAGGGCAAGGAAAAGCGAACCAGAAAAGGCCCCTTGTGGTGATCACGACGTGACCTCGGCCGAGGCGCGCTTTGCAATGCAGGCGGCGGCGATGATGCAGTTAATCCCCAGCCCAGCCAAAGCCGCCTAGTCATGTAGTTATGCTCTCTCTGTCATTGCTTCCATGCGCGCAATCATGCCGGTCTTGATGCGTGGGTTGGGTTCATGTCCCGTAGTATCTGGGACAAACCTCTCAACTCGCTCGCGTGTGCCGGTGAGCGTTTGCCCATCATGTCCGAAAGACAGAACATGGCGAGCGAGCACCGGTATAGGACCATGATACGACATCGGTCGGCTCCTCAATCAAACAGAGACGTGAAAAATGTTTCCCTTCTCCGACAAGGGGGCCTCCCCAAAACCCGCCAACGCGGGCCTTTGCCCCCCCCGTTCACCCCGTTTCCAGTGAACACTCGTCATCTCCGGCTTCCACGCGCCGGTGTGGAGTTTTTCCCAGAGGCGAAATGACGGAAGCCAGGGGCGCTCGCGGCGCGTTATCGTCTCCTGCTCGATGCCTCTCGAGTCTCTTCTCGCAGTCCTCGCTTACTCTCTCGGTCTCTGTCGTTGATAATTGGGGGAGGGGAAGAGAACCGCTCATGAGCACACGTCGCATTTTGCAGGTTTCATAGCCCCCAGGCCAAGCCGCCAAGATGCGAGTCAAACACAGTCGAGGGGTTTGGTGCGGCACTGCGGGTGCTGATCGACGTGACAGCGGCCGGGGTCCGTCTGAAACCCTCCGAACGGGTGTATGGCCCGGGTCGGGTTTTCTTTCTCTCTTCCTCTCTCTGCCTCTGTCTGGCCCTGACCATTGTCCGGCACACTCTTCTAGCCAGGCTCCCTCCCCATGGCCACGACGTAGACCGAGTTCTACGGTACCTTTGAAGTTGATGATGGGCCCGGCTGTTGTAGCATGTCGTCGCCCAAGGCGCTGACGCCGGATGGAATCGAGTAATGTCTCTGTCATTGGATGCATCGGACCAGCATCAACCCAGAGTGCTGACCAGAGACTGCTTGCTCTCCCGTTTGCCAAGTTTCCCAAGCCGTCTGCAAGTGCGTGTTGCAGCAATTATACATCATAGTATACATAGCATACTTCCGATAAACAACCCCCCCCTGCTCATGTGCCCTCGAGGGGTGTTTGATGTGGCAGGCCACCTTGGACAAGGGTCGACTCCAACCCGTCTGCGTGTTGGATTTGGACGGATCGACGCGAAGGTGATTGATAACTATCGTGGAGCCGCCTCCCATCGCCGCAGCGCTGCTGTTTCTCTTCTGATCCTGCTCCGCCTCCAGTCGAGAAATCGGCGCCATCCACTTCGTTTCTTCTCCAATGGGCGCTTGCGTCCTGTTTTCTTCGCTTTAGGCTGTCTTTCTTCTAGACACACAGCTGTGCTGTTGATATTTCACTCGCTGGCCGATTAACCCCTTTTCAATTTCGACGTATTATTTCCCGGTTTGCCGGAGCGGCGCGCACGGGAAGCGAGCAGGTTCACGATGGAGGCCACCACAGCTTGGTCGACGCTGAGGTGTGTAGATACTAACAATGGCAAGCAAAACAACCAGCCGAGTGTGCTGACATACATGATAGGCAACGGAGGAGGAGAGCAGGGCCTAGGTTTCCCGGTAGACCTCGCCACAACTTGACTCGCAGACAAGAACCAGCAACACCAACCGAGGAAAAGGAGGAGGAAGCAGACGGTGAACAGGAGGCCAGTGGTGAAGAAAAAGAGGACGACGACGACGACGACGAGGAGGAGAAGAAGGAGGAGGGAGAAGAAAAGGAAACAGAACAAGAGGAGGAAAAGGAATCCGAAAGCGAGTCGAACTCCGACTCATCAGAGTCCGGCGCATCTTCAGAAAGCGAGTCCGACGCAGCAGCACCTGGACAAGACTCGAGCGACTCGGAACCAGAGGAAACCCTCCCGCCCCCCGCGGCCGAAGGACCGCCGTCGCCGGGAGCGCCGACCCCCCAGCTCCCGACGCGCCAAGCGGACGCCGAACCCGCCCTTCCTCCCCCGAGAGGCTTCATCACACTCGTACCGGGAGCTCCCCCGGCGACGCCGCCCGCGCAACCTCCTCGGCAAACGTCCACGCCGCCGCCTCAACCACCGCCCGCCGCGACGCCATCGACCCCGTCGGCCGGCGGGGATCAGAACCCTCCCGCCAACAGCCAAACTCGTCCTGCCAGCAGCCAGGCTCCCCCCGCCAGCCAGACCCCTTCGGCTTCGCCTCCGCCGCCCGCCACGCCGCCGACAATGACAATGCCCGCCGAGACCCCGGGCGCGACCCAACCTCCCCCCGTCGGGAATGCCGCGTCCGGGACCCCTATTTCTAGCCTTCTCCCGCCCGGCTCACAAATGGAGGCGACGACTACCCCGATCTCCGCCGCCCCGGCTCCGGCGCAGGCCGATACGAACCGCAACTTCGCCATCGGGATCGCCTTCGCCGTCATTGGTAAGCCTTCTCCCCGCTCTTCTCTCGTCCGAGAAGCCCATCCGTCTAACTTGACCTGCAGCCGTGATCGCACTCCTCATCGGAGCCGTAGTCTTCGGCCTCAAGCGCTACAAGAGGAAGAAGAAGGTCAACGCCGTGGCGACTAATATGAGCCAGAACCTCGGCGGTGCCGGCAACGCCATGGCGGCCAACACGAGACAGAACCCCGGCGCTGCCGGCAACGCCGGCTTCACGAACGGAGCAGCGTTCGCCGGCGCCCCCGCTCCGCCCCAGCGCAACACGCGCGAATGGGAAAAGGCCATCGTCGCGTCGTACAGGCAGACGCAGATCGCGAACCGCACGGCGGCGCAGATGGAGGAGCGGATGATGGCGCAGTCCGGCGCGGACAGGAACACGATGCGCGCGCAGGCGCAGCCCGACCGGCCCGGCACGGCGGGCACGGTGGGCACGCAGGCCACGATCCCCGTGTTCCCGGCGCCGCCCGTCTCCAGCTTCAACCCCGCCAACAGCCCTTACCCCCCGCGCAACGCGCAGACCGAGAGCTTCTACTACGAGAGGTCCATCCACGAGCCCGCCGCGCCCGAACCCCTGAGGCTCAGCCGACCGCAGGGGCCCCAGCCGGGTACGGCCGTGCCGTACCCCGTCTCGGCCTACGACGCGTACCAGGAGGTCGGGCAGGGCTCCTACCGAGAGTCCATCAACATCGGGTACCAGCCCTACAGCCCGAACAACCAGTCCTACGCCCCGAACAATCAGCCCTACAGCCCGAATAATAACCGGCCCTACAGCCCGGAAAATTCCTATCAGCCGCCGCCCGGTGGGCTACCGAGAGCGGAGAGGGGACCCGACGGGCGTTTCTCTCCCGAAGTAGGGTATGCCAGACGGTATTAGGAGGGGTTCCCCTGCCCCCTCGTATCGGGATGACGTGACGAGGAACAAAACGAACAGAGGAGGCGGTCATCGCCGGGACGGCACGGCGACATCCTTCGTCGGAACTGGGATGAGCCCTAAATGCATCCAGCAGACCATCCATCGAATGACGGGTCATCCGAATAAAAAAAAAACAAGAGACGACAGGGTGACGCCTGTCGTTCGTCCGACCTTATCGGTCCACTTTCCTTTCTGTTGAATACCCAGCGACCAGACCGTTGTCATCAAAAGCTGTACTCTATATACACATACATAACGTTGCAATAATATCACGAGATACGATGATCAACCAAGATGGTGTTCCTTTGATCCTTCTGCAGCACTGTAGGAGCTATCGGCTGTTTCTACTCAATGTCTACTAAGGGGGGAGGAACGTCGGAATACATGAGGAATAAGCAACTATTGATGCATCCTTTGCCTCGTTCCCATCCGCCAGCATGTTTCCGACGGGCAGGTGGAGCTGCTAGTTGGCTCTGAAACGAGCATCGTGCCAGACTCCCCCCCCGGCCATCACCAAAAATAAGCTCGTCAAAACTTCCCCAGGAAACGGCCCTCGCCCTTCTCTTCCGGTACCCGAAGGAAAACAACACGGAAGGACGAAGCGAGTTTCCTTGGGGCCTGTCTCCCCGGAATGTCCACGCGGGTCTTGGGGCCGTATTCCGAGACACGTGTTGGCCGTCGGCCAGGGGGGGGGGTATGTCATCGACCATGACCGTCGACGAAGCTGCCAAGAAGTCAGAAGGGCCGGCATGGGTTTTCAGGCCACTGCCGGCAGATCTTGACCATGACAAATTTTAACGGAAAACAAGTGGAAAGAGGGTGCGAGCTGCGTCAAGCTTTAGGGTTCCTGGAGGGTTGTCCCCTCTAGATATCGCCGCCCTGCACGCGGTTTCTGCCCACCAGGTAGGTCCCTGTCATCGGGGACTTTTTCAGCCCTGTTTGGCGGCTTGCATTATTACCGCTCGGTTCTGCCGCCGACTTAACGAGGCTTCCGTTGCCGGGCGTTTCTAGAAGCCTCTCGGGCTTCTCCCTCTCACTGCTGCCACCTACGGGGCTGAGATGGTAAGGATTCCTTCGCCAAAGGACAAAATGCCATCCGGCCTCCTCGACATGGGTCGTCTCTCATAGTAGTAGTAGTGTCTGGCAGCAGAAAGTTCGGCATTGAAATGGGCACAGTTCCGGGGCCATGATTTGGCATTTGGCACAGCCAACGCGAGAAACCCTTGCAGAAGACCTCTCTTGTCAAAGCCGTTCTTCTTGATCGTGCATCGTTTCATTGGTGGGCGCGTCGCCTGACATCGAACCATTCAATCAAAAACCTAATCGGTAGTGCTCTTTGCCGTCCCTGGCAATCAACGCAGATGCCATCGTCGCCATTTCCCAAGACGAAAGAACGGGTCACCAGTAGAGGTCCCAGGCTGCAACATGGTCACAAAGGGTCAAATCAACCGCAAATGAGATGGGACTTTGATAATCTGGGACAAGACATGTGACGATAGTGGGCGTTGCCAGGTACGATCGAATCACCCTTTATCGTTTATCGGATCATCGCACGTAGATCGGTCGCCCCTAACATGGTGTCGTGGTGACGATGACGCCGTTGAATTCGGGCAGTAATTATTTCCATACCTATATCTCTCTTGGCGGCTCTAAATGCCATTCACGGCCAAGCCCGTTTTTTAAGCATTACTCCATTTCGTCTCTCGGACCTCTTAGCCTATCCTTTGCTTTCTCCTCACCCATACTTCCTTGTCTGAGCTTCCCGTCGCAGCTTCGTGTTCCTCCAACAGTGCTGACGTTTTCGTCTCTGCGATCTCGCGCAGCTGGACTTCCCAGACACCCAGTTTGTACCTAGCTCTGTCTGCCATTCCCGAGAACAGATCGAACGACCACCCATGCTTCGGACACGTCAAGCCTGCGCTCAAGACGATGCCGAAATCCTCAATGTCAAATGGAGTGCCGTGTGACAGGGGATACGATGAGTGCGGACACTTCTGTAAATCGTTCAGTCAGCCTCGCCGAGACCCAAAGTCGCTGCCCGGCCTCCATGTTCATCCTCGACTTACATGATCGACGGCATGGAACTTGCCCTTGTACCTGAAGACGAGGACCTGCTCTTTCAGATCTCCCTCGATTTCGGCATAGTTGAGGACATCGGGCGCCATGAGCACCTCGGCGCTCTGCGAACTGTCCGACTTGGGGACGTGGAAAACCTTGCATCCCGGCTTCAGGTCCGTGTCACAGAACCGGAGCTCTGAGAGGCTGCCCTCGTCGGTTCCCAGGTCGGGAAATGAGGAGCTGAGGCCGGCGAGGAACCACCCTGCTTCAGACCGGGACCGCGCCCGGAATGAGTTCATTTCCTGTGAATGGAGAGTATGCCACCGGCAAAGATCGGGGCAGGGCCGGTTGTTGCGGGAATCACAATGATCGCATCGCGGTTCGAGCTAGGCCAAGGGCGGCGTATCGTGACGGAAATTGTGCCCTTTCATACTTTTCCAGTCATGTGATACGTCACGTGTGACATTTTGCTCTGAGCATCGTGACGTGAGAAACCGATGGCCGCAGCTTGCAGCTACAGTTGTTACTCGGCTACTTTGTGTTGGGATTGGATGTCCATCTGAAGATTCGTGATTGTTTTACTAGTTCCGTTCAAGCTTCTTATCGTCTCGCCTCTACATCTACACCGGCTTCTCCGAAGTAAAAGGGTCCTCTCTAAAAACCGGCAACTCGGCGGCAAAAGAAACAGTCATTGGGCTAGGAACCTAACTCGAAAAAAGACATATGTTTAATTGAATCTCACATTCTATCAATATCAAGCCCATTGTTTGCATTTGTATGGCATTCCGGGCTCCGTTGACCAATGAATTGGGGTTTTCTAGCGCGCTTCGGTATCAACCTTTGCCTAAAAGAAATATACCATTTCAAATAAGCCAATTCTATTACTATCCAATCCCCTTTGTGTCTGGATTTTGATTTCTTCTTTTGTAATCAAATAGCAATATTAGGATCTGGAGTCGATAGGTATGTTTGTCTTGAATTCCATATGCGAATCCAAACAAAAGAATAACCCAGGGTCAGCATTTTAGAGTGGTTTGGAACGAGGACTTATTGCAACATCTATATAAACAATGATTTTTAAACTTTTCTGTGCCAATAATAGCAAGCGGGCCGAGTCTTGCTCTTCTAAGAATAATGATACCTTGATGGTTAGATCCCTACATGTATCACCCTTTGATGGTACGGCAAAACACGTCTCCTGGCCGAGAAATAGCATTCTTGCACCATCTCAGAGGAGTTTCGGCGTCACACTGAGAAAGCCCTGAATTTGGCTTAGGCGATACGGGAGGGAGTAGAAAATCAGGTAATGCATCGGCAACATCTACATATCCCCCATCACATCAGAGCGACGTGCTCTTGAAGGCAAAATACCGAAAGCAGCTACCAACGCTGAACACATACAAAAGTACTGGACTATTAGACCCTGTGAGCATTGTTGGCGTCCACATGCTTGCAACCGCGGTCCTTGTTACGGAGACCACCTCCGAAAGCTCTCACAACCCCAAAGGGTAAAAGTGGAATTTCAGCATGACAGGGATCGAGAAAGGAACCTCGGCTGCTGCGATGTCTTGGCTGTGATGTGCCTATGGCTCAGAAACGAATAAGCCCCACAAACAGTGCGACGGCTGGTTGTTGGTCCTCGTATTTATTAGCAGACTGGTTACAGGATAAGTGCGGGCAACTGCTACGTTTGGTTGTCGTCTCTGACAATTTGAAGATTGTGATGTCCAGCCGGTATCATTACGATGCTAGAAGCAGCCCATGGTGATCTGTCTTGGAAGTTCCCCTCATCAATCGCCGATGATATTCCTCTCGCCCTTCCTCCTCGAGACGGACCGAAGGCTTCTCATCTTAGATTAGAGTTTGGGACATGTCGCAAAAATGATGTTGGTTGCAGGCAGCAGTTTTAACGACTTATATCACTCATACCATGCAAGTGAAAGAAGCCCCGGATGCGTACTGGTTGCTGTTGGCAGAGCTAATCACATAGTACACTAGGTTCGGAAGCTCAGCGCATGACTGTGGAGTCACCAACATCCTTTCTGATGAAAATCTATCCCTGCTGTGCTGTTCAATGGCGGTCTGACGGATATATCACACGTCTTGGGAGTAAGCACTAAGAGTAAACGAATGGGTCTGTGGACCGAGTGGTTCTCGTCGTAGGTAGCGCCCGGCACTTATAGTCCGTCGGTAAGCTAGAGAGCACGCCCTTGGTCTTCTAGACTACCAAGACCCAGTGGTGGAGCAACCTTTTACGAATGGACGTTTTAGGAATCAAACCGAGATACGGAGTATAGCCATCGTGTATCGTCCCCTACTATGCACTTTTGCTCCAGTGAATAAGCATTCAGGGTCTATGGACCCAGGATAGCCATACGAACCTACCTAGACAGCCATGATACCATTCTTGCAGGTCATCTTGTCCACTCCGCCATCCGTCGTATCCCGCCCCTCTCCATCCTCCAGAGGGTAGCTCCGAAGAGAACTATATAAGAACGGGTTGGCAACTCGACTTCCCAACACTCTCTTACCGCCTCACCAGCAAGCCTCGAGACGACTTTTGTGATAGACTCTCCTGCCCTCGTTCATCATGGTCAACTTCGCCCTTCCCACCCTGGCCGCTCTGGCTTTGGCCCAACTCACCGGGGCCACCCCGATTACGACTCAGTCCGGCGCCGTGGAGGTGTTTTCATTCTCCAAGTGGGTGGACGGCATCATCGCCAACCCCGACGGAGACAATCTGTCTCCCGCGGCGGCTGTCGAGGCCTGGCAGGCGTCTCTCAACGAGACGAGCGCGGCCGCTCCCGAGGGAGACGCTCTCCAGAAGCGTCATCTCTGCAACACCATCCCCGATACCGAGGCCTACGTACGTCCAAGGCCCATCTCTGCGTGCTTTATCCAAGTTGTGCTAAGTCGGCGACACAGGTCCCTGATGCGGTGGAATGCATCAACCAGCTCGCCCGCAGGGGTAGCGAGAATTGCGGCGACGTTACCGGCTCCCTTACCTACTGCACCTATGGCCGAGCTCGGATCACCGGGGTCCGAGGTGGCGGCTACATCTCGACGTCTTCGTCTTGGTAAGAAAAAAAAAAGAAAAGCCGACGGTTGTATTCTGAGATGCGAATTCTAACGCCAACCTATCTAGCAACGACGTCGCTCGCGGGGCTGATTTCGTCATGGACCATTGCACTCGCGCCGACAACACCGTGCAGGGTGCGGAATTCGCTTACGGGAACGGAGACCTGTTGGTTTGGATCCGCAGGCCCTGAAGAGGCCGAGCTAGATCTGTCTAGGTAGACAGCGAGTTTCTCATACGCGCCTATCGTGACGATGGCGGGCGGGGATGAACGAGTAACTAGGTTGGTCAAGAGTTGGGTGTCTGGCGAAGTGATTGAATGTATCCAGATAGCAAGGTTGCCAGAATTCTCAATCACCTGGATACAACCATAACATTTGAGCCACGTTTTGTGGGTCATGCCGAGGTCGAACTATGGCAGTATACCAGATGACTTTTCCCAATTCATATTGAGCGGGTTTTGATGCTTCTCTGTCTCCTCTATATGGTCCCTTTCCAGAGACACATATACTCCCACCCCGACGAACTCAATGAAACCAGTCGAACTGTCATGGTGTCAGCTACACATATGAAAGCATGTATCATGATGAAAATACTCTTTCGATAGTCTAGATATCCGTATGCAGTCAGAACACTATCCTCTTACTGTTGTTCATCTCTCTCTGCAATACCATCATCCTGCAGCTTGACGGTGGACTCTACTTGGACCGCAAGTAGGAAGTCGACACACTCCAAGTGCTGATGGTCCCTCAAGTCACTTACACGGAAAATGGACCATGGGCTTTGCGCTGCCGTTTACCAGCCTATCGGAAGATCTGGTTTTGCCAAGAACAGGAATTGCACTATGATCTTATACTTCGCCTTCGTCTACATACGCATGAGGATTCTCCCCATCTACAAGTACGCACCGGCCAGGACTGTTCGTCCCTTGAGTGGAACCAAGGAATATCGATGATTGGGACGCTATTGCTCCTCCGACTTACAGCACAGCCGACAGTTGACCCCCAGAGTCGCCTGATTCCAGCGTTGCTGTGGGCCACTACTCCCTGTGTAAAGACCCCGCCGAAATAGGCATCAACTTTGGTGCAGACATGGATGCTCACCGCAAAAAGTGTCATGTCGGCGATATACTACATCGTGTGTAGCCCGGATTGCTGTCACCCTGGATGACAGGTGGGGAGGAGCACTGCATGAGCGTTTCCAACCGAAGTGATGTGGATGCGTGCGACATCAAACGGGCCGATGCACGCTTTGACTCTGCCGTTGAGCTGATCAAGATCGCTGCAGCCCGGCGAGGACACACACACACACACACACACACAGGGACATGTGTTGGCAACATGGCTGGATTCGTCATGTCTCTGCAAACTACGCTGCATCGGTATGGGACGTGTATGTCGTCTGCCTCGACTGGGCATTCATTGCTATAAAGTCCGACGTTGGACGAGCATTCTTTGGCCCCAAACTGGCGATCACTTCATGGATCTGGCAAACGACTGTGTGAGCGTCGACCAACTACTCTAGGCCTGTCCCAAGCCATGTCGTAGCTGTTGCCGGCGGCCAATCTGGTTTTGTTATTATCGAATTTATTCACTCAGACAACCGTCCAATCAAGGTTCTCGGCATGAACCGTAGAGCCGTTGTGCTATGTTTGGCTTTGTGGCGAACCAGCCACTGCCTGTCATTGTCTTTGTCTGTCGACTCTTTTTCTCTTCTTTCTATGATTTACAAACAACTTGTTTCAATTTGTATATGGCGGCTCCAGTAGCACTGAGAAGTACAGCGGACCCATTCAACCATTGTCTCCCATTATCCTCCTAGCCCTCGACGCATTTCCCACCCCGTAATAATACCCTTTCCACTGCATCCTCTCCTGTGGCCACCCAGTGATTGAAATACCGGTTCGCGGTTCCAGACACGAGTCTGGGAAGGTGTTGCTACCGGTAAACTCCATGTAGAGAATAGAGAAGCCTGGCCTCGAGTGGAGAATCACGGCTTTGCGAGTGTTATAGAATGGACCATGAAGTTCGTTCCGCCGTAATGCGGTTGTCGTTTCTCTCTCTCTCCCTCTCACCAGCCAACCGGTATCCGTTTAAAGTATTTCCCCTATATCCAGCTGTCGGTCGCAGGATTCTGTGCTTTGCTCGTACGGACAGCGTGCGGCGGGAGAAAAGGTAGCTTCTATCAACCACCGGTACAACCGCCCGAGCAGTCGCCGCAGTCGCCGCAGTCACCCGAAACGCCGCCCGAAACGACGCCCGAACAAATGACCGGACAGTCCACCGCGACGGGAGAACGCACCGCCATACGGACCCCCCGCGCCGATACGCCGCGCCGCTTCTTCGACCTGCGAAATATACGCCAGGTCGGCCGGCTGACATCGGCGGCGGCGGCGGCGGCGGCGGCGTTGTCGCCCTCGTCAGGCCCGTTCGCCTCCTCGTCTCGGAGCTTGGCGTAGCGCCGCCCGCACCACCCGCACCACTCTACGATGGTCCCGATTACGTACAGCAGCACGAAAAAGAAGATGATGGCGCCCAGGGCGATGCCGCCCAAGATCAAGAACATGATGAAGCCCTTTATCAAGTCCATCATATCGCGTTCGGTGATGAGGCTGGCCATCATGGTGACGGTGGTCGTTGCGTTGATCTTGGTCGCGGGCGGGAGAAGATGATGGAACCGTTTTTTGATCTTCTTCTTCTTCTCTTTTGAAATCGTGGTAGTCAAAGAGGCGGTCAGGTGATTGGAAGGAGTGGTGTGAGTGATGCTCCGGAACTGGCTGGAGTTGGGTAGTCTGGTGGTTTTATACACGCCGAGGCCTCATCTCCGGTTCCCTTCGATCCCAGGAGGTGTAGGGTCTAGAGTTCGCCGCTGGGCTGGGAACCAGGCTTCGCCGCCGCATTCTTCCGCTTCTTCGACGGTGGCTGATGCCTCGGACATCGCCGCTCCCAAGAAGTATGCGAAGGCTACCCTGATGTGCGGTATTCTGGTCACCAGATAACCCCCCCCCTAGCCGATTGTGTCAGAAAGACGTGCTGAACATATTTATCCATTCCCCAGCGTGGCAGAACCGAAAAGGAAACGGCCGTTTCTGGACCCGGAGATGGCACCGTCTCCTTGGCCTACCCGTTCGGCAGGTACGCGTCTATCCCAGAAACGCCAGACCGACGTCCCCTCACCCACAGCCTCAGGTCTCTCGCCACGGGACGCACGGCGTAGTACCAGACGGCGGCGACCAGGAGCCACACGGCGAGCACCAGGCCGTAGGCCAGGACGCCCAAGACGACCTTCAGCACCGCCGCGAGGGTCTGCAACGCCAGCAGAGTCGCCATCAGGCCTGGCCGACGCCTCTCCCCGACAGCTTTACCGGAGTAGTCGGGGCGTTTTGCGTTTGTATCCTCGGAGGGGGAGAGTTCCCTGACAAGATAAAGTCACTTTGGCACTGAAACGTCGTTGATGGCGAGTGCGCATTGTGGATGAGTCGGTGGACCAAGGGAAGAAGAAGAAGGATTCGGGGAGCACGGTAAACAACTGGCGTAGCCACGTGATTATTGCCATGGATCAAAGAGGTCCTCAGGAAATAGTTGATCACCTGGCGAACAAAAAAACGCAGCCCTCGGAGATGGCCGTAGAGTCTTTTTTTTTTTTTTTTCGTTTTACTTGTGACCGGTTCCCGCCCAGCCACAATCATGTCCCATGGTTCGACGCCGGGCACCAAACGGTTGTGGGTGAAGGCGAGGGAACTGGATCCGGTGTGGGCTATGCTACAACGACATGGATAGAACATACTGAGGGAACGGCGTGCATATCAGACGGCGCCGTTTCACGCAAAGGACTGGCCTCTGGGCTCTTCACCGGGTACATCCTGCACGATGCTTTTGAATTTGACACCCGGTTGGCTTGTGAAGTTGTCTAATCTATTGAATGAACGGCGGGTCTAGCTGACGAGCCGACGGCGCGTCTCCGACGACGGGTGTAGATCTATTGACCGCTTACTCCCTCTCTAGAAAAGACCAAGGATGGCCGGCGACTAGGCGTACCGCAGAGAAACCTTCACGCCGTCCCTCGGCGCCATGGTGAAGTGTATGTCCTTCCTCGGCTTCCCCTCCGGCCCCAGCCACTCCATGCTCTTGAACCTCTGCAGCAGCCTCACGATGAGATACCCGGCCTCGGTGAGTGCGAATTGCTCTGCAAAAAAAAGCTTCAGTTAGCCAGACAATAGAGAGCGAGGCTGGAAAGATGGGAAGAAAAGAAAGAAAAAAAAAAGGGAGAAAAAAAAGAGAAGAAAGGGAAAAAAGGCAACTCACGTCCGATACAGACCCGCGGCCCGCCGCTGAACGGGATATAATTCCAGTCCAGCTTCACCCCCTCCCATCGCTCTGGCCGGAACTCCGTCGCCGCCTCCCAGAGGTCTTCCCGGCGGTGCAGCAGGTACGGCGAGAAATTGACCGTCTGCCCCGCGCGCACCACGACGGGCTGCCCCCCGTCGGCGCCGCCGCCCCGCGGGAGTACCGTGTCCCGCGTGGCGATGCGCATGTTCAGCGGCACGACGTTGTACACGCGCAGCGTCTCGCGCAGGACGAACTGCAGGTACTTTGACGCCTTGAGCGTGCCGAAATCAATGTTGGTCGGGCTGCTGCCGTCCACGTACTCGCCAAAGTCCCGGACGACCTCGGCGCGGAGCCGCTCGAACACGGCGGGGTGCCGGGCGAGGAGAAGCAGGACCCACGCCAGGAGCGTGGCCGTCGTGTCGCGCCCGGCGAGGAGCAGCCCGAGGATCTGGTCGCGCAGCTCGCCCTCGTCCCGCGTCTGCTCCGCCAGCGTGTCCAGCAGGCTGTATCTCTTGCCTTCCTCCGCCGCCGCCGCTCGGGGCTTCGCGGAGCCGAGGGCCATGCGGACGTAGTGGTCGGTGTACCTCCGGATGTAATCTGACGCTTTCTTGCCCGTTGCGCTCGGCGCGAGCCAGTACATGCCCTGCAGGCGCACGCGGTTGGTGATCCACAGCTGTGCTTCGTGGAAGGCCTCGGCAAAGGTCATGTCGTTGCCTCTCTGGTCGGCCGCCATGGCGGTCGCGGCGCTCGTCGTCGACGATATCCCCGTGGCGGCGGCCGTCTGCGACTCGACGCTCTCGCCAAAGAGGAAGCCGGTGGAGGTGTCGAGGGTGAAGCGGAAGAGCATGGGCATCATGTCCACCGCGACGGCGCCGTCCTCGGCGCGGCCGACCAGCGGGAGGGCCCTGAACAGGGCCTGGATGGCGGCCTCGGTCTTTTCGAGGTCGTTGATGTGGTCCCGCGAGAACCGGGGGCGGAGCAGCGCGCGCGAGTGCTCCCAGAAGGGGCCGTCGGCGGTGAAGATGCTGTTCCCCAGCAGCGGCTTGAACTGCTTGATCCGCCTCTCGCCGAGGTCGAAGTCGTTGAAGTTGTTGGCCAACACGGCCTTGATGTTGGCCGGGTCGATGGTGTAGACCTCGGCGGGGCCGAAGAAGCCCGGCCTGGAGAAGGTGGTGCCGTTGGCGTCGTAGCCGGCGCCGATGACATCGTCGAGGATGTCGCCGCCGTCGCGGGCGACGGAGAAGACACTCCAGATGACATCGACTCCGAAAGGTAGTTTCGTCGGGACGTACTTGGGCAACGTCGCACCGTGGCCCTTTGCGAAGCGCTCGAGGCGCCGGCGGGCGAGGTAAGACGAGGCAATGTAGTAGACCACCAACGCCGGGAGGGCATAGAAAAGCGCCGTGGAGGAGGAGAGCAGCGCCATCGTGATGCTGTTTTCCGGCTCTCAAGTGCTGGCCGGTCACCCGGGGGGGGGGGGGTTCCCCATCGTGAAAGGGACAGTTGAGGTTTTATATCACCTTACAATATCGGCATGTCTGCCAAATGTGGACATCGCGGAATCCGCTAGGCCAAGCAAGGGGGAAAACGTGGACGGGAAGGGCTATTGTAACCCCCCATAAAATGTGACGATCGGTCTCATCAGCCTCCCCACTCTCGGAAACCGGGACTCCAGTTTTGCGCACTTCCCGACGAATCGCTGGGCATCGGACTTTCAGGTATTGGAGCCACTACGCGTGTAACACAAACAGCTACACTACCTAGGTAGGATGGCTGGATGGGGTATTCAAAGAACCGTTGTCATCATCTCCGCGGGGCCCTCGCCATGTCGGACTCGCGTCGCACCGTCACCGCTGTCCGTTTCTCGTGTGCGGCCCAGTCCGTAGGAGGGCCAATTGGGAGCGAGCTACGGACCTGGAATAATCTCGAAAATTCTTGTCCCTCGTAGTGTAAGTGAGGTAGGGTACGGCAGTCGAGTTTACAGCCATCCACCGCCCATCTGCCGGCCCTGGCCTGGGCTAGGAGCCGACACGATAGTGCCCAGGATTCGTTGTCCTGTGCGTCCATTGCCGAGAGCATAATGGTTTGCCACGAGGACGAGGAGTCCAGACTCTCAATGTTGATTCACCAGGCTCCACAGTTGCTTGACTCGACTGACAGTCCGTCTCTTCTGATCCATAACCCCCAAAGCTTGGGACGATGGGAATGGGGGCCTCATCCATGAAACGATGAATTTTCTGTTCGCATGTGAAGCGTGTATGGGGCCGGTTGCCAGGTTCATAAAGGCTCCGAGTAGCTCGGAACGCTGCCCATGGTCATGATATCCTCGAGCAACTGCAGCAGAACCGAGGGTGCCATGGGCGCCAGAGCCGGGCAGCTTTCGTGGACCTTTCGTGGGAGCCGAGAGTCTTTATGGGAAAATCAACCAATACGGAGTCGGTGATAGGGAAAGTTTGTGTTCCGGCAGTACCAAATACGTTTGTTTTTGTCTTTGTGGCGGGGTGCTTCCTATCCATGGCAAGCTGGCTGGCTGGCTGGCTGGCTGGCTGGCTGTCTCCCTTTGGTCCGCCCACCCCCCCATGTCTAGCGCGTTCGCAGCCTCATCTCCCCAGGTTGTTCACCACGCTCCCGACCATGACGGCGACCTCCCTCTCCCAGTTACCCTCCCCCCTGGTCTTGCCCTTGAGGGCGCTGGGCATCTGGCACCCCCTGACGACGCAATCCCGCACGGCGTCGCCGACGCTCGCTCTGTTGGACCGGAGCGTGCGGGCGGCCACGCCACCCCGGTTGACAATCTCCTGGACCCGCGGTGCTAGGCTACCGGCCATGGTGCGCCAGAAGTAACTCGGCAGGCTGCCCGTCTCGAGGTGCGCCAGCAGGGGCTGCAGCATGTTGGTCTGCTTCTGCGGGGCCGCGACGAGCGGGTGCGTCGGCAGCTTGGTCGACTCGAGGACCATCTCGAGGGCGACGACGTTCTGGCACCGCGCCGATACGTCGGCGAGGGTGCGCTCCAGCGTCGGCAGCTGGGCGAGGGAGCGCGACAGCGATGCGATGGACGACTGCAGCGCGGTGCGCAGGTAGCTCTCGAGGGCGGTGAGCAGCAGCTGGGGCGTCCAACGGTCCGTCGTCTTCTGGGCGGCGGCGGCGGGCGCGGGGGAGAGCAGGAAGAGCGTGACCATGCCCGAGAGGGTGCGGGCCTTTGTTTCCTCGACCTGGGCAAAGGTGACGGAGTCGGGGATGGCAAAGTCGCGTACAATCTTTTCGGCCGTCTCCCTCGTGGATCGTTCGATGGGGGCGACGACGGCGTCGCGCAGGGTACGGACGGCGTCGACCCTGGCGAGCCCGTGGCCCTCTTGGCCGGGGGCGGTGCTGTCGAGGATCTCGCGCAGCGACAGGATGGTGTGGGAGCAGCGCACGAGAGCGCGGTGGTCCTCCTTCTTGGCGGCGGCGGCGGCGGCCGGGCTGGGGCTCGAGGCGGCGACCTCGGCGTGCTGGAGCTCGAGCTGCCGGCCCAGCTGCAGACAGCGGGCGACGGAGCGGCCCAGCTTCAGCGTCTCCCACAGACGGGTGGCGACGCGGCGCACCTCCTCGGCCTCGGCATGCTTGTCGATGACCTCCTTCTCGAGCTGTTTGTAGCTGTCGTTGAGGCTCTTGATCTGGGCATCGAGCTCGGAGACGATGCGCTTGCTCGAGACGGTCTGCTCCTGGGTGTATGTGAGCAAGGGCGCGGCTTGCTTGGAGGTGAGGGAGTCTATATGGGAGTCGATCTCCTGGGTGTCGAAGAGCACGCGGGACAGCGGGGTGGACAGGTCGAGGGGGACATCGTTGGGGTTGTTTGTGGCGAGGACGAGGGTGTTTGCGAAGGAGGAGGGGCTGAAGGCTGGATCGAGGAAGGCCTCGTAGTCGATATAGGAGGGCTCCTCTTGTTGGCGGGTCGTCATGACGGACGGCTTCGATGCATTGACAGTGAAAGGGGGTGTCAATGGTGTGGTTGTTGTGTTGTGTTGGTCAGTCGACTGTGAGGGTTCAAGCTGAGCTGTTCTGTCTTTGGCCACGAGAGGTTCGAGGGGTGGGAGGACCAGGCAGTACGTACCTTTCCAAGGGTCGTAGCCTTACGTAAGGTAAGGAAGGCCAGGATGTCCCGCAAAAGCGGGCTGGCTTGCTTACCTCAGCTTGGAGTACACTCGGATGTTAGTACGTACCTTTAGAAGGGTCGTCGCCTTACATAAGCTGGGGAAGGCTAGGATCTCCCACAAACGCGGTTTGATTTGCTTACATCAGCCCGGGTGTGGCTCGTGGGTCCCCGCATTTTTGTTTCGCTCTCAGCCACACACACTCTTAAATGTTGCCATGACGCCGCGCGTCTGTCGCTCTCAAACTACACACATCCCCCGGATGCTTGTTGTTGTTGTTGTTGTTGTTTTCCTGCGTACAACAAGACCTACGACGTACGGATAGTGGGATCGATCTTTCATTCGGGGTTTCGGTTCACCCAATCTGACGATTCGTCCTCTTCTTGTCTTTGGATCCCCATCGTCCCGGTATTCTCGGCTTCTCCACGCCGGACCAAAAGGAACCAAACAAACAAGAGTACACACGCACATGCGTACACACATACACCCGGCCGTTCCGTCTGGATCGCATTCTCATCCGCCGTCATCGAACCACCTGCGCGTAGCGTCCATAATTCCAGCCAGGCGCGCTGACTACGCCCGAGACTAGCGCAAAGGGAACAAGAGCGAGAGGAGGGACCCCCAGTCCCCGACTGCCGAGCGTTCCATGACCGGATTGCAACCATCATAATCTCGCCCAATCCTTCCCGCAACATTGTCCACTATTTTTTTTTCTTCCTCGTCTCTCTCTCTCCTCCGGCCTCCGACCTCGCCAGCAATGTCATAGGCCCCTCCGTCTCTCGAGAGCAATTCAATCGAATTAACCATTGGACCGACGACTAAACGGTTGCCGAGCCCAAGCCGACTCGACCTAAGCCCGCCGATCCCCTCTCCGGGCGATCCGGCCAACTCGAGACCGAGCCTGACCTCATTGAAGCTCGGCCTTCTTCTCACACCTGACCCGCCGTTGATATCGCACTCGATTTCTCTCTTTCTCTCTCTCTCTCTCTCTCTCTCTCTCTCTCTCTCTCCCCCCCCGACAACCTGCCCGACAACCTCCCCCGACCGCCCCCCATGGCCATCCACGCCCGCGCCCTCCTCGGCTTCCCCCCGGGCGCCAACGCCTCCGACACCGTCCTCGCCGGCGTCCACTTCAACCGCACCGTCCTCGCCTTCTGGAACTACACCCTCTACACCAACGGCACCCTCTCCAACGAATCCAACTGCTACGTCGTCGAGCCCCCCTACACCCCCGTCGCCCTCCTCCCCAACGGCTCCTTCGTCAACTCGACCTGGTGCTACGACCCCATCAACCCCATCGGCCCCCGCGCCGGCGTCGGCGTCGGCGTCGGCGTCCTCTACGGCCTCGCCCTCGTCCTCGTCCTCGCCTGCCTCACCAAGCACGGCAGATCCCACCTGCCCGCCACCAAGCGCTTCTACCCCGTCGGCCGCCGCTGGCAGTGGTACTACTCCATCCTCGTCTGCGTCGCCGCCTTCATCAGCCTCTTCACAAATATCGACGTCGACCGCTTCTACGTCATCGGAATCCCCATCGTCATCAACAGCTTCTTCTGGTACCTCCTCCAGCAGTTCACCATGGCCCTCGTCTGGGAGGCCGTCCGCCACTGGGGCAGCTGGAGCGAGCGCCAGGCCGTCGACCCGGACCCCTTCTCCCTGCGCGAGGGTGACCGCAGGAGCAAGGTCAAGTTTTGGGCCCCTCTGTGGTTCTACTTCTGGCTATGGCTGGTAAGTACTCCCTCCCCTCCCTCCTCCTTCTCCACTCATCACATCCCAAGACTAACACAAACACCCACCCCACCGCGCAGAACTTCTTCCTCATCATCCCCCGCAACTGGGGCGAGATCGAAAAACAGCGCGACCCGGACCAGACCGCCGCCCGCGCCGCCCCCAACGCCACCGACGCCCGCTTCAAGGCCGCCACCTTCTGCCTCGCCATCTGCTGGCTCACCACCGTCGCCTCCCTCCACCACTCCATCAAGCACTACTACCCGCGCGACCGCGGCCTCGTCCGCTACACCCCCTTGCGCTTCCTCCTCATCCTCCCGCTCGCCGCCTGCCTCGTCGCCTACCAGGGGCTCGTCTCCTGGGACTTTGCCTACTCCGTCCTCAACGCAAAGGCCTCCCTCGCCGCCGTCTACGCCGGCGGCTACGGCCCCGCCCTGCTCATCCTCTACGTCCAGGTCGCCTACGGCTTCCTCGCCCCCAACGAGGACAAGGAGCTCATCCGCCAGCGCCGCGAGCGCGGCACCCAGATCGACCGCGAGATGGGCTACGTCCCCAAGCCCGCCTGGTGGAAGCGCGCCAAGAACGACGACCACCTTGTCGCCGGCATGTCCATGCGCGAGCGCATCGCCATGAACGTCCGCGAGCTCGGCGGCGGCGCCGCCACCAACCGCGGCGTCCACCAGAACCTCGACGCCGCCGCCGACGAGCGCGCCGACCGCGAGATCGAAATGGGTCCCCTGGACCGCGGCCGCGGCAACACCGCGACGTCCGCTCCCGTGCCGGTGCCGCCGGGCTTCGACGCCGCACAGGGCTCAACTTTCGCCCCCCCGTACAGCGGCAAATCCGACCGCCGCCGGAACGAACGCGCCATGAACGCCGCGGCGGACCTCCTCTTCCCCGCCGCCACCGGCGGTGGTGCGAGCCGGCCGGACCGCACCTCCGAGCTGACGCAGGACGGCCCGCCGCCGCCGTCCTACACCGACGTCCCCCTCCCCGGGGCCGGACGCGGCAGAAGCACAGGCGGCCCGAACAGCGTGCCCCACGACCCCAGCCAACGCAGCAACAGCACCAGCACGGCCGTCTCCGTCACGGGCCAGCAGCCCCAGCAGGTGAAGAGCATGCTGGATATCTGATTTTTGTTTTTCTTTTCTTTTCCTCTATTTTCTTCTTGTACATGGTGGACCCCCTTTTACACGAGGGGGACACGATTCTATATAATAAAAAACAAAAGCTTTCACGAGGGATGACCATCAAAGGCTGTGCGGGTTGTGCTTGTTATCAAAAGGCGTTTTTCGGCAGGGGAAAGGGGAGGGGGGGGGCAAGGGAGCCTCTCGTCTGGGATAAATGGTATATAACCGGATTGAGGGCGATATCATACTTATTTTTTCTTCCCAAGAATAATAGTTAAACACTAGTAACCCGCTCAACCCGGCCGTCCGCGCGCCTCCTCCCTCCTCTTGCTCTGGTATAAGTGAGCCCGCAGCCGGGACCGACGGGAATCATGGCCGCTGTCCAAACGGGTTGATAATGACCGGCAATGTCGCGGCTATTTCGTCTGCGGGCTAGTCAACGTAATGGTTTGTAGGCAGTGAGGCTGTGGTGCACCAACGTCGGTCCCCACGAACCGTGAGAGATACATGACGCCAACCGCCGGATGTCACCATCCATCATGCTGTTCCTCAAGCTGTATTCCATCTAGTCATCAAGTGGTTCCGAATATATGAGCCCCCCCGGAACCAACTAGAGCATGTGGCCCAGCCAAGCGCCGGCCATCGGCTCCATACACAGCTCCGTCGTGATACTCGGGATGCGGGAAGCTTACCAATGTCGTGTACACACCGAGATCCGTACCTCTCTGCCCAGCCCACATCTCTGTAGTACGCTCATTCTGATGGAACGTCCGCACGAGAGAGAGAGAGAGAGAGAGAGAGAGAGAACGGACACACAAAGATTTTCCCCCGCAATCGTACCCGAGTGTTGAAAAGGTGATCCGTCACCTTGCCCCGGGCGGGTTGACCGTTGATGGGCCGAACACGGCATATTCGTGATCAGCCTTCCATTGGCCAACAGCATTGCAAGGTCGCAGATAGTGCTAGAAACTTCACATGCCTGCCTGCTCCCATGGACCCCCACGACGTTAGTTGCCGCGTTCGCTTGATGGTCAACGTCCCGAATTCAAACTCAGCACATGAAGGGAACAAAGCAGCCACACACACGCATGTGAAGCTCGAGCCCATGACTCGCCTGGGCAACTATCCCATCTTTGCAGAAGCTGCCATCGGCTGGGACGGTTCAAGCAACAAGACATATCGTTCGTCCAATAATGACAGCAGACGAATGAGAAAAGCTTACCAGGCAACTGATTCCGGATTGTTGGTGAGGGGAAAAAAAAGGAAGCCTTGGAGTCACAGCGTATACGGAAAGGGAGATATACGGCCAGGCACCGGAAGGGGGGGGAGGGCGGGTGCCGGGGCGACGCGCGCCTGGGCAGGTAGTGACGGAACAAGGCTGTGCAGCGAGGTGATGCGGGATCCGGGGGGGTGCTGGTGATGCAGGCTACTACGTGCCCGAGGAGGCGATGAATAAGATGCCGGTCGTTTCTTGCATGATGAATACGTAGTATCCAAGTTAGCCCGTCGGTCTCGACCTAAGCCGCAACCTAGGCCGCAACCTCGACCGGGCGACGAGCTCACCAAGACCAAGGGCCTGCCGGAGGTTTATGTCTAGCGATGGACCGGGCTGTCGGCGAGGGAAAGATGACCGCATGCCGCATTAGCAGGAGGCGCGAGAGGGGGATGGATCGCGCCCAGTCACGAGCGACCGTTGCCAGCACCCATGGCATCATTGGCATGTGCGTTAGACACGAAACACTGACAGCCACCGCAAACAAGAAGACCCCAATGCGCTGGCTGCAGGTCACGACAGGGGGTTGTGTTCCCACCAAGATGCGCGGGTTGCCGAATGAGATGGACGGCTGGCCCGTATTGCAGACTCTAGTGTGCGAACAGAACAAACGGAAATGCCAGTCTGTGACGTTTAACGAGGCTCCCTGCTGCGAAGGAAATGGAGGGTGAAGGGATTGGGCCGACCAGATGGTTGCTCCAGCTTATCTTCGGATGTAAGCTCATGCACGTCTGAATGCTGTGCGTCGCGCGCAGGCGACCCAGCTCGCAGCTAATGTTTAAGTGCGCCTGCATGGCGCCATCTATGCGACTTGCTGCCTCTCCGTCCAAATCCTTGAGGACCCGTCGAAACAGCCGATGGCTGCGAAGAAACTCCCGTGTGGGCCCGCCAGTCAGCGGCTATTACATACCAGTGTTGTAGACACGGGGGAACCGGGCTCACGACAAGTCTCGGCTGGTGTCTCCTCTGGCAGGAGGCTTCATCCTTTCATCGTGTCCGCTCGGACGGAGGCTGCGCTGACACCGAGGTCAAGTTTGCCGAAAGAGCGGTGAGAACTCGCGCTACTCGCGGTGACAGAGCCAAGCTTGCGTAGTCGGGGCTCGCGCGCCAGCTCGTCGACGTGAGGGGATGAAGTCCCAGGGATGGGCCCGGAATTGGATAGTCCACTCGAGTCAAATTCCTACCGCAGGGCAAAATTGGAAATCTGTGCAAGGCGGTCGAAAGTTGTCGGCAGCTGGGGCCGTGGGGAACATTGTTGTCTCGTCGTTGTTGTCATGGCCAAAGACGGGGTTGGCTTGTCGTTATGCAGTCAGTTGATGGGCTGACTGTCCAGAGAGACTGCGCATTCGAGGCACAACACAGGTCCTCCAAGCAAAGTCCCTGTTGGTTCTGGTGGCGTTTGCTATTGTATGACGACGCGGGGCAATCGACAGAAAATCTCTTGACGGCAGGGAGGTTAAAAGCCAGCTTGTGGACTGGCCGCCGTTCCTAGGATGCCCTGTCCCCCACCTCTCTCTCTAAGTACTTTGTAGACATGGTCTACCGTTTGACAATGGGTAGATGTACCACCACCGCGCCTTGCTGGAACGGATTGGATATGTAGCGCTGCGCTGGCACCCATCGGCGAACAGTGAGGCGGCGTTTCCCGCCTTGATGCAAAGGTTATTTTGCTTTGTGGGTCTATCCGTACGACTACTGCGTATGCATAACTCTTTGTTCATGACTGTTCCGCATCGAGAGGCCGAAGTTACTACCGTTTATTAAAGTTCCGTATTGGACAGTATTCCGTCGTGGGCCTTCTTTCGTCTCAAAGAGGGTGCCGCTTGCACTGTTCTTGATCCTTGCATCGCGCAGCTAGCTCCATCATCCGTAGGCGGACGGAGAAGCTCTGGGAGCAAAGATGCCAGTCCCAGGCGGCAGTTGACGTCGTAAGCTTCGGCCGGCCGGCCACCCAGAGGCAAGTGATTGTACTGTGAAGGTCCAAGATACGAAAGCCCATTCTGCTGTCAGCGCCTATCGCGGCAATCGTGCAACGAAGTCAGTACGCAGATGATGTAAATCACAATGTCCGAATTGAGGTAGCCGGCCTGGGTTAAATCATGGGGGTATGATTGGCAAACCCCCACAAGGCTGGCAGGCTGGCTCGACCGAAAGCGATAGTTGGTGGCTATCTTGGTCTAATTCCAGGGTTGGACATGTCTCACATCCCGTGCTGCAAGATCCAAGCGCGAGACCACCTTGGCTTGTTGATCGGGACCCTTTTAAATCCAGGAGTGGGAAATGGCCGGTCGAGCCTCGGGGTGGCGGAGGGTAACCGGCAAACCACCACCGACACACGAAGACCATGAGCTCTTGGTTCCGTCATGGACCTGTCCGCCTCGCTATACAACGGCGCACAGCTGTCTAGGTGTTGCTCTTGTTTTGTCCGACGAGTCTCAACTGACCAAGTGCTTGTGATTGGAATGCTGCTGTTCATGCGCAAATTTACTCCCGTATCGTAGGGCCTGATGCATACCGCCGGGAACAATTCATGTAGAACAGCCATGGTTGCATGCGAGCGGACAGGGCAAGTAACGGAGCAGCCAACCATCGGCCCTTCGAAAATGCGAGCTGCATGGCCAGGGGTCGTAGTCAAGGCGGACATGCAGGCGGGCGTTGAACTGATCAAAGCAGAAGACCTCGCCGCAGCGTGGGCGCAGTAGGGATGCCAGTTCCAGGCACATCTCAAGTTGAGCGACCTGCATACGGCTGCAGCATGCCGCGCGTGTCCCCCAAAATGACACCCTCGCCTGGCAGCAAGGACCCTCATCGCTACGCATGCATTTGGTCATCCTGGCGACTTCTGCTCCGCCTGCTTCTGAAACGAGCCAAGGAGTTCCCTGCGGGAAAAGGGACCGTCTGCGGACAAGAGTAGGTATCGTAGGGTGGACACACAAAGTCCCTTGACCAACTGTCATCTTCCGTTTCCGGCGTCGAGGGTCTCCCCTCTATCTCCCTGTGGGAGGGAGTCTTGACATGTTGGCAGATGGGATCAGCCGCTGACAAGGAGGACCCTTGCTCTCTCTCTCTCTCTTTGTCGAGGGCCGTGGATGTGTGTGTCTGCCTCGATGGCCGCCATATGCAGCATGCTTTTTCTTGCGCTCTAGCCACACGTACATGACCGGCTGCCTTGGAAGCCATCTTGACGAGTCCTGATGAGCGATGCGATGAGCTTGCGTGCGCGAGCCTGACAAACAGCGGTTGGGGGCACGTCGCTAGGCGGTCTGTGTACCGGCATCTTCCTGGCACGCGATTGGCATGGGAGGCAAGGGGCGGGACTCCGATGCATTGTTTCATCCGCTCAGAGTTCTAAATTCCCCGTCTTTCCGATGAAGGAAGATGAGATCCGTCGCTTAGTGGGCGCCTTGGGGCCAGGCCTTGGTCGCCAGGCAGGGTGGCAGGCTAGGCGGTCCAAAATCACCGACATCTGTGCCCGTTGTGGGTGCAAAAATAAGATATTGTTCCCATTCATCGACACATACTCTTGCTCGGCACCACGTCCATTATCCTCGCTGCTTTGCGGCACAGCGAGTTTGAACCATGTGCAACGTGACTGCCCAAGATGCCTCTGATGGCCGATATTGTCGGCGCGATGCATAGAGCAACGGATGTAGCCCCTTCGATCCCTTGTTATACTCCAAACACAGCTTAGCTTGGCTGCTTGCGAGAGAAGGATGATTCATAGCAACAAGGCATTCGCCAGGAACAACTCCCGGGCATATTGTTGAGAAAAGGGTAACTCGAACTTGCAGCGGGGGAGGGTCTTTGGAGTCATGAGCAGCACGGTCGACACACCCAGGGAAGATGGCACATAAGCAACCTTTGCACATCAGCCGACGCGGAGCTGGAACAAGCGGAGCTGATGGCGAGTCGCAGCGAAGACGCTGGCGTGAAGAAGATGAACGGGCAGGGGATTTTCTTCCCGCTCCCGACTCCCTCTACTCTGTAAACCGCTGGTGTGTGATGGCCTTGTGTTCTAGTCATCTTTAGCGGCGGGGGTGAGACTTTGAGGAATTCTGCGATACGGCAGTGAGGATCAGCGTGTATCCTTGCGCGCTTCAGATAGCGACAAGCCCCAATCTGACAGTGTCATCGCTTTGTCCCAGCGGCCATCCTCCCCCGCCGCCCCAGTCAGGACCAGGGCGATCAAAGCCAGGGCCAAGTGCCAGATTGCCAGCCCCCCGCGTTCGGCCAAGTGCGGGGCACTATCGGCAGGTTTTCCATCCCGGCTGTCAATGCAGGCCATGCAGGCACAAAGGCAGCTGAAGGACGTTGTGGGTTATGCAGCTGGCGTTCGTGGTTGTATGTACGGGCTGCAGACCCGACCAGCTCCCTGCTGCTGCTCGCTGCCGATACGAGTAGCTGGTGAGCAAGTATTTACAGTGTTGCGACCAGCGAGAGGTTGGAGGGCGCGAGGAAGCCGAAGGCCGCCGCCGCCGACGGCGACGACGACGACAACAACGGATACGTCCGCGTGGTGTCGCGGAACGGGCTTGGGACGAAGTGGACTGAATCGGGCCTGTACCAGGAGGCGAAAGGAAAAGGTGCTTGCGATAATCGGTTGGGGCGAGGCGCAGCAGCATTGAGTAAATGGCCAGGACTACTCAGTCGGCTGGCTGTGTCGTTGGCTCTTTCTGTCATTGTCAATAGTCGTACGTACAGCAGCGGTGGCATGTCGAGCCCGGCTCGAGTGTGGTGGTGGAAGATGCCATCTGGTCGCGAATGCGATCCAGCTGTTGATGTTGGGGATTCGTAGCCGCGTGCACGCATAAGTAGAAAGTCATGAGCAGAAGCAGCAGCAGCAGCGTTTGCTTGGCACGTATGCAGTCTGCGCGGGCAAATTGTAACCGTATCTATGGCTTGTGCGAGAATGACAAGCCGTCTTGGGTTGATTGCCGTGTCTCCCGGGGCATAGCATTGGAGGGATGGATGGGAGCTCGGGGGCGCAATCCAGGCACAGAGAGATGCTCACATCATCTGTGGTGCTGGTGGCTGTCACGGGATGCAGACGGACTCGATCGAGCCAACGAGAGGTGGGCGTGATGCGATGACTTGGCGTATTTCGTTAGTGCCTCTACCGGGTTGGACCTGGCCAGGGTCTGGGCCCGGCCACGGCGAGAGCTTGACCATAGTCAAGAAAGGGATGGACGCCCTTGGGCGAAGAAGCGAGCGCCCTGGCTTTGTGACAGATGCGAAGGGACGGACGGAAGGTGATTGTAACCCATGTGCGTCGATGGTAACGTACCGTCTCGCCGTGATGTTGGTAATTCGGGCAAGACCCCCGAGGCCTCTCCCTCTCTCTTTCTCTCTGCCTTTCTCTCTCGTTCTGTCTCTACCATGTCTCCTTCTTCGTGAGCGCGTGTTGTATCGGGGTGGTGTCTGTTGGAGAAAAGGGTCCGACGGAAAGGGTGTGCTAACAGGACAAGAGAGCGAGTGGGTGTGTAGGTATAGGTGTGTGTGACTGGTGTAATAGCGCGCATCTGGTGTGGTGAAATATCTCTGAGGCTGGATGTTCCTCCCGACCTGGGCGATGTACCTAGACAGATCAGGTAGCGTGGCAAACGTCGTTGAAGACAGGATAGACACGGTGTCTCGAGAGGGCGGAGATGCTTCCAAGTAAAGTCGAGGCGCTGTTTTTGACCGTGCGGGCTGGAATGGAGAGATGGGAGGTGCTGTGCCGAGGTGACGGTGAGAAGCGACGCGATGACTGGGCAGAAGAGGGAGAAGGGGAAACGTGGGAAGAGGAATGAATCCCGGGCTGTTGCTGAGTCGTCTGAGACGAAAGGGAGCAAAGTTGTTTCTGCAGTCGCCGCACCTCAGAGACAGGAGCTAGATGAAGGCGGCAGAGGAATTGCGAAGGGTCGGACAGGAGGATGTGGATGGGTGAATGGATGGCGGGCGGCAGACAGACATGAAGGAGGGGGGGGGAGACGGCAACGGCATATCAGAGACAACCTGGGCAAAAATCCATCTTGGTAATTAATATACATGGTGCAGAAGGACTGACGGGAAGACGGCAGGAAGGAGGGGACGTTGTCACGCATCGATCGCGTCATGTGGTCCCGGTTCCTGCTTTTCGCGGTTTGTTTCTTGCTCTTTCTCTCTTCCTCTCTTGCTCTTGCTTCCTGCTCTCCATGAGTTTTGTTCCTTCCCCAATCGCTAAGCCCTCTTTCTTCACGATCCATGTTGCAGTTACCTAGGTAGGTACCTAGGTAGCCTGGGCAGCTAGACCTGGCTGGACCCACTTCTCTTAGACGGCGCCTGCCTGTTCCTGTTTCTGTTACTACTACCTACCTACCTACCTAGGTACACGTGTATGTTGTTTCTGCCGCGTGCGGCGTGCGGCGTCCAGATCCGCGTGGATACGACAGGGAATCAAGGAAGGAGGGAGGGGGTTCCAACATTAGGTAGGTATCAGTAGGGAGCGGGAAGGAACCAAGGTGCCAAGGTACTGGAGGTAGGCACCCTTCGTCCTTGCCGAGCGGAGGAGGGAAGTAGGTAGGCAAGCAAGTAAGGTATCTATCTATCTATCTACATCGTACCTACCTAGGTAAGTAGGTAGGCAGGTAAGCAACGTAATCGTTGTATCCCTACTCGATATCAGAAAGGGAACCCAGCACATCGCGACAACCAGAGGTCACTGCCATGAACCTGTGATTCGGGTAGGAAGAGTGTCTGCGCACCTAGGTAGCTAATCGACATGCCTCCTTGCCTCCTGTCTCGCGTCCAGTGTGTCGTGCCTTTTGTCTCTGCATCCGCGTAACCTACGCAGAAAAAGCCTGCGGAAGGGAGGGGAGGGCAGTGCTGCCGCCGGGCACGACGGAAGCGACGGAGACGTGCGCAGGCAAATCAATCCGAGCAAGCTCAAGAAAAAAAAGGCTCCACTCGGGAGGCTTGAACTGGCATATGCCTGGTCCAGAGACGAAAGGCTAAGCGTTTGCCAAGAAAAGGCCCGTCGTTGCTCCTGGGTTCGTGTCATGAAGCGATGTAGGTATCGGCGCCGCGCCGTGGCTCATTTATCCGAAGTAGGTTCCGCCCCCCCCCTTCTCTCTCTCTCTGCTAGAGTGGGAAGATGATGATGACTGACTACTCACTTAGTCGAGAGACTCATACTTACGTGGGAAAGTAAACGTACGTCCCGACACTCGCGGTCGCCGTGCGGCAATTGATCACCGACAAGAACAGTTTCTCTCTCTCTCTCTCTCTCTCTCTCTCTCTCTCTCTCTCTCTCTCATCCCCGTTTAAGCTCGCCAAAAGGACGGAACAGCAGCATCTCGAATGCGGGGTGAGGTTTGTTCCCCGCGCTGACTGTCTGTCGGCACGCACGCATGCACAGTCCTCTTCCTGATCCCTGGCCCCGTACCAAATCATACCGTATTCGTAGCAACGGTGTTTGGATTCGTAAAGAGCATCCGTCCAGTAGATAGATGGTGTTGGACGGTGTCCTCGCTCCGTTCCAATTTACCTACGACTCTGTTTATAATAATAGAATGGCGACCCCCTTGAAGCTCGGCTGACTGACGTTGACAGGCACAGAGCAGGGGACATGTCAGGCACGAAAACTCACAGGCGCCAACACCTGGCCCACCATCCATATGCGATGTTCCCTTTGCGCACAGGTACCTGGGGCTAAGGCGGCGCTAGCAGTGGCCTGGTCTTACTACCTTACGCAGTGCCCGCACATTGATTGTTGCGTCTTTAACGAGGTACGGATACATGGGCTGGTGTATTGCCGAGACTGGCCGGGTGTAAGAGTATTAGTGTGGTGTGGTAACCGCACGTTTAATCCGAAGAGAGCGAGGGCCCGCGAAGGCGCCCAGCCCCTCGCACAATACAGAAGAGAGGGAGAGAAAAAGCGACAAAAAAAAAAGGCGGGGCAATAGAGTGGGAGGAAAAGGCGAGGGGCAATCATCATCTCGAAGGCGCCTTCCTTCCTCAACCACCACCCCCAGACCGCCAACCACTCACATTTCGGGAGGTGAGAACCGAGAGAAGACGGCAGACAGCCATCGCACTTGCGGACCCGGGGAAACAGACCACATGTGCCTGCCTGCCTCAGATTGAAGCTGGAAGACGGAAGTAAAAGGAATGGAAAAGATGCCCGTACCTGATTTGAGGGAAGCTACGGTACGAATTCGGTGTGAAAGTACAGGTAGATGCTAGAAACAAGGTACATGCCCGGCCATCTTGAGCAGGTAGCAGCTCAGGTACCTCGTCTATGGGCAGGAGCAAGACGAGGCTACCTACCTACCTACCTACCTGGCTACCTGGGACAGGACACGGCAGGTGGTGGCTGCATGCCACTCGCAATGCTTCCTTCCTTCCTTCCTTGTCACGTTGACCGTCTTGCCTGGCTGGCTGGCTGGCTGGCTGGCTGGCTGGCTGACCACACCTCCCTCTCCTTCTTCCACGGAGTCGTCAACGGCCAGTGCACAGCAACTCGACTCGACTCGATTCAACTCCAGGCCCACGTCTCCAAGCTTGCAAGACATGGGCACACAACACACAAGTTGTTCCTTATCGCCGCCGGTGCCACCCTCACCATCACCCTCACCCTCACTCGCACTCTCATTCTCATTCTCATTCTCATTCTCATTCTCATTCTCATCCTCATGTGCCGCAGGATATGCTTTGCCAACGCGCAAGAGGGTAATCAATCTGTACCATGTATGCCCTTCCGCGTTCTCCGACATGTCTCACGCCCACTCTCCCTCTACCTCCTGTCTCTCTCCCTGTCTTACTCTCTCTCTCCCTCTCTCTGCTCTGTCCCCCTCACGAGTGCATGAGGTTGATTGAGCCTCCATTAACGTCCCCTTCGCCAAACAGAACCAACACATGCCGAGCCTGCCTAGCTAATTAAATCCCGACCGCCGCCGCCGCTGGCACACACGCCCACTCACGCACACAGGCGCCTTCACCACCAACTCACCTCGCTTCCAACACGGGTATCCATGGTATGCCATCTACCTACCTTGCTACCCTAGGCACATACACAGTACATACCTACACACCACGGGTACTGACACCTCCAACCTCCGTCATCCGCCTCCACCGGCCACTCCTCCGCCCCGCCGCCTCTCCACCACTTCTACCGCTACATCACTCTACACCTTCTCTGCCTCCACCGACGAGTACACGCTTACGCTAAGCTGTCTGCCATACTACGTTCACGCACGTACACAAACACACACGCACGCAGGCATCAAGCATCAAAGCATCGTGCCACCGAATGCGTCCAGCCGTTTATCCCTCTGGTGTCCGTATCCGTCAAACCTTATCCTCCCAGCTGCCGACCACCTACCCCTGCGTAGGTTAGCAACCCACCTTGCGACTACGACGACGACTACGACGACGCGACAAAAAACCCTCTTGTCGGGACCCGCAGCGCGAGGGCAAGGCGACAATCCGAAGCTCTTGATTGTCTCCCACTCCCTCCCTACAAACACACCATACGCAATATACACGCACGCAATATACGCACTAAACCTACGCAGTCGCACTGCAGTCCCGCCGCCTTGCCTCTCTCTCTCTCTCTCCACATCCATGTACAAAGTAGTTTACACTTACGGACTACCACCTACTGTACGGACTACCTGCCTACGGGCATTGCACGGCGAAAACCACCCAGTCAGCGCCGACAACAGCCACCGCAAACCCTCACCTCTCTCGGGCCTTGGCTGTCACCCACAGACTGGCCTGTTCCCGCTCTTCCGCGTCTTTTTTCCCCCCCTCGACTTTGACCTCGTCAACATCGACCCGTCAAAAGACTTCCCCACCGACCCAGCCTTTTTCCTGCCAACCCACCGCCGTGCCGACGCTTTTTCGTCCTTTGTTCCTGGCAGCATTGCACCTTGAAACCACCGATTGTCGACAGGCTTCCCAGTCCCGCACTCAACCCACCCCAGCCAGTTTAGCCGGCCATAATCGGTACCTTGCGTCTAACCCTGGCCGCCCCGTCGCATCACCTCGGCCAACCAACCACCTCTCCCTCGTTACGAGGTACACACGTACATACACTACGCTGCAGCTCCTGGCCTCGCCTCCACGTCCCCTCCTCCCTTTGCAGTTGACCGACCGTCCCGTCGCTTCTCGTGGGCGTGTACGGATATCTACCGAGCACATTACCAATACACCACGGAGTACTGGACTACAGCACCTTATGGTAAATCCCGACGCCGTCCTCCGTTTCCACATTTCGCTCGCAAAACCCGTCGTCCGCCTTAGCTTCCCCTCCCCAGCCACAGACGGAGCAGCGCCTCCATTTTCCACCGTCCCGACAGGTCTCGCTTTCCCGCTTGTCGCCAGTCTGTCTGTCCGCGCCGTCCTAGCGTGAGAAACCAACCGCCCGGCTGACTGGGATCTTACCATCAAGCCATCTGGTTTGGATGGTGTACCGCTGTACCCCTTGTACCTCCCGCCAATCGACTCCACCGAGACCACTACCGCCGCCAGGTCCTGCTCCTGGCCCTGTCCCTGGCGGCTGGCCCTTGTCCCTGAACCTGGCCTATCCTTGTGTCCTGTGTCCACCAACTCTGCTAGCACCGCCTGCGCTTGCGTTCGATTTGGGTGACCATCACCGGCCATCTCCAAACTACCTACGACCCCCCCCCCCTCCCCCTTCGTGAACGCTTCCATCTGTCTTGTTCCCTCCCGGAGCTCTCGGAGTGCATCGACTTTTATTCACATCGTGTTCCTTTGTGGTGTACTGACCTAGAAACCCAAAAGTCGCACATCCGCATCGTTCGCGGGTACATATCAACGATAACAGGAATCCTACATGGCGCGCCCTGTTTTTTCGTCTTGTCTCTCCTCCAACTGATGTTCGGTCAGCGTTGACAAGACGCTCTGCTCCAAGTGTACATGCCGCCAACCTCGGATTTCGTTGAGCAAGCCGCAAGCCATCTATCGGCGTCGCCTGCGCCTAGGGCTCAAGAAACCCGTCAGCTTGGGTCTCGATTGGTATTGGACCACACTACCTTGGCTCTGCGATAGCTGCACAGACGCTCACACCCAGCTTTCGCCGACTTTGGTGCGCCCGGATCCCCCAAAAGACGCGCAGCATAGAACACCACGGTACACACACACCCCTCCGAAGGGAGGCTGGTACATACTACATACTAGGTTGCCTACCTACTCCAACCCCAAGGTACCTTGGGCAAACCCGGCCCAGGTGGTCTTGACACTACTAGTGTACCTCTCCCACTAGGCTCGAACGAACGCAAGCAGGCGTAAAAGCCAGAGGCAGGGGGAAAGGGGAGGGAAGGGAAAGTCAGCGAGGAACCACTGGGGGACCACTTTACTGCAGCCAGCAGGTCAGATCAGGGCACGTCTTTCATCATCGACCATTCATCGCCACACTCCCCTGGCAAGGTCCTTTTCTAGAGCCGCCTGCCCCTCGCCCTACCAACTTGTCTCTCTTCTCTTCGTCCTCCACCTGGCTCCGTACGCATACATCGTACAACACTTACCTTGCGAGGTACTCAACCCGCGCTACCTCTTACCAAACCGGCCTCGCACCTTGTTCGAGCAGACACACCCCACTCCCTGGCCCGGGTTTGATCATCGACTCCCGCCGCACTTCCATCACCTCTCCGCGACTCTCTTGTCTCTTTTGCACACGCACACACTTGCCTCACGACGCCTCGGTCGCTTCTCGCAACAAGCTCGCCTCCATCACCGAACCGCACTGCGCAACACTGGAAGCAAAGACACTGAAACGAATACCTTTCAGGCTCGGCACGATTTTCGAATGACTTGATTCAGACATCGACGCCTTTTCTTCTTCTTCTGCTTCTTCTTCTTCTCCTACTACTCTCTCCTCTGCTCTCCCGCCCCGCCCTCTCTTTCGCCCTCACCTCTCCCCCTCTCTCTCTCTCATCACCCTCTCAGCCCGCCCCCCTCCTTCGGTGCGTTCGTGGCTTTTAATAAGGGCTTTGCACTGCGCTCTTCCTCTACCTCTCTCTGTCCTGTGGTGCTCGACGTAACCTAGCCCAGTTTGCGTCTGCACTTGGACACCAAAGGCCAAAGGAGCCGACCAGGACATCTCTGCCAAACGTCGCCCGCCCTGCGTTTCGCCGACAGCAAAGCCCATCATGGCTGCTGCATTCAGGCCAGTCAACTCGCCGCTGCCTGCCGAGGTCAAGTTTGACGACAAGATGACGACGTCACCGACGACACCCAGGCCACGCACCGCTCCGCATCCCCAGCATCCTCAGACGCCGCAACCTCAATCCTTGCCGGACGATGCGAAAACGCCCACCAAGGCAACATTCGGCAGCGGTACCGGCAGCGCCGGCCTAGCGTCCCAGAAGCCGCTCCCCAGCTCCCCCTTTCCCCAGGCTGTTCAGGTTCCCGAAAGCGCCGAGAAGGCCAAGACCCCTACGCGGGCCAACTCGCAACACTCTGGGAGGTCGAGGGACTCTGAGGATGTCGACATGGAAGACTCGGACGGCGAAGACGATGGCGCATCCGACGAAGACAGCGTGAACGCCGACGGAACCAGATCGAACAAGAAGAAGAAATCCCAGCGCTTCTACTGCACCGATTACCCGCCGTGCAATCTGAGCTTCACCAGAAGCGAACACTTGGCCAGGCACATCCGGTAAAAGACTTCCAACCTTACCCCCAAACAGCCGAGGCATGGGTCGGTGCTAACCGTCTCAGGAAACATACTGGCGAGAGACCGTTCCAATGTCACTGTTCCCGCCGCTTCTCCCGTCTTGACAACCTGCGACAGCACGCACAGACTGTGCACGTCAACGAGGACATACCCATGGACTCTCTGGCCGCAACCGGTGCGAGGTTCCAGAGGCAGATGCGGACCGAGCGCGTGCGCCAACAAGGTGGAAGGGCCCGCGCCTCAACGGCTGGCAGCGGTACTGGCCCCGTCCGAGGCCACTCAAAGTCGTTGTCGACATCGAGCATCGCCAGCGTCGGCTCCATCGGGTCTGCCTTTGTGCCCCGCGACGACGTCCGACGACGCCCCCCGCCTCTGGTCATGGCCGACCCCCGGTCGCGACTGTCCCTCGAGTCTTATCACAGCGCTGCAGACGGGCCGCCGTATGGCTACCGCCAGCCCTCGCCGACCGACTACAGCACCCCGACGTCGGCAACGTTCTCGCCCGGCCAGAGCAGCCCACGATGGGGTTCGGCCATCGCTTCCCCTACCACCTCGCATTCTCGGTCCCACAGCATGTACTCGTCCGGCTCGAGGACACCGGGAAGACGACTCAGCGTGCCGTCGGGTGTAAACCCCTTCCAGTCCCCCCACGGCGCACCCGTCAACAGGCTCGTCTACGGCGCAGGCCCCGTCACCTCGTCCAACATGGGTGCCTTCTCTCCCGCGTCCAGCCACTTGGCATCCCCCACTACCCCGACCTCCGGATGGCCATCGGGCAGACGGGACTCTGCGTCATCCGCTGCTGACGAGGCATGGCGCCGACGGACCTGGCACCCCGACACGAGGAACTTCAACACCAACACGAGCAATCTCAGCAACGTCCTTACACCCGGTCAAATCCAGCCGAACCCCGCGCCTCCAATCGCCAACGGCCCCAACCCGCAACAAACCTTACGACTCCCCGGAATCGAATCGTTCGACCCCCTGCCGTCTCGGCAGGTCTCGCCTCCGAGAAGGATCCCCTCGCCGATGATGGTTGATTCCGAGGCCGCACGCCCCAGGGCGCTTTTGCCCGGCACCGACGCCATGACCGAAGACCGGCGGAATGTATCTCAGTGGGATATGGGTCTGCATCGAGGCTTGACGAGACTGGATATCACGTCCAACAAGACGCCACCTCGCGACAGTGCCGGTGCGTGGGCGAACGAGGTGAACCAGGCCGTACAGGCGCAGGCCGAGCAAGTGCGGATGAACCCACCAACTGTCAGATTCGAGGTTGAGCCGCCGTCTTATTCCAACTCGGGCGCCTTTATCCGCAACCACCAACACACCATGTCCGCGCCCTCCATTGCCTCGAGGGAGAACAAGCGGCACGGGTGGTATCATGGGCCTAGCGGCAGCAGCATTCATGGACCACGACCCCAAGCGCCCAATATGGAATCTCGCGGGCCACATGTCAGCCGTATCGTCCACCCCAACATGACTGCTTTTTCTGGATTTCCAGAGAGGCAGGCTGAGCCGCAGCAGCAGCAGCAGCAGCAGCAGCATCATCATCAACAGCAGCATCAACAGCACCCGCACCCGCATCCGCACCACCACCACCACCACCAGCAACAACAGCAGCAGCAACCAGGGAACCCCGACTCCCTCAGACGGCTCGAGACGCTGGTAGCCGTCGCCACAAGCGAGGGAACTACTGCTGCAGCATACTGAACATTTACACATCACGACCTGTCACGATCTCTCGCCGTGTTCTCTCAACAAGGCATATATACATACTTGAACCACGACTGATGACCTTTTTTCCTACTCTATTTCATGTCAGCAGAGCTCCTCCCTGCATGATGTGCGGTCTCTTTCTTATCATGATATCCCGTTTGGAACTAGGCCGGTGGGCGACTGCATTTCTTTGTTGGCGTTGTTACATAGCGTTGCTTCCACTCTCGTCTCCTCTCGTATCCGGGGGTGTTTTTTTTTTCTTATTTTTTAATTCTTTCAAAACGGCCACGTTCTCAGCTCAGCTCGTTCTTGACGACCACTTGCTTTCCCGTCGATGTGTTTTCATTTCCTTTTGATATCCGGCTTGGTCTTTACGCGTCTCCTTGCTCGTTATACCTTGAGGTCTCGGCATTCGGAGGCTGCGACGGGGTTCTGCTCCTCTTTTCGGTTTCTTTCCTACGCAATTAGAAGTTTCTTTGCTGCTTTTGATTCCAGCAACGCTTGCTCACGATCATGGAGATACCCCACTCATTCTCAGATGACTGATTTCAAGGGCTGCACGGTATTGGATCGCCCTCCCGGTTGATGGCAGAGACGGACGATACCCGGCCTGCGCCTACCAGGCCGCGCCGAAGGGCTGGAGGGGGGCGAGGGGCACGACATGGGGCAGATACGTGGGCTTGATACCCGAGCCTGGGACGACCTTGTTTTCTTTTCACCAGCTGGGGATACAGCCGGGTCGATGTTTCCAAAACACTCGGATATACGGTTTTGCGAAGCTCCGTCGCCGGGAGGGGGGGATGGGAGCGGTATTACATGTTTTGTCCGTAGGCGCAAAGTCAGCAGGAATAACGACGCACATGCTCATAACGAATCATCCTTATCTTTGGCAGTACTTTTTGCATCGTTCATCGGCCTGGTCCGCTGGGGCGCTCGTGATTATGCCCGTCACTGGTAGCAGACCAGTCTTGCATATGCATAGCGGGCAAGGGGGGAGTGTACCAACCTCGATGCACAATGATGTTTGGCCATGGGCGGTTTTACCCCCCCCCTCCCCCCCTTTTCCCCCCTTTCCCCGCGCCTAAGTCAGTCAGCCACGGCGAGCCAATCAAAAGATGGCAAAGTGATGTGGTTGCGTGCGTCAAGGACTAGACCCAGTCGGTTAGTTTTTGCTGAAGGTAGAGAGAGAGAGAGAGAAAGAGAGAGAGAGAGAGAGACTAGAGACTCGCAAGGACGGGGTGGGGGTGGATGATGGTGTCGATATTGAAACCACCTTTTGTCTTTTGATGGGTGCTCTCCCGGGGCAAACGGCATACCTGTCCGGGTCTGCCGCTTTTTCCTGAGACCGTTTGAACTTTCTTTGGTTGTGGCTTTTAGGGCAGCAAAGATTGTGCGGTTAAAGGCTTTCTTCATTATGTCTAATACCTGTGATGGCTTCGGACACCATCCATATCGCGGCCTCACACACACATACTCCCTCGCCTACCCCCCCTCTCTCTTTCCTCGTTCGTGATTGTCTCGTCACACGGGGCTCCTCGGACTTCATCCTCGACGCCATGGAGGCTGGCCGGCCTTGCTTCTCAACGAGTCGTTCGTTCCCTCCGCCGCAGCCAAACGCCACCGACCGCAGCGCTCAACGGCCGCTTGCCGGAAACGGATTTCCGACTCTCCCGCCCCATCGGATGGACCCGTTCCGCAACGGCAAACGCCCCTGCGTCTTTGGGCCCTCAGTGGGGCTCGGTCCAGGCACAGATGAGGCTGTGGTGAGCATGTCTTTCTCTCATGGGTCACCTCTGATGGCCTTGAGCCAAGCACCAAGGACCACCCGACGGATCTGGCCTGTCGCACCTTGGGCTGCAGAACCTTGGACTACAGTCACTTTGACCATGTGTCCAGGTCCAGTTAGAAGGCGGTCAGCCGCGCTCATGTTGACCATTCGCTTGACCTCCGGAAACTCCAGCATGATCAAGTTTTCATAATCTAGGAGGCCGACATATGGCGCGGCCTCGACAACGGCGTACGTCGTGACCTGCCTGAGCAGGGTCTCGAGATTGTTGGTAAAGGGAAACGACCGCTTAGAATCCATCGTGGATCTGTTGGAGTTGACGCTGGAGAGACTGTGTTGGCGATAACCCAGAGTCGCGTCCAGGAGCCCGATTCTCAGGGCTCCGCTGGAGACGCCTGCATCGAGCTCTTGATCCAGAAGCGCGCGTTGCTGTGCAAGTTTGACCAGACGGTCGCGGTGTCGAGTTGCAGCATTTCCACACTCTTCGAGGAATTCATTTGCAAAGACCAAGCCTCGGTCTTTGTACTCGTGGATGAGAGTGGACCAGACCAATCTTCCGTCTGGTGCTTGCCAAAAGCATTTCGCAGTCCAGTCTGGGATCGAAGTGACCTTCTCGGGCTCAGACGGGCCGGGCTCTGGTATGTAAGTCGTCCGACTTGCTTGGGTTGCGGAATCCATCTTGAACGGTTCGGCCGTATGACCTGCCATGAGGGCCATGCCGATTTCTCGATTGATCGAATGATCGATGGATCTTGCAACATCTGATTCGTTGCGATGAAAACAGAGCGTGGGGTCGGGCCACGCAAGCGGAATGTTGGCGAGCATATGGAAAGGACGGTTTTGCAGGAAGTCGTCCGCCACCATGGTGTAGTATGACGACGAGTTGTAGACGAGATACACTGGTAGATCTACATACATAGCCGACTGGCTCACGTCATGCAGTTTCTTCGGCCAACTGCGCTTGATCGGGATCTCTGGCAGAGGCAGATCATTTTGGATCGCATGGATGATCTGTGGCATTGGCTGGTTGGCCATCGTGAGCGAGGGTTCGCGGTCGTAAGTGTGTTGCAAAGGTTGACGATGGTGACGGTTGACGAACGAGACGGTATGAGCGAGAGAGCAACAGAGGCTGAAATCGGATGGAATCAAAATCGGATGGAATCTCCTTTTGTGATGAAATGGTGGAGGGAAAAAAGGATGGGTGCTGTGTTGTGTGAAGGCGTAGATGTTTGATAAATATACCAGACGCGCTTCAGTCGCCGGCCACCACTCACCACCCAGACATTGCGAAGGCAGGCACCCAGTCTCGCTGCCTCGACTAGACGTTTCCCGTAGAGGCTGGAATTTCCACCTGTGGATGTCTCGCTTGTATGAAATAAATGTGAACGGCCTCTACATGGTACGATACTGAGATGCAAACCACTGTTGGCATTGCCAGATAGGTACTCTGGACAAAGAAGCCGACATACCGAACCAATTCTCGGAAAAGAAGATGAAGGATGAGATTCCAAAGGACTATAACAAGCTGAAGAATAAGATAAAGCGATCATTGCTCGCCTGACTTCAGGTGTCTGTTTGTCTTCAACTCAAGAAGAGTCCATCCTTTTCCAGCCCGGGTGCCCTCCTAAAGGTCGCCAACAAATCCTTCCATCCATTCCATACCCGACAAGGACCACGTAACCTTCCTATTATCGTGAAGCTGGAACAGCTTCGTATGGCTTACACCAGCCGGGACCACCACAGATGTGGTTCGGCTCACCAAGCGTGCAGACATCATCATGTGTTTCTACCCGGGACCATGTCACACATGATGAGGTTCTAGTTAAACAGGTGAACTGCTTTTCTCCATGTCTTTCGAGCCCCGCTGTTCATCACAAGTACTTGAGGGAAACAAATAGAAACCAGCTCAAGGACTTGACAGACATGGATAGGCAGGTCCAGCGAGACCGGGAGGAACCGGCCGCAGTCTCCAGTCTTGCCCTTAGTTTAACGAATTTAACGCACCAAACAACATCCCTTTGTCATCTTTTATTTGGTTCGCTGCGGCTGACTGAAAGGTACGTTGGTTTTGGGGTTGGGAAGTGAGGGCACCCAGGTATGTAGGTCGTGGTGACACGGCACTGAGACAGTCACCACCACCCAATCGTTCTGGAAGCTAATTAGGCACCCGAAGTTGATGCATTTGATGTTTTCAAATTGCCCAAATGACTTCAAAGGATCTCCTCGCTGCCTCGGGATTGTTGGAAAGCAAAGTATAGCCTCTGCCTGCGTACACTACTAAAGTCCAGGCCATCATTAGCATCGCTGTCTCACAGAAGCATGCAGCATGTCCTAGAGGACTGGATCACAGCTGGGGTTTCAAAGGCAACAGCTTTGTCTTCATGTCTTCCCCACTCTTTGCCTGTCCTTTGAACGGAATACGCTGCACGGAGCGATAGACAAGGACAACCGACCCCCCAAAGATTCCAGGGGGAGCTGGTTGGTGGTAGCCTCACGTGGTTCTCGGCTGAAAGTCTGCAGTTCAAAGTCAAAGCGACAAGTGTGAGGTGAGAGGAGCAATGTCTAGAAGCAAAAGGTGAGGCGGCCAGGCCACATGAGCTACCACACACACCTTTCAAGGTGCCATAGGGGCCCAGGCAGACATCTATCCATCTGTCTACCTTGAGGCTGCCTCAACCTTTCACCCTCCCAACCTACCTACCAACCTTATCTAAACACTTGCCTACATATAATGCTCCTTAGCCGTCTGCCAAACTGAGCCAATCTTTATCACTCCCCACCTTCACAACTCCACAAGTAAGTCCTGTTTACTCATTCACTCACTCGTTCACTCACTCATTCACTCACCCTTCCATCCATCCATACATCCATACATTCATCCAGATGCTTCTCTAATCAACATCTCCCTCAGAGGCCAGCAGTATAAGATCTTGGCTGCCTGCGAACTGAACCGATCTTCACCACTTCCTTCCATTACAGAAGTCTATTGAGTAAGTTCTATTCACACATCCATTCCGATACTTATCTGATCAATATCTTCCTCGGGAGCCGGCAGGGAACAGTTCCAGACGCCGACATGGCTTCCTCTTTCGCCGAGGATGGAGCCATCTGGGTGGACCACGAGAAGCTTTATTCCCCAGGCCGGCGGCTCCGCCTCCGGCCACACAAGCCGCTTCCTCCTTACGGCTCCCACCTCTATCCGATCCCGCAAGGCATGACGTCGGCAGACATGTCGCTGTCCGAGGAGGAGAAGAAGTGGTCGCTCACCAGGCTGGTCTTTGACCGCGGAAACGGGCCTCGAGCCCGCAAGGTCTATGAGCATGACGACAAGGCCGAAATGGAGGTTGAGATTCTCAAAATGGTTCGTGGCTACCCTGGCCACGGCTACACCCGTGGTCCCCAGAAGCTCTTGTGTCGCGTTATCGTTGCACCGTCCACTTCCCCGACCAAGGAAGAGCAGGAGATGCCGGTCCAAGGCCAGCTCCTCTTTCTGAAGGTCTTTGATGCCTTGTTCTGGCACAATGTTGTCGACATCTCGCAGCGGACGATCAAAGTCACGATTCGGACCGACGGTGCTTTCAGTGACGAGTTCGGCGCTTACCACTTCCTGTACAAACATGGACGCACTGGATTCAGCCGCGCCGAGTTTGACCGCACCGGATACTCTCATGTCGCTCCGCAGTTCTATGGAGGATGGACTGCTGAGGTTGCGAGCGCCAACCGCCTCTTCGCAAACCAGTCCCGCCAAGTCGCTGTCTTGGCACTTGAATACGTCGACGGCGTCTCCTTGGACATGCTGTTCATCCCCGCCGGTCCCACTCCGGGGCCAGTCGAACTCTACACGGACAGCCCAGCGCCCGCGGCCTTCGATACTGACCTGGATCAAAGATTGCAAATCATCGCCCAGCTTATGGACGGTTCCATTGCGCAAGAGTTCATCGGTCTCGACCATACCGAGCTTCACCCAAAGAATGTCATTATCACCATGCGCAACTTGGGTCAGCCGCCCGAGAAACCCCGGGCGGTTCTGGTGGGCTATGGACGCGCAGTCATTGACAAATGGCGGACACACCCTTCGAGGCTCTGGGTGCACTTCCCAACGAAGCACCACCCCCTCATCCGATTCGGGTGGACCAGACTGGACCCTTTCGGAGGTTGGATCCCTCTCGAGTGGCGGGGCCCAGAAGAGAAAATCGACGATTCGCCGAAGCTCGACCAATGGATGGTTCGGAACTTTGGTCCCATATACGACAACCCGGAGTATACGGTGTTTCTCCCGGACGAGCTGGAAGCGGCCGACGCCTTGCCCGTGGACGCCTTGCCCGTGGAAGCCCTGCCTGTGGACGCCGTGCCCGTTGAACGGCCTTAGAGAGGAGGTTCCTCGGCCACCGCGACTACTTGGGACGATGCCACGGAGAGGGCAACGACCTCGGATGATGCTCCTGACTCTTCCACGCTCGCCAGCGAGGCGGACACTGTTGGGGATGACGACAAGGACGAAGTAGCCAAGCCCTCCGACCAATTATTGTCACAGGGGCGAACGTTTGACGGAATCGTCGTCCCACCAGACTCTCACCTCTTCGAACACGAATCCCCACGCGATGAGTTCGAAGAGCGTCGGATGCTTGAATACCGTAGACGTGCCCGGGGACGGAGAGGATCGGGTTGATGATGGGGCACCGATACCAGGGACCGAGATGCGTGTGGAATGATTGGTTTTTGTTTCTTGTTTTGCCTTGGGGTTCCGTCGCTTTTTTTCTGTTGGTTACAGTTCACGGTTGGTGAAGCTGTAACTGCTGAAAGTCACGATCGTGAGTGAGCAGTTAGAAGCAGGTGATGGTGTTGATTATTAGTGACGATAGTGTGGGCTGCCAGCCCACAAGGTGAGGAAGGGGGAGGACCCCACATTCTGCCGGGCGGTGAGTCACGTGATTCCTCACGTGACTCCCGTGTCCTCCCCATCTTCCCCTATTGCCGCAACATTTTCTTTCTTCTTTGGTGAACCGTGGTAGACTTGGGGGTCAGCGAGGCACACAAGGAGTCTTGGGCCAAGTCGGAGGGGTCCCCCGACAGAGGTTAGTGTTTGGCGGCAGTGATAGATGGAGTGGCACAGTTGGCGTTGAACTATTGATGAATCCGGCGTGAATCAGCTCCGTATCGTTGTGTCGTTTGGAATCGCCGAGGTGATGGAGGAAGCGTACAGCTGTGGTCAGGGACACGGGATAGATACCTAATAGATTGAGTGGCACAGTTGGCTAAGAACAATTGATGAATCCGGTGCGAATCAGCTCCATATCGTTGTGTGTCGTTTGGAACCGCCGAGATGATGGGGAAAGGCGTTGCTCTCACGGACTTCCCTAGTAACAATCGAGTAGTACGCCCGGCAGGACGAGAGAGAGGAGCGTACGGCTGCGGTCAGGGACATGCTTTGGATATCCCTCTTCAGGCTTTGCCGTCGTCTGTCGATCATGCGTAGGCTTGCATCCTCACCTTCGCCTGGGTTGGAGATTCGAATTGAACCCGTCCATGGCGCACAGCCAGGCCGGTTGCATAGTCGGCGGCATCTCGGGGGGAAATCGAAAGCAAACCCACACTCAAAAAGCTTGCGTCAACGAACACCGTGTTCCAGGAGGCTTGACACGGTAAAATATGTGTCTGCGGAGAAGAAATGGGACGGACGGCCGGCTGGTGGCTCTGTGGGGGGGGCTCGTGGATAACTCAAGCCGGCCTTCATCATCACGACAGTGGCGTTCGATCTAAGATTCGAATGGCGGTTGAATGGCAAGCAATGAGCTCAGTTTCAGCTTCGGAGGAGGGCCTGTTCGTTTCTGTCTGTCTGCCGCCCCCCCGATCCTCGGTGCGAGGCTCTCGGTACCCCTATAGTCTTGCCTGTTATTCTCCAAGGCCAGAACAAGTAATTATATCATCAAGGAGTGGGTTCATTTTCCCACTGAGCCTTGCAACAATGGATGGACTGGCTCGACTCCGCCCCTGAGGACTGGCCAACACTCGAGTCAAACACGACGCTCGTTGTGAGCTGCCGGGCACAATGCCTTGTTCAAGTCCCTGCGACCGTTGGGCAGACCAACTTTCACCCATTTTCTTCCGGGGGGGGTATGAAACGGGGTCGGAAATGGGCGGCCCCAAGAAGGGTGGTGGAGAGAAACCCCCCCCCCCCCCAGAATATAAACTGTGTCTCTCGGACGGATGACTCAGCGGCCGATCCATGCGAAAGAAGTCGTCCTTTGAGGGGAGCGCCCAAAGAAGGATGGGCGCGAAGAGTCACGGATAAGATGGATGCCCTTTCCTTTCGGCGCCGCTCGTGTCCGCGATGCGTCCACGGCGCCGCGGCGGCCCCGGCCGCATTGCACAGCTCAGGGCTCGTAGGCTTCGTTTGTTGACTGTTACACGCGGCATCGTAGGGGCCAATGGCGCGGTGATTTGTTGGTTGGATCGGCACCGTCCATCGCAAACTTCTAGTTTGTTCGCTCGTGAACCCTTCTTATGAGGGGGAGGAGGGGGAGGTCCTCGAGCGGATGCAGTCCAGGCCTGCCGATCAGAGGGACGGCCGTCGCTAGTGTATCGTTGCATTGCGTGGCGATGCAGATGGGGGGGGGGGGGGTTCCAGTGTGAGGACACTGCCCTGCTATGCAATGCAATGCTTTCCGGCCCTCAAGGGTAGAGGGGTTTCAAGCGCTCGCCTTCGCCACGCGCGCCTCAATCACTCGAACCCAAGATATGGACCAGGCAGACGGGGCTTGTTTTCTCTTTCGGCGGGAGAGAGAAAAGGGGGAGGACGACTGGGTGGATGGAAACGAAGCGTTGAGAACCAAGAGGGGGAAGAAAGGGAACAAGAGAGCATCCCTGAACAGCTGGCGAATACGAACGTCACGTCACGCCACCGGCAAAAAAGTTCACATGAGAGAGAGAGAAAAGAGGGCAAACAGAGTTAGGTTGCCGCGCTGCGCATCGGGACCGGTCAGCTCTTCAAGGTTCCGTCGCGTAACTCTTCTCTCGCTCAGACGCTCCGCCCAATCGCCCGCGGTACTCGGCAGCGGCGGCTCGAAAGATTGACTCTCTACGTGGTATCAGAGACGGGGGTGCGGGTGGCCGTTGGTGGCTGTTTAAGGGAATTCATGACGCCACGCCCTTTTCTCTCTCTCTCTCTCCGCACCAAGGTAAACCCCGGTTCCGATCTGGATAGGGCGGCTGTTTGTCCGTCGAGTCCGATCACCTGCAGCTCAGCCAAAGCGCCCAGCGCGTCCCGGACGGCCCGAATGCAAGCGAGACCCCTGATCTGGTGGGAAGGCTCGCGTCTGCCCATCCAAGCATGCAGAATGTGATGGCTATCATGTGTACTACGTATGTACCTTACATATCCGTACATCGTACATGTATGCGTGTGCCTCGTTCGGCCAGAGTGATCAACAAACGTGCAAGCAACATGACATGGAGGCGCCGCGCGGCTTGGCACGGATGCCCATCACAATAAGGGGGCCCAATTCACAGCCCAAATCGCCATTGCCATCAGACCAGACCTTCGGGTTCGTCCCACCTTGCATCCGGAATGGGGTTCGCTGGGAACCCTTGTCGCAGACGGCCGCCAGCCCCTCAGCGCCGAGTCAGTCGACCGCGGACACCGGTCCCCGCCGACCCAGAAAAGCAATTACTCTGCTTCGTCAACACGGGGGCTGTGATGAACTCTATCATGGTGCCTGGGGGATATGGTAGCACTCCGTACGTAGGCACGGTAGGGGGGAGAGGGGAAGGCAAACAACCCTGTGAGGCGCGGACCTCGTCCCTCTCTCTCTCCATGTCCGTACCACGAGCCGATTTATTTAAGATTCGTGCTGTCGCCCGGGCCAAGTTGACGAAGAAGGTTTCCTGCTCGTTAGCCTCGAGCTGAACCCCCGAGTCTAACTTCACCACACTCTTTTATCCAACTTTTTCTTTTTTCCCAAAAGAAGAACAAGTTTCGCTTTTTATAAATCCGAATAATGTCGTTCGTTAAACTGTCGCTCGCGGCCCTGATGGCCGTGGGCGCTTCCGCCGCGCCGGCGTACCCCCCGAACGGCACGGCCTGCGGCGTCGTGGCTTCGACCTACATCGCCGGCTACCACGCCAACCGCGGGTTCCCTGAGTCCAGCATCCCGTGGGACAAGTACACGGACGTCAAGTGGGCCTTTGCCGAGACGACGGCCGACGGCAAATTCAACCTGTCCAAGGCCGCCCCGGAGCAGATCCCGGCCTTTGTCGCGTCCGCTCGTGAGCACGTAAGTCTTATTTTCTCTCTCTCTCTCTCTCTCTCTCTTCTCTCCACATACAGCCCGCACTGATGCTTGTTGCTGACCCGTTTTCTCCCCTCCCCCGTAGAACGTCAAGGCTCTCATCTCCACCGGTGGCTGGACCGGAAGCTTGTACTTCAGCAGCGCCATTGCCACCCCCGAGAACCGTACCGCCTTCGTCAAGACCTGCTTGGATCTTGTCGCGCAGTACGACCTAGATGGTAAGTGCTGGGATCCCCGAGAAAGGCAGACAGACAGACAGAGAGAGAGAGAGAGAGAGAGACTGACTTCGACCAGGTCTCGACTTTGACTGGGAGTACCCCAACCGCCAGGGCCTAGGCTGCAACACCATCAACCCCAACGACACGGCCAACTTCGCCGCGTTCCTCCAGGAGCTGAGGCAGAAGCAGCCCAAGCAGCTGTACCTGACGGCGGCGACCAGCCTGTTCCCCTGGAACGACGCGGCCGGCGCGGCCAGCGCCGACGGGGCGCTCGCGTCCTTTGCGCAGTCCCTCGACTACCTGATGGTCATGGGCTACGACATCTACGGCGGGTGGGCGGCCACCGGCGGCCCCAACGCGCCCCTGGCGTCCTCCTGCGACCCGCGCAACAACCAGGGCGGCATCACCGAGGGCGTGGCCAAGTGGGTCAACGCCGGCATCCCGGCCGAGAAGCTCGTCCTCGGCGTCGGCGCCTACGGCCACGGCTTCTCCGTCAACTCGACCAGCGCCTTCACGGCCCCCGGCGTCCTCAACGCCTACCCGCCCCAGAACAGCAGCCACCGCTTCCAGGGCAGCAGCTGGGACGACGACCCACGGATCGACGAGTGCGGCAACCCCAACCCCCCCGGCGGCACCTACACCTTCTGGAGCATGATCACCGAGGGCAAGTTCCTCGACGAGACCGGCAAGCCCCGCGATGGCATCGCTACCGGATACGACAACTGCAGCCAGACGGTATGTTTTTTTTTCTTTTTTTGCCCCTGTTGTATATAGAGTCATCTGAGAGAGAGAGAGAGACGTTGGACTAACAATGACGATAGCCCTTCCTCTACGACGAGGCTGCCCAGATCTGGGTCTCGTACGACAACGTCCAGTCCCTGACTGCCAAGGGCCACTACATCACGTCGACCAAGATGGCCGGTTTCGCCATGTGGGAGGCCGGCGGCGACTACCACAACATCGTCGTCGACGCCATCCGCTCCGCGGTGGGCTTGTAAAGTTTGACGTTCCGAGTCGGGAGGTGGTGATGGTGTAAGAGACCATGTCTCGGTGTCAGCCGTCAATGCTACTACGTTGTTCCCCCCCAAGATTATCGTGCTTCCCGTGATTGTGACTGTTGGTTGATTTTTGATGTGTATGAGATGTCGAGGTTTGGTTTCCTAACGGACAAGTATCTCCAACGTTGTGTCAGTTGCTTGGCCCCGAGTTGTACGCGGCTTCCCGACAGACGATGAAGCCTCCTTCCATGCCCCTGCGCAGCGGGAGTTGGTTGCTGAGGCAGAAATCCGGAATGTCATGATACTTGAGTTGTGGTAATTGTGGCTCAGGGTTAGGAGTAGATTCCATCCATGTCGAAGGAAATGTGGGATCTGGCTTTGATAGACAGACAGCAGGCACTACTGCTTGGGGTTACACGGATTGATTATGCCAACTCTTGTGAAGCTTTTCCTCACAAATGAGTCTTGTTGGCTTGTCTTTGATCCTCTAGTGAATGAATATACACATGTGCTCATGCTCATTCACCGAGTATTCACTCTCAGAAACATCAACTTTCGATTAGGAAAGAAACAGACAGGAGGGGCAGGCAGTTCCTTCATTTCTCTCACTTTCTCTCTTCCCCAACAACCCAGATTCTTCCAACTCTTTTCCCCTTTGTTTCAAACGACAACAACAACAACAACAGCTTCAATATTCCCCTGCTTCAAAGCAACAGCAACTGTTCGAAACAGCTCGAATCGTTCAAATGAAAGAGAGGGATGCCTCCACGCCGGCCATCTGGTTCCAATATCACCTCGACCCAGGTTGATTGTGTTCCAATGGTGCTGTTCCAAACCGCCGTCCTACCTCTTCCGCCATGTTCGGGGGGGCTCCCTCTCTCGACTATACACGTCCCGTGACGTGTTGAAGCCTGCAAGTCAGTTCGTGAGGTTATTCTCACTGCCTCGTCGCTTTGGCAACCGCCTCACAGTCTCGACTCAGCTCAACGCTCTTCGCCGAACATCAACACCGCACCATCATCACCCTTTCAATAATACACGCTCAAAGCAACGAGTTCAAACCAGAGGCTTCTTTCCTCCTTCGGCTCCTTCCCTCTCACAAGGCAACGGTCCTCGATCGGGTCCAGAGGGTTCAAATAGCAATCATCTCTCTTCTGCTCGGAACAATTTCCATCTCTCCATCCTCAAACAACCCACTCAAGAGTCTCAAAACCTCCATCAAACTCGACTTGCCCGCCCAAACCCAAGCAAACAAAACCACAATATCAACCCCAGTCTCCTCTCACAGTAAGTCTGTCACCGTCTTTCCTTTTCTCTCTGTAAAAAAAATAAAAATAAAAATAAAAATAAAAAACAAGCCTCACGTCCCTCCTCCACCCGGCTAACCTCCCCCCGTCTCAACCACCAGACGCAGACCATGCCTCCCAAAGCCGCGCCCGCAGTCCCCGGCATCAACGCCACCGAGGCCGAGATCAAGCTCGCCTTCGCCCTCCTCAAGTTCATGCCCCGCCCCAGCACCAACGCCGTCTACGCCGACATCGCCGTCGCGGTCGGCTCCGCCAGCGGCGACAGCATGCGCCACGGCGTCCGCAAGGCCGCCGAGAAGTACGCCTGGTTCTCCCTAGCCGACGTTCCCGCCGCCGCCGGCACCCCGCGTCCCAAGAAGGCCGCCACCCCCCGCAAGAAGAAGATGGCCGAGGTCAGCAAAGACGGCGACGACGAGGCTGCTGCCGCCGGTGGCGCCGGACAGGGAGAGGAGGAGGAGGAGGGCGCCCCCAAGAAGAAGCGCGCCCGCAAGGCAAATGGCAAGGGCAAGGCCGCCGCGGAGGACAAGGAGGCCCCCGCGGACGAGGACGGAGACAGGGACGGCGCCGCGCAGGAGCCTGTCGCCGCGGACCCTGAGGAGGAGTAAGCTGCGACAGATGATCGGGGGGGCCTGAATAGGGAGAGGGCTGGGTTACTTTACTTGCTATCACGTGGCCGTCGGATATCGCGATGGACGGGGAAAGACCGTCGCTCCGTTTTCTTGACGGGTTCGGTCTACGGCATCTCGGATCTGGACTTTTTGGGCGGCAACCACGAGTTACGGCTGATATTCTTTGCTTTTTTTTCTTCATGACGCCAGCACGAGAGTATGCGGCTTGGGGATGCCGTCACATCGAGAGTCTCCCTTGCAAAACATTTGAATCATTTTTGCTTTCTGAAAAGAAAATGGGAATAAACCCTTGCGCTCTTACTTCTCGTCGTGTTTTGACATGTGTTGAAAAATCCAGATGAAGCATCTCTCACACTTTCTACAAACAGGCACCAGGTCGGTGCGTTGGATGGAAGATGATGATTGTTCATAATTCGTTAGCTTGTGCTTGCTTGCTACCCTGAATCCATGCTCGCGTCCACGGCCAGCCCAGGCCGGCCAGCAACTGGTGTGATTTCCCGCCTCCATGCCATCTGCTGTTCTTGTGTCTCCTATATTGCTTCTTCGTGTCGCGTGCCTCCTCAGTAACGCGGATTGTCGCCGTACTGGTTGTGGTCTGGGTTGCCGCCGTAGTTCTGCCCTCCGCCGTAGTTCTGCCCTCCGCCGTAGTTCTGCCCTCCCCCGTAGCTCTGACCTTGGCCGTGGCCCTGGTTCTGTCCGTAGCCCTGATCCGAGTGGTACTGTTGGTACGACTGAGGCGGCTGGTTCTCGTGGGGCCGGTACTCTTGGTGAGACTGGTACTGCTGGTGCTGATCCGGCCGGTATTCCTGATGCGGCGGCGGCGGAGGGTAGTGGTTGTTGTTGTTGTTGTTGTTGTTATAAGACTGCTGATACGACCCCTGCCCGCCGTACTGGTCATGCTGCTGCTGCGACGACGGCGGCGGCGGTGGGGCGTAGTTGCCGCCCTGGGGAGGCCCGGAAGGGTGGCCGCCGAGCTGCGACCCCGTCGTCGGCGCGCCGACGCTGACGTTCTCGTTGCCAATGTCGTCGGGGACGTCGATCTTGACCTTGGGCAGGTACTTTTGCACCTTCTGCTCCACCATGTTCTGCACAAAGACCCAGCTCTCGCGCTCGAAGCGCCGGTGGCCGCCGTTGACGACGCCCAGGATGCTCTCGCGCAGCGTCTCCTGCACCTTGCGGACCAGGCCGCGGATCTTGTTGACCAGCTTGACCTTGATGTCGTCGCCGAAGCCGCGGTCGGCCCGGCCGCCGGCGTCGCGGTCGAGCTGCTCGTCGAACGGGTTCCCGCCCAGGATCTTCTCCAGGGGCCGCTGGAAGGCGTCCGGCAGCAGCTCAAAGAGCTGCTTCTCGATGCCGCCGAGGATCTTGCGGAACTCGAGGCGCACCTCCCGGTGCACCTTGGCGAGGCCGGTGCTCAGCTTGTCGCTGATGACCTTGGAGAAGCCGCCGCCGCCGCCGCCGCCGCCGCCGCCGCCGCCGCCCTCGCCTTCGCCGTCGCGGTCGCCAAAACCCCGGGCCCCCGCCTCCTGGGAGCTCTTCTTGTTGCCAAACAGGCCGCCAAGGCCCTTGACCAGGTCCTTGACCTGGTCCTCGATCTCGCCCTTGACGCCGTCTCCGAGGTCCCGCGTGGTCGTGTTGCCGCGCAGCCAGCGCTTGATGTGGTCGAGGGCGATGCGGGTGAACTGCTCGGCGATGGGCGCGTGCTGCTCCCTCAGCTTCAGGCCGACCTTCTCCTTGATCTCGGGGCTGATGACGCGGGCCTTCTCCTCGGGGTTCCGCGCGGCGTCCTTGACCGTGTTGCTCAGGATGCCGAGCAGGCCGTCGAGCTCGAAGCCGGGGCCGCCCTGGCCGCCCGGGCCCTTGTTCTTGTCCAGGTGGTCTTGCACGGCGTTGATGGCGGAGGAGAGGAAACCCTTGGCGCCGGAGAAGGAGTCGGTGTGGCCCATGCCGCGCGACTGGGTCTCGGGACCGCCGCCGCCTTCGGTGAGGTTGAAAATGTCCCGTAGGTCGTCGCCAGCCTCGTCGGTGATGACGCTGAAGCTGCGGGTGAGCTTGCCGATCTCGTCGGCAAAGGGGAGGGACTGGACGCCGTACGAGTCCGGGGGCGCGTCGTTCAGACCTCGTGAGCCGTCGCCGGAGGACTTGTCCTTGTTGAACAGGGAACGGAAGGCGTCGACGACCTGGTCTTCGAGACTGTCGATGGTCCTGGTCTGAAAGGTGTCGATCTCTGCGGCGATGCGGGGTTGGATCTGGGGCGCGAGGGAGTCGACATACTCGTCGACCTTTGTCATCAAGACATCGGGGAGGCCACGGGAGTTGGACATTGTAGCTCTGTAGCTCTAGGCCGTTTCGAGGCGGAGGGAATGAAGATGGAACCGGACACCGTTTGAACAATGAACTGGTGGTGCTGCTACCTCAACGCTAAGATAGGTAAGGTAGCGTAGGTAGGTAGCTCGAGTATGACGGCCGGTCCCGCGAGCTGCGAGGGCGGGGAGCTTGGAGCTTCTGAGCTGAGGCGTCTTCAGCCGAGTCACGTGCGTCCAGCTCGAACGAGGGGTCAAAGCTGCCGAGACAAACGACGTCATAGAGTACGTACTCTAGATACGTACCTGAGGTACGTACCTGACATCCCGCGAGGGGGCAGGAACCCCGCACAAGGACTGTCTGTAGAAGCAGGTACGCACGGTAGGTAGGGTACGTACTTCTCAGCTCTCATCGATGAAATCTCACTCATCCACGCGTCTCATCTCACCCCTCACTCACTCACTCCGGTTGTGGTATGAAACCGCACCGAGGCTGTCCTTTCAATCATTTGGTAGACGAGTCCATTCAGAAAAGCCCCGTCTCTATTCCTTCAGCGACTCCAAGATGAGCTTCTTGTAGCCCTCGACCGCAAGCTCCAGCTCCGACACAGTGATCCTCTCATCCGCCGAGTGGGCGACGAGGATGCTCCCGGGTCCGTACAGGTACCGCTTGTGCGTGCCGTTCAGCTGAGGAACATCAGTGTAGTAGTTGACGACAGTCGTGTTGAACCCTTGGTCATGTTAGCGAGAGAGATCCACGCACGGCCTTAGGGGGCATGCAACTCACCTTGGACGTCGTGATCCAGGCTGACGGGCGAGCCTTGACCCGTAAAGACCATGTCCACGTTCTCAGGCGTGACCTCCGATACGGCCTCGTGGAGAATGTCCTTGAGCCCCTCCAGGTCCTCCGTCGCCGCTCGGATCAAGGCCCTCGCAGCCGCGCTCTCGGCGATGACGTTGGAGGCGACGCCGCCCTCGACGAGGCCGATGTTCAGCGTGCTGTTGCCAAACTCCTCCGTCGAGGGCAGCGGCAAGTCCTGGAGCCCCGCGAGAGCACGGACGAGGAGGTCGATGGCGCTCCGCCCGTACTCGGGGTACCCGGAGTGGCCGGCCACGCCGTGGGCCGTCACGTCCAACGCCAGCACGCCCTTGTGCGCCCGCACGAGCTCGTTCTCCGTCGGCTCGCCAAAGACGACGGCGTCACAGGCGAGACCCAGCCCGTTGGCCGCCCGCATGCCGTCGCCCCCGGACTCCTCGCCGACGACGAAGAGCAGGGCGACGTCGCCCTCGCCGACCTCGCCGCTCTCGAGCAGCGCCTCGACCGCCGTGATCTGCGCGGCCACGCTGCCTTTGGCGTCGGACGTGCCGCGGCCCCGGATCTCGTCGCCCGCGCGCGAGTACGGGATGTACGGCGGCACCGTGTCCACGTGCGACGTGAGGAGCACGCGCGCCTCCCGACCGCCGCCCGGGTACGCGTAGACGTTCTGGCGGGCGCCCTCGACGGTCTGCAGCTCGACGGTGAAGTTGGCCTCGAGGTAGGCCCTGAGAGCCTGCGTCCCGGGGCCCTCGGCCAAGGTGGTCGAGTCGGCCTCGACGAGCGTCTTGTGTAGCGCGAGGAGCGCCTCGGTGTAGCCTGCGGCCCACGCAGACGCGCCGAGAAGCGCGACCGCGAGCGTTGCGTTCCCGAGCATCTTCATTGTAGGGGACTTCTTACAGGTTTAGGAAACGCAGAGTCCTGTGGCGAAATGTGATTGTCTAGATGGAGGGCGGGAAGGCGTGCAAACATGACTCTCCCTTGGTTGAACATTCGTGGGTAGTGGAGCGGGGCTGGGGTTATAGCATTCACAGTTCAGAAGATAATAGTTAGCGATTTCTTTTCTTGTTTTTCTTTTAGAATATTTATAAGTTATAGATACTTACTTAAGTATCTATTAGGAGAATATATTTAGATAGAGATAGTATACCTTAGATTAGTATATAATTAAGTACTTCTTTATATACTTATTTATCTTTTAAAATTATACTCTAAACTAGAGCTTTATACCCTTATTAATATAGTCTAGTATAGTAACTTAGGTAATAAAGAGACCCTTGCTATATTTAATCTAAGAATAATATATCCATTTAGACTTTAAAAGCTTTAAATAAATTATATCTTCTTATATTAGATTAAATATAAAACCTAAGTTATTTAAAATAATATAATATTATTATATTCTTTTATATAGCTTTATTATAATTTAAGTTTTAAACTATATCTTATATACTTTTAATAGTCTTTTTTTAAAAAAAAAGAGTATTAATAATAAAGATATATTTAAATAGATAGTATATAGATTATTAATTATATCTTTTATAACTTCTTTCTCTTTTTTTTTTATTAATACTTCTAAAGTATCTATTAAGATAGATATAATAATAAATAATAAAAACTTATAAATAAGAAAAAATTAGATTTAATAATAATACTAATAAAATAATATTAGTAAAATAATTTTAGTAGTAAATAACTTATAGGTTTTTTAAGTAATTCTTAATATATAAAATAAGAATTATACCTTAAAAAAGAGATTACTTAATAGAAAATTCTATATCAGAAATTAGTAGTAATTTCTATAAAAAGTTAGATTAAAGCTATCTCTTATAGAAAATTCTTTATTTAAACTATAAGAATTATTTTAATAACTTTAATTTAGCTTATAAAATAGTCTTTAGCTAGCCTTACTTATAGATACTAAGAATATAATAATTATAAAACTATTATAAGAATAATAGACTTTTTAGAATTACTTAATACTACCTTAATATTAATTATAAGTAATTAATATATATCTTTTAAAACTAAAAGATCTTTTTCTCTATCTTTAATTAATACTTCTCTTAATAAAGAGATTAATTAATATAAGCTCTTTAATACTAACTTTATAGTTTATTATAATTTACTTATTACTTTTACCTTAGATAATAATAACAATTTAATAACTAGAACTAATAATACTAAAAGTATATCTTATCAAGATATTAAACCTAGAACTTAAGCTTTAGCTATTACTATACCTTAGTAATTTACTTTAGTAACTACTTATTTAGCCTCTCTCTCTATAAAAGAATTCTTAAAAGCTATTATAAAATAACTTTTAGCTATCTCTACTACTTAGTTAGCTTTATATATCAATTAAAGTAATATTTATAACTTTTATAAACTTCTTATACTTAGCTAAGATAGAGCTTCTATCTTTAAGAGTAATAATATTATTAAGTTCTTAAAGAAGTTTAAAAACTAATATAAAATTACTAAAGTTCTTTATTACTGTATAGGTACTTTAGTTACTTATTCTATAGGTAGATATTATTAAACCTCTATTAACAATACTATTAGATCTCTTTTTTAGATTAATAAAAAAGCTTACTTTCTTACTAAGTTTAAATAATAAGATACTAATTAATTTTTTGATAAAGAAAAGTAAATTAAAAAAGTAAGTAAAGAACTTATTATCTTTAATTAAAACCTTACTATTACTTAGAATCTTTTTATTAAGATTAATAATATTATTATATAAGTAAAGTATTAAAATCTTTATATTATAATAAACTAAACTTTAATTAGCACTATATATAAGTAATTTAAATAAGAGACTATTAAAGATACTATAAATAAGCTAGATATTACTTTAAATACTTTTGTTTAATAAACTAATTATCTAGTTTTTAAATTAGCTTTATTAAATATAATTACTTATAAGAAAGAGTACTTCTCTTTCTTTACTTCTAATCCTTAGATATCTATATTAAAGCTTACTTTAAAATAGTTTAAATAGATAACTAGATATAACCAATAGCCTTAATTATAGTACTATACCCTAATTAATATTAAAGTCTCTAAGCCTTTTAGTACTAAGCTTAATCTAGTTAAGGACTTTATTAAATTAAAGATCTATTATTAGTTAACTTATCTTTACTTAGGTATATTAGTTTTCTTAGTTAATATAAGTAGATTAAACCTATATAAATAAGTTAGTAAGCTAAAAAACTAATATTAGTATTATTATTTTACTCCTTATACCTAGATCTAAGAATATAAGTAATATATAATAAATAGAGATACTTAGTTTCTTTTATTAGTTTAAGATTTATAGAAATATAGATAATAAATAAGTAGTTTACTAATATTTACTATTCTCTATACTATCCTTAATAAAAGCAATAGCTAGAAATATACTAATTAAACTATATTACTTAGCTATATTTTAAACTTTAGTAATAACCTAATTCTTAAATAAATTACTAAAAAGATTCTTAAATACTAAATAAAATTACCTTAGTAAGTATAAGCTAATTTGCTAAAAGTAATATTCTCTAAGTTACAACTTATTACTTAAGCTATTAAATACCTTTAAGTAGTTATTTCTTTCTTTAAATAGTTTAATACCTCTTATATCTTTATAATTATAAGAAGTAGCCCTATAAAGGTACTTAAGACTATAACTTGGAAGTATATATAGAGTTTATATATAATAAATGTAAAAAAGCCTATAATAAATATTATAATTAAGATCTTAAATAAGAAAAAAGTTACCTTTAAAAAGCTTAAAGTTATAGATATTTCTAACTAAGATAACCTAACTCTATCTTATAAATTAATAAAGCTTATTCTTATATATATAATTATTTAATAACCTTAACCTTTGGAGAATATAGCTACTAAAGTCTCTACCTCTCTTTTTAAGAAGCCAAAGGATATACTAACTCTTTTTTTTAAATAGTTTTAAAAGCTGGATTTTACTTAGAAAGCCTACTACCTTATAGAAAAAAAGCTTAATACCCCAGTCTCTTTACCTATTAAACTCCTATACTAAATATAGCTTAAGTTTAATAAAGCTATAGTAAATACTCTAAAAGACTATAGATATAAATTACCTAAGCTAAAAAAGAGTTTTCTTTTTAGGACTAGTTTCTCTTTTAATTTTATAACTAAGCTTAGTTAAAAGTTAGATATTAAAGACTTAATTAGAAAATACAATTAAGGTATTAAAGTAAGAAAACCTCTAGTAGCTAGAATAGTAAGAGTAACCTATACTATACCTCTCTTAGAGCTACTAGAGGTAGTTATATTAAGAGCTTACTTTTAGCTTAATATAAAACTTATATAATCTAATAAAGAGATTACTACTTTAATAGTTAGTAGTATTTTAAATATAGAAGTATAAGTTAATATTCTAATAAGATAATATATTAAAAAGACTAATATTCTTTCTATTTATATAATACTTATAATAAAGACTTATAAGACTAATTAAGTAGATTCTTACTTTAAGAGATTTTATTATATAGATATCTGTATTAATAAATATAAAGTTTAGTTATATCTCTTTATTACTAATAAAGACTATATTTTAAAGCTACTATTACTAGGTCTCTTATTTATTATAAATAGTTAAATAACTCTAAGTTAGTTTAAAAAACTAAATAATATAAACTTTACTATTAGTAATACTTTAATATAGATCTTTATTAAAGTAATTTAAAGAAATACTAAAGTAGAGCTCAAGTATATGTTACCTAACCTAGAAAGTTATATATAAATAATCTCTAAAAATAAGAACTTAAAAAACTAGGTATTAATAGCTACTTTAGGATTATTACTAGCTTTTTATATTACTTAAACCTAGACTATAAAAATAAAAATATAATCTTAGTAACTCTAACTAACTAAGAAGTAAAAGTCTTAATAACTTATATAGTAGAAGATCTTATAAGACCTTATATAATAGTAATTACTAAGATAGTAACTATTATAGAGAGGTACTTCTATATAATAATAGTATTTAAATTACTATTACCTAGAGCTATATTACTTAGATAATAATAGTAATTAAAAACTGAAAAGTTCTAAAAAGAAATTTAAAAGTAGTTATATAGGTAAAAAAGACTAAGAGAAAGATTACTTATACTATAAAAAGATTACTACTACTAAAGTTCTTATAATATATAAGAAAAAGAGAGTAAAAATCTATTTTATAGATAACTACCTCTTTAATAGATTAGTTCTAGATAGTAACCTATATTAAAAGATTAAAAAGGTTAAAACCCTTAAAGAAAAGTTTATTATTTTTGCTAGACTCTATAGAGATTTAATTATACTACAATTCTTTAATATTAAAGAGTATTTCTAATTTAAGCTAGAAAGGCTAAAATAGATTATTAATTAGTATCTCTACCTCTAGCTAGAGAAGCTTAAGCTACTAGAATAAATCTTAGTTAACTATAAGGCTATATTAGCTTAGGAGTTTACAAAATATAGGTTTCTTAACCTAATAGTTATACTACCTTAAGTTATTAAGATAGTTTTATATAAAGTATAATAAGTAAAAGGAATCTCTATCCTAAAGGCCTTAATTCTTAAGGCTATAAAGGTTTTCTATAAGTAGGTAGTTAGAGGTATTATTAAAGAAAGCTATAATATATATAGAAACTCTTAATTTCTAGTTTTAAAGAAAAATAGTAATCTATAACTTATTAATCTAGTAATAAGATGTAATAGAGTTACTATTTATAATATATAATTACCTTTTAAAGTAGATAAATTCTCTAAAACTTTTACTATTAATTAGCTTATCTTACTTTTAGACTTCTTCTTAAGATATAATTAGATCTTTTTAAATAAGAAAAGCTATAATCTTATAATATTTACTATACTATTAGGTCTATTTAGATATTACTACCTCTTTATAGGTATTACTAACTTTATTACTTAATTCTACTATATTATTACCTAGATTCTTTATAATTTAATCTTAAACTATTATAAAGCTTTTATAGATAATATAACTATTAAAAGCTTCTATTTATATTATAATAATAAGCTAATCTTAGAATACCTAGATATTTAATAATTTATATATAAATACCTCTATAATATTAATTAGACTGTTATAAATATAAAGCTTTTAAAATATATAATTTTAAAATAAAAGTTATAATAGTACTAAGAGTTAGTAATAATTACTTGATATCTCTATAAAATATTAAAAAGATACCAAGATTAAGCTAAAGTTCTAAAGATTTTAGAATAAAAGCTTTATAGAGATATTAGAAATATCTAATTATTCTTAAGCTGAGTAATATTCTATAAGTCTTAAGTTTCCTATTTTACTAAAGTAGCTCTTTTACTTATATATCTACTATAAAAGACTAAGAAGTTCTTCTAGAGAGTAGATTAAAAGCTAATAATAGATACCCTTAAGATTAGTCTAACTTCTAGTCTAGTTTTAGTTATTCTTAATTATAAGCTAGATACTAGTTAGATTATCTTTATTATAGATATAAGTAAAAAAGGATAGAGATATATCTTTAGTTACATAGTTAATAATAAGCTTATAGTTATATATTATAAGAGTAATATCTCGTATAGACTAGAGCTTAAGTATAATATAGAAAAGCTTAAAGTATATATAGTCCTTATAAGTTTAAAATATCTTTATAACTATCTCTTTAGAGTTTATTTTTTTTAAAGATAGATATAAAAGTCTTAGTAGCTTAGATAAATAATATAGTAAATAATATCTCTTTAGTAATAATAACTTATTAGGTAATATAAATTAAACTCTTTAATTTTAAGATTAAGTATATTCCTAAGCTAGAAGAATTCTATAGTTAATAGCTTATTAAGAAAACCTTTAAGACTATTTAATTTAAAAAAGATAGAGAATAAAAAAGATATTGAAAATTTTATTAATGATAAACTTTACTATATAATAGTAATATAAAACTTTTTTTAAAGTATATAACTATTTAAACTAAAACTGTAAACCTAAAAACTTTAATCTATTTTTAAATATTTTCTTAAACCTTTTAAATTTTATAGAAGAATAGTTAATATACTTAAAGTAAATTACTTACTTCTTTCTTATACTTAAATAACAACTTAAGATCTTAATACCTAAGTTCCTTTAATTTAAGAAAATAGTACTATACCTTGTTATAAGAGATAGAATCTTCTTTAAGAGAGATACTTATAGAACATCTAACTCTCTTCAAGTTATTAATAGCTTATTCTAATAATAAGATTTAATTAGTATAATATATAATAAGACTAGATACTAGAGATATAAGGTAACTTATTTCTACCTCTAAGATAAATACTTCTAACTAGAAATATATATAGATATTAAAATAGTAATTTAGAATTATAATACTTATTAAAGGCTTACTTAGCTTACTTAGATAACTCTTATATTTTAATTATACCTTATACCTAACTATTGTAATATATCTACTTAGATATCTAGTATATTAAGAAGTTAAAGGTTATAGAGACATATTATAATCTATTTAGATAGCTTAAAGTATAGACTTTTTACTATATAACTTTAGCTAATATTATAAAGTTTCTCTAAAAAGATATTATTTATTACTATAAAGTCTATAGGACTTTGATTATAAATAGAGAATAAGAGAATAGAAGTTATATTAAAGCTCTAAATAAGAGATTTAGAGAATATCAAAAAGTTATATCTATATATAATCTAAGAGTAAAGAGTATTCTTAAGAAGAGCTATTAAACTATAATATATACCTTATAAATATAGTTAGACTAAGAGAGAAAGAATATTGGGTATATATTACTTATAGTTCTATTTATTAATTACATTACTATTTACTTAAGCTATAGTATAATATCTTTTTATATTATTATAAGGTATAATATAGTTATAATAATTAAAGAGAAGCTTATAATATAGTAAGTTCTTAATTAGAAAAATATTTAAATAGTGGAAAAGAAACTCTAGCTTTAAATTAGAGCCTTTTAATAGCTTATAAAGAATAGATAAAAAGCTATTAATAGAGTTGTAAAGTATTACTAGAAGGTTATAAAATACTATAATAAGTAATATATAATAAAGTACTACTTAAAAAAGCTATAGGTAGAGGACTTAGTACTTATCTTTAATATTCTATATTAAACTAATATATCTTTAGCTTAAAAGACTAATTATTACTAAAAAGAACTATTTAAAGCTTACTTAGTTTTATTAATTACTTTATTATATATCTTAAAAACTCTTATAAAAGAACTTATTATAAAGGTAATATATAGAGCTAATAGGTTAAAGAAGTACTATATAGGTACTAATAGTATTCTTTACTTAGTAAATAAAAATATTATCTAAGGTAATATCTCTATAGATATTAAGGACTTTTTTTACTAACTCTTATTACCTCTTTAACCCTATTTTAATTTCTATTATTTTTATACTTATACCTTATTTAGGTACTTCTATTATATTTAGGTTTTTTATTATTAATATTTCTTTTATTTAAATTAAGTTAATTTATATTTTTACTTTTCTTTAATAAAGTATATTATTCTTTATATAAAATAATATAAAAAATAAAGAATAAGAAATTAAAAATATATAAGAAAATTATATTATATAGAAAGAAAATAACTTAGATTAAAGAACCTTAAACTGCAATAAACTAACTAAGTATATAATATTACTAAAAAACTATTAATTATTACTAAAGCTTAAAGCTATAACTATTCTTACTTTCTTTCTTATCACTAAAACTATTCTAGTTTAATAATCTTATTAAAGCTTATAAAAAGATATCTTACTCAATAAACTTAGTAATAATTAGTAAAGCTTTAGATATATTTAATAGCTATATAGAAGTTTTAATAGTTAAGAGAAAAATTAAAACTTTATTTTAAAAAGATATAGCTATAATCTCTATCTTTTAGTACTTAATATCTAATTAACTAAATACCTTTAAGATAGATATAGTATTACTAGTTTAATTAGATAAGCTAGATATAGTAAGCTAGAAGTTAGTATAGTTTTAAAAGTAAAGAAGAAGGTTATAGTTTATATCTCTTATTAATAGGTTATTTAGAAGTACTAGTAATACCAGCCCTCTATTACTTAGCTACTAATTATAAGCTAGATTATTAAGAGAACACTAATTATTATTACTAGCTAGATTAGGTAGACTTTAGTAACTTATATTCTCTTAGAAGTTATACTTATTATTTTTAGCCTTTAAAAATATACAGTTTCTATAGTAGTTATTAAATAACTATAATAAAGAAATATAGTTATAATATAGTATTATATTTTAAACCCAACTAAATTTTATACTAATAAACTCTTAAAAGTTTTAGATATAATACTTATATAGAACCTTATTTTAAATATTAAATACTTATATTAATAAGAAGTTTATAGCTAGAGTATATTATGTAAGATACTAAGAAAAAGACCTAAAGTAAGATCTTATCTTCTTACTAATATAGATAGCTTATTAGAACTTATAATTATTATTTTTAAACTTACTAAGAGTTTTTTAAATAATAGCTTAATTAAAAAGTACTAGCTAAAAGATAGTAGTAGCTTTTTTAAGAGATCAATTAGAAAAAGAGTTATAAATTTAGAATTTAAAGTATAGCTAGCTAAAAGGAAAGAGATAATTAACCTATATAGTAATCTTAAGAAATTATTTAAACCTTAAATATTAAAAAAAGAAAGACCTTAAAGATATTATTAAAGAAACTTATATTAAGATAAGAGAGTATTACTAAGTATAACTTAGTACCTCTAAGAGCCTTAGCCTCTTACTTTAAAAAAAGAGAGATTAAAAGAAACTGAAGTTCAACTAATTATTATAAGTAATTATTAAGTTAGTATTTATTAATAGAAGAAGATATTCTAAAAAGTTAGAAACTAAAAATATAAAAGTTAAGAGTATAGATTTAAAAAAGCTAAGGTAATAATAATATTAGTTTTTAATATAATAGGTAAAGAAGGGAAAAGAAAAAAATCTTATAGGTAGAAAAAAGAGTTGCTTTTATAATAATGAAAGAAAGGTTCAAATAGTTACTATAATAAAAGGTATAATAACTTAGAAATAAAAAAAGTAAACTAGCTAAAGGATATTTACTATTTAAAAATAAGGCTTTAATATAACATTTTAACTTTATTACTTTTAATACTAAGTAATACTATAACTTTTTAATAACCTCTATTATAATTTATCTATAAGATAAAGTTATTAAAGCTTTAAATTAAGCTTTAGAAGTTTTTACCTTTTTTTCTTAAGACCTTTTTTTAAAACTAAAAGAGTAACCCGTTTTAAAAGTAATTAAAAAGAGAAATCTTCTTAAAGCTATAAGCTTTATTTATCTTATAACTTAAGTTTATTTAACCCTTAGCTTTCTTTATTTACTTTTCTAACTATTTATCTCTCTTTTTACTTTGTAAATATTTTACTATCTTTATACCTCTCTATTTACTTCTTTCTTTCTTAGATTAAAAGCTCCTATTATACTTACTATCCTATAATTTATAACTTATTTTCTTAGAATCTTATTTAGAAGCCTTCTTTTTTCTCTCTATAACCTTTTTCTTTTCTCTATTAATAATAATAAATATATATATTAAGTTCTTTATTTAAACCTAGTAATATCTTTTTTTTTATTTTATTTACTTACTTAAGTAATAATATCTTTATTCTTTTTCTTAGATATATATATTTATAATACTTTTAAATAGATAATAATAGTATCTTAATTAGCTCTTTTCTCTCTCTCTTATATAATAAACTAACTATAAATCTAAGAAGTCTATACTTACTAAGTCTTTTAAAATAATAGTTAGTTTTATAGAATAAGAACTAAGTTATCTTATTTAGATATATACCTCGTATTAAAGAGCTTAAGCCCTAAGACTTATAGTTTTATAACCTATAAGCTTATATTTACTTTATTAATAAGATATTAATATACCTCTCTTAGATTCTAAAGTAAGACCTATTTCTAATACCTTTTAATACTTAGTTTTTGAACTAGTTTATATAGAATAATATTAATTAATTCTTAAGATAATTTAATTTAGTATTTTAAAAACTAAATAAGTATAAATAATAAAAAGATATAAGATATAAATAAGCTTAAATAATACTTAGTAATTACTATAATTTATAGAGGTATATATAATCTAAGTAATAGATTACTAAAGATAAGATTATAGCTATAACTATTATTATAATTTAAGATTTAAAAGTAAAAACATAGATTATTATTATCTTCTTATACTAAAAAAACTATTAAGATAATAATTAAAAGCCTTACTTAGTAATATTAATTACTAAGATCTATAAAGTAATATAAATAGAAGTAGATCTAGTTATATCTCTCTTATTCTCTACCTAGTATTATTTTATAGAAATAATTATAAACTAAAGAGATAGTATAGTCTATTAGTATAATTCTATATAGTTTAAAAGCTATTTAAAAGTATTTTTTATTAATAATATTAAAGCCCTAAAGAAGTTTTACTATAAACTTAATATACTAATATATATTACTTAATTAATTAACTTTAGTATATATATATATAATAGATATATTTTAATAGACTAATAGTTAAAAGTATAAACTTTATATTTCTAAGTAGTTTAGATTAGTACTTTGGTTTAGATTATTATACTTAATTAGTATAAATAAGTAAGATATTAAAAAGTTCTAAAGCTTAGACTATAGTAAAAGAGTTTAATAATAATAGATTAAGTAGATTAATACTAAGTTTTATATTTCTAATAAATATTAATATAAAACTATAAGACTAATTTTAAAAAAAACCTTAGAGAATATATACTACTAATATAACTAATATAAGTATATCTAAACCTAGAGCTAGTTCTCTATAAATATAAGTCATAAAATTATAAACCTTGTAAAGTTTCATTATACCTCTAAGTAATATTTGAAGAATTATATCTTTACTTTCTAGCTATATAACCTCTAGAAATATAAATATCAAAATAAGTACTTTTAAAACTATAAGAATAATTCTAAAATACTGTACTTATATTTAAAGATTAGTTAATTAAATAGAAATATAGCTAGTAAATTACTATTTTAAATATCTTTATCTAAAAGATAGAAATAATTTCTTACCTATAGAGACTTTATAATATAGCCTAGCTCTCTAGCTAAAGCTCTTACTATACTAAGTTCTAAGCTTACTTATTTACTATTTAGACTATTAATTCTTAAAGATATACTATTATAATACTAAAGCTTAAAGAAGATTAGATATATTAAAGTAGATAAGTATACCTTACTTAAGCTACTTATATTAGATATATAAGAGAGCTAGATAGAGGTTTAGAATTCTCTCTTTATATCTAAATAATATATCTAAGAACTTTAAAAATACTATTAAATAGAATATATTAAATATTATAAAAATATTTTAAAGTAATAAAATAATACTATTTATAATTAAAAAAAAGTATTTTTAACTATAGATATTATAAATAAGTAAATGATTTTAATAACTCTATTACTAAAGTAGTATTTATTACTTAGGTATATATATCTTAGTTTTTATTAGCTTAGCTTAAAGAATAAAAGAGATAAAAATAATAAGATATAAAAGTAAAATAGAATAAAATAAATAATACAGATATAGAAAATAATAAAAATAAAAAAGATAATTAATAAATATAGATATAAGTAGTATAAGGTTTAAATAGATAAATACTTAATAATTCTTTTATGATTAGAAGTTATAAAAGAATTAAGAGATAATTAAAATAAAGCTAAAGTTATAGTACTTATAATTTAAAAGATAATAGTTAGTAATTTCTTTTCTTATTTTTTTAAAGTATTTATAAGTTATAAATACTTACTTAAGTATCTATTAGAAAAGTATATTTAAATAAAGATAGTATACTTTAGATTAATATATAATTAAGTATTTCTTTATATACTTATTTATCTTTTAAAATTATACTTTAAACTAAAGCTTTATACCCTTATTAATATAGTTTAATATAATAACTTAAGTAATAGAGAGACCTTTACTATATCTAATCTAAGAATAATATATCTATTTAAACCTTAAAAGCTCTAAATAGGTTATATCTTCTTATACTAGATTAGATATAGAACCTAAGTTACTTAGAGTAGTATAGTGTTGTTGTGTTCTTTCGCATAGCTCTGCCACGACCTAAGTCCTAAACCACACCCTACACACTTTCAGTAGTATTGCGCAACAAGTACTAAAGGAACACCAATCCTCCCTCTCCCACGAGGTCACCTATCTTGCCCAGTCTCGATGACGATAAGGAGCTGCAGGCGGAATGAGGGGTAGCGCTACGCGACGGTCGTAACGATGCACAACGTCGGACAGGGTTTTTGCCGCATCCTTGTAGATCGGCGTTGACATGGACCACGTAGTATAGTCTATAGGGTTATAAGATATCAACGCGCCGCCGGATATAACGTTGGTTGCCGAACCCGGGACTGTCCGACCCGATGCCGCGCCGTGTTGAGGCGTTGGTTGAAAACACATGACAAATCATGCATCATGGCACAATATGGCGCGCGCTAGCCATATTTGATCAATTTAGAAGACGGCGTAAACACATCACGTGCTCAAAGAGAAAAAAGCCCCGAAATCGACCTGGCGATGCCCTCAGAAGCGAAACCGCCAGCGGTTGGATGAGTGGAGACTTGACATGGACTCTGAACTCGGGCGGTGCCCAAGCAACTGGAATCCGAAGACGATGGAATGATGAGACGATGAAAAATGGAAAAGATGAGACGATGAAAAGGTTAGAAGAGTGAGACGTTGAGATGATGAGATTGTGACCGCTTCACCCACACACCATCACAGGACAGACGGTGTGACACACACACTCCCTCACTCACACACACACACTCACCGGAGATACCGGGATTTCTAAGCATTATGGGCCCCCTCTAAGGTGGTCCCGCCATCGACTCGAATTTCTAAGCAGTTCCAGTTCTTTCGCGCAAGACTTATATCAACTCAAAAGTCGCCCTTGTCCATCTTCCCGAGCACTCATCAACTTGATCGACAAACTCGACCTCCAAAAACCTTGTCGAGGACTCGTTGGAACTTTGTCCAGACTCACATCGACCATCTCCAACCAAACGGTCTCAAGCAGCACCCCCAACCAGTCCCTACCATGACCGGCAGCACCATGAAGGCCCTCGTCACTCAGGGCGACAAGACCGCCAAGGTCCAAGAGGCATGCCAAAACAAGAGTTCCATGCCCTCGCATCTTCCGCGTCGTCACTAACCGGATCCCCCCCTCAGGTCCCCAAGCCGCAGCCCGGCCTCGGTGAGATCCTCGTCAGGGTGACCGTCGTGGCGCAGAACCCGACCGACTGGAAGACGACCAGCTCAGCCCCGGCCGGCCGCATCGTCGGCTGCGACTTCGCCGGCACCGTCGCCAACGCCAACGGCTCGCGCTTCCGCGAGGGCCAGCGCGTCGCCGGCTGGGTCCACGGCGGCCTCGCCGACCCCCCGCGCGGCGCCTTCGCCGAGTACCTCGTCACCGAGAGCAGCCTCGTCTTCCCCGTCCCCGACGCCGTCACCGACGCCGAGGCCTCCGTCGTGCCCCTGGCCTTCGCCACCGCCGTCCAGGCCCTGTTCCAGCGCCTGCGCCTCCCAGAGCCCAAGCCCGACGGCAAACCCGCCGCCGCCCCCGCCGCCGCCCCCGCCGCCGCCCTCGACGTCGGCGAGCCCGTCCCCGTGCTGATCAACGGCGCCACCAGCAGCGTCGGCCTGTACGCCGTCCAGCTGGCCAAGATGATCGGCCTCCGCGTCATCGCCACCGGCGGCAAGCAGAACCACGCGCTCCTCATGCGCCTCGGCGCCGACGTCGCCATCGACTACCACGACGCCGACTGGGTCGACCAGGTCCGCGCCGCCGCCCACGGCGTCCTCCGCCACGCCCTCGACACCATCAGCGAGCCCGAGACCACAAAGGCCGTCGTCCGCGCCGTCTCGCCCGCCGGCGCCCACGTCATGTGCATCCTGCCGCGCAAGGGGCCCGAGGTCGGCGCCCCCGACGCCGTCCGCGTCGAGAGCACCCTCGCCTACACCGTCTTCGGCCGCTCCGTCCAGTACCCCGGCGCCCCCTTTGACAACACCGACGGGCCGAGGACCCAGGACAAGGCCTTCTGGGAGAAGTACATCGCCCTCCTGCCCCAGTGGCTGGCCGCCGGCAGGATCAAGCCGAACCCGCAGAGGAAGCTCGGCGGCCTGGAGGACATCCCCAAGGGCTTCGAGCTGCAGGCCCAGGGCGGCCTGAGTGCCGAGAAGCTGGTCTACAGGGTCGCCGAGTGATCGTTGTCTCGTGTTTGGTGTGGAGACCCGAGACGATGCCGCTTTTTGTCCGTCACGCGTGTAAACTAGTAGGAATGTATGTATCATCGACGAAAGCAATGGGCGGTGTAATGCAACAGATCTGCCGGGAACATGTACGTCCTGAGAGAGTGAGGATTCAGATCCACGTCCACCCGGGTCGGAGGATGGGGTGGTGCTTCGTTGGGAAGTTCTTCCAGAACCTTTCATAACGGCGCTTAGGATCCTAAAAACAGTTGCTGGATTTGTGAAGTAGTATCTGGGGGGTTGCTATATTGAAACTTGTAAAATTGCGGTTTGGTCTTTCCAAAACCTCAGACATGGGATGGGTTGGACTTATATTGCCGTTATTCCCTTCGCCGTCGCAAGGGCAAGGCCGCGGCCGCCCCCTTGTCTGATCCCACCGTTCCGGCGAGCAGCTCTCCCACCCCTACCAAGCCCTACCCTCTCTTAGGTTCGGGCTCTGGTGTGGACGGTCGAAGAGACATGCGGATCGCGTATTTTGTCACTGACGGTAAACACAGGTGTCCGCAACATACTCAACTTGCGCCGAGGAGTACTCGCACCCGCATGGGAGAAAGAGGACTGCGTCCAGGACGAACTGGACAATCTATACATTCGCCCATACCGATGTGTCAGATAGTTTGAATATAAGCCGTTGGGTTACTCCAGCCTGGTCCCGCGAATAATGCGAAGCCGACCTTGTTATATGTAGCCGGCGGTAGATATCGATGCTGTGATCAGTCTGATTCGCAATAATCCCAGATGTGAGGCGGCCATCTTGCGCTACTTCCGAAACGGCTGTGTTGTTCATGGCCAGTAACTCGGCCGACACGCGCCGCGTCAGAACAGACAGGGAATCTACGTCTGCCCCCACAACCACGCTGAAGGTGATGGATGGTGGCAAATCCACTTGTATTGGGTGGAAGCCCATGGCGCGACGGGGACGAGGTGCCCTTCGTCATGGGCGAGTCGATGCAGATGCCCGCTCGCCTCAAAGCCCGCAAGAAGATGACGAACAGAACCCCCGAGAGTCAGTGGTACGGCTTTCCCGACTCGAATTTCGTCGCCTGTCCCGACTGGACGAGTGAATTTACTGTGTACATAGTTACGCGGTCTCCGTCTTTTCGAAGTTGGAGTGCATATGCCAAACACCACGCGATCTTGGGTGAATAGGAGATCGCGTATCGAATCATCGCGACCGGGTCGGACGGGCACGCGATCGTCTCGTCTGGCCTAGTGCCGAAGTAGTACCATTGAAGGCCATTCGACACATCGCGGGCCAGGACGTTGTTGACCTCGCGTACACCGCCTGACCCCGGTCCTCCCGGGGGGGGGGCTGTCTGGCGTCCACCGCTTTGTTTGGCCAGGTTATTAAGGCTCGAGCCAGCGAGCCTCGACGCCTTTTGCGCCCCCGCGAAGTCCAGCACGGCACCGGCCAGCCGCCTCTCTGGGTCAATGAGTGACTGGAACCGATAGTCGGTGCTGACCATCGAGGCGTTCCTCATCGCACAGCGATGGAGCTTCGGCCTCTTGGCGGCACTGACCACCGGTTCCTGGCTGGCCTCGGGCCCTCTGGTGAGGACCCGTATATAGCCGTCGATGGTCTTGAGGATTGACGGGAGGACCTTGTTGGAGTGGCGGAGCTCGATGGTCCGCACCTCGCAAGGGGGCATGTCGAGCCCAGGGGATGTGGTGGTCCCGTCTGGAAGCTCCATTCTCGTCAACATGCCCCGCTTGATCTGTATGACACCGAGTAGGTGTCTCAGGGTTAAGCTACTGAGCCCAGCGCCCCATTCGTTGGCCTCTCCTTGTGATACGAATAGGTCCGGCTGCAAAAGATAGACCGGTACCCCGTTACGGAGAGCTGCCGCGTTAGCAGGCTGTGTCCGCATCTCGTCGACGATTGCGTGTCTATAGCACACCAGAACGGCCCGGGGGTTCCCTATGTCGACCGTCTCGTGGAACTACCGCTTGACCAACAACTGGATGGGGATCATACGGAGATAACTCTCCCAGTAAGTGCCGTGGCTACCTTTAGTGGCGGCGTCGGCGTAGTAAGACGTGAGATTTCAAATCAATTTTGAAATGTCGAATGAGTTCCCATTGCCTCTTTTAATGATTATCGCGGTCTTTCGCAACTCCGCATTTCCGCTGGAACAGCTGGAATGTTTTATGTTGTTGGTCGGACATCATCTCGGGGAGGGCTTTCGGATGCCTCGGGCAACCTCTTGAATTCTTGGACAGTGTTGTATTGTTCCGACATGTAACGTGGGCACATGCTCAAGAACATGCCAGACAACCATATAATTGAGAAATATTGGATGGCCCCTGAATAGTGTCACGGCGGCGCCAATAAGGGCCGGATGACACGCGACTGTATTGCCTGTTGCGAGGAGTCAGACGTGAGGAGTACTACTCCATAGTCAGTACTAGGATCGGGGGTAATCTCCAACCAAGGACTATGAATGTTGTGCCGTCGCTTTGGGAAAAGATAGGAGTAAAGAATAAAAAGTAAACATTCGACAAGATAGATAGGTGACATTCTGTCGAATGTCGTCCCCGTCCTGGGAATGGACCAGGACGAAGAGAGGATGGAGTTGGTGGCAGACGACCTTCTGTGAGGCGAGATGGGAGGTGGGATGGGAGGTGGAAATCCCCCAGGACGACGACCACATACCTGGGAGCATATAACCCCCTGCCTATGGTTGGTATGGGAAGCGCGGCACTCCTGGCTTGTGAGTGTGCTTCTTCTTAGAGAGAAACTCGTCCTTATCGCAAAGTTTACCGGTTGGCGAAAACATCCAGAAGCTCCATATAGATTGTGAAGAGCTCCTCGCGAATGTCCTTCGTCCCGTTGTGTCGGCTGCGTGATCCCGGTGTGCCACCGTGGTCTTTGCGTCTGTCCGCCGCGATAGCGGAATAAGAACTGTAGGGTAAACCATGCCCTAGTCCAATCTTCCTGGGGGTACTCCCACACGAAATGGTTTGGGCCGGTAGGTATATGTCTTGCCTTTCCCGTCGTGTTCCCTCTCCACATTCCGTTGGGCGAAGGGTTGTGTGTGTGCCGTCCTTCATATCAAGGACGTTAGGCCCAGGCAGCATCTTTGACAGTTGTGGATCTGCTGCGAATATTGCTGCTGGAAGGCCCTCCCACTCTCCAAGTACTCGTTAAAGAAAAGTAACAAGAGAAGAAATCATGTTGCTGTCTTCGCTATACCGTTGGCGTCGCGCTTTGGAAGCGTGCCTCGGCAGTCGAGCTTGAAGGCGTCAAGACCAGCACCCCGGATGCCATACCTGCGAGCCTCGTATGCAATGATCGGGGTCCATATCTGGCCGGTCTAACGACCCAGCCTCTCGAGGGCCGGGGAAGCAGTCTTCATTGTGTTTTCCAACTCCATCATTAGAGTGAAGGTTGAGAGGCTAATCGCACCTCGCGAAGCCCTCCAGGCGTGCTAGCACCAGTGACGTGCTCGCATCGGAGAGTTTCGTGACGTTCCTGGCAGAAGGCACAGGAGTCCCTCCGCTCCACCGGCCTGAAGCGAGGTTTGAAAGTACTACCACTGTTCATCTCGAAAGATGAGCAGCTGGTTGCTCTCTCAATCATGATTAATCGTCCTGGTCCTGGAAGGAGGACATCTTCGACCACCACGCGGCCATATAAGAACAGTTTTCCGACAAAAGACTCCTTAACGTAGCGCTGTATTTCGTCGTATTGAACTGTGCCCGCGTTGCCAGTATAGAAAGCCTGTGGTCCCCCCGAGTAGTACGGTGTCAGGGTAGTCGTTACGGCTTTTAGGAAGTCGTAAGATTCCACCACGGGAAAGCTGCCAGGTCGGAACTTGGGCTTCTGTGGGTATCCCGGTCTCCGTGTTTCTTCTTCGGGTGAAGAAGTCACTCGTTTAACTGAGTGACCTATGCAGATAGACGAAGGTGGATAGAACTGCTGTGATGGCATATCAGTATGTGAGACTCTTGCCCGGAGGCTACAACCAAACTTTGGAATCGTAGTAAACTTACCTTACGTTCTCTTAATCTCTTCGTCCTTCCGTTAAATGCCATCACATAGCAATATAAATGGCCGGGGTACTTGAGAAGCCGAGGTATGCCGTGACGAATCCCACAGAAATCCTCGTAGGTCCGTTCCTTCATAGGAGACCATCATTGTTGGTGTATCTATCACGGGTTTGACGATACCCGTAAATTCGTTAGTCACTGCAGTGACCAGAAACGTTGTGTGTGAAGGTGGGTGGTACAAGAATCCGAAAAGCATCACACTTCTCGTCGCCACGTGCCCTTGTGACTCATCCAACAGATCGCCCCTTTGCCGTGCGTTGTCGATATCTTGGGCCAGAAAAGTCAACAGAAGGATGGCACCGACACCACCTCTTCCCTGGTTAGTTTTGTGGGATATGCAAAGCCGGGACGGTATCCGGCAAGCTGTGTTCCCGACGAGTGGATTAATGAGTGGGATGAGGGGAGTCAGGGGCAAGGATTGGCATGACGGCATTCGATCCGTAGCAGCCAGCGCAGGCTTACACCACCTCGAACGCAGTCTTTTCTCCTTGGCCGTAGCGTCCGGAGGTGTATATGCTCGTTAGATAGATTCCGAAGAACAGAAACACACTCATCTGCGTTCGCTGCGGAATCAGGCGTAGCCGTAATAATGAGCTGCGCCGCCACCACCGAACTTTGATTAGGTAGGAGGAAAAGGTAACGGGAAGCTGAGGATGGGTGGACGATAACTTCGCTTGAAGGCCAGTTTTCTTTACGGGTACAAAGTATACGTAGATATCTGGTCGATCGGTGAGGCGAAGACATCATGGCATCGAGATACGCCCTTTTAACGGACTGTTGAAGTCGGAAGTGTTGTTTTTGTCAACAATAGCGGGTTATGAATCGGCTACCGTTCTTCGTGAGCATCACATTGTTGATCTGAGGTTGTTGAAGATAACAAACCACTGATCAGTGTTGGTATGTCTATCACGGGGTTGACGACACCCGTAATTTCGTTAGTCAATTATAAAGGAGGTGTGGAAGAAGGTCGCTTGGGAACAGAGGCGTCGGAAGTAAGGGTCTGAGGCGCGTTTCCGGGGAAGACCGGCTTGGTGAGTGAGAGTGTACCCCGGTATAATAAACATCTTTGGAGTGTAAAGACATTTGAGGGCGGATGCTATCAACACTGTCTCCAAAGACTTCCATTCTACCCAACGTTACGCCATCGATATGGACCGCCTCTGTAGGTTTGCTGGTATGACCGAATATGCAGGTTGTTAAGCTTGTTCCGGACGAGTCCCGCCTTTCCGTGCGTCTTGTGCCTTCTTCCTGTTGAAAAAGATGCAATTGGCCGGGCTGAGACTCCTAGAGGCGTTTGGCCCGCGTCGCAATACGAACAGCTTGCGAACCCCCTACTCTGCTATAATAAAGTAGGTATGCGATCCGGCACTCTCCTCGACCATCTTAGAAGGTGCCCGGACCCAGTGGGTGTAGGCTGCGAATTCTTTTAGTCGCGAGCACGTAGCAGAGTCGGCTGATGACTTGTGGACAAACCGGCCTAGAAGCCGAGGTAGACATATATAGTTCCGGATCAGTGACTGAATATAGTCATAAAGGAAGTGGATGGTTGTGAACGATGAACCAGTCGGTAACGTTGGGACCAGCCGAACAGGACCTTCTTCTACGCCTACCAGTCTAGCCCAGTTTTGATTCATCATCGCTGCTACTCTCGTCTTTGTCGTATCTGGCCAGATGAGGTGCTGCCAGCCCAAGGCAAGTCGGGGGTAGTAGTTGTAGGCTGCACCAATGTATTAGGCCTTTATCAGTGGTTGCCAAGTCCTTGATTTGGAAGATATTGATTACTTTGCCTTGCTCTGGAAGCAAGTTGGTGGCTCTTGGATTGGACACGAGCGTCATATTAAGACGACGTGCGATATTGCAATACTGTTTGAAGTTAAAGAGGAGCCCTCTGGAGTTTGAGGGGTAAAGTCTGAAGGATAGCTTTCTCCGATTGACAACTTCTTTCTTTCGAAGAGTAAAAGGTCGGTGGCGAAGATTGATTGGTGAGGTGGTAGAGGTTCACCAGCCTTGGGGCACCGAGCTTTATCACAGTCGGGAAGTAGGCACTTCTCCAGCTCCAGCTCCCCCCCTTCCTACACATCTCAGATCGTGGCGCTGTAGACTTCGTGCGGCGCCATCGCGACGTGTGAGATTGAGTCTGCGTGGGTGAGGCCGAGGGTCGGGCGAGATGGGAGATTGGTCCGGCGTCGTTGGGCCACGATAAGGCCGTATTATCGATTGTCAACCAGGTGATGGTTAAAGGCATACCAGCAGCCTTTATTATCGTCGGTGTTGTTGCTGGTTGTTCTTGTAGAACAGGAATTCTTCTACCGCAACAGTAATAGTCGACTTCTTGGTCTTGATGACCTTTTCATACTAGGCCTACTACCGACTTTCAGACCACATCGTGTAGGGCTTTGCCAGCCAAAGCAAGATCAAGGCTCACCAGGTTTCCCGAGTCGAGCTCAGCACTTGGCTCGTCTATTCGGCCCATTTCATATGAACCCACGAAATGCTTGGTCTAGCCCTCTATCAGCACCCTTTTCGATTACGGCGAACCACTTCAGGCATGACGTCGACTTTCTTGGTGCTGAGGTAAGGGTTCCGAATGAAGGCGCTATGGAGGCGGAAGCTATGCCAATTGTTGATGGAAGTCGACTGGGTCTGGAGGATGTACCAGAAGACTTTCGCCTTCTGGCCTAGGCGCCAGAGCCGACCCATCGCCTGGTTCTGCGTGGCGAGGTTCGGGCCGTTCTCAACAATGACGCCGTGGTGGCAGGCGCCATGGTAGTTCACGCCAAATGCGGCAAGCAGTTGCGACGTTACAAGTGCAGTATATACACTTGCCTCGTCGTTAAAGGCGGCTATCGACTCGTCTCATTCAGTTTGGCTGTTTGAAGATCGAATTGATAGTATCTGGATTCCTGCTAGAACCAGAATGGCTCGCAGAGTCCTGAAAGCAGAAGACTATTAGTGATACAATCAAGTAGACCACCTTGAGATTTATAAATCTAAAGCAGCAGAGTTTAGCAGATCTTGGTTTATGGGGACAGTATACTTACATTACAGTTAGGGGATTAACAACGTAGAATAGAACGCGCTTGTTGGATGCTCTCATCCTGAGGCCAAAGTTGAGGCACCATGCGAGTTTGGGTGATTGGCTCACCGCGTATCTAATTAGCTAGAGTGGGTCGGAGGGGCAGCCAAGGCTTGGGTCGATCCGGGTCCCGAAGTAGTACCACTGGAGTCCCAGTGATACGTCCTTCGATAGGACCCGGTTGATTTCCTGTACCCCAGCCGATGCTGGGCCTCTGGCTTTGGTGGCTGCCCGCTCCACCACCTAGTTCGTATGCTTAGATGACATAGGAGGGGTAGGTGAGCTTTCTAGTGAGCGGTGTGTTATCTGAATCCTTATAAGATTCCCCTACTCCCCAGGGTCCTTCTACTATCGCAACACTCTGAGAAGGAGTGTGGTATTGGTTTCGTCCTGATGTGGTGAGCCAGCAGAGTCTTTTCTATAGAGTATTAAAAGTGTATAGGGTGTGGTTTGGGACTTAGGTTATAGCAGAGCTATATAAAAGGATATAATAATACTATACTACTCTAAGTAACTTAGGTTCTATATTTAATCTAGTATAAGAAGATATAACCTATTTAGAACTTTTAAGGTTTAAATAAATATGTTATTTTTAAATTAGATATAGTAAAGGTTTTTTTATTACCTAAGTTACTATATTAAACTATATTAAAAAAGGTATGAGGCTTTAATTTAAAATATAATTTTAAAAGATAAATAAGTACATAAAGAAGTACTTAGTTATATATTAATTTAAGATATACTATCTTTATTTAAATATACTTTTTTAATAGATACTTAAGTAAGTATCTATAACTTATAAATATTTTAAAAGAAAATAAGAAAAGAAATTACTAACTATTATCTTTTAAATTATAAATATTATAACTTTAGCCTTACTTTAATTATCTTTTGATTCTTTTATAACTTTAAATTAAAAAAAAACTATTAAGTATTTACTTATTTAAACCTTATATTATTTATATCTATATTTATTAATTATCTTTTTTACTTATATTATCTTTTATATTTTTATTATTTACCTTATCTTATTTTACCTTTATATCTTATTATTTCTATCTCTTTTATTTTTTAAACTAAGCTAATAAAAATTAAGGTATATATACCTAAGTAATAAATATTACTATAATAATAAGGTTATTAAAATAATCTACTTACTTATAATATTTATAATTAAGAATACTTCTTTTTAATTATAAATAATGTTACTTTATTACTTTAGAATATTCTTATGATATTTAATATATTTTATATAATAATATTCTTAGAGTTCTTAGATATACTATTTAAATATAAAAAAAGAATTTTAAAGCTCTATCTAGCCTTTTTATATACTTAATATAAGTCGTTTAAGTAAGATATACTTATTTACTTTAATATATCTAATCTTCTTTAAGCTTTAGTATTATAATAATATATCGTTAAGAATTAATAGTCTAGATAGTAAATAAGTAAGCTTAAAACTTAGTATAATAAAAGCTTTAGTTAGAGAGCTAGGCTATATTATGAAGTCTCTTTAAATAAAAAGCTATCTTTATCTTTTAAATAGAAGTATTTAAAGTAATAGTTTATTAGTTATATTCTTATTTAGTTACATAACCTTTAAATATAAGTATAGTATTTTAAAGTTATTTTTATAGTTTTAAGAGTTTTTATTCAAATATTTATATTTCTAGAGGTTATATAGTTAAAAAGTGAAGATATATGTCTTTAAATATTACTTGAAGGTATAATTAAACTTCTTAAGGTTTATAATTTTATAACCAATATTTATAAAAGACTAGCTCTAGATCTAGATATAATTATATTAGTTATATTAGCAATATATATTCTCTAAGGTTTCTTTTAAGATTAGTTTTATAATTTTATATTAATATTTACTAAAAATAAAAAACTTAGTACTAATTTACTTAATTTATTATTATTAGACTCTTTTACCATAGTTTAAGCTTTAGAACTTATTAATATCTTATTTATATATTACTTAGGTATAGAAATTTAAACCTAAGTACTAATTTAAATTACTTAGAAATATAAAGTTTATACTTCTAACTACTAGTTTATTAAACTTTATTTATTATATATATACCAAAGTTAATTAATTAAGTAATATATATTAGTATATTAAGTTTATAGTAAAACCTTTTTAAAGCTTTAATATTATTAATAAAGAGTACTTTTAAATAGCTTTTCAATTATATAAGGTTATAATAATAGATTATACTATCTCTTTAGTTTATAATTATATTTATAAAATAATAATACTAAGTAGAGAATAAGAGAAACATAACTAGATCTACTTCTATTTATATTACTTTATAGATCTTAGTAATTAATTTTACTAACTTAAGCTTCTAAGTATTATTTAAATAGCTTTTTTAGTATAAGAGAATAATAATAATCTATCTTTTTACTTTTAAACCTTAAATTATAATAATAGTTATAGCTATAATCTTATTTTTAGTAATTTACTACTTAGATTATATATACCTTAATAAGTTATAATAATTACTAAGTACTATTTAAGCTTATCTATATTTTATACTTTTTTATTATCTATACTTATTTATTCTTTAAAATACTAAATTAAATTAGCTTAAGAATTAATTAATATTATCTTATATAAACTAGTTTAAGAACTAAGTATTAAAAAGTATTGGAAACAAGTCTTAATTTAGAATTTAAAAGAGGTATACTAGTATTTTATTAGTAAAGTAAATATAAGCTTATAAGTTATAAAACTATAACTTTTAAAACTTAAGCTCTTTAATAAGAGATATATATTTAAATAAGATAACTTAGTTCTTATTCTGTATATTATAATAAAACTAACTATTATTTTAAAGGTCTTAGTAAATATAGACCTCTTAGATTTATAGTTAGCTTATTATATAAGTAAGAGAAAAAAGAGTTCGTTAAAATATTATTATTATCTATTTAGAAGTATTATTAATATATATATTTAAGAAAAAGAATAAAGATATTATTACTTAAGTAAGTAAATAAAATAAAAGAAGAAGTATTACTAGGTTTAAATAAAGAACTTAATATATATATTTATTATTATTAATAGAGAAAAGAAAGAGGTTATAAAGAGAAAAAAGAAAGCCTTTAAATAGGATTTTAAGAGAAGAAGTTATAAATTATAAAATAGTAGTTATAGTAAAAGCTTTTAGTCTAAGAGAGAAAGAAGTAAATATAAAGGTATAAAGATAATAAAATATTTATAAGGTAGAGAAAGAGGTAGATAGTTAGAAAAGTAAATAAAGAAAGGTAAGAGTTAAATAAGGTTAAGTTATAATATAAATAAAGCCTATAGTTTTAAAAAGATTTCTCTCTTTAATTACTTTTAAAAGAGGTTACTTTTTTAGTTTTAAAAGAAGGTTTTAAGAATAAAAAGGTAAAGACTTCTAAAGCTTTGTTTAAAGATCTAATAACTTTATCTTATAGATAAATGATAGTAAAGGTTATTAAAAAGTTATAGTATTACTTAGTATTAAAAGTAATAAAGTTAAAATGTTATATTAAAGTCTTATCTTTAAATAATAAATATACTTTAATTAGTTTACTCTTTTTATTTCTAAGTTATTATACCTTTTATTATAATAATTATTTAAATCTTTCTTTTATTATTATAAAAGTAACCCTTTTTTCTATCTATAAAATCTTCTTCTTTTCTTTTCTTTACTTACTATATTAGAAACTAATATTACTATTACCTTAGCTTTTTTAGATTTATACTTTTAACTATTACCTTAGCTTTTTTAGATTTATACTTTTAAATTTTATAACTTTAGCTTTTAACCTTTTAAAATATCTTTTTTTATTAATAAATACTAACTTATTAATTACTTATAATAATTAATTAAACTTTAGTTTCTTTTAACCTCTTTTCTTTTAAAGTAAAAGACTAAAGCTTTTAGAAATACTGAACTATACTTAGTAATACCCTCTTATCTTAATATAAGTTTCTCTAATAATATCTTTAAGGTTTTTCTCTTTTTAATACTTAAGGTTTAAATAATTCTTAAGACTACTATATAGGTTAATTATCTCTCTCTCTTTAGCTAGCTATACTTTAAATTCTAAATTTATAACTCTTATTTTAATTAATCTCTTAAAGAAGCTATTACTATTTTCTAGCTAGTACTTTTTAATTAAGTTATTATTTAAAAAGCTCTTAATATGTTTTAAAATAATAGTTATAAGTTTTAATAAGCTATTTATATTAATAAGAAAGTAAGATTTTATTTTAGGTCTTTTTTTAATACCTTATATAATATACTTTAGCTATAAACTCTCTATTAATATAGGTATTTAATATTTAAAATAAGGTTTTATATAAGTATTATACTTAGAACTTTTAAAAGTTTATTAGTATAAAGTTTAGTTAGATTTAAAGTATAATACTATATTATAACTATATTTCTCTACTATAGTCATTTAATAAGTACTATAGGAATTATAGATTTTTAAAAGTTAAAAATAATAAGTATAATTTCTAAGAGGATATAAGTTACTAAGGTTTAATTAATCTAGTTAGTAATACTAATTAATACTCTCTTAGTAATCTAGCTTATTATTAATAGCTAAGTAATAAGAGACTAGTATTACTAGTACTTCTAAATAACCTATTATTAAGAGATATAAATTAATACCTTCTTCTTTTTTTTTAAGAATATACTAATTTCTAGCTTACTATACCTAGCTTATTAAATTAAACTAATAGTACTATATCTATTTTAAAAGTATCTAACTAATTAGATATTAAGTATTCAAAGATAGAAACTATAGCTATATCTTTTTAAAATAGGGTTTTAGTTTTTTTCTTAACTATTAGAACCTTTAAATAGCTATTAGATATATCTAAAGCTTTACTAGTTATTACCAAGTTTATTAAGTAAGGTATCTTTTTATTTAATAAAAGAAATATTAATAATAAAAACCTTAAATATAGTAAAGAAATTTAAATAAGGTATAAATATAAAGATAAAGAAAATTAAAATAGAATTAAAAAGGTAATAAGAGTTAATTAATAAAAAAAAGTCTTTAATATCTATAGAAATATTACCTTAGATAGTATCTTTATTTACTAAGTAAAAGATACTATTCATACTTATATAATACTTCTTTAACCTATTAGCTTTATATATTATATTTACAATAAGTCCTTCTATATGAGTTTTTAAGATATATAATAAGCTAATTAATAAAACTAAGTAAACTTTAAATAATTCTTTTTAGTAATAATTAGTATTTTAAGCTAAAGATGTATTAGTTTAATATAAGATATTAAAGATAAGTACTAAGTTCTCTACTTATAGCTTCTCTAAGTAATACTTTATTATATATTACTTATTATAATATTTTATAACCTCTTAGTAATACTTTATAACTATATTAGTAGCTTTTATCTACTTTCTATAAGCTATTTAATAGCTCTAATCTAAAGCTAGAGTTTCTCTTCTACTATTTAAATATTTTTCTAATTAAGGACTTATTATATTATAAGTTTCTTTTTAATTAGTATGACTATATTATGCCTTATAATAATATAAAAGGGTATTATATTATAGCTTAGGTAGATAGTAATATAATCACTAAATAAAATAGTTAGTAGTATATATCTAATGTTCTTTTTCTCTTAGTCTAATTATATTTATAAGGTATATACTATAGTCTAATAGCCTTTCTTAAGAATACTATTTACTCTTAAGTTATATATAGATATAACCTTTTTATAACTTTTAATTCTCTTATTTAAAGAATTAATATAACTTCTATTCTCTTATTCTCTATCTATAATTAGAGTTCTATAGATTTTATAATAATAAATGATATCGTTTTAAAGAAACTTTATAATATTAGCTAAAGATATAGAATAGAAAATCTATAGTTTAAGCTATCTAGATAGGTTATAATATACCTCTATAACCTTTTACTTACTAATATATTAAATATCTAGGTAGATATATTAAAATAGTTAGGTATAGAGTATAGTTAAAATATAAGACTTATTCAAGTAAGCTAAGTAAGCTTTTTAATAAGTATTATAATTCTAAACTACTATTCTAATATCTATATATGTTTCTAGCTAGAAGTATTTATCTAAGAGATAGAAGTAAGTTACCTTATATCTCTAATATTTAATCTTATTATATATTATATTAATTAAAGCTTATTACTAAGATAAGCTATTAATAACCCTAAGAGAGTTAGAGGTCTTATGAGTATCTCTCTTAAAGAGGATTCTATATCTTATAATAAAGTATAGTACTATTTTCTTAAATTAAAGGAACTTAGGTATTAGAATCCTAAGTAGTTATTTAAATATAAGTAAAAAAATAAGTAATTTACTTTAAGTATATCAACTATTCTTCTATAGAATTTAAAAGGGTTAAGAGAATATCTAGAAGTAAATTAAAGTTCTTAGGTTTAAACTTTTAATTTAAATAACTATATACTTTAAAAAAAAGTTTTCTATTACTATTATATAGTAAAATTCAGTATTAATAAAGTCTTTAATATCTTTCTTATCTCTTACTTCTTTTAGATTAGATAATTTTAGAGGTTCTCTTCATAAGCTATTAGCTATAGAATTCGTCTAGCTTAGAATATACTTAATTTTAAAATTAAAAAGTTTAATCTATATTAACTAATAAGTTATTATTACTAAAGAGATATTATTTACTATACTATTTATCTAAGTTACTAAGACCTTTATATCTATTTCTAAGAGAAAATAGACTTTAAAAAGATAGTTATAAAGATATTTTAAACTTATAAGAATTATATATACTTTGAGCTTTTTCATATTATACTTAAGCTTTAGTTTATATTAGATATTACTGTTGCGATGCTAGCCTATCGTCAGGATCCATTGGAGTTACCTACTAACTCTGATCCTACTGGTCACGTAAGACCGGTCTGAGCTTGTCCGCGGGCCTACCCGCGGCAGCCACTTTTACTGCTAGCTTAACCTAGCAGCTCTCTTGATAGTTATACTTCTTTATATATAATTAACCTTTTTTAAGACCCCTTATTTATTACCTACTAGTTATTACTAGACCTCTTTTGTCTTACTTACTAATACTGATTAGTAGTTAAACTACTATTATAAATACTATAGATTAGTAAGGCTAGTTAAGAAGAGATAGAATTACTCTAAACCCTATAGTAGTAGTAGGATAGTTCTATGCTTTCTCCTATATAGATAACTAGCTTAGAATACTATTATAGTAGACTTATAGTACCCCTAAAAAGGGTACTATAAGTGCGCAAGCTTAATTTATATAAGTTAACTTTATTGTATTATGAGAAGCTATAACCTATAAGATACTAATTCTTTACTAAAATATTGTTAGATTATAAGACTACAAAGTCCTATACTTTATATACTAAATAACTATTAATAACCTACTATTAACTACTTTAATACAACCTTATTAACTTTACCTTTTTATTACTTTAACTTTAGACTTATAACTATTATTATAGTTGTTTAAAAAGTAACTCTACTAGGCTATTAAATAACCTAACAGTCTAACAGGCCTATAGAAGTATAATAGACCCCCCTTTCCCTCCTCTAACTTCTATAATATTTTTTACTCCTTCTCTCTTTCTAACTCTCCTTTTTATACTCTTTTTCTTGCTTAAAATATACCTCTAATTACCCTTAAGTAACTGATACTGAGGAAGCCCACGTGAAGAAGGCTCTTTTTGATAAGCAGCAAGTGCTGCGCGAGGAAGGCTCTTTTTAATAAGCAACAAGAGTCACAACAAGACCGCGCAAAAAGCTCTTTTTAACAAGCAGCAAGTTCAGTGTGAAGGAGAAAGGCCTATATTAATAGGCAATACCACTACTAAGTTATTAGCAAAGAAAGCAAGTAAGACTCTATTAACCAAGCAGTTACCTATACTACTAGTAGTAATTCCTCTAATGTATATATATACCTTCTAGTCTACTAGAAGAAACGCCCATATTTAAGAGGTTATCAGGCTAATAGAGGGTAACTACAATGATATAAGAAGAAGTAACCGCTGCGGAGCATGCTTCCAAGGCTACTAAAGAGTACGCAAGCAAGCGCGCAAGCGAGCGCGCAACCAGCGCAGCACATAGGTATCACAAACCCATACCTGAGGGATACCGCAAGTTTGTTAACCTATTAATTTAGGGTATTAAGTACTTAGATAAAATCTTAGAGAGCAGCTTACTCTCTAACTATATTAAATCACTAGATATAATTATCCTATACTACTTAACTAAGTATAAAGAGTAAAGCTACTATAGTAGAGACTTATAGTAATAAGTCTATAATAAATTTAAAGATTAGTTTAATATAGATTTTAATACTGCTTTAAGGGTAGTTATAACTACCTTTTATAACTTTATTATTAGCTATAGTATATACGTTATAAAAGAGCCTATTAAAAGTACTATTAGTATAAGGTTAAAGAAGCTAGTTAATAATAAGTACTTCCTAAGGTAGGATAATAAGATAATATATAAAATAGAGGCTAAGTATAAGGTCTTTTATAACTACCTTAATAACCTAGACTTTATATAAAATATTAAATAAATCCCATAAGCTACTCTCTTACTATTAATTAACAAGGTATGTAATAGCTACAAAAGTATGGACTTTTTGCATAAGTCACATAATAAGTTAGATTATCAATAACGCACCTCATATAGCAACCCCTTATTCAAACCTCTCCTATTTGAAAGGCGAACTAATAAAACCTCTCTTATACTAAGTTTGCCTATAACTACTACCATGGTTAAGAGGCAGTCACTAAGCACAACTACTCCCCTAACTAATAGGCTAACCGCTTGTTAATTAACTAACCTTATCAAGCTATATTCAGATAATTTAATATTAAAATATAGCTGTAGTAACTATAAGACCCTTAACTTAAAGCTTCTGATTTTTTATAATCTCTACGTAAGAGTTAGTATCTCTAGTAACCACTATAGGTTTACTATCTTATTTATACTTATAGGTAGCGCACAGAAGTATTATACTAATAACCTCTATAACCATACTATTAGTTTTAATATACTTATAGTAAATATTAAATTACAGTTTAAAGAGGATAAAGTCTACTGCGTATATAATATAGAGTTATAAAGGCTTAGTTATAAGTAAGTTACCTATAAATTACCTAGTAAAATAAGAGTTAAAGTACTAGACTTACTTATTAAGAAAGTTATAAAGCTAGTTAGAGCTATAATATAGTAAGGCATACCTACTAACAGTAACTATTATAACACTCTACTTACTTATTACTAGGGCATACCTAAGTGTATAGCTACCCTACTTAATCTACCTATAACTTATAACATACTTTGTATATAGTTAAGAAACGGCGTGAGCAACGCAGCAGCTATACGCAAGCAAAAGGCATAGTACCTTATAGAAGGACTGCCTAAGCTAGACTAGCAGTACTTCACTAACCGCTACTATAATAGCTGACGTAGCAGTTACCTGCTATAACAAGGGTATAGTCCAAGGCCTTAAAGCAACTGCCTACAAAGTAGTATATTTTAAGTAAAAAAGTGCTTTGCTTGTAATAAGGAAGGATGTTAGTTAATAACGCACTTAAAAGAGGAAAGAGATACCTCTCACAAGCAGCTTTAAAGGAGCTACTTTGCTAAAAGATTTAAACAATACCTTTTTAACTATAAGGGTAAAGAGCCTAACTCTCTTAGCAATATAACTAATAATAAGTACATACTAGACAATAGCAAAGAGCTCTTTAAGGATGCAACTTTCTTTATATCTATAGCGTTTTTTAGCAAAGAAAGCATCAATAGCTAGAAGGTCCACATGCAACTGTATAACCAAGCTACTTTGCACACTTTAATAAAAGAAGACCCTTTCGCGCAAGACCCTAGCCAAGAGTAAGAGTTAGATAAAGTCTTTATACTTAATAACTAATACTCTACTACAACCTTTTAGGGTATCATACTAGATACTGGGGTAGCCTAAGTATTAATTATAGGCTACTAATAGTATATAGCTCGTTATAAGTACCTTAGTATAGAATTACTACTAGATATAAGCTGTGCTAGTAAAGTAAGTATTAAATTTAGCAGTAGTAATTTATTTAACTCTATTAGAGCTATTACTATATCTACCTCTATTAGCAAGCTTACTTTCTATATAATAACCTCTAGTACTCTATTCCTTTTATACCTTAAAGATATAGACTCTAATAGTATATAATTTAATAACCTTACTAATATACTTATTAAGGGTATAACCATAGTACTAGTAGTATATAAATAGGGCTACCTATAGATAGTTTTAGAGCAGCCAGAGCGTAGCGTAGCGTAACACTATCTTACTAATATAAAGCTATAGCAAATATATTACTAATTTAGTTACCCCTTAGTCTATTAACTATATAAAGTGCTCTAGCAAGCTAGCTACACAACAGTAATCTCAAACATCAAAGAGATTAACAAATTTTACTAGCATTACTAGCTAAATTCAAAGGCTCCTAAAAGGTTTAAGTTTACCCTCTATAATAAGTATAACTTTAACCACAAGGTCTTTATTAACATAATATACTTAGATAGTAATAAACTAGTACTCTATGTTATTAATAGTATAACCTCTTTTAACGCAGCGCGATTTTTATGCTCTATTACTGCAGAGCATACATAGGAAGCACTATGTATATGCTAGATTGATATATATCTCAGCCCTCTAGACTAGATTATCATAGACGCTGGGCTAAATTTTCACGCAGCCAAATTCAAGCGCACTGCCCGCGCACTATCCATTAAGGTAAAAGAGGTCCCTATTAAGGCCTATCACAGCATCAGCAAGGTTAAATAGTACCACACAACACTATACCAAGCATACAAGATAGTCCACACGGAGTCAGAGGCTAAACCCAAAGTCACCCTATAACTCACTATAAAAGCAATTAACAACACCACAGGCCCTAACAGCCTTGTCCCCACGCTATTAGTCTTTAGTATATACCCTTATATTAATAATAACTCAGCTCTATTACCCTTAACCCTGCAGCACGCAGAAGCTATATAAAAGGCAATAGAGGAGATTTATAACATCTACACAAAAAGGCAGGTTAACAAGGTACTTGTAATATATAATAGACCTAATACTATAACAAGCACAGCCCTCTCTCTATAATTACTTATTAGAGTATATTACTAAGGTAAAGGTTAAAGAGAACTCTATTAATTAACTACTAATAATAGTACTAGTAGTACTATTAAGACCCTGTAGGGACCACGCTAATTCCCTATCACTACTATTAAGCTATAGTATAACCTATCTAAGGTAGAGAACCCCGTTAACTATGTATAACCCAGACCGCTAGTAACTACTATAGCAGAGGTACCTATAAATACTTTAATTAAATGTAACTCTATTATAGTTGCTACGCAGCCGCTACTAGTAAGAAGAGGCCTAGGCTAACTAAGGAAGAATCTAGCTTGAATTTTTGCTACAGAAGTTACACCTATAGTCCCTATAATTAACTGCGTTTTTACTGCAAAAGAGGATACTAACTATATACTAGCAATTACGTTATACAAGAAGGGTATAATAACTATACTTAGCAAGCTATTTAAATAGTTAGATACTAGTAAAATCTAAGGACTTATAGACTGTAGCGTGTTTTTTATTATTAAATACAACAAGTAAAAGTATAGTAAGATATAGATTTTTAAGTTATGATTAGTATATAAGGTCAAGGGTAAAAATAAGTAGCTTTATAAGAAATTATAACTAGTTATCCAAGGTTATATAGATAATAGCAAAGCTGTGATTTTAACCTAGTCACTAACTATCTAATAAATAGCTTAGTAAGTAATACTCTCTATTATACTATTACTTTTGTAATAGGGTTACGTTCTCTAGTTATACAATATAACATAAGTATATACCTAGTTAGTAACTAAATTAGCACGCACTATCTTTACCTAACTTTCCCTTGAAATTTACTATCTCTATGTAATAGATATGATTATGGAGGTTAAATAGCTACTCTATAGCATATTAGAGGCAGGTACTTATTAGTAAGCTATGTATAACAACTACTATAGAAAGAGCCTCTAGATAGATTTGTCTACTTTTAACCCTTGCCTACTTATTTCAATACTTAAAAATAATAACTTCGCAATAATAGGTATATAAATAGATAATATTATCAGCCTTATAGATAAATCATTCTCTAACTATGAAAACTACACGCTAAAAGAAGCTGCTTTTATAGCTAAACCTAAGTAACTTCTTAAAGTTAATAAGCCTATTACTTTTAACAGTAGTGTATTAACCCTTAGTAATAATAGTAAGATAACCCTTTACTAAAAGAACTAAGGCAACAAGCTATAATTGGTTAACCCTAGCGCGCCTAATGTAAAGCAGTAGTATATTAAGTATTATACCTAAGGCATATATATTACCTCTATTTACTAACCAGAAGCGGCCTTTAACTATTTAATTACTACCTAGTACTAGTTACCTAGCTTAGCTAAAATCAAGGACCTCAACTAGTAGGTCAAGTAGTAGATAGATAACCTTAACTACAGGCTACAATTTCAACTACTAGATCTTACTAGCACTAAACTCTTTATATTTATTAACAGCTCTTTTATAAATAATAGCAATTTAACATTACAACTTAGCTTTATTATCGCACTTGCTAATGAGTCTAGTAACAACAAAGAGCGCCCATCTACTAGTAGAGATACTGCTTTCAACCTCACAGGCAATATCATCCATTTCAGCTCTACAAAGTACAAAAGAGTCACCTATAGCATACTTACCTCTGAGATATATACAATAGTTACCAGAGCTAATATAGCCTATGCAATTGGGACCACACTAGCAATAGTCTCTGACTACCTCAAGGTTCCTTAGATCCCCACAACCATATATACTAATTCATACTTGCTATATAAGTATTTAGTAAAACTTAGTACTATAAAGAAAAAGCAACTTGTAATAGATATCATAGCTCTTTAATAGTTATATAAATACTACAAGATTTATAAGGTATAATAGATCTATAGTATAGATAACCTAGCTAATAGCTTTATAAAGTTATTACTAAATAAGGTACTAGAGAAGCTTATTAACACTAGGTAGATAAAGATATAGATAAATAGATAGGTTTTATATATATAACATATAGATATTACATTAGTAGTAAGAAGTTAAATACTTTGTGATTTAGATTTTTATTATATTTTTAAGCTTTTTAGACTAAGGGCTAGCTAGTAACTATTTAGCTATAATAAAGAGTTACTAGTATTATAATACTAGCCTATTATTAGAATCTATTAGAGTTACCTACTAACTCCAATCCCACTAGTTACGTGAGACCGGTCTAAGCTTGTCTGCGGGCCCACCTGCGGCAGCTACTTTTACCGCTAGCTTAACCTAGCGGCCCTCTTGATAGTTATACTTCTTTATATATAATTAACCCTTTTTGAGACCCCTTATTTATTACCTACTGGTTATTACTAGACCTCTTTTACCTTACTTACTAACAATTACTCTTATATTATATAACTATAAGCTTGTTATTAACTATTTAATTATAGGCATATCTATACTTTTCTTTACTTATATCTATAATAGGAATAATTTAATTAGTATTTAACTTATAATAAAGAATAATTAAAACTAAGCAAAAGTTAGATTAGTCTTAAAGGTATTTATTACCAGCTTTTAATTTACTTTTTAGAAGAACTTCTTGGTTTTTTATAGTAAATATATAAGTAAGAGAGCTACTTTAGTAAAATAGAAAACCTAGGACTTATAAAATATTACTAAGCTTAAGAATAATTACATATCTCTAATATCTCTATAGAGTTTCTATTTTAAAATCTTTAGAACTTTAGCTTAATCCAAGTATCTTTTTAATATCTTATAGAGATATCTAATAATTACTACTAACCTTTAGTATTATTATTACTTTCTTTCTAAGATTATATATCTTAGGAGCTTTATATTTATAAGGGTTTAATTAATATTATAAAGATATTTATATATAAATTATTAAATACCTAGGTATCTTAAGATTAGCTTATTATTATAATATAAATAAAAGCTCTTAATATTATATTATTTATAAAAGCCTTATAGTAGTCTAGATATAGATTATAAAAGATCTAAGTAATAATATAGTAAAACTAAGTTATAGAGTTAGTAGTATCTATAAGAAGGTAGTAGTATTTAAATGAACCTAATAGTATAGTAAATATTATAAGATTATAGCTTTTTTTATTTAAAAGAATTTAATTATATCTTAAGAAAAAGTCTAAGAATAAGATAAGCTAGTTTATAGTAAAGTCTTTAAAGACTTTATCTACTTTAGAAGGTAACTATATATTATAAAAAGTAACTCTATTATATCTTATTATTCAATTAATAAGTTCTAGATTATTATCTTTCTTTAGAACTAGAAATTAAGGTTTTTTATATATACTATAGCTTTTTTTAATAATACCTCTAATTAGTTACTTATAGAGAACCTCTACAGCCTTAAAAACTAAGGCCTTTAGAATAGAAATTACTTTTACTTACTATACTTTATATAAGACTATTTTAATAATTTAAGGTAGTATAACTATTAAGTTAAGAAACCTATATTTCTTAAACTCTTAGATTAATATAGCCTTATAGCTAACTAAGATTTATTTTAATAGCTTAAGTTTCTCTAGTTAAAGGTAGAGATACTGATTAGTAATTTATTTTAACCTTTTTAACTTAAGTTAGAAATACTTTTTAATATTATAGAATTTTAATATCATCAGATCCCTATAGGGTTTAGTAAAAGTAATAAACTTTTTCTTAAGAGCTTTAGCCTTTTTAACCTTTTAATATAAGTTACTATTTAAAACTAATCTTATTAGTAAGCAAGGTAAAAGAGGTTTAGTAATAACTAGCAAGCAATAAATAAGAGGTCTTAAAAAGGGTTAATTATACGTGAAGAAGTATAACTATTAAGAGGGCCGCTAGGTTAAGCTAGCGGTAAAAGTGGTTGCTACAGGTAGGCCCGCAGATGAGCTCAGACCAGTCTCATGTAACTAGTAGGATCAGAGTTAGCAGGTAACTCCAATAGATCCTAATAATAGGCTGGCATCGCAACACTGGCAACTCTTTATTATAGCTAAATAGTTACTAGCTAGCCCTTAGTCTAAAAAGCTTAAAAACGCAATAAAAATCTAAATTGTAAAGTATTTAACTTCTTGCTGCTAATATAATATCTATATGTTATATATGTAAAACCTATCTATTTATCTATATCTTTATCTGCCTAGTACTAATAAGCTCCTCTAGTACCTTATTTAGTAATAACTTTATAAAGCTATTAGCTAGGTTATCTATGCTATAGATCTATTATACCTCATAAATCTTATAGCATTTATATAACTATTAAAGAGCTATAATATCTATTATAAGTCACTTTTCCTTTGCAATACTAAGTTTTATTAAATACTTATATAGTAAGTATGAATTAGTATATATAGTTGTGGGGATCTGAGAAACCTTAAGGTAGTTAGAGACTATTGCTAGCGTAGTCCTAATTATATAGGCTACGTTAGCTCTAGCAACTATTGCATATATCTTAGAGGTAAGTATGCTACAGGTAACTCTTTTATACTTTATAGAGCTAAAATAGATAATATTACCTATAAGGTTAAAAGTAGTATCTCTGCTAGTAGATAGGCACTCTTTATTATTACTAGACTTATTAGTAAGTGTAATAATAAAGCTAAGTTATAATATTAAATTACTGTTATTTATAAAGGAGCTATTAATAAATACAAAGAGTTTAGTACTAGTAAGATCCAGTAGTTAAAATTACAGCTTGTGGTTAAGGTTATCTATCTACCACTTAACCTACTAGTTAAGGTCCTTAATTTTAGCTAGGCTAGGTAACTAGTACTAGGCAGTAATTAAATAGTTAAAGGCTGCTTCTGGTTAGTAAATAGAGGCAATATACACACCTCAGGTACGCTACTTAACATACTACTGCTTTGTATTAGGCGCGCTAGGGTTAACCAATCATAGCTTCTTGCCTTAGTCCTTTTAGTAAAGGGTTATCTTGCTATTGTTACTAAGGGTCAACACGCCACTATTAAAAGTAACCCACCCACCCCACTTCCGCAAAGCCCCCACCTCCGCAAATGCCGAAAATGCCGCATCTATCCTCTTCCATCAACATCACCACCTTTTTCAAACTATCACAACAATTGCCATATATCGCCAAACAACGCCATTTTTTGAGGATATCTTCTTCAACCCATCATGAAGCAATACTCCGAATTTGAGCTCCAACGGGCGCTGGCAGATGCGCGAGATGGGCGCCCTATCAGTAGGGCTGCCCAGCAATGGGGCATCCCATACCATACCCTTTATTATCGGCTGAAAAGGGGTAGGCAAAGTAGGAATGCTGCTTTTGCCGATATGCAGCGTTTAACCCAGTCCCAGGAGGATAATCTGGTTGCCTATATATTAACCCAGGAAGCTCTGGGCTGCCCTATTTCCCATGGGCAATTGAAGGGCCTGGCAGAGCGTATGCTGGGCGATGGGCAGCAACCTCTAGGGAGGAAGTGGATGCGGCGATTTCTGCGGCGAAACCCATTAATCCGGACCAAGCGATCCAGGGCGATAGATGCCAGGCGCTGGCGAGCCCATTCGCCAGAAATCATCCAGCAATTCCTCGATCGTCTGGATATCCCAGAGATCAAGGGCATCCATCCATCCAACCGATGGAATATGGATGAGACTGGCATCATGGAGGGCAAAGGGACTAATGGGCTGGTGCTGGGCTCTGCCGCATCGCGATATATCCAGAAAAAACAGCCTGGATCCAGGGCATGGATCTCACTGTTGGAATGTGTGTCTGCTGATGGGCAGCGCATACCCCCATTGGTTATATATAAGGGCAAGTCCCTCCAAACCCAGTGGTTCCCATCCAACCTATCTAGATATGAAGGGTGGCACTTCAAATATACTGATAATGGCTGGACGACTGACCAGACTGCCCTTAGATGGCTGGAGAAGGTCTTCATCCCATATACCCAACCCAGCCAACCAGGGGCATATAGACTGCTGGTTCTAGATGGGCATCACAGCCATATAACCACTGACTTCATGTGGAAATGCTGGCAGCATCGCATCTGGCTGTTATATCTGCCGCCGCACTCCTCTGCAGTCCTCCAGCCTCTAGATGTGGCTGTCTTCAGCCCATTAAAGCACGCCTATAGGAAGGGGGTTGAATCGATGGATGATATAGTGACGGATTCAACAGTGGCTGGCAAAAGGGCATTTCTAGCCTGTTATTTAGAGGCCAGAGATGCGGCAATAACCAGCCAGAATATAAGGGCTGGCTGGAAAGGGGCTGGGTTATGGCCGGTCTCTTCAAGGCGCCCCCTATCCAACCCCCTGGTATCCAAGGCATCCAACCAGCCCATCCAGGCCAGCCAGCCCATCCAGGCTGGCAGCCAGCAGTGGGATGAATCCGTATCTGTTATCCCATGGTCAACCCTCGCCGGCCTGCCGAACTACGGCATCAACTATATCAACTCCAACAGTTGGGTAAGGATGGGCAGGATACCCATACTATCCGTCACCTATCTAGAAAGGTGCAAAAGGCGTATGATGAAGAGTTCTTCCAGGGGTCTGTTATAGAGCAGGAAAACAGGGCATTAAGGGCCCAGCTAGATAACCTGCTTAACTGTAGGAGGAAAAAGGCCCCTACATCCCCCAACAGTCGATTTGCAGCCATACGGCAGAGCCAGCTATCAGGAAATACGGATATCGGCAATATGGATAGTCCGGATGAATCCAGCGCATCCGAATTATCCAGCGAGGCCGAAAGTTGCATATGGGTGGGCGGCAGACCTGAGGAATAAAGTGGTGATAGTGGTGGTGTTGGTGGTTATGGGGATTTGCGGAGGTGGGGGCTTTGCGGAAGTGGGGTGGGTGGGTTAATAGGCTTGTTAACTTCAAGAAGTTACTTGGGTTTGGCCATAAAAGCGGCTTCTTTCAGCGCGCGGTTTTCACAGTCAGAGAACGATTTATCCATAAGGCTAATAGTATCGTCTGTTTGCATACCTATCATCACAAAGTCATTATTTTCAAGCACTGAAATAAGCAAGCAAAGGTTAAAAGTAGACGAATCCATCTAGAGGCTCTTTCTATAGTAGTTATTATACGTAGCCCACCAATAAGTACCTGCCTCTAGTATGCCATAGAGTAGCTATTTAACCTCTATAATCACATCTGTTATATAGAGATAGTAAATTTCAAGGGGAAGTTGGGCGAGGATAGTATATGCCAATTCAGTTGCCAACTAGGTATACGCTTACATTATATCACATAACCAGAGGATGTAACTCTATTGCAAAAGTGACAGTATAATAGAGAGTATCACTTACTAAGCCATTTATTAGATAGTTGGCGACTGGGTCAAAATCGCGGCTTTGCCGTTATCTACATAACCTTAGATAACTAGTCACAATTTCTCATAGGGCTGCTCATTTTTGCCCTTAACCTCACGCACTAATCGCAACTTGAAAATCCGTATCCCGCTGTGCTTTTGCTTGTTGTATTTGATAATGAAAAACACGCCGCGGTCCATAAGTCCTTGGATTTTACTGGCATCTAACTGTTCAAATGGCTTGCCAGGCGTGGTTATTACACCCTTCTTGCATAGCTTAATTACTAGCACATAGTTAGCATCCTCTTTCGCAGTAAAAACGCAGTCAATCACAGGGACTGCGGGTGCGACTTCTGTGGTGAAAATTCAAGCCAGATTCTTCCTCAGTTGGCCTGGGCCTCTTCTTGCTAGTGGCGGCTGCGCAGTGACCACGATAGAGTCGCGTTTAATTGGAGCATTTGTAGGTACCTCTGCTGCAGTGGTTACCAGCAGTCTGGGTTGCATATGGTTAACGGGGTCCTCTGCCTTAGATAGGTTGTGCTATAGCTTGACGGCAGTGATAGGGAATTGGCGTGGTCCCTACAGGGTCTTAATAGTACTACTAGTACTATTATTAGTAGTTAATTAATAAGGTTCTCTCTAACCTTTACCTTAGTGGTATACTCTAATAAGTAATTATAGAGAGAGGGCTATACTTATTATAGTATTAGGTCTATTATATATTATAAGTACCTTATTCACCTACCTTTTTATATAGATATTATAAATCTCCTCTATTACCTTTTATATAGCTTCTGCGTACTATAGGGTTAAGGGTAATAGAGCTAAGTTATTGTTAATATAAGGATATATACTAAAGACTAATAGTATAAGGATAAGGCTATTAAAGCTTATAGTATTATTGATTACTTTTATAGTAAGTTATAGGGTAACTTTAGGTTTAGCCTTTAACTCTGCGCGGACTATCTTATATGCTTGATATAGTATTGCGTGGTATTATTTAACCTTACTAATACTATAATAGGCCTTAATAGGGACCTCTTTTACCTTAATAGATAGTATACAAGCAGTATACTTAAATTTAGCCGCGTAAAAATTCAGCCTAGTATCTATAATAATCTAGTCTAAAGGGCTAAGATATATATTAATCTAGTATATATATAGTACTTCTTACGTATGCTCTGTAGTGACAGAGTGCAAAAATCGCGCTGTATTAAAGGAGGTTATACTATTAATAACGTAGAGTACTAGTTTATTACTATCTAAGTATATTATATTAACAAAGACCTTATAGTTAAAGTCATGGTTATTATAGAGGGTAAACTTAAACCTTCTAAGAGCCTTTAAATTTAGCTAGTAATACTAGCAAAATTTGTTAATCTCTTTAATATTTAAGGTTGCTATTGTATAGCTAGCTTGCTAGAGTACTTTATATAGTTAATAGACTAAGAGGTAACTAAATTAGTGATATATTTACCATAGCTCTGCATCAGTGAGATAGTGTTACGCTACGCTGCGCTTTAGCTTCTCTAAAAGCATCTATAAGTAGCCCCATTTACGTACTACTAGTACTACAGTTATACCCTTAATAAGTATATTAGCAAGGTTATCAAATCACATACTATTAGAGTCAATATCTTTAAGGTATAAAAGAAATAGGGTACTAGAGGTTATTACATAGAAAGTAAGCTTGCTAATAGAGGTAGGTATAGTAACAGCTCCAAGAGAGTCAAATAAATCACTACTACTAAATTTAATACTTACTTTACTAGCACAGCTCATATCTAGTAGCAATTCTATGCTAAGGTGCTTATAAAGGGCTATATATTGTTAGTAGCCCGCAGTTAATACTTAGGCTGCCCTAATATCTAGCATAATACCCTAAAAGGTTGCAGTAGAGTATCAGTCATCAAGCACAAAGACTTTACCTAACCCTCACTCTTAGCTAGGGTCTTATGTAAAAGAGTCTTCTTTTGTTAAAGCATACAAAGTAGCCTAGTTACACAGTTATATATAGACCTTCTAGCTATTAATACTTTCTTTACTAAAAAACGCTATAGATATAAAGAAAGTCATATCCTTAAAGAGCTCTTTACTATTATCTAGTGTATAATTATTATTAGTTATATTACTAAGAGAGTTAGGCTCTTTACCCTCATAGTTAAGAAGGTATTGTTTAAATCTTTTAGTAAAGTAGCTCCTTTAGAGCTACTTATAAGAGGTATCTCTTTCCTCTTTTAAGTGTATTATTAACTAACATCCTTTCTTATTACAAATAAAGTACTTTTTTACTTAAAATATACTACTTCACAAGCAGTCACTTTGGGGCCTTAGACCATACCCTTGTTGCAGCAGGCAACTGCTACATTAGCTATTATAGTAGCAGTTAGTAAAGTACTACTAGTCTAGCTAAGGCAGTCCTTCTATAAGGTACTACGCCTTTTGCTCACATATAGCTGCTGTATTACTTACGCCGTTTCTTAACTATATACAAAGTATATTATAAGTTATAGGTAGATTAAGCAAGACAGCTACGTACTTAGGTATACCCTAGCAATAAGTAAGTAGAGTATTATAATAGTTACTATTAGTAAGTATACCTTATTATATTATAGCCCCAACTAGCTTTATAACTTTCTTAATAAGTAAGTCTAGTACTTTAACTCTTGTTTTACTAGGTGATTTATAGGTAACTTACTTATAACTAAGCCTTTATAACTCTATATTATATATAATAGACTTTATCCCCTTTAAACTATAATTTGATATTTACTATAAGTATATTAAAACTAATAGTATAGTTATAGAGTTTATTAGTATAATACTCCTATACACTACCCATAAGCATAAACAAGATAGTAGACCTATAGTAGTCACTAGAGATACTAACCCTCATGCAGAGGTTATAAGAAATCAGAAGCTTTAAGTCAAGGGTCTCATAGTTGCTGCTGCTATATTTTAACATTAAATCATCTGAATATAGCTTAATAAGGTCGGTCAATTAATAAGCAGTTAGCCTATCAATCAGGGGAGCAGTTATGCTTAGTAACTGCCTCTTAACTATAGTAGTAATTATAGGCAAACTTAGTATAAGAGAGGTTTTATTAGTTTACCTTTTAAATAGGAGAGGTTTAAATAAGGGGTTACTATATAAGGTGCGTTATTAATAATCTAACTTATTATATGACTTACGCAAAAAGTCTATACTTTTATAGCTGTTGTATACCTCGTTAATTAATAGCAAGAGAGTGGCTCATAGGATTTATTTAATATTTTACATAAAGTCTAAGTTATTAAGGTAGTCATAAAAGACCTTGTACTTAGCCTCTATTTTATATATTATCTTATTACCCTAGCTTAGGAAGTACTTATTATTAACTAGCTTCTTTAACCTTATACTAATAGTACTTTTAATAGGCTCTTTTATAACCTATATACTACAGCTAATAATAAAGTTATAGAAGGTAGTTATAACTACCCTTAAAGCAGTATTAAAATCCATATTAGACCAATCTTTAAATTTATCATAGACTTATTACCACAAGTCTCTACTATAGTAACCTTGCTCTTTATACTTAGTTAAGTAATATAGAATAATTATATCTAGTAATTTAATATAGTTAGAGAGCAGGCTACTCTCTAAGATTTTATCTAAGTACTTAATACTCTAAATCAATAGGTTAATAAACTTATAGTATCCCTCAGGTATAGGTTTGTGATACCTATGCGCTACGCTGGTTGCGTGCTTGCTCATATGCTCGCTTGCGTGCTCTTCAGCAGCCTTAGAGGCACGCTCCGCAGCGGTTACTTCTTCTTATGTCATTACAGTTACCCTCTATTAGCCTAACAACCTCTCAAACACAGGCATTTCTTCTAGCAAACCAGAAGGTGTATACATATATTAAAGGGATTACTACTAGTAGTACAGGTAACTACTTAGTTAACAAGGTCTTACTTACTTTCTTTACTAATAACTCAGTAGCAATATTACCTATTAATACAGGCCTTCCTCCTTTATACTAAACTTACTGCTTATTAAAAAGAGCCTTTTGTATAGTCTTATTATAACTCTTGTTACTTACTAAAAAGAGCCTTCCTTGTGTAGTACTTACTACTTATTAAAAAAAGCCTTCTTTACGCAGGCTTTCTTAGTATTAGTTACTTAAGGGTAATTAGAGGTGTATTTTAAGTAAGAAAAGGAGTGTAAAAAGGAGAGTTAGAAAGAGAGAAGGAGTAAAGAAATTATAGAAGTTAGAGGAGGGGAAGGGAGGTCTATTATACTCCCATAAGCCTGTTAGACTATCAGGTCGTTTAATAGCCTAGTAGAGTCACTTTTTAAGTAACTGCAACAATAGTTATAAGTCTGAAGTTAAAGTAATAAAAAGGTAAAGTTAATAAGGTTATATTAAGGTAGTTAATAGTAGGTTATTAATAGTTATTTATTATATAAAGTATAGGACTTTGTAGTCTTATAATCTAATGATTTTTTAGTAAAAAATTAGTATCTTATAGGTTACAGCTTCTTATAATACGATAAAGTTAACTTATATAAATCAAGCTTGCATACTTATAGTACCCTTTTTAGGGGTGCTGTAAGTCTGCTATAACAGTATTCTAAGCTAGTTATCTATATAGGAGAAAGCATAGAACTATCCTACTGCCACTATAGGGTTCAGAGTGGTTCTATCTCTTCTTAACTAGCCTTACTAATCTATAGTATTTATACTAGTAATTCAACTACTAATTAATATTAGTAAGTAAGGTAAAAGGGGTCTAGTAATAACTAGTAGGTAATAAATAAGGGGTCTTAAAAAGGGTTAATTATACATAAAGAAGTATAACTATTAAGAGGGCCGCTAGGTTGAGCTAGCGGTAAAAGTAGCTGCTGCGGGTAGGCCTGCGGACAAGCTTAGACCAGTCTTATATAACCAATAGGATTAGAGTTAGTAAGTAACTCCAATAGATCCTAATAATAAGCTAGTATCACAACAAATCTATTAGAAAGATATTTATCCATAAAGTAAATTTTTACCTTCTTTTTCTTATATATTATATAGATTTTAATAGTAGTAGTTTTTTTATAGTATAAGTAATCTTTTTCTTAGTTTCTTTTACTTATATAATTACTTTTTAAATTTCTTTTTAGAACTCTTAAGTCTTTAATTATTATTATTATCTAAGTAATATAGCTCTAAGTAATAGTAATTTCGATATTACTATTATATAAAAGTACCTCTTTATAATAATTTCTATTTTAATAATTACTATTATATAAGGTTTTATAAGATCTTTTATTATATAAGTTATTAAGACTTTTACTTTTTAATTAGTTAGAATTATTAGAATTATATCTCTATCCTTATAATCTAGGTTTAGGTAGTATAAAGAGCTAGTAGTAGCTCCAAAGTAACTACTAATACTTAGTTTTTAACCTCTTTATCTCTAAAGATTATTTATATATAACTTTCTAAGTTAGGTAGTATATAATTAAGCTTTACTTTAGTATTTCTTTAAATTACTTTAATAAAGATCTATATTAGAGTGTTACTAATAGTAAAGTTTATATTAATTATTCTTTTAAACTAATCTAGAGTTATTTAACTATTTATAATAAATAAGAGACCTAGTAATAGTAGTTTTAAAATATAGTCTTTATTAGTAATAAAGAAGTATAACTAAACCTTATATTTATTAATATAGATATTTATATAATAAAACCTCTTAAAGTAAGAATCTACTTAATTAGTCTTATAGGTTTTTATTATAAGTCTTATATAAGTAAAGAGAATATTAACCTTCTTAATATATTATCTTATTAAAATATTAACCCATATTTCTATATCTAAAATATTACTAGTTATTAGAATAGTAATCTTATTATTAAGCTATATAATTCTTATATTAAGTTAAAGGTAGCCTATTAATATAACTATCTCTAATAGCTTTAAGAGAGGTATAGAATAAGTTACTCTTACTATCCTAGTTACTAAGGGTTTTTCTACTTTAATAGCTTAATTATATTCTTTAATTAAGCCTTTATATTATAATACTTATTATGATAAAACTGATTAGTATTATTAAGCTTAAATTTAATAATGAAGTAGTAAAAGAACTATAATTCTACTATAACCCTACCTATAGGTTTTACTATAGTCTCTACTATAAGAAGGCTAGTTATAACCTACTTACTTTAACTAAGTAGTCTATAATAGTCTCTCTTTTCTTTATATATAATATATACTATAATTCTTACTTTATTATTTATTATTTACTTATTAATATATATAGTACATTATATTATAACCCCTATAATACTAATATTAATTAATAGTTAACTTTATAGTTATTAATACTATAAAAAGCTATAAATTAATAAGGTTCTTAGAAGAGACTTTAAATAGCTCCTTCTAATCTAGAAGTATAGATTAATCTTTAGCTAAGAGGCTCTCTAGTTAAAGTTATTTATAGTACTAAGTATTAGTAACTACTAATTATTTTCTAACCTCTAAAGATATTACCTTAATATTAATAAGTAAGGTAATAAGAAAATATAGCTATTTTATATTACTTTATAACTTTATTATATTATAAGAAGTTAAGCTTTAACTATAAAAAACACCTTACTTTATATACTATATTTTAAATAAGCTTTTATTACTATTATTACTACTAGAATAGTAAGTAAAATAATATACCAAAAAAGTACTTAGTTATTATATAGATTTTTTATTTTTTTATACTTTATAATAACTAAAGAGTACTTAGATAATTATATAAGGTTTTTTATCTCTTTCTAATAACCTTTCTTTTATAATAATAAGCTAGAGAAGTACCTAACTACTTATATAATTACTTTTAAATACTTACTTTTAAATACTAAACTAGACCTAGTTAATTATACTACTTTACTCTCCTTCTAATACTAAAAATACTTAGAGAGTACCTAGTTAATTATATATATATACCTCTTTCCCTTCTCTATTAAACTATTTATATTACTAGTAGTAATTTCTCTAATAAATATATTTACTCTCTAATCTACTGAAAAAAATACCTCTATTTAAGAGATTATTAAGCTAATAGAGGGTATTTATAATAGCTTTACTTAAGGTAAGTAGTAATAATACTATAGATACTATAAGATATAATTTAATTACTATATGTAATATATAAAAAGAAGTATTAACTATCTTTAATATAAACCTGCCTAAGTAATATATATTATTTATTAAAGCTTATATATAAGGTATATACTCTATTATAGATATTAATAATAATATACTATAGAAGAAAGGCTTCTAAGCTATTATAGTCTTCTTTATATACTAATGTAAAAGAAATAATAACTATAAGTAAGAGCTCTAAAACTACCTATAGAACTACTTTAAAGACTAGTCTCTTAATAACTTTAAGGCTATTAATACTACTCTTATTAACCTATTTTAAGTACTTATTATTAAATAAGGTATCTAGATCTTATATAAGTACTTAACTTATATTATAATAAGGCTTTATAATCTTATCTAATAAAAGAAGTACAAAGTATAAAATAAAAAGATAATTATGATAGCTTAGAAGTTCTATAAGAGTATTACCCTATAGTTATAGAAATATAACTTTATAAGAAGTATTACTAATAACTATAGTAATAGTAGTAACTCTAACTACTAAGTAGTAGTCTCTATCTTTAATACTATAGAATATACTATAAGAGTGGGATTAACCTATAAGCTAGCTTCTATAATAGATATCTATTAATAACCTAGATTTTAGATTACTATTAGTAGAGAAAAGCTATTAATATAATATATTATATTAACTTATAGTTAAGATATCTATTACTTAATATATAACTATATATTTACTAGATCTACTAATAGGTAATAGCTTTATTCTTTAGTAAGTAATAAACCTTATAAAGCTATACTTTAATAATACCATTATAAAGTATGGTAATAACTAATATAAAATAATTAATACTAAGTTAACTACCTTCTTTAACTTATATATAACTATGAATATCTATAGTAACTAGTATTTTACTACTATAAAAGTTATACTTATAATGAAACTATAGAAGTATTATAACTCTACTCTTTATAAGTTAAAGAGTAATTTTAATGTATTAATTATAGAACTTAAGGTATACTTTAAAAGTAAAGAGGTCTATTATACCTATATTATAGAGCTTTATTACCTAAGTTTTATATTAATTACTAGTAAAAACTATAGTAAAGGTAAGCTAGAGGTTCTTAACTTACTTATTAATAAAGTTATATTACTTATTAAGGTAACAAAAAAGTAAAGACTCTTTAGTAATAGAAAGTATTATAATACCCTTATTATATATTACTAAGGTATTACTAAGTATATATTAGCCCTTATTAACTTACTAGTAAGCTTTAATACTTTTTATATATAGTTATATAATATAGTAAGTAATACTATAGCTATCTATAAATCTAAAGCTTAGTTTACTACTAAAAGTTTCTTATAAGACTATAAGTAATACTAAGTTAAGTAAAAGTATAATAGCTATATAATAATTTATATATATACCTATTCTATAGTAAAAGTAACTTTATAAATAAGAAGTACTTTATCTATAGTAAGTATAACTATTAATTAATAAAATATAGTAATAATAACTATAAGTAATTATTTAAATACTTTAAGTCTTAGTACTTTATAAATGTACTATAAACCTTTACCTAGTTTCTTATTAATTATAAAGATAATAAGCTTAATAAGGCTAATAAAAGTAATAATAATAAGTACTAATTAAATAATAAAAACAGTCCTTTTAATAATACTGTTGCGATGCTAGCCTATCGTTAGGATCTATTGGAGTTACCTGCTAACTCTGATCCTACTGGTTACGTGAGACCGGTCTGAGCTTGTCTGCGGGCCTACCCGCGGTAGCCACTTTTACCGCCAGCTTAACCTAGCGGCCCTCTTAATAGTTACACTTCTTCACACATAATTGACCCTTTTTGAGACCCCTTATTTGTTGCCTGCTGGTTATTACTAGACCCCTTTTGCCTTGCTTACTAATACTGATCAGTGGTTGAACCAGTATTGTAAATACTGTAGATTAGTAAGGCTAGTTAAGAAGAGGCAGAACTACTCTGAACTCTATAGTGGTAGTAGGATAGTTCTATGCTTTCTCCTATATAGATAACCAGCTTGGAATACTGTTATGGCAGACTTACAGCACCCCTGAAAAGGGCACCATAAGTGCGCAAGCTTGATTTGCGCAAGTTGACTTTGTCGCGTTATGAGAAGCTACAACCTATAAGATACCGATTTTTTGCTAAAAAATCGTTAGATTATAAGACCGCGAAGTCCCATACTTTGTATACTAAACAACTGTTAATAACTCACTATTAACTACCTTGATATAACCTTATTAACTTTACCTTTTTATTACTTTAACTTTAGACTTATGACTATTGTTGCGGTTACTTGAAAAGTGACTTTACCAGGCTATTAAATAACCTGACGGTCTAACGGGCCCACAGGAGTATAATAGACCCCCCTTCCCCTCCTCTAACTTCTACGATTTTTTTTTACTCCTTTTCTCTTTCTAACTCTCCTTTTTATACTCTTTTTCTTACTTAAAATATACCTCTAATTGCCCTTGAGTGACTGACGCTGAGGAAGCCTGTGTGAAAAAGGCTCTTTTTGATGAGCAGCAAGTTCAGTGCGAAGGAGGAAGGCCCATATTGATGGGCAATACCGCCACTAAGTCATTGGTGAAGAAAGCAAGCAAGACTCTGTTAACTGAGTAGTTGCCTGTACCACTGGCAGTAATCCCTCTAATGTATGTATATGCCTTCTGGTTCGCTGGAAGAAACGCCTGTGTTTGAGAGGTCGTCAGGCCAACGGAGGGTAACTGCAATGACGCAAGAAGAAGCAACTGCTGTGGAGCGTGCCTCTGAGGCCGCTGAAAAGCACGCGAGCAAGCACGCAACCAGCGCAGCGCATGGGTATCACAAACCCATACCTGAGGGATACTGTAAGTTTGTTAACCTATTAATTTAGGGTATTGAGTACTTAGATAAAATCTTAGAGGGCGGCCTACTCTCTAACTATATTAAATCACTAGATATAATTATCCTATACTACTTAACTAAGTATAAAGAGCAAGGTTACTATGGTAGAGACTTGTGGTAATAAGTCTATGATAAATTTGAAGATTGGTCTAATGCGGATTTTAATACTGCTTTGAGAGCAGTTATGACTACCTTCCGCAACTTTATTATTAGCTACAGTGTATAGGTTATAAAAGAGCCTATTAAAAGCACTATTAGTATAAGGTTAAAGAAGCTAGTTAATAATAAGTACTTTTTAAGGTAGGATAATAAGATAATATACAAAATAGAGGCTAAGTACAAGGTCTTTTATAACTACCTTAATAACCCAGACTTTATGTAAAATATTAAATGAATTTTATAAGCCACTCTCTTGCTGTCAATTGACGAGGTGCGCAACAGCTGCGAAAGTACGGACTTTTCGCATAAGTCATGCGATGAGTTGGATTATTAATAACGTACCTTATATGGCAACCCCTTATTCAAACCTCTCCTGTTTAAAAGGTGAACTAATAAAACCTCTCTCATACTAAGTTTGCCTGTAATTACTACCATAGTTAAGAGGCAGTTGCTGAGCATAACTGCTCCTCTAACTGACGGGCTAACTACTTGTTAATTAACCAACCTTATCAAGCTATATTTAGATGATTTAATGTCAAAATACAGCGGTAGCAACTATAAGACCCTTAACTTAAAGCTTTTGATTTTTTATAACCTTTGTGTGAGGGTTAGTATCTCTAGTGACTACTATAGGTTTACTATCTTGTTTATACTTATGGGTAGCGTGTGGGAGTATTATATTAATAACCTCTATAACTATACTATTAGTTTTGATATACTTATAGTGAATATTAAATTATAGTTTAAAGGGGATAAAGTCTATTATATATAATATAGAGTTATAAAGGCTTAGTTATAAGTAAGTTACCTATAAATCACCTAGTAAAACAAGAGTTAAAGTACTAGACTTACTTATTAAGAAAGTTATAAAGCTAGTTAGAGCTATAATATAGCAAGGTATGCCTGCTAATAGTGACTATTGCAATACTTTACTTACTTATTACTAGGGTATACCTGAGTGCGCGGCTGCCCTGCTTAATCCACCTGTAACTTATAACGTACTTTGTGTGTAGTTAAGAAACGGCGTGAGTAACGCAGTAGCCATACGCAAGCAAAAGGTATAGTACCTTATAGAAGGACTGCCTGAGCTAGACTAGTAGTACCTTACTAACTACTACTATAACAGCTGATGTAGTAGTTGCCTACCGTAACAAGGGTACAGTCCAAGGCCCCAAAGCAACCGCCTACGAAGCATCGTATTTTAAGCAAAAAAGTACTTTGTTTATAACAAGGAAGGATGTTAGTTAATAATATACTTAAAAGAGGAAAGAGACGCCTCTTATAAGTGGCTCTCAAGGAGCTACTTTGCTAAAAGATTTAAACAATACCTTCTTGACTATGAGAGCGAAGAGCCTAACTCTCTTAGCAATACAACTGATGATAAGTATATATTAGATAATAGCAAAGAGTTCTTTAAAGATGCGACTTTCTTCACATCTATAGCGTTTTTTAGCAAAGAAAGTATTAACGGCTAGAAGGTCCATATGCAACTGTATAACCAGGCTACTTTGTACGCTTTGATAAAAGAAGACTCTTTTGTGTAAGACCCTAGCTAAGAGCAAGGGTTGGGTGAAGTCTTTGTGCTTGATGACTAATACTCTGCTATAACCTTTCAGGGTATCATACTAGATACTGGGGTAGCCTGAGTATTAACTGCGGGCTACTAATAATATATGGCCCTTTGTAAGTACCTTGGTGTAGAATTGCTGCTGGATATGAGCCGCGCTGGCGAAGTAAGGATTAAATTTGGTAGTAGCGATTTATTTGACTCTCTTAGAGCTGTTGCTGTACCTACCTCTATTGGTGAGCTTACTTTCTATGTGATGACCTCTAGTACCCTGTTTCTTTTGTGTCTTAAAGATATGGACTCTAATGGCATGTGATTTGATAACCTTACTAATATACTTATTAAGGGTATAACTATAGTGCTAGTGGTATGTAAATGGGGCTACCTATGGATGCTTTTAGAGTAGCTAGAGTGTAGTATAGTATAATACTATCTCACTGATATAGAGCTATGGTAAATATATTGCTGATTTAGTTACCTCTTAGTCTATTAACTATATAAAGTACTCTAGCAAGCTAGCTATATGATAGTGATCTTAAATATTAAAGAGATTAATAAATTTTACTAGTATTGCTAGCTAAATTTAAAGGCTCTTAGAAGGTTTAAGTTTACTCTCTATAATAACTATAACTTTAACTATGAGGTCTTTATTAATATAATATACTTAGATAGTAATAAACTAGTACTCTATGTTATTAATAGTTTAACCTCTATTAATATAGTGCGATTTTTATACTTTATTACTACAGAGCATATATAGGAAGTACTATATATGTGCTAGATTAATATATATCTCAGCCCTCTAGACTGGATTATTACAGATACTGGGCTGAATTTTTACGTGGCTGAATTTAAGCATGCTGCCTGTGCACTATCTATTGAGGTGAAAGAGGTCTCTATTGAGGCCTATCATAGCATTAGCAAGGTTAAACGGTACTATGCAACACTACGCTAAGCGTATGAGATAGTCTGCGCGGAGTCAGAGGCTAAACCTGAAGTTACCCTATAACTTACTATAAAAGCAATTAACAACACTGCAGGCCCTGATAGCCTTGTCCCCACGCTATTAGTCTTTGGTGCATACCCTTGCATTAATAATAACTTAGCCCTATTACCCTTAACCCTACAGCACGCAGAAGCCATATAAAAGGTAATAGAGGAGATTTATAACATCTATATAAAAAGGTAGGTTAATAAGGTACTTATAACATATAATAGACCTAATACTATAATAAGCACAGCCTTCTCTCTATAATTACTTATTAGGGTATACTACTAAGGCAAAGGTTAGAGAGGACCCTACTAATTAACTACTAATAATAGTACCAGCAGTACTATTAAGACCCTGCAGGGACCACGCTGATTCCCTATCACTGCTGTTAAGCCATGGTATAACCTTTCTAAGGCAGAGGACTCTATTGACCATGCGCAACCCAGACTGCTAGCAACTACTGTAGCAGAGGTACCCACAAATGCTCTAATTGAATACAACTCTATTATAGTCACCGCGCAGCTGCCACTGGTAAGAAGAGGCCTAGGCTAACTAAGGAAGAATCTGGCTTGAATTTTTGCTGCAGAAGTTATGCCCGCAGTCCCTGTAATTGACTGCGTTTTTACTGTGAAAGAGGATGCTGACTACGTGCTAGTAATTGAGCTACGCAAGAAGGGTGTAATAACCACGCCTAGCAAGCTATTTAAACAGTTAGATACTAGTGAAATCTAAGGACTTATGGACTGCAGCGTGTTTTTCATTATTAAATATAACAAGTAAAAGCACAGTGGGATATAGATTTTTAAGTTGTGATTAGTACGCGAGGTCAAGGGTAAAAACAAGTAGCCCTATAAGAAATTATAACTAGTTATCTAAGGTTATATAGATAATAGCAAAGCTATGATTTTAACCTAGTTGCTGACTATCTAACGAATGGCCTAGTAAGTAATACTCTCTATTATACTATTACTTTTGTAATAGGGTTATATCCTCTAGTTATGTAATATAATATAAGTATATACCTAGTTAGTAACTAAATTAGTATATACTATCCTTACCTGACTTTCTCTTGAAATTTGCTATCTCTATATAATAGATATAATTATAGAGGTTAAATAGCTACTTTATAGCATACTAGAGGCAGGTACTTATTGGTAGGCTATGTATAATAACTACTATAGAAAGAGCCTCTAGATAGATTTATCTACTTTTGACCCTTGCCTGCTTATTTCAGCACCTAAAAATAATAACTTTGTGATAATAGGTATATAAACAGACAATACTATTAGCCTTATAGATAAATTATTCTCTAACTATAAAAACCGCGCGCTAAAAGAAGCCGCTTTTATAGCTAAACCTAAGTAACTTCTTGAAGTTAATAAGCCTATTACTTTTAATGGTAGCGTGTTAACTCTTGGTAATAATAGTAAGATAACCCTTTACTAAAAGGACTAAGGTAAGAAGCTATAATTAGTTAACTCTAGTATACCTAATATAAAGTAGTAGTACGTTAAGTAGTGCGCCTGAGGTGTATATATTACCTCTATTTACTAACTAGAAGCGGCCTTTAACTATTTAATTACTACCTAGCACCAGTTACCTAGCCTAGCTGAAATTAAGGACCTTAACTAGTAGGTTAAGTAGTAGATAGATAATCTTAACCGCAGGCTGTAATTTTAACTACTAGATCTTACTAGTGCTAAACTCTTTGTATTTATTAATAGCTCTTTTATAAATAATAGCAATTTAATATTATAACTTAGCTTTATTATTACACTTACTAATAAGTCTAGTAACAATAAAGAGTGCCTATCTACTAGTAGAGATACTACTTTTAACCTTATAGGTAATATTATCTATTTTAGCTCTATAAAGTATAAAAGAGTAAACTATAGCGTACTTACCTCTGAGATATATGCAATGGTTGCTAGAGCTGATGTGGCCTACGCAATTGGGACTATGCTAGCAATAGTCTCTGACTGCCTTAAGGTTCCTTAGATCCCCATAACTATATATACTGATTCATACTTGCTGTATGAGTGTTTGGTGAAACTTAGTACTATGAAGGAAAAGCGACTCATGATAGATATCATGGCTCTTTGACAGTTATATGAATGCTGTGAGATTTACGAGGTATGATAGATCTATGGTATGGATAACCTAGCTGATAGCTTCACAAAGTCATCACTAAACAAGGCACTAGAGAAGCTTGTTAGCACTAGGCAGATAAAGATACAGATAAATAGATAGGTTTTGTGTATGTGACGTATGGATATTATATTAGCAGTGAGAAGTTAAATACTTTGTGATTTGGATTTTTATTGTGTTTTTGAGCTTTTTAGACTAAGGGCTAGCTAGTGACTATTTAGCTATAATAAAGAGTTACCAGTGTTGCGATGCCAGCTTATCGTTAGGATCTATTGGAGTTACCTGCTAACTCCGATCCCACTGGTTACGTGAGACCGGTCTGAGCTCGTCCGCGGGCCCACCTGCGGCAGCTACTTTTACCGCTAGCTTAACCTGGCGGCCCTCTTGATAGTTACACTTCTTCACGCATAATTGACCCTTTTTGAGACCCCTTATTTGTTGCCTGCTGGTTATTACTAGACCTCTTTTGCCTTGCTTACTAATAAATACTATATTCTTTATATTAATAGCCTTTTATAAGAAAAAGATAGTAAATAGTCTAAAACTTTATAACTACTTATATAACTAAGTTACTCTTTATATATTTACCTATTAAGACCTTACTACTTTTAAACTTAATAAAAGTAATAGTAAGAGTAATAATATCTTTACTTTTAAAGACTAATACTTTACTACTACCTTTTAAGGTATTATACTTAATATTAAAGTAACTTATATATTAACTACTAGTTAGTAATAGTATAAGGCTTTTTATAAGTATCTTACTATAGATTTACTAATAGATATATTATATACTAATAAAGTAAGTATCTATTTCTGTAATAGTAAAACCTTTAAATCTCTTAGTACTATTATTATACTTACTTTACTAAGTACTTTTACCTTTTATATAATTACTTTAAATACTCTCCTCCTCCTCTACTTAAAAGATATAGATACCCATAAAATATAGTTTAATAACCTTACTAACTAGCTTATTAAAAGTAATACTATTATACCTATTATTTATAAATAGAGTTATATATAGATACTTTTAGAACTACTAGAATAAATTCTAGTAAATTACTATTTAACTAATATAGAGTTATAATAGATATATTAGTAATTTAGCTATCTATCTATGAAAAGGCTTTATAAAATACTCTATTATACTAGCTATAAAGTAGTAATATTATTACTTAAAGAGATTGATAAGTTTTACTATTATTACTAGCTAAATTTAAAGGCTTTTAAAAGATTTTAGTTTACCTTTTATAATAACTATAAGTTTAACTATAAGGTCTTTATTAATATTACTTACCTTAATAGTAATAAACTAGCCCTTTATATTATTAATAGTCCTACTATATTTAATATAGCTTATTTTCTATAGTTTATTACTATTAAATATATATAAAAAGCTCTTTATATATACTAGATTAATATATACCTTAAACTACTAGACTAGATTATTACTAATACTAGCTTTAACCTTTATATAGTAAACTTTAAATATACTATATATATATTATCTATTAAAGTTAAAAAAGTCTCTATTAAAGCTTATAATAATATTAATAAAGTTAAATTGTACTATATAATACTATAGTATATATATACTATTATTTAAGCTAAAATAGATATTAAGCCTAAAGTTATATTATAATATATAGTAAAAGTACTTAATAATACTACTAACCTAGATAGTATTATACTTATATTACTTATCTTTAATATATACCTATAGATTTCTAATACCTTACTACCTTTAGTTACTACCTAGTAGTATACTGAAGCTATTTATAAGGTAATAGAGAAGATATAATAACTCTATACTAAAAGATAGGTAAATAAAATACTTATAGCTTATAATAACTTTAATATTACCTCTATTATATTATTATTACTATAGTTCTTTATTTATATATAGTAAGAGAAATATAGTTAGTAAGGCTTATATTACCTTATTACTCTGGATAATACTACTTATACTATAGAGATACTTTATAGCTTATATAACTTTTATATTACTATTATTAAGCTCTTTTATACCTTAGATAATAATAAGCTTATAGAGATAGCTACCCTATAAGTATAAAATACTATAGAGGCTCTCTTATAACTACTAAATAAAGAGGTCTATAACTCTATTATTATTAACCTAGACTTACTATAAAAGACTTCTATATATAGACTATATAGTTAACTAAGAGACTATCCCCTTCTAATCTTCTTTATAAAGATTTTTTTATAAATCTAGTTTACTATAGATATCTTTCTAATTATTAAGAAAAAAGCTAATCTTATACTTACTATTAACCTATAATAAAAAGGTATTATAACCATATATAGTAAGCCCTTTAAAGTATTTAATAAAGCTAAAATTAATAGCTTTATTACTTATAGTATCTTTTATATTATCCCCTTTAATAAATAAAAGTATAATAGTATATAGATCTTTAAATTGTAATTAATTTATAAAGTTAAAGATAAGATTAAAAAGCCCTATAAAAAAGCTATTTTATTATCTAGAGATATAATAATAATAATAAAAGTACTATTCTTATATAGTTATTAATAATCCAATATATATTATAGTAAATTATTCTTATTATTACTCTAACTTTACTATACTAAGGCTTATAACTATAGCTTTAAGATATTATATAAGCTTATATTTAATCTATTACTAACCTTAAGTATATAATACTTATATATTTACTTACTAAAATATACTACCTTTACCTTATAAATACTATTATAGTTATTATAAAGCTACTTTATAATATCTCTAAGATAAGTACCTATTAGTAAGTAATATATAATAACTATTATAGAGAGAATCTCTAGATAGATATATTAACCTTTAACCCTTATTTACTATTATCTACCTAAGAAAATACTAACTTTAGGATTATTAATATATAAACTAATAATACTATTAAACTATTAGATTAAGCTTTTACTAACTATAAAGAGGTTAAGCTTATAAAGGCTACTTTTATAGTAAAGCCTAAGTAATAACTTACTATTAATAATCCTATTACCTTTAATAGTAGTATTTTATTACTTACTACTAATAGTAAGATCTAGCTTTACTAAAAGAGCTAAAGTAAGAAGCTATAGCTTATTAATTACTTATTACTAGAGGCTTAGTGATAATATATTAAGTAATAGACCTATAGGGCTTATATTACTTTAATTTACTAGCCTAAGGCTTACTTTAACTACTCTATTTCTATATAATATCAATTACTTATAGTAAGTAAAATTAAAAACCTTAATTATTAAATTAAGTAATAAATAAATAATCTTGACTATAGACTATAGTTTTTATCTATTAACTTAATTACTATAAAGCTCTTTATTTTTATTAATAGATTCTTTACTAATAATAATAACTAAGCTTTATTATTATTATTATTAATAAGTAAGATATTAATAAAATAATAGTATAACTACGAAGTAATAGTAACTACTTTTAAATTTATAGTAATATTGTTTACTTTAGTTTAATAAAGTATAAAAGAGTTATTTATATTATACTTACCTTTAAGATATATATAATAATTACTAGTATTAATATAGCTTATATAATTAGTATAATACTTATAATAATAACTAATTAGCTAAAAATATTATAGATCTTTATAATTATCTATACGAACTTATACTTATTATATAAGTACCGTATAAAGCTTAGTACTATAAAGAAGAAATACCTTATAATAGATATTATATCCCTTTAGTAATTATATAAGTAATAAGAGATCTATATGATATAATAGATCTATAGTAATAATAACCTAGCTAATAGATTTATAAAGTTATTACTAAATATTATACCAATCAACCTTATTAGTAATAGATTAATAAATATATAAATAAATAGATAGGTATTATATATATAATAGGTTATATAGTAATAAGTTATTAAATACTTTTATTTCTTTTATTTTATTATATTTTTAAGCTCTTTAAGCTACTATATTTATTAAGTACTTTTACTATAAGAGAAAGTTATTAGTATTTTAATACTTATTATTATAAAATTACTTAGCATTATTAGGCTTAACTCTAATAACATAGTAGTAGAAGAACTATAATTTTACTATAACTCTACCTATAGGTTTTACTATAGTCTTTACTATAAGTAAATTAATTATAACCTACTTACTTTAACTAAGTAGCTTATAATAATCTCTCTTTTCTTTATATATAATATATACTATAGCTCTTACTTTATTATTTATTATTTACCTATTAATATATATAGTATACTATATTATAACCTCTATAATATTAATAATAATCCTTATTTTATATATTAAGAATTACTTAACAAACCTATAGGTTATTTATTACTAAGATTATTTTATTAGTATTGTTTTATTAGTACTACTACTAAATCTAAGTTTTTCTTATTTCTAAGTTTTTATTTTTTACTATTATATCTATTTTAATAAATATTTTAAAGGTATTAATAAAGAGAAAGAGAGAAATAAGTTATAAAAAGCTTAATTAATAATCTGTGTACTATCTATTTAGATATATCTTTATTATTAATACTTTTCTTTAAAAAAAGATTATTAAAAGTATATAGAATATAATTTAAGACTTAGGTTATAATAAAGCTATATAAAAGAATATAATAATATTATATTACTCTAAGTCATTCAGGTTTTATATTTAATTCAATATAAAAAGATATAACCTATTTAAAGCTTTTAAGGTTTTAATAGATATATTATTCTTAGATTAGATATAATAAAGATTTCTTTATTACCTAAGTTATTATATTAAATTATATAATAAAGTTATAAAGCTTTAATTTAAAACGTAATTTTAAAAGATAAATAAATATATAAAGGAGTACTTAATTATATATTAATCTAAGGTATACTATCTCTATTTAAATATACTCTCCTAATAGATACTTAAGTAAGTATCTATAACTTATAAATACTATAAAAGAAAAACAAGAAAAGAAATCGCTAACTATTATCTTCTGAACTGTGAATGCTGTAACCCCAGCCCCGCTCCAGTATCTTGTTGATCTGTGGTGGGTGGTGAAGTAGTCGTATCATTTTCAACTCCCTCTCACCAGCCATCGCGACCACCAAGTCTCGCACCCGTGCCACAACGGCGGGTGTCCATAGCGGCTTGGTCATCCTCCGACTCTGTGTTTACGGACTCTGGTGACGACAGGTTTGAGTTGTCTTCAATAGATTCCTCGTTGTCACGATAGTTGACTCTGCTCTCTCCTTCAAACCTGATCCCATTATAGTTGAGGATGGCCCAGGGCATGCATATCCTTAACTAACAGGAGATGACACAGCTCCTGGGCAATCCCTTTGCGTGTCAGATTCTTGCCCGCCGAGCATGGCGTCAAGTCCTTGAAGCACACTGACTGCTTGCTTCGTGTCCGCACTGGATCGGTCGGATAATGACCCGTGACTGGGTGGGAAAGATCTGCGGAAAAGAGCTCTAGGATAGGTGTAAAGGGCGGATGTAGACGGCTTATTGCCTTGCCTCTTGAACGAGGGAGCGATATGATGCCACCAGACGACTGGCAGCAACACAGCGCGGTAGCTATTTGGATATAAGTACTAGGGAGGGAGATAAGAAGTGAGAGGAGATGCATAGATGGCTGGGCTCTCGTCAATATAGTAGCTGACGACGAAGCCTATGTACTGGCGACTGCTACTTAGATGTAGCAGGTTACGGTTGCAAGCGCCGAGCTGAATATAGTCCGGATGTTGACGAGTATGAAGCTGTCTTTTCACGGTCCTGGGTCAGGACCTGCGGGGACAACCACCCTTTCTAGAGAGACTCCATCGATGTCCCGGATGCTAGACAGCAACCTGGCTTCTCTGTGGTTGGTATCGGCATGTTCAATATAGTTGTCTGAAAATAAGGTCCAATACAAGTGTGGACATAAGACTGGTTTCAATAAGATTATAAAACAACCATTACTGTATGCAAGGTTGGCAAGCAGAATTTGAAATTAATATTGTACAAGGCTAAATTCCTATCCCAAGGAGCTCACGAGGTCGGGGGCGCAGGAACCGCGAACCTGCCGCTCGCAATGTCCTCCTGCGCCCTTTGGCTCATGTTGACGATTTCGATAATGACGTGCTGGCGCTCCGCTTCGAGGTGCTCCTCCGAGATGCCGCTCCCGTACCAGATGGCGGCGTAGATGTCGATCCTCTTCTTGCCGTCGCAGCCGAGGACGTCCCGGGCGGCGATTTTGAGGACGCCAAAGGTGGTGCCGTCTCTGTCGACCAGGTTCTTGTCGCCGCAGGCCTTGACGGCGAACTCGGGCAGCGGGCGGACCATGGCCCGCCGGGCGCACGTCTGGGGGCCGTAGTTGAGGATGGAGAAGTTGGTCGTGACGCCGCCCCAGCCCTCGAGGATGTGCGACGTGGCCAGGGGGCCGGTGTGGTCCGAGTACTTGAAGTAGTGCTCCGCGTTGCCGCGGTTGTTGGCGGCGTCGGCCAGGGGCGAGGCGGACCACGCCGAGAAGGCCCAGGCCGTCACGTTGGGGAGGTGGACGAGGGCGCGGCACTCGACGGCCTTCCACGTGGCCGGGTCGTCGAGCGTCGAGTTGTCGTTGACGCCGTACCAGAACTCCCTGGCCTCCTCGATGTCCCGGGCGAACATGTCGAGGAAGCCCGCGTCGCCGATGGCGGTCTTGCGCTCGTCGAGCCGGTTCATGCAGCGCTGGACCAGGAACGGCGGCGGGTAATTGCTCCCGGACACGTTCGTGCGTTCGTTAAGGAGCCTCCAGACGAACTGGCAGCGTTCCAGCTCGAAATCGGTCTTCTTGCCCAGGGTCGCGGGCCCCGAGAGGAGGTAGTCGTAGCCGTTGACGTCTTCCGTCCAGTTGCCGAACTTGGGCCACGGCGTTGACTGCGTCGCAGCCAGGACGGCAAAGGTTGCGATAATGAGCGGCAACATGATGATGGCGATGATGACGACGATGATGATGATGGCGAGCTGAAGGTACTGAGATGAGAATGCTAAAGTGAGCTGCGAGGCCTTGGTCTTGCTGCCAAGCTCGTTATCATCCTTCCCCCCGGCGTGGGCCAACGCTCTCTTATATCGCCCAAGCGGGTGACAGCGCTCACATCCCGACCGCGTATCCCGTCCAATCAGCCGTCATGCTTGGCCTCCGTTGTCAACGAGGGATCCCAATAGGCAATTTGCCATGGAAAAGAAAGCTGCGAAATATGCCTCAGTCTGTAAATGGAAGTCCCACTCCGAGTGTCTCGCTGAGGCGTCAGCTTGGGATGCTCTACCGGGACTATCTCCGACGCCCAGAGAACGCGGGGGGCCAACCACAAAGCAGAGCCAGGGGGAAACAATGCCAGCCCCCTTGCCTCGGTGCATGGTGATTGGAAGGCAGATGCAGGTGTAGATCGGATCGTGAAGAACCAACCGATTCCAGGACGAAAGCCAGCAAATATGCATGCATTTCAACAAAAGACTGTACGACGGTTGGGTGATTTCCGACTCGCTTGAGAAGCTTTGTTGGATGTCGGCCACAGTTTGCCGTCCAGCGCAACCACGTTGCCAAGTTACACGAGCTTGAAGCCTGTTCTGGGGAGAGACAGGGGGAGGGGGGCTCTGAAGAAGCAAAAAAAAAACCCTGCCTTTGTGCGCCAAATTCCAGTCCCGCGGTATGCCAAGGTCAGTCAGCAGTGATGGGAAACGTCTGCCCTTGCTGACATTTGCGGCATTTGAGGGGTAGTAAGACAGTTGAATGTATGGATATCAGGAATTGCATCAAGAGGAAAAAGCAAAACTAGGATAAACGCCACTGGCCCTCCCCCCTATTGCGTCTGGTCAGCTGGAATGATCAAGCGTTTGAAGCACGTGCAAGCTCGATTCAAGAGGATACTCTGCTTGTACTACAATTCAATAAATAAAAGCCAGGGAAACTTGCCTTTGACTGGCAGCTTACAATGTGATTCCCCTTGAATAGCATCGCGGTGAAACCAGAATTGTCACTCTGTACGATGTGCATCTTGGCGGCGAGTTTGGCCATGCCGAAGCCACATGGCCTGCCAAACACCGGATGACAGGCTTGGCTCTCGGAGAGCATTCCAAGGCACTTGTCACCTACGCCACACCTTGAGTAGGCTGCGTTTGTACTCTGCTTATTCCGTGTCTAGCTTGGCTAGAAAGCGTCACGTAGTCATAGGGTTGAGGCAAGGTTTGTGCTGTATAGGCAAAGCACAAAGGCAACTGATAACTCGGTTGGGAAGACAACACACACACGCACTGCGCCGGTCTACAAACATATCTTTTCAAAGCTTTCAGTGACACCAAGGCTTGCTAAACCATTGGAATACTGAGTTCCAGTTGTTTTCGCCTGTCAACTTATGCATCAAGCCGGCCATCAACATCGCGCTGAGCCTTTCAGCATTGGCAACTCCAGGTTTTCTATGAATCGGCCGGCGTCCGTCGCCTCTCCGAATGCGCAGCAAAGATTTGGATTGGCCAAACATCAATTCTAGGTCTTCATACCGTTGTATGACGCTCCCAGAGCACGAGTGGCACCGCAAGCGACATCTAGCAGAACCAAACCGAAAAACAGGCTTTGCTTCCTTCTTACGATCAGACGCCACCAGCATCATTTCGCCAAGAATTCGGTGTGCCATGTGTGTGTGTGTTGCTCTGAGCTAGCCATACACCTGTCGGGATGGCGGCCTTTCAGACAGTTGTGTCTGTTGACCTTGTGATGCCTGGCCAAGTGTGGGCGATACGGTACACCTGTGTCCCCTAGGCAAGTGCACTCGCTACCATCGCTAACACATCCTTTTTCTTATGGTATTTGTGAGGCTTCCTGCCGGCAGCGTGTCTGTAGCGGCCTTTGGAGATAGGCAGATGATGTTGTCACGATACAGTTCGCGAGATCCCTTGTAGACACGGAGGACATGGTAAGACGCAAGGACTCGGACAACTTGCACAAAGGCATGAAATCTGGTGAATCGAGAAATTTTGCAAAAAAAGAAAAACCGATGTAGACGTGTATTGTAAGAATCTCATGTCATGAGGTAGGATCCAGATCAAGGCGAGCGTAGAATACCTAGTCTCTTCTTGGCGAGTCTTCAGCAGCTTTTCTGTAATAACGCGCAGCCTAACAACCCTCTTTCAAGCTTTTATCATAATCGATCAACGGGACAGGGGTTTTAGGCTATTGAAATTAGTCAGTCTCAATAACTAGAATCAATGTGGGCTAGTTATTAGCATATTATCAGAGGCTATGTAGTACTGAGTAAAGGAGTCAGTGGGAGGGCAGTTAGGGGTCACTGGTGACTGTTATTCCAATCTGTTTCCTCTCTAAACCTTGATGCTATTGTAAAAACCCCTTTTATATACCCTTTAGCATAACATTATTCCATTCCACAGTATCCCCCAGGCCCTACCTAGTACCTTACTAGCCCTAAAGCTAGTATTACTTTTAGGAACTTGATATAATCCCCTCTCTCTAAGGTCCTATCCTTAGGACCTAGTAGTTAATTAGTTAGCCTCTCTATTAGTACCTTAGTACCTTACTTATAATACTACTTATACTTTAGTAAAGTCTAGGAACTCTACTAAGCTTAGTAAACTATTAGATAGGTAGTTATCTCTTTAACTAACTACCCAGTCTTAGTCTTACTTTTATTTTATAGTAACTTAGTATAGTTAATAGCCTCTCTAATATCTTACTAGGCTTAGCTATTTTATACTTAAAGTATAAGTCTTAAGCCCTTACTACTATTAGTAAGAGGCTACCTACTTTACTATATAAATACCTTACCTACCTATAGTACTACTTTAATTACTTACTCTCTTTTCTCTCTTATAGCTTAATATCTTATTATCTATAAAGTAACATAGTTAGCCTTTATTACTTATACCTTTATTTCTCTAGTAACTAAGCCCTAAGTTATATTATTCTTAGTATAATAGTAAGAGTATGCTTTATAATAATAAAAGAAGTACTGGTACCCCCTTAGTATTTCCTACTTCTCTTTTCTTCTAGAGGTATTATTATTTCTTTATAAGCTAGAGTTATTATTATTACTTACTTATGTATATACTACCTAGTAGAATAGCTAGGTCTACCTTCTCTTTTTTACTTTTTATCTATTTTCCTTCTTTTCTTTCTTTTTTTTTATAATATCTTTATATTATTATTATTTTTTTCATTTTTTATTATATCTCTACTACTATAGTAGTAATAATAGTACTAGTAATAGTAATACTAGTAGTAGTACTAGTACTAGCTACTCCCCTACTACTACTATTATATCCTCTATACCTCCTACTAATCCTACTATCCTAGGTAGCTCTAGTACCCCCTCTAGTCCCCCTCTAGTAGTTCCCCTTACTAATAATACCTATTCTAATACTTCTAGTATTATTAACCTTACTATTATATATAAGGTCTCTTACTATTACTACCTTTAAGCTATAGTAAAGTAATAGCCTAATATAAAAGATACTATTACCTATCTTTCTTACTATATTAAGACCTAGAGTATATACTTATCTCTCTAGTACCTCTTTACTACCTCTCTACTATTCTAACTATTCTAATTATTAGTAATAAGTACTTCTACTATACTAGCTAGTATAGTAAGCCTTATATCTCTATAAGCTTATTTCTCTCTCTACTATTACTACTTCTATAGCTATTAGTCTACTACTAACCTATAGTAAGCCTTATATACTACTACTACTACTACTACTCTTACCCTTAAGGTAGTTTTTAAGAACCTCTATAAAGAGGCTAACCCCTACTTCTACTACTACTTTATAAGTATATATATACCCCTATACTCCCCTAGTACCTCTTAGCCTAACCCTTTCTAGGAGGAGATTAAGAAAGCCTAGCTTATAAGCCTAAAGGTTTTTTAGATAAAAGCTTCTAATATATTAGTCTCTAATACTAAGTATAAGGTAGTATAGAAGGAAGAGAAATAGCTCCTCTACTAGTATAAGGTCCTTACCCTTAAGAGCGCCTACTCTACTATAAAATAGTAGGCTAAGTAAGCTAAGTTATTAGCTAAGAATACTAAGATTACTACTACTACTACTTAGGACTAGGTTATTATACTCTATAAGTAAACCAAGGCTATTAAAGCTTAGAGTACTCTCTTCTCTAACTAGACTAAGTTCTATACCTATATTATATATCCTTCCCCTACTCTAGTACCCCCTTAGTGCTCCCTTATAGTACTAATAATAGCCTCTAGTATACTAGTAAGATTAACTCCTAGGCTAGTAGATTAGATCCTAGAAAAGGTATTACTAATAATAATAAGGAGAAGTCTAATTAGTAGGCTCTAGTACCCCTTATATACCTCTCTAGTACCTTACTAATACCTCTCTACTATTTATTTAGTTAGTTACTTATCTCTAGGCTTAGAATACCTAGCTCTTAGGCCTCTTTACTCTCTAGCCTTAGTACTAAAGGGATAATAAAACCTAGCTACCTTATAGCTATATAATTATTAACTTAGTTTCTCTCTAATAAGCCTCTAGTGATCTCTTATTTATAATCCTACTATAGTTTCTTTATTATATTTTACTATAGTTTCTAAGAGTTCTTCTCCTCTCTATACCCTTACTACTTTATTAGATACTATTAGTTTCTCTAAAGGCTCTTATATATAACTATTCTCTTTACCTAATATATATCCTTCTCTTTCTTCTTAATAAAGACTACTTATAGCTCTACTACTACCCTATAGAACTTCTCTAACTATAATAATAAGAATATATTATAGATATAGTATTATATCTCTAAGTTAAGCTTATATACTTTTTCTCTACTAACTACCTATATAACTACTATAAATAGCTCTAGATACTTATCTAAGAGCTTCTTTATAGAGCGCTTTTACTATATAAACCTTGCTAATAGTAGGACCTTCTCTTCTACCTTAAATACTACTATAGATTGCTTTATATTATATTACCTCTTATAGTTCTTATTAGCTATCTCTAGTATCTAGAAGATTATAGCTTACTAGCTCTATAGCTACTATACCTAGTCTCTTGCTAATAGGACCTCTATTAGTAAGGCCCCTCCTAGCTTTATATTATTTATATTGCATAGTATATAGCATATTAGAGCCTCTACTAGTACTATCTAAATTATACTATACTAAGTACTATTATAGATAAACTTAGCTATTAGTAGCTACTTTACTTAATTGTCCTACTCTAGGCTATAAAAAGCCTAAAGAAAGTACTTAATATTTTAGTTTTATTACTCTATCTAGCTATCTATCTATAAGTAGTAAGTTATACTTAGCCTCTACTTAATAGCTAGTAGCTAGTATACTACTAACTAGAAATAGCTAGTAAAGAGAAATCCTTAGTTAAATACTATTGCTACTAGGATACTAAATTACAAGAATACCTTTTTAACTAGGAGAGATACTAACTAGTCTACTATCAAAGTCTCTTATATAGGTATATATAGTATATACTTTATAAGTTAGTTTACTATAACTAAGATATTATTATAGCTCTCTCTAGTAAATTCTTTTAACTTAGGTAGCTTAGTAATAAAATCTAGAATAACCTATTCCTATAGTTAGCTAGGTAGTAGTAAGGGTACTAGTTCCCTATAGAATAAGTAGTAGTATAGCTTTATCTATTAATAAGTTATATATATCTAAATATACTTTATTATATCCTTTTTTATTAATCTCTAGAAAAACGTCTATCTAATCCTTTTAAGTATATAGGTTACCTCTAGGTACCTCCTAGCTAGCTTATTATAAAACACTACTATAATCTTTATCCTTAGTATATACCCTTCTAGAATAACTACTTTACCCTTATACCTAAGAACCCTATCCTCTCTCTCTAACTAGTTATCCTCTAGCTTTTATTACTCCTTAGAGGTAATTACCTTATTAGCTTACTATACTACTATAGTTTCTTTCTCTAAGCTTAAAGTAAGTTCTTTTAGTAATAATAAGTATACCTCTATTAACTTATTACTAATAATTACTACTACCCTCTAAGTAAACCTACTTAGGAAGCTTTTTAGAAATATACCCTATACCTCTTAGTCTTCTATACCAAAGAGCTAATAGTCTAGCTACTACAATAGCCTATTAGCTATATTCTCCTTTCCTAGCTAGTAATTAATCTTAAAGTTAAAGAGAGATAGGTCCTAGAGTAACCTTATCTACTAACTATTAAGCTAGGGCTTACTAGTAAGGTAGTAGTACCCTAGGTAGTCTATTAAGAATACAATCTTACTCTAGGTATATAAGAGGTAGTACCTCTAGTATATAGCTACCTCTTAGATTATAAGTAGCTTAGCCTCTAGTATACTATACTATAGTTTAGTATTCTTTAGCTTCTTAAATAAGAAGGCAATAGGGTATTACTAGTCCTTTACTAACTATAATAGAATAATTCTAATTATAAAGTTTAATATATCTATCTCTACCTATATTAATAGTACTAGGTTAAATTACTATAGAATAGAAGCTTAGGTAAATATAACTTAGAGCTTATAGAAGGCTTCAATTACCTCTCTAGTTATTACCTTCTCCCCTACTACCTTAGCTATTAGTTAGTCTGTAAGAGAGATATATACCTTAGAGTAGTTCTTAATAAAGTACTAATAGAACCCTATAAACCTAAGAAAGACCTATATATCTTTAATACTAGCAAGGAGTAGCTACTAAGTAATTACCTCTATACAATCCTACTTTATAGCAATACCCTCTAGAGATATTATAAACCCTAGAAACCTAATTATCTTAGTATAGAAAATATACTTCTCTAGGTTAGTATATAAGCTAGTAGTATCTAACTAGCATAGTACCTCTTTTACTACCTTTATATAACTAGCCTTATCCTTAGTAAAGATTAAGATATTATTAAGGTATATAATATAGGTAATATCTACTAGCCTAGCTAGAGTATTATTTATATATACTTAGAAAGTTACTAGTATATTAACTAGCTTAAAAGGTATAATACAGTACTTAAAGTACCTATATTATATTTAGAACGCTATTTTCTACTTATTACTAGTATAGATCCTTACCTGGTAATATATATCCTTAAGGTTAAGCTTAGTAAAATACTTTGCCTCTTCTAAACAGTTAAAGATCTCCTTAATTAGTAGTAGTAATATATAGTTCTTAACTATAACCTTATTAAGACTATAATAGTCTATATAGAGGTATAACTTACCCCCCTTCTTTAGTATAAATAGGATTAGCGCCCCTATAGGGCTCTATAAGGGCTAGATCTACCTCTTACTTAGTATATTATTAATATAATTCCTTAGCTCTTCTAACTCCTTCTCTATAAGAGAGTAGATAGGGCTAAATAGTATTTCTACCCCTAGCTTAAAGTTAATAGCATAGAAGTAACCTTTATCTCTAGCTAGTTTAGCTACTAGGTTTATATTAAATATATATACCTATTCTTAATATTCTTCTAGTAGCTTAAATCCCTTTATCTCCTCCCCCTTTTCTCTCTCTACTATATAAGGTAGTAGCTCTAGTACCCCCTTAGCTCCCCCTATATATAAGTAGTAAACTAAAGGGTTATATACTAGTATTACTACTACCTCTCTTTATACCCTCTTTAATACCTTTCTTCTCTAGATAAGTTATAAGTAGCCTTCTTCTAATAGGTAAGTCTACTTAATTATTACTTACTTAAGATTTAGCTATACCTTTTACCTCTAGGGGATCCTTAGGATAGTATTATATATACCTATATTACTTACCTAGTAGGTATAGGATTATATCTTTCTTACCTCTATATTATCTATTACTTCCATTACTAATACTACTACCTTATAGTTAGGTATCTTACCTCTTTATATCTCTAGTAACCTTACTCTCTCCCTATAAACCTCTAGTAATACCTCCTTATATAACATTCTCTAATATGTAATATTCTTATCTACCCTAGGGTTAATTAATACCCTTTCTTTTCTCTATATACTAGCTACTCTAATATAGAAGTCTACCTTAAAGTAGTAATATAGTTCCTCTCTCTAGGGGATCTATATACTATTAACCCCTATAGCTACTAGCTAGGCTACTAGTATATAGTGTCTACCTATATAATAAGGCTAGTTATACTTATAGTACTTCTCCTTTATATACTCTATTAATATATATCCTAGCTTACTATAGTTGAAGTATATAGGAGAGCCCTAAAAGTACCTTAGGGGTTATCTATACCCTCCTTGTTTCTACTTAACCTATAGCTTAGGTATAGGTATATATATAGCTACTCTAGGTATTAAGACTAACTATTACCCTTCTAATTTATCTAAGGGGGTAGCTAATGCTAGTACTAAGGTAATAGCTAGGGTCTACTAATTCCTTCTCTCTTATAGCCTTTACTAGTTTTCTATTATTATCTTAGTATATATCTTTATAAGTATCTTTACTCTCTTTACTATATTATTTAGCTCTTAATAAGTAGCTAGTAGCCTATATATTAGAATATAGCTTTATAAGTCTAGGAGTAGTTAGTTTAAGATATAGACTACCTATTACCTCTTTAATTAGAGGTCTAGAATCTCTACCTTAACTATTTTATACTAGTTAATAAATTACTAGTATATCTACCTAGGTTTTTATTATATCTTATCTAGCTCTATAGCTATACTAAAGGCTTGTATATTATTATTAGTAATACTATTATAGAGCCAAGCCTCTATCTATTTCTAGGTAATTAAGCTAATATTACTACTATACTAAAGGTTAATATAGCTCCTCTAGCTATATAATAGATTACTCTCTAAGTAAGCCCCTATAAACTAGACTTTACTCTTATTAGCTATAAATTCTTCCTTAGTAATAAAGAATTAGCTTTATAACTTAAAAAAGAAGTCTTTAAGGTTATTTTAATTACCTCTCTTATATTAGATAGAGGCTAACTACTTAATAAGGGTATTAGTATATAGGTACTTAAGCTCTAGCTAGGTAGCTATAGGTTCTCTACTAGCTATATATATATTATTAATAGACTCCTTATTTTTAAGGGCTATAATCTATTTAATTATCTTTCTCTTTCTTACCTTAGCTACTTTATTATTAAGAAGAACTCTTAGTTACTTCTTTATTAATCTATTAAGGTTAGTTATATACTACTTCTCTACTATAGTCCTACTAGTATCTAGTATAAGCTACTATATTACTAAGCTACCCTACTAGGTAATAGATTAGGATTAAGTTAATTATGCTAGTACTATTATTACTTTAATAGTTAGTATACCTATAAATAGAGAGAGATTAAAACATATTAAAAGTTATATAATACTAAGTAAAGGAGTTAGTAAGAGGGTAGTTAGAGGTTACTAGTAACTATTATTCTAATCTATCTCCTCTCTAAACCTTGATACTATTATAAAAACCCCTTTTGTATGCCCTTTGGTATAACGTTATTCTGTTCTGTGGTGTCCCCTGGGCCCTACCTGGCGCCCCGCCAGCCCTGAAGCTAGTACTACTTTTAGGAACCTAACACATATCGCCTACTTTGAATGATATTACTAATATTATACCACATGATCAAGACACTTGAAGGAGCTATAGAGTCTTTAGACGAGCGTCTTGCAAAACTTAAGCTGGGATGAATCTTATACGTCTGACTGGATGACTCCTAAAGCTACATGTTACGATGCCAGCCCATCGTCAGGATCCATTGGAGTTACCCGCTAACTCCGATCCCACCGGTCACGTGAGACCGGTCTGAGCTCGTCCGCGGGCCCACCCGCAGGAGCCCCTTTCACCGCCAGCTTAACCTGGTAGCCCTCTTAATAGTTATACTTCTTTACACATAATTAACCCTTTTTAAGACCTCTTATTTATTACTAGAAACCTAATACTTTGCTTACTAATATTAATTAGTAATTAAATATAGTAACTACTTATTAAAAGATACTATAGATTAATAAGGTTTTTTAAAAAGAGATAAAATTACTTTAAACCCTATAGTAGTAATAAGATAGTTCTATACTTTCTTTTATATAGATAACTAGCTTAGAATACTAGTATAGTAGACTTATAGTACTCCTATAAAGAGTACTATAAGTATATAAGCTTAATTTATATAAGTTAACTTTATTATATTATAAGAAGCTATAACCTATAAGATAATAATTTTTTACTAAAGATTATTAAACTATAAGACTATAAAGTCCTATACTTTATATATTAAACATAACTATTAATAACTTATTATTAACTAACTTCATAAAACCTTATTAACTTTACCTTTTTATTACTTTAACTTTAGACTTATAACTATTATTATAGTTGCTTAAAAAGTAACTCTACTAAGCTATTAAATAACCTAATAATCTAATAAGTCTATAAGAGTATAATAAACCCTCTTCCCCTCCTCTAACTTCTATAATTTTTTTTTTACTCCTTCTCCCTTTCTAACCTTCTTTTTACACTCTTTTTCTTACTTAAAACATACCTCCAATTACTCTTAAGTAACTAATACTAAGAAAGCCCGCGCAACGAAGGCTCTTTTTAGCAAGCAACAAGTACTAAATAAAAAAGGCTCTTTTTAATAAGCAATAAGAGTCATAAGACTATATAAAAGGCTCTTTTTAATAAGCAACAAGTTTAGTATAAAGGAAGAAGGCCTATATCAACAAACAATACTACTACCAAGCCCTTAGTAAAGAAAGCAAGTAAGACCCTATTAGCTAAGTAATTACCTATATTACTAGTAGTAATCCCTCTAATATATATATATACCTTCTAGCCTACTAGAAGAAATACCTATATTTAAGAGGTTATTAGGCTAATAAAGAGTAACTATAATAATATAAGAAGAAGTAACTACTATAGAGTATACCTCTAAGGCTACTAAGAAGACTATAAGTAAGTACATAAGCAGGTATATAGTTAGTATAGTATATAGATTTTATAAATCTATACTTAATAGATACTATAAGTATATTAACCTATTAATTTAAGGTATTAAGTAGTTAGATTAAATCTTAGATAGTAGCCTACCCTATAACTATATTAAGTTGTTAGATATAATTATCCTATATTACTTAACTACCTATAAAGAGCAAACCTACTATAGTAGAGATTTATAGTAATAAGTTTATAATAAATTTAAGAATTAGTCTAATACAGATTTTAATACTACTTTAAGAGTAGTTATAACCACCTTCTGCAACTTTATTATTAGCTATAGTATATGGGTGATAAAAGAACCTATTAAAAGTACTATTAGTATAAGATTAAAAAAGCTAATTAATAATAAGTACTTCTTAAGGTAGGATAATAAGATAATAAGTAAAATAGAAGCTAAGTATAAGGTCGTTTATAACTACCTTAATAACCTAGACTTTATAAGAAACATTAAACAGATACCACAAGCTACTCCCCTACTATTAATTAACAAGGTATATAACAGCTATAAAAGCATAGATCTTTATTAGAAGTTATATAATAAGTTAGATTATTAATAACACACCTTATATAGTAACCTACTATTCAAACCTTCTCTATTTAAAAGATAAACTAATAAAGCCTCCCTCATACTAAGTTTACCTATAACTACTATGATAGTCAAGAAGCAGTTACCAAGCACAACTACTCCCCTAACTAATAGGCTAACTACTTATTAATTAACTAACCTTATTAAGTTATATTTAGATAATTTAATATTGAAGTATAGTAGTAGTAACTATAAAACCCTTAACTCAAAGCTTCTAATTTTTTATAACCTCTATATAAAGGTTAGTATCTCTAGTAACTACTATAGGTCTACTATCTTATTTATGCTTATAAGCAATATATAAGAGTATTATACTAGCAACCTCTATAACTATTTAATTAGTTTTAACATACTTATAGTAAATATTAAATCACAGTTTAAAGGGGATAAAGTCTACTACATATACAACATAGAATTATAAAGGCTTAGCTATAAGTAAGTTACCTATAAATTACCCAGTAAAATAAGAGTTAAAGTATTAAACCTACTTATTAAGAAAGTTATAAAGCTAGTTAGAGCTATAATACAGCAAGGCATACCTACTAATAATAACTATTATAACACTCTACTTACTTATTACTAAAGTATACCTAAGTATATAGCTACCCTACTTAATCTACCTATAACTTATAACATACTTTATATATAGTTAAGAAATAGTATAAGTAATATAGTAGTAATATATAAGCAAAAGCTATAGTACCTTATAGAAGGATTACCTAAGCTAGACTAGTAGTACTTTACTAACTACTACTATAATAGCTAATATAGTAGTTACCTACTATAACAAGGGTATAGTCTAAGGCCCTAAAATAACTACCTACAAAGCAGTATATTTTAAGTAAAAAAGTATTTTATTTATAATAAAGAAGGATATTAGTTAATAATATACTTAAAAGAGAAAAGAGATACCTCTTATAAGTAGCTCTAAAGGAGCTACTTTACTAAAAGATTTAAACAATACCTTCTTAACTACAAAAGTAAAGAGCCTAACTCTCTTAGTAATATAACTAATAATAAGTACATACTAAATAATAGTAAAGAGCTCTTTAAGGATATAACTTTCTTTATATCTATAGCATTTTTTAGTAAAAAGAGTATTAATAGCTAGAAGGTCTATATATAACTACATAACCAAGCTACTTTACATACTTTAACAAAAGAAGACCCTTTTATATAAGACCGTAGCTAAGAACAAGGGTTAGACAAAGTCTTTATACTTAATAATTAATACTCTACTACAACTTTTTAGGGTATTATACTAGATACTAGAGTAGCTTAAGTATTAACTATAAGCTACTAATAGTATATAGCCCTCTATAAGTACCTTAGAGCAGAGTTACTACTAGATATAGGCTGCACTAGCAAAGTAAGTATTAAATTTAGTAGTAGTAATTTATTTAATTTACTTAAAGCTATTACTATACCTACCCTTATTAGTAAGCTTACTTTCTAAATAATAACCTCTAGTACTCTATTTCTTTTATACTTAAAAAACATAGACTCTAATAGTATATAATTTAATAACCTTACTAACATACTTATTAAGAGTATAATTATAGTACTAGTAATATATAAATAGGGCTACCTATAGATACTTTTAGAGTAGCTAGAGTATAGCATAGTATAATACTATCTTACTAATATAGAGCTATAGTAAATATATCACTAATTTAGTTACCCCTCAGTCTATTAGCTATATAAAGTACTCTAGTAAGCTAGCTATATAATAGCAATCTTAAATATTAAAGAGATTAATAAATTTTACTAGTACTACTAGCTAAATTTAAAGGCTCTAGAAAGGTTCAAGTTCACCCTCTATAATAACTATAACTTTAACTATAAGGTCTTTATTAATATAATATACTTAGATAGTAATAAACCAGTACTCTATATTATTAATAGTATAACCTCCTTTAACATAGTATAATTTTTATACTCTATTACTATGGAGTATATATAAAAAGCACTATAGATATACTAGATTAATATATATCTTAGCTCTCTAGACTAGATTATTATAGATACTAAGCCAAACTTTTATATAGGTAAATTTAAGTATGCTACCTATATACTATCTATTAAGGTAAAAGAGGTCCCTATTAAGGCCTATTATAGTATTAACAAGGTTAAATAGTACTATATAATACTATACTAAGTATATAAAATAGTCTACATAGAGTTAGAAGCTAAACCTAAAATTACCCTATAACTTACTATAAAAGCAATTAATAACACTACAAGCCCTGATAGTCTTATCCCTATACTATTAGTCTTTAGTATATACCCTTATATTAATAATAACTTAGCTCTATTACTCTTAGCTCTATAGTATATAGAAGCTATATAAAAAGCAATAGAAGAGATTTATAATATTTATATAAAAAGGTAGGTTGATAAGGTACTTATAGTATATAATAGATCTAATACTATAGTAAGCATAGCTCTCTCTTTATAATTACTTATTAGGGTATACTATTAAAGTAAAAACTAGAAAGACCCCTATTAATTAACTACTAACAACAGTACTAGCAGTACTATTAAGACCCTATAGGGACTACATCAATTCCCTATTACTACTATTAAGCTATAGTATAATCCCTATAAAGCAGAGAACCCTATTAATTCTATATAACCTAGACTACTAGTAACTACTATAGTAGAGGTACCTATAAATACTCTAATTAAACATAACTCTATTATAGTTACTATATAACTACTACTAGTAAGAAGAGGCCTAGACTAACTAAGAAAGAATCTAGCTTAAATTTTTACTACAAAAGTTATACCTATAGTCCCTATAATTAACTATATTTTTACTATAAAAGAGGATACTAACTATGTACTAGTAATTAAGCTATATAAGAAGGGTATAATAACTATATCTAGTAAGCTATTTAAACAGTTAGATACTAGTAAAATCTAAGAACTTATAGACTATAGTATATTTTTTATTATCAAATATAATAAAAAAAGCATAGAGGTATATAGATTTTCAAGTTATAGTTAGTACATAAGGTTAAAAGTAAAAATAAACAACCCTATAAAAAATTATTACTAATTATCTAAGGTTATATAGATAATAGTAAAGCTATAATTTTAACCTAGTTACTAACTATCTAATAAATAACCTAATAAGTAATACTCTCTATTATACTATTACTTTTATAGCAAAGTTGTATCCTCTAGTTATATAATATAACATAAGTATATACTTAGTTAGTAACTAAATTAGTATATACTATCCTTATTTAACTTCCCCTTAAAATTTACTATCTCTATATAATAGATACAATTATAGAGATTAAATAGCTACTCTATAGCATACCGAAGGTAGGCACTTATCAGTAAGGTATATATAATAACTACTATAGAAAGAGCCTCTAGATAGATTTATCTACTTTTAACCCTTACCTACTTATTTCAGTACTTAAAAATAATAATTTTATAATAATAAGTATATAAATAGATAATACTATTAGCCTTATAGATAAATTACTCTCTAACTATAAAAACTACGTACTAAAAGAAGCTACTTTTATAGCTAAACTAAAGTAATTTCTTAAAGTTAATAAGCCTATTACTTTTAATAGTAGTATGTAACCCTTAGTAATAATAATAAGATAACCCTTTACTAAAAGGACTAAGGTAAGAAGCTATAATTAGTTAACCCTAGTATACCTAACATAAAGCAGCAGTATATTAAGTAGCATACCTAAGGTATATATATTACCTCTATTTACTAACCTAAGGCATACTTTAACTATTTAATTACTACTTAGTACTAGTTACCTAGCCTAGCTAAAATTAAGAACCTTAACTAATAGATTAAGTAATAGATAGATAATTCTAACTACAGGCTATAATTTTAACTATTAGATCTTATTAATACTAAACTCTTTATATTTATTAATAGCTCTTTTATAAATAATAGTAATTTAATATTATAACTTAGCTTTATTATTATACTTACTAATAAGTCTAGTAATAATAAAGAGTATCTATCTACTAGTAAAGATACTGTTTTTAACCTTATGGGTAATATTATCTATTTTAGCTCTATAAAGTATAAAAGAGTTACCTATAGTATATATACCTCTAAGATATATATAATAGTTACTAGAGCTAATATAGCTTATATAATTAAAACTATATTAGTAATAGTCTCTAATTATTTTAAGGTTTCTTAGATCTTTATAACTATATATACTAGTTTATATTTACTATATAAGTATTTAATAAAGCTTAGTACTATAAAGAAAAAGTAACTTATAATTAATATTATAGCTCTTTAGTAGTTATATAAATACTATAAGATTTATAAAGTATAATAGATCTATTATATAAATAACCTAGCTAATAGCTTTATAAAGTTATTACTAAATAAGGTACTAAAGAAGCTTATTAGTACTAAGTAAATAAAGATATAAATAAATAAATAGATTTTATATATAAAATATATAGATATTATATTAGTAATAAGAAGTTAAATACTTTATAATTTAGACTTTTATTATATTTTTAAGCTTTTTAGACTATAGGCTAGCTAGCTACTATTTAGCTAAAATAGAGAGTTACTAGTATTATAATACTAGCCTATTGTTAGGATCTATTGGAGTTACCTGCTAACTCCAATCTCACCAGTCACGTAAGACCAGTCCAAGCTTGTCCACAGGCCCACCTGTGGGAACCCCTTTCACCGCTAGCTCAACCTGGCGGCCCTCTTGATAGTTACACTTCTTCACGCATAATTGACCCTTTTTGAGACCCCTTATTCGTCACCAGAAACCCAACACCTTGCTTACCAACACTACAATCTTGGATCTCAATGTTTTGCTACGATCCTGATGAGTGTGCCCAGAATATAGCTCGGCAAGTCTTACAGCTTTTGGATAAAGCAGAGCATGATCATTTGGTGTAAGGTCCCACAAAGTATATGAAATTCTGCCGTGATTGTCTCTCGGCAATTGAGCGTATCAGGAGAGATGAAGCTGCCTTTGAACACAAAAGGCTAGATGGCGTGCCGCTGACAGTATTTCCCAGCTTTTCAATCGAGTACAAGAACCAGACCGTGCGGAATTAATGCCAACGAAGGATGCCTGAACTGGATGTCTCTGCGATGAAACCCAGACTTTTGTTTCCCAATCTCGGTTGATAGGGCTTTGAAATAGAGCCTGATGGCAGATTCACGTTCCCTGGCATTTATTCCCAATCCCTCTGTCCCAAGACATGATATTACCTGGTTCTTGTCTACAGGGCCCTCAAGACTTAGTGGCTTCTCTAACAAGCCGGAGAAGCTGGCGACTAGGCATTTTTTTTTCATGGCCAATGGTGTCGACGCGGATGTTCCCTGACTTTAGGAGAAGTTATAGCACGGTTGGTCAAAATGGACCACGTAGCGCGATGTCAAATCATACCGAAGCAGTCCCTGAAGAGCTCCAATGAGAGTAAACACGACAACTAGTGTCATTCAATCTTTCACCCCGCAAAGATGAGCCCAAGGACGGCATGGACCATCGGCCCCAGTTACTTGGGATCTTCTAACCCTTACGTCTTTCGTCTTTGTACCAATGCTCAAGTCTTGATGCTGAGCGTCCCGCGACTTGAGTGTGGGCAAAGTCTAGTAGAAAGCAATAGAGGGTAGAGGCAACGATGGGAACGGCCTTCACATATGCGACGGCAGAGCCCATCAGAAGAAACCCGATGCAGCTCAAGTCGAGAAATCTTTTATTACCACTCAGGCAGATACCTGCCGCTTTGACAACCACGAGCGGCTAGGATCGTCGGCTCCCGCAACCTATCAACTGACACAAGAGTACGGCCGTCGCTTCAGTACGTGGCGCTAGAAATCTCTCACTTCCGCTTGTATACATTGCGCTGCGTAACTGCGATAACGGAGCTTTGCTGTGCCGTCGTTGTCCATAAATCTCAATTCTCAGCTGAAGAAAACAAAAAAAAGAAGGGGAAAAACATTCACTGTGCCATTGCCTGGTCCTAAAAGTGGCCAAGAGATTGGCCTCTGCAGATCTATCTTGGTACTGCAAACTAATCGAATGCCAAGTTGTGGGACCAACGCCAAGAGGGAGGCTTGATGATGCCAAGCGGGACTTGAAGATTTCAACGGTCTCCCTCCAACGGCATCTTTTCTATAATGAAGTATCACATGCGACTAGTCACAATCACGGACTGAAAGTTTCACGTCACAATAGTCATCTGGACCATTGTTCAATCAGAGATACTGTTTGTTCGCAACTTCGTACTGGAACATTACAACATGAGCATCATATCTCCATCCGAGCATAGCGCCCTATACTATAGCCGGACCGCGGAAGGGGAAGTGTGAGGACCGGCCAACCCTGCAGTTTAGTAGGTGGTAACAGACTTGATCTTGATCGAGTCCTTGGCCAGCTTCTCGTAGTCGGCATGCTCCGCATCTCTCTTCTCCTCGTCGCGCTTGTAGGTGGCAACAGACTTGATCTTGATCGAGTCCTTGGCAAGCTTCTCGTAGTCGGCGTCACGCTTGTAGGTTCCCGCAGACTTGATGATGATGTTGGCCTTGGCCACGTCGGCATAGTCGGCCGCGGGAGCAGCGACAGGGGCGGCGATGACGCCGATGGCCTGCAGCGCAAGAAGGGTGACGATGGAGATCTGCATGGCGTCGTTGTTTGTTTTTGTCACTACAGAGATATGGAAAACAAGTGACGGCAGTTGGCCGAGATACATCGGCGCACAATTCGCGCCCCTCTTGTGACCTTATATAACTTGAGGGCTATCCCGTTTGGTTGGTTCTGGAACACTACTGCGCCGCTCGCATGGCATCCAACCGCGACGATGGCGCCTTATCGCACTTTCATGACGCGGGGACAACTGGCTTCGGGGCCTTGTGTGAGATCTTTGCCACACTACGTGTCTGGCAGACCAAGAACGGAAGGTCGTTTTGCTCAGATGTTGTATACGAACCGTCCAGACCGCACGAGAATAGCCAGCCGGGCAAGTCTGGACCAGACCGGTTGCCTTTCGCCGATAGATGACTAGAACTTTTGTATCTTATCACCCATAAGCCACCCACAAACCGGGAATGCCGAGCGGGTGCCCCCAGGTTTTACACTGACCGGGACTCCGATCCTACGATGGGGTTGCGCTTCTTTTCCGGCTCGGAATTCCACGAAATCATGTACGTCAGTCCAGATAGACCAACATTTGGCCCTCATTAGTGGTCAGTTGCATTCACATCTGCATCATTGATACGGTGGCGCTCCACGTGCATCCACCAAAAGAACTTTTGGAGCGGAGCGGGCGCCCATGCGAAAACTAGACCGCAACAAGAAGCTGGAATCCTGAAGGATTGCACGACGGGGAAGAGAGCGGGCGATAGGTTCACCAGCCCGCTAATACGGCGCGATAGGAGAGTCAAGTAGCAACCAACAACCCCGATCAAGTAAGCAGGGCATCCAGGGCAAACTCATTGGGTTTCAGCATGTCCTCGCCTGGATACATTATCCATTATCCTCATTTCAACCTAATCGCATCGTTGACTAGAGAGCAAGCTGCGTTCAGCGCGACCGGAGCCATAATTACGGAAAGCTATAGTTACAAGATGTGGTGGAAACGTCCGCGGCGAGACTATGAAAGCCTCCCTCAGTCGGAAGGGAAAGGTGGGCAGATCAACCCTCAGTCGGCAAGGGGGCTCAACCACCGGTTGTCACGATCGACAATTGCACTCGGGCTCACCAACTTGACCACGCTTGTTGCTCTCTTTTTTGTCATCGGTAGTACACCCTCAAAGGAGGAAATCGCAGAGCTGTGTACACGGGAGCTTTCAACGATATGTGATTATCAAATGAGGGTACACGTCTTTGGCATGTTACATCCCCTAACGAGTCGCAGCGCCCGCTTTCGAGGCCGTCAAGTACAAGGCGCCGGATCATTACAACGCCGAGTTCAGACAGACGAACAAATGGCGGGGTCCTCCCGGAACACACTCCAACGAGATCAACGTTGCGTGGCACGAGATCGAATTGGGGGCTGGAGGCATCCGGGTCACTGAAGAGGAAGTCAAGTTGCTCAACATGACCGACTCGGCTGAGATGCCGTTCCACAAAATCCCCGAGGAACAAGGCGGCGGGTACTTGGCTATGCTGGAGGTTTTTCATCTGCTTCATTGCCTGGTCAGAAAAAACCCCTCTGCAAGTTCAGACTCCGCAGCAGCTACTGCGATGGCAGAACTCTTTGAGAATGGGGCTGTTTCATAACTACGACCACTACAAGTTTTTGGACGAGGGCGTCCCCGACGAAAACATACATTCCCACTTTGGTAAGGATCCAGTAACGTCCTTTCCACGCAACCATCTCCAAGAAAGCTTGATCAGACGAACTGACCCTTCCTGCGACGTAGACCACTGCATAGACATGCTGAGGATGAACCTGCAATGCCAAGCGGACGTTACCCCGGCCCTCTTCGTGGACCCCCTCGACAACCCGCTACGACGCGATGCTCTACCAAACTGGTCTTCCATGCACACCTGCAGGGACTTTGATGCGATCCTGGACTGGAACAAGAACGGCCCAAGATCCGTGCGTTGGCGTGACGCCGGTGCCAACCCGTCATGGGACCCTACCCTCGAGGGGGCTGAAGAGCCTTTCCCACCAGAAGGAGTTGACCAAGGTCATCATCACTGAAACGGGCTGTAACGGTTGGCCCAAGTGTACCAAGCCAGCTGCATAGACTGGATAGATCCGTGTCGGATCGGGAAAGGGGGGCTTGTATATAATTAACTTGCATAGACATGATTTGAGTTTCCCCTCTACCCACGGAATTCGTCATAACCGAAAGGTTGTCATCGACAAAGGGCTTCTCGATGCCGGTGAGATCAATACCTTCACTTTTGTGCGAAGATCGAGGATGATATTACCCTTTCTCGGGGAAGTCAAGACTGCTTCATAAAACGAGTGGCTTGAGGATCGAGTCTTCTTCTCAGCCTTAATATCCTGCCACAGCATGATCAACTGGAAGTTTTTGACGATATTGGCAACAGGAAAGAAAGGGCTTTCGGTCAGAAAATACGGACGGATAGGCAACAGACGAGCTCGGCAAGAAACAGCCAAAATTGCTGCGAGAGCCGGCTGCTGTTTTGGAATAACAATCGTAGTATTCAAACATGACCATATCGCCATAAGTGAGGAACCCGCACATTTCACCAATCAACTCTTGTTCCTCCAGAAAAGCTATCGACCTCCCGGGCATGTAGTGGCACCGGCGGGGAGAAGTTGGCAATATGAACTTGCATGATACGTTATCCACTCGAGGACTTATCAGCGGTCACGGCTCTACACTGATTCAAGCAAATATATCTTTCAATGATCTACCATGATATATAGTATTATCCGCGGGGGGCATTGAGTGACTAGAATCGTGATGCCATGCAGTACTTACATCCCTCTTGAATTCCAACCTCTAGCTCTGCGACATGCTCTTGTCCGAGCTAGTCCGTTATGTTTCCCCCCGCGGCCCTTCTAACCAAAGTCATACAGGGAAACAGGGAACTCTCCTCAGAGATCTGTCGCATTGCGTCTTGGGCCCGCTCAATGACATGCGCACATTCAACCAGAGGCTCCTGCGTAAGGAACTCCATTGTCTTCACGACCCGAAGTCCTGCAAGGGCCTCCCGACAGTGACGCAGAAAACACTCGGCGTTCTCGACTTCGATGCTAAGGTGGCTGATTTTTTCCTTCTCGATTCCCACCAGTTTCAGGTCCCAGTACGTGGCCCGGATCGTATCGAGCTGAAAATTGACCCATGTGTATCGCGGCGCGCGGCCACCCGTGAACGACCTCTCGTATAGATCGAGGTTCCGCGACTCCTTGCAGGCGTGTAGTACGGCGGGGACGGCGTTTGGGAAGGAACAGTAGAATAGCGTATAGTCCAGCGGGTGGCGGCGATGTTTGTTGAGTTCGGCCCGAGCCTCCACCTTGAGCACTCGAGGCGCCCTCGTCAACTCCCAGATGCGGATGCGTAGTTCGGCCGGAAGCTTGGAAAACAGATGGAATGTCGCTGCCATCGTCAAAGAGGTCCGCTATGACGAGGCGATCACCGATACTGGCAGAGTCTGCTGGGCTGGCCAAAGTTATGGAAGACGGGAGGATGCACTGTTGAGCTTTCACAAAAGACCTACGGATGTGCTATCTCGAGCCTTGGGGGCCCGTGAGCTTGGAACAGGATCAAATGGCGCATTTCCTCGTCATCGGATTACTTGATTTGGCAACCTGCAGGTGAGACAGTCAATCAAATCTCACCGAGGGCTGCTATGTTCATGTACGTTCGCTGTGCCCCAGGCAAACATATCAGATCATCGTATTGGGATAACCCAGAATCTCATCTTGTGGTGTGTGAGTTTGCGTTTGGAGCACATTTACTTAGCAATGGCTTGAAAATGGCGTATTTCGACTGTCGAGAAAGAAAGGTCATGCTGGTCTAATCCAAGACACGACTACATACCGTGTTTTGCAACCATCCGCGGAAGATGGTTTCACGAAAGGCGGCGAGTTTTTCTTCTGTTTTGTTTTCTTCGATATCTTCATTATATCTTCATTCACGTCTGGTATGGATTGATATGCACCCGCACAAGTGCGAAGCCCATCGATGTGCATCCGCATTGCCCCGTGACTCTTTGGGGAATGTCAGTCGACGCATAAGCCTCTGAACCGGACGAGCTCTGTCAACAAGAGTTTCATGAAGAGATGTTGACGAAATCAAAGCACATCCCACGATATCTTGTATCATTTGTCATCTGGTGTTAATGACGATGGCGAGTTGGGATGATGCGGTTCTCTTAGGAAAAGTCATGGGTTACTCGCGTCCCACGAGTTTTCCGGACGAATGACCTTACGGAACATGTCAAAACCATTCGATTCGAGTGACAGACACGGTCTCCCTCGCACTTTCGACTCGGTGATACTTCCAGCTGTTCCCCGCCGTTTGGGATCGGAATATCGGGTAGACCCGTCAGTGATGATTGCCGAGCGGAGTCAAGATCTCATCTCCGCAGCATAAGTGTCGCACTAGATCGAGACCTCGCAGTTTATTGGGTTCAGCCGGATGTAACTGTACGTAGGAGAGGTAGGAGAGAAATAAATCATTGGTGGGATTGGCATGGTAACATCGCGGTATGCGACCTCCAGTTGCGGTAATCGCTTCTTTCGGTATAGTCTACACCGAGATGCAACTTGACAATCACGGAAGTCTGCCACAGGCGTAAATAGATCATACATCTCACTGTAACAGAGCATCTCACCCCTGTTTGCTAGGCTTCATCTTGTTTTTCTACTCGACTATTGGACATTGCAGTGACTCGTCCGGCCGTCCCGTGTTTGTTCTGCAGCCAAGTCGACAATATGAGACTTCCCAACATTGCAACCATCCTGGCGATTGCGGTCACATCAGCCTCCGCAATCACCCTTGGCCAGGCGAGGACACCCGAGACTCGCCAGGCGAAACCTCCCTACTTTCTCCTCACCGGTGACTCGACCGTTGCTATCGACGGCGGATGGGGCGACGGATTTCTGAGTTTTGTCGAGTCGCCCGCCGCCGGCAAGAATCATGGCAAGAGCGGCGCCACTACCGTGTCGTTCCGAGCGGAGGGTATATGGGATGCCGTGATGGCAGAAGTCGATGCCAGCAAGGGAGCCTTCGACCCGATCGTCACGATGCAGTTCGGCCACAACGACCAGAAGGCCGCGGCCAACATTTCTTCGGAGCAGTTCCAGGCCAATCTCCAGACTCTGGCAAACGAAGTTACAGCCGCGGGCGGGACTCCTGTGAGCCTCATTCGCAACTTTTGTAGAACCGAAGAACAAGGGAAAAGAAAGAAAAAAGAACCCCCCCGAATGAATGCTGACTGCGTTTCCGAGATTCTCATCACCTCTCTTACTCGCCGGGCTTTTAGCGGCGGCAAGGTGGTTCAAAACCTCGAGACCGAGCGCCTTGGAGCCGTTGCTGCCGCCGAGGCTGTGGGTGCCGCATATCTCGACCTCAACGCTGCCAGCACCGGCTACGTCAACGCCATTGGCAGCGAGAACGGACACAGGTACGACCTCGCGCCGGGCGACGCCACGCACCTGAACGCCGCTGGAGAGGTAGTCTTTGGCCGCCTGGTTGCCGATCTGCTGCTTGAGAAGCGGGAGGACCTCGCAGAATTCACCAGGCAGAACGAGGCGCTGAGTGACAAGCTCAGGAACGGGGAGTTTGCCAGCGGGGACGAGGTTGATTGAAGTCGGTCCTTGCATAGTACGACTGCTGTCACGTGGGATATATAAGTGTTGGTTACTGCCACATAACTAACGGTATCGTTTTGTTACGTGACAACCGCAGTGTCCGTATAGTGAGTTTACGGCCAAACATCGTTGTACGATGGACATCTCTGCCGTACCGAGATTCTCTGGCGCGGGTACTTTTTCTATGCCAAGAGTAAATAAATGTCATCTAGTTCCGTGACTGCTTAGCATGGGGCCTGGGCCTTTTTGGCTCTGGAACTTGGCAGCATCGTCAACGCAACCAATGCATGAATGTCAGTTCCGTCCGGTCCGCTTACTATCCTCATAGTTGCGTGGGGCATGTCGTATCCGCAGAATAGTATTCTTGTTTCTTCCCAGTAGTGCGGATAATCACCGAAGCAATTTAAAGCTTGTCTTTGCATTCGAGATGCCGGCTCCAACCTAGTCCAGCCCAGAATCGGTCCACTCTTTTAACTCACCAACATCATGGAATACCCCAGCTCGAAACTGAGCCGAACACAACACAACATGCAGCAACCTTGAAACTCTGTTGTTGGTTTGGATCAAGTGTTGCATTGAATAATCCAAGGTGATTGTGGCCCCGCTCTGCCAATCAATTCAGCGAGAAACTCTTGAAACCATATAGAGAGGCTCCATAGCAAATTTACGGCTGGCTACCCGAGTGGGAATTATTACAATTTATCAACTTGGAGAGTCATTATCTTTGTCATTCATGTCTTGTTTTATTAACCTCATTACAGTCCCGTCCTCCCCCCCCTCCGAAGCTCAAACGTCCAGCAGGGCTTTCCTTGGCTTCTTGGCCCGGAACAACATCGTCTGGCCAACGACCCAGGTCTCCACCTCGTCGAACTCGTTCTCCAGCGCCTCGCGGATGTCCTCCTCGTTGTCGTCCCAGTTGTTGAAGACGCCCCACCACTTGTTGTACCACCGGAGCTGGAACCTGGTGAGCCAGCCGGTCGACCTGTTGGGCCCCAGCACCGTGCAGCCCGCCAGCACGCCGTCGTCGCTCAGGAGCTCCTTGTACGAGGCCAGGGCGCGCAGCTTCGCCCTGCCGCCGGGCATGCAGTGCAAGAGGTTGAACATGGATATGGAGTCGAAGCGCTCGCCGGCCAGCAGCTCCCCCGGCGGCGGCTCGGTGAGGTCGGCCTGGACGCAGAGGACCTCCGTCTCCGTGGCCACCGATCGGACCCGGGCCGCCGCGGCCCTGAGGGGGGGCTCCGTCAGGTCCAGCAGCGCGAGGCGCTGCTTGCTGTTGGCGCGGAACGGCCGCGCGAGCGCCGCGGCGGGGAACCAGCCCGTGGCGACGCCGCAGTCGAGGTGGTTGCGGGAGAAGTTTTCGGCGAAGAAGGGGAGAAGGACGGCGTCTGTCGGGCATCTCCAAATGTACTTCATGTTGAAGCCCAGGACGTACTTGTCGTAGAACAGACTGAGAAAGGACGGCGAGTAGACGGCGCCGTATGCGGCCTTGGGATCGGCCCCGAGGTCGGCCATTGTTGAAGCGTTGGAGCAGGAAGTTCGAGTGTGTAAGTGTGGATGGAAAGACGAAGGTATTCCGGCCCAGACTTTTGGTCAATCGGTTAATGAGATGGACGTTGCCGAAAGAAACAGACCCTCTGGACCGTACGCGGGAGATGCACGTTATTTTTTTTTCTTTTGCTTTGTTGGGCGGCTTCCAAGCAAAGGGATCTCCAACCGACGCGAGACTCGTGTAGCAGACATGATCCGTATGAAATCGGCAAAGGTGGGTACAGACACTCGATTCAGCACTAAATGAACTGCTTTTCTTGGCCTTTTTTTCTGCTCCCTTGCCATTCGGTACATGGCGTGCCGCGACCCAAGAGAAATGACCCTCCGCGATGCTTTCGGGTGGGGATCTGGACTCCGGGCATCCTTTCTACTTTGGGCACATGCATAGTCATGTAGGCTTGGTTATTGCTTATTACCGTCCCCAAAAAGCCGATGGCTCGAGGCACGGCGGCTGGAGGGGGAGAGAGAGAGAGGCTGGACCCCCTGGTTCGGTAGGTTAAATGCCTCACAGTGAACCCATGAGCCAGTCGATTCTCCAGGCACGCGACTACTGCAAACCAAGCGCGGAGCATGCTGGCACCACTGGACGGCAGTCAAACCCAGAATAGCATCGTCAAGCCCCTGGTTTACGGAGTCCCGTTCGATGGCTGCATGAGGGATTCGTGGTACGCTTCAATGTTAATGGGACCAAAGTACCCGCATAGCTTTCTCCTGCTTGCGCTACTGCATCATGATTCTTCCAACTTCCGGACCTGGAGCTCAGTGCCGACCATCAGGCCACTTGAAGAAATGACATGTCGTAGCTGTCAAGTCCGTTGCCTTTGGCTTGTTGTCGTCACTGTGAGCTCGCCGCAGCTCGCCGAAGGTCAAGCAGCGCAAAACTCACTCATCGTGTTTATACACCCTGCAAGGCAGTAAAAGGCCCGGTTTTTCTGATTTTCTGCTACTGAACACGAAACTAAACGTGATGGTTGCCGGCTCCGCGCAAATGCTTGTATTGGGGGTATAGTGATCCAAATGCCTTCCAACCCGAGAACACATGAGGGGAAAACAAAAAGCCTTATTTTAGACGCCTTTCTAACCCTGCGAACTGAGATTGGAAAAAGACGCTTGCGAGGCCGACGCTTGCGCCGAACGCGACGAGCTTGCCAGTGACGCGGCCGAGGATCCGCCGTGACGTGGCTTACGGCAGTACACCGTCAACCTAAGAGTAGGGATAAGCTACTTGGGCCCGGGACAGGAAAGCAGAATCTGTGGGATGGGACGGGATGGGAACGACAAGAAGGGGGCGAGGCGGTTTGGAGGGGGGTGTATACAACGTACAATGTCATGAAGGAATGGTAGTTTGTGTCTGAAATCTCCTTGCGGACCCTCTTCAACAGCATGAGGACCTCGCTCTCCGGCCAGCCGAGGCCGATGGTGAAGACGGGGACGCTGAGGGGCTCGATGATGGCGTTCCAGTTGTTCACCATCATGTTGCCGAGCCTCTGGCACTTTTTGCCCGGGTAGCAGCCGTTGGTGATGCCGGCGTGCTTGGTCAGCTTCAGCCTCTCGAAGCCGGCCTTCTCCAGCAGCGGCTGGTACTCCTCGACGTACTTCAGGTCGCGGCCCATGTTCCGGAGACCCTGGCCGAGGAAGTGGTTCCATTTCTGGAACGCGCTGCCGTCGAGGGAGTGGTTCGGGGAGTGGAGGACGACGATCCACTCGGTGATCTCGACCCAGCCGCCGGGGTTCAGGCGGTCGTAGATTGACTGGATGAACTTCTCCTTGTCCACGACGTCGCCGAGCATGCGGACGTGGATGTAGTCAAACGTCGTGTTGATGGTCCAGTCGGCCATGGCGTCCATGAGCTTGAACTGGCAGTTTGGGACCGAGTACGGCGGGCGCACCTTTTCGATGTCGATACCCACTACGGCACAGTTTGGGTTTTCCTTGGCTAAACGGCGGGGAGGGGACGGTTAGCATCAAACCGCGGTCAACGCCCGAAACAAAGGGACTTGCCGTATTCCTGCAGGCAGAGGTTAGCCGACCCATCTCGTGATATCTGCAGGAACTCGTGCGTGAAGATGGCGGGAGAGGAGAGGGGAAGAAGGTTGACGCTGCAGAAGGAACACCCACTAATGCCCATAGCCCCGGCCCCGTGCCAATATCAAGGGCCGCTCTGGGCCTTACGACCGGGGCCAAGTGGAGTCTGCCGTCGAAGAGTTCGGCGATGATTTGGTGTTGAAGGACTGCGGGCACGGGTTAGCATATCTTATCACGATCTCCGCGTCCTGCAAGACACGACGCAGCCGCTCGCAAACGGAGCACGAAGGGCTGGGATGGGCGGGGGGGAGGGAGGAGACGGTCCCCTCCTTACCATTCCTGTCTTGCTCTTCCTGAATGCAGAGACGGGTTGTTAGTTTGGTGGATGTAGATGCGGCATTTCGGCGGCTGGCGCGCCAGAAGGGGCAAGGTCGACGACGTACCTTGCTATTCGGCACGAAGCCAAAGCGCCTCCCGGTCTTTGCAAACTTGTGAAAGATTGATTGGAAGATGGACCTGGTGTCCTTGGATCGTGATCTACCCGAGCTGCTACTGAGGGTGGTGGAGAGCGGTGTCAGTGGCTCCGGCGCCAAGTCTCGGCAGCTAGTCCAAAAGCCAAGATGGACACGACGATGCCTTGCATAATCACATCATGGCCTCCGTACAAGGTGACTCACTGGGTGGCCAGGCGAATACTCGTCGCCGGCGTGGCGTCGTCCGACATGTCGTCCGAGTCGGAACATCCCGCCCAGACCGCCCGGCTAACCTCATCGGACGTTGGGCTCGGATGGTCTTCGGGGTCCTGTAATGTTCACTCGTCTCAACGTCTGGATTCTCTCTCTGTGTCTCTCTCATACACATACACAGACACACACACACATACATGATGAATCGAACAATAGTGGGGGAGGGGCGGGGGAAAGGGCGGGGGGAGGGGCGGGGGGCGGGGTGGTGAACCGTACATCCTGCTGGCCAGACTGCATCGAGGGCCTCGTGGAGGGTGGCGTGCGTGGCCTGCCGCCGCTATCTTTCGACTGCTTGGAACTGGCGGTGAGCCAGGTCGATGTGGATGTGGCCGAGAGGCTGTTGGCAGCCGTCGAAGGGCGCTTCCGTCCCCCGGGCGAGCCGGGAACGGAGTCGTGGCCGCCTTTTCGAAGCCGGTAATGGCTAAGGTTGTCCATCAACATGCAGTCTGATGCTCGACACCTCGGGTGAGGGATTCGCGAGCAAGGGGAGAGGAGCCGTGGTAGTCGGTTCGAAGGCACCGGGTGGGTGGTGTGGTGCTGCGGTGCGTCCGGCTCGCAGCACACAAACGGCCGGGGGTAGTAGGGGTAGTAGGGGGGGGGGAGAAGGGCAAAAAGAAATAAAAAAAATAAGGGGACTGGCGGCGGAAACAGGATAAACAAGGCACGATGATCCCGTTTCCGTCTGCAGCAAGGGGAAGATGTATGTAGGGAGACGGCGATAAACAAAACAGCAGCAGCAGCAACAGCAGCAAAAAAAGAAGGTTGCGGGATGGACAAGGACGTTCCATGAAACTTTGAATAACAGCAGTTTGCCTCGGTTTTTCTCTCGTTCTCTTTTCTGTGTTTCCCACCCCTCACCCCCCCCCCTCCATATCTCGGGGGGGGGAGAGAAATGGACTAGGGCAGCAGTTTTTTTTTTGTTTGTTTTTTTAGTACAATTCCATCCTAGCAAGCCGGTCACTGCCGTTCTCGAGGCCCCTCCCTTGTCGGCTTCTCCCTTTTCCATGCCAGCCATACCTTGACTGCCGGGGAGAAAACAAGACCCTTGCACGTCCATGTTCCAGACGAGCTTTGGTGGCAGGGTGTAGGGCGTGAACAACAGCGTGCGGGGGCTCTGTGCGGCTCCATCATCAGAATATCGTGGTGGTTTCTTCGCATGGATACACGCGATGCGCGCGTCTCGAGTGATGCCTGGGAAGAAGCCTCGAAACAGAGCCTACAATGCACATTCGGTGCATACTACGTAGTCCGCCTTCATGCACCCGGCGCCAGTGAGAGTCGAGCGGGAGAAATGCAGAGCGCTTACGGATACAGCGCACGGAGTCATCATGTTCAATGGCACCCAAAACCTGTCACCAGGCTTGACTAGTCATGGTCTTGCGGTGCTAGCTGCCACGGCCCCCATGTAGCCGAGGGTGTCCAGGGGAGGGGGGGGGGGTTCGGCGGCCGGGATGCCCATGAGTAGCATCGCATTTTTCCCTGCCAGGCACTGAGTCAAGGTTCCCTTCGTGATGAATTACGCTCGGGGCAGGACGGGGGTGACTGGGCAGCCAGGCCGCCCCCCTCCGGTCTTGGTAGTTATCGTCAACGGGTCTCCGGTACCTGGCTCCCGAGTCAATGTGTATGTGACAGGTGACAGGTAAGGGGGTCCGTAGGGAGCAAAGAGGAAGACGAAGCTACGTAGTGTATCCGTAAGTAGTAGAAATCAACTCGTCGTATGCTTGGACTATTGGTATTAGAGCAAAACAACCATCTACGTACGGAGTAGTATGAGTGAGTGCCTTTAGGTGGGGGGTGGACCAGTCTAGAAGCAATCTCCTAGTTCCCCCACCCCCTCAGCAATTACTACGTAGACTGGGCAGCATCGTCCTGCTATAGGCGACGATCCATATGACGGATGGCAGTAGGATGGTTTCTGTCAAAGTGGGTGCAATATGCCGGCGAATGGCACGGACCTCCAGGCCCATTGGGCCGGATTGGGAAAGGTCTGTGGCGTAATGTCGGTTGACATCTATGGGACGGATTTTGCCAGCCAAAATATCTGGAATCCGATGACCACGTGCATTTGGATCCTAAGGCAACACAACAGCCATAAATGTACAGGGAATCCCATGGAAAATAGCGATATAGTTACACATACACTAGCAATTAACTAGGGATTTTCACTATAATTATCTACATACTTTAGCAGTCAATAGTCTGAATTTATAAGTACTAATTGATATTACTAAAAGTACTATATATAGTATATATAATATATACTATAGCTATTATTATAACTAAAAATAAGATAGCTATAATATTAGTAACTCTAAGTAGCCTAGCTGACTGGAGTGATTAGTATATCTAGCTATAGTAATAGGTAGTAGCCCTAAATCTATAGGAGTTAATTAACCTAAATACTAATAATATATAGTATATTACTATAAAATAACTAATAAAGCCTCTAATAGCTCTAGATATTATAGACTACCTAATAATGCTATTTATAATAACTAAGTAGGTAATAGATAATATAGTAAATAGCTAATAACTACTAGATCTAAAAGATATATAGGCCTTAAAGCTATCCTAACTATTAACTAAAGGCTAGAAGTAACTTAAATATAATAATAGAATATATATATATAAACAATAGTAATATAAGTAGGACTATGAGGTAGTTAGTAACTTAGTTACCTAGATCTATATAATAGTAGATCTAATAGTAGTTATAGAGTACTACTCTATAAGTAAGTTAATATATATATAGATATATAACATTAAGGTATATATTAATCTATTTCTATATAAGAAAAAGAAAATTACTATAGTAAAGTATAAGAAAGTTATAAAAAAAGCTATAGATTATAAGGTAATAGATATAAAAGAGGTAGAGAAATAGATATCTAACTAAGAGAAAGTACTCTCTTATAGTATATAAGTCTAGTAGTATTTAGCTATAAAGATTAATAAATAGTTCTTACTACTAATAAAGGTATTAAGGTATATACTACTAATAGTATAGGTAGAGGTATATAAAAGTACTAACTACACAAGGGCTATTAATAACTAGCTCCTATATTATAAAGTGATATTAGTAATATAGGCCTATATTGCTATAGAGCTAGAGCGTCTCTAGGCAAAAGCTACTTATAGCGCCTTTAGCCTAGTTACTATAGTAATAGTTACTAATAACATTACAGAGGATTATATATAAAAAGAGCTAATAAAGGAAAAATAGTATAATAACTACTATAATAACTATAATAATAAGAGCATTAACTATAGTAATAAAAAGTACTTACTATATAATATCCCTAAGTACTTACTAATAAGGTATTACTTTATAAGTAAAATATACCTAAGGTTTTTAAAGTAACTATATAAAGTAATTATTAACTATATAAAGCAAGCTCTAATATAGTAATATATAAAAGATAAGCTAAAAGAGAAAGATATATTACTAGCCTCTATATATACCTACCTAGATAAATTTACTATAGCAGTAGTAGTAGTACCTCTAGTAAAATAATAGTTAGAAGGTAGCAAAAGCAAGGTATAGTTAAAGGGTAAAGGAGCCTTATCTATATAATCAGATGCCTTTATGATATCTAACTATCTACTTAAAGACTTTATTATCCTAGATTTAGGGGTAACTCTTTATATCTTCTACTCTTATTATTGCTTCTTAGAGATAACCCTAGTAAAGTTAGATAACTTTATCCAGGTAGGCAATACTACTATCCTAATTAAGGGATAGGGTAACATACTTATCTATATAAAATAAGGTAATTACTAAGTATAATTTATACTTAAAAGAGTTACCTATTATCTATTACTATTATATAACCTAGTATTATATATAATACTTAAAATAAGAAATAATTAGTAATAAGATAATAGTCTAACTAATAATTATATATATATAGTAAAGAACTACTTTATAGTATTTAATATAAATAAAATTACTAGTTAACAGGTTATTAAGGCTAGTAATAACTATAATAGTCTTTATACTATATTAGTAGTATACCTAATAGTAGTAAATATAGATATAGTTGTAGCAGCCTTAGTGCTAATAGACTGCTGCTAAAGGAGTAGGCTAGTCAAAGCTAACTGCTAGTATAACTATCTTAGCTACCTAGGTAGCTATATACTCTATAAAATAACTACCTAAGCCTATAGCATATAGATAAAAGGAGATATACTGGAGATATCTATTATATTACATAAAGTATATATAATAAGTAAAATATAGTAGTAAATATCATATTAACTATAGGAGTTAATTAACTATATAGAAGTAGGTAATTATATTATACTATATTTTTACTTATTTAAATAAGGCTATAGTAGATATAAGTTAGCTTTATTACTTAGCAACTAAAAATCTAGCTTTATATAGGACTATTACCTATAATAGTATACTTCTAAGGCTATTAAGATAGCTTTAGTAGACTTTATATAGTTAATTAAAGTATATGAATTAATAGAAGTATAAGTAATTAAGTATAATAATAAGATTATAACTATCTATCTATAGGTAAAGGAGGCTATAGAAAGTATAGAAATTCTATTTAAGGCCTTAGTACCTAACATATAAGTATAAAACAGTAGTATAAAGAGGATTGCTATAGTAATTAAGGAGAAAGCCTATACAATAAGGCCGAAGTTAAAATTACAAGTATTACTATAGCTAGAGATTTTAAAAGCAGTAGTATATTTATATAACTAAATACTAGCTGAATCTTATAGCTAGAGATCTCTATATTAGATCTAGTATATAGCAAGAGGGTAGCTATTATCTATACTATACCTTAGCTATTTATAAGTATTTAGCTACTATATATATATAATAACTTTAGATACTTAACTCAGCTATAATTATCTCTAGCGCTTTAAAGTAAAGGCATATATTAGCTATCTAGTTAGTTATATATTAACTAACTAGTACTATATATATCTCTCTAAAGAATGAAGTTATTATATCTTATAATATAATATTTAATAAAGATAGATACTTCTCTAGAAAAGAAGATAAATAGGTGGATAAGTTAAGTAATGTAGATAAGGCTATAATTTACAAATAAATCTAAAAAGTAATTAAAAAGAACTTTATAAATATTACTAATAGTAAGAATATTATAAAAGAAGATATAATAGAAATTGTAAACTAAACTACTAGTAAAATACTAAAAGAAGTTTATAAATATATAAAGTTATACTTTATATTAATAATACTACTAGAATATCTAAATACTTTATTTTTTATACTACCATTAAATATACTTAATATAAGAAAGTAAGAAGACTATATATATCATAATAAAGTCTAATATATTAACTATATTATATATTAAAAGTAAATATATCTATAAGAATCTTAAAAAGCTATATTTATAGCTAGGACTATTAATAGTTCTTACTATAATACCTAGAACTAGTAAGCTACTTATATAGCTAGAACTATTAATAGTTCTTACTACAGTCCCTAGAAAATCTTAAAGTAAGACCTCCTACCTAATAAAAGTACAAGCTAGCCCTCTAATATTAGGAAGGATAATATAATAAGAGAAGATCTATCTAACTCTAGTAATAAGATAATAGTACCTCAAAATACAGCTACAAGGCTAGCTATAAGGCTATACTAGAAGGATTTACCTAAGTTACTTAAGGTATATACTAACCTAAAAAACCACCCATTTACAGAGGATTTTTAAAAGGCTAAGAAAGCTTATTTACAGAGCTACAAAGCTATAAATAGCTAGGTTAAAGTTAGTATAAAGAAAGCTAGTAATAACTAGATACTTAATTACTAATAGTTATATACCTATAAGCTAAATAAATATAGATTTCTTATAAAGTTTAAGGTATACCTTATTATTTATAGTAATTAGTAGCTAAAAGATATAGTCTATAATATATATATAGTAATACTAGTAAGACTTTTATTCTAATTACTTATTATAATTAAAGCTAAGTTAGACCTAGAATTACTTTAATTTAATATAGTAAATATATTTATATATACTAATATAGATAAGATAGTATTTATAAGACTTCCCCTAGGATATCTAAGCTATAGTAGTAGTAAGATTATCTACCTATAAAAAGCCCTTTATGGGTTATAATAATTACTACTGCTATAGTAAAAGTACCTAGAAAAGGGACTTTGAGAACTTAGATTTATACTAGTCACTAGAGAGCTATACTACTAGCAAAAGGGAGCTATCACGTTCTTCTTCTATATTAATAATTATATCTTTATATTCCCTAAGTTATTATAATAAAAAGCTAATAACGTAATTAATAGTATAAAAGAAAGATACTACTTAGAGAGTAGTAATAAAATATAATAGTTTCTTAGTAAAGAAATTCTCTATAATAAATAATAATAAAAGATATAGCTATTATAGTTAGTATATATTAAAAAGATAGTAAAGCTCATTAATAATAAAACCTAGCTACTAGTAGATAATACCCTAATAGGTAATAAAGAACTTTTACTCTTATAGTAGATAGTAGTAAACTATAAAGTTATGAGATACTAGTAAAAAGTTGGGTTAATCCTATATATAGTAGTAATAATAAGACCTAATATTATATTTATAGTAATTTAGCTAGTAAGATTTATTTATAACCTATTAGTAGTTTATTAGAAAATAGTAAACTAAGTATTATAATACCTTACGTATATAGCTAGCCTTTACTTTAAATTCAAGCCTAATAGAAAGCTTATTATTATATTAGATATAATCTTTAAATATAACTTAATTAACTATAAGAGCTTATAAGCTTTTACTATTAAGCTATAAAGTAGACTTATTAGCTAGAGAGTAAATAAGTAGTAGATAGTAATTATTTTAATAACTAAAGTAGAGTTATTAGTTTTATTATAAACTATAAAAGAATTAATATTTATAAGCTAATTAATTACTAAGCTTACTATTAGTAATAATACCTTAAATATATTAGTAAAGGTTATAATATAATATAATAATTAATAGATAATTAGCTTTTTAACTAAGGAATTAGTTTAATTATAAATATACCTTTACTATATAGATATATATTATTACTAGCTATATTAAAAGATTATAAATAGTTATATTAAAGTTATATATACCCTATTAATAAAGCTAATAGTAAATAGTTTAATAAAGGCTCTACTAAAGTAAAAATAGCTTATATTTCTCTATTAATTAAATCTTAGTAATTAAACTATATAGTTAATATAAAACTATAAAGAAGAATTAGTTAAGGATAAATTACTAACATAATTAAAGTAATAAGTACTATAGTAATAGATAGTTAGCTAGTATAGCTCTAACTAAGAGGGTTAAATTACATAGTTATATTAGTTAACCAAAGTCAATTATTATAGAGATATAATTAATAAACCTTAATATTATAACTAATTATTAATATAACTAGTAAAGCTTTAACCATAAATTTCTTAATAACTAAGTAATATATATAGTTAGTAATTTCATTATTATAATTATCTTAATTAAAGCTAAAAGTTAATACAAAATCTAGTTATAAAAGACTACTATTTTAAGTCAGAAAGTTATAATAAAAGATAAAAGTATAGTTAAAACTATACTTTAAGGATAATTATATATATTAACCTATAGGGGCTATATTAAATATAATAGTAAGTATATAAAGCTTAAGATTATTATAAGTATAATATAGCTTTACTAAGTAAAAAGACCTTAGTTACTGTTAGATATTAAGGTTTAAATACCTTATATCCATATAAAAAAGATAGTATATATAATAATAAAGTGAATTATATAACACAGTATTAATAGTACTGTATATACTGTATATACTACCTAACTATATATTTGCTTAGAAAACGCCTATATATTATAAATACATAGGATATCTATATACAAAGAATAGTTCCTTTAAGCAAGAACTATCTATCTAAGGAGAAATCTAGGAAATAAGAATACAGTTATAAACTATATAACCAAGATATTTTAGAAAACAACGTAGAAGAATATAGTTATAAACTATATAACTGAGATGTTTTAGAAAATAACGTATAAGAATATAGTTCTAAACTATATAACCGAGGTGTTTTAGATAACAACCTAGAATATCTAAGAAATCCTTAGAATATACAGAAAGTAAGTATAAATAAACCCCTTATATCCCTTATATCTAGCTAGATAGCAAGGTGAACGGAAAGCTCTTCTATTATATTAAAACAATATATATCTTATTTATCTCTCATCTTTTATCTCTAACCTCATTACCCCTCATAGCCTCTAACAGTTACTATATATTTATATTATTAAGCTTAGACTTATATAAGAAGGCTAGTAAGCTTTATAGATATATTTACTATTAAGTCTTTTTACCTCTACCTAGAATTAAACCTTAGAGCTTTAGTATAAGTTACTATTTTATATTATAATTATCTAATAAAAAATAATACTACTAAACTATATATACTTTAGTTTTAATTGTTATTAATTAATTAATTAATACTTTTTATAGTAAGTAATTAGTAGTTATAAGAAACCTATAGAAATATAAAAGAAAAGTATAAAAAAGTAATAATTACTTTATTTATTAATTAGTTAAATTAAACCTATAAATAGCTTTAATCTATAAAGGTATATTAAAGTAGGTATAATATACTAGTAAATAGTATAGACCTCTAGGCCTATTAGGCTAGATTAAGAAAGGTCTATAGTAAAATATTAATTAATATCTATAGGATAGATTTTACTAGCTAAAATATCCAGAATCCGATGACCACATATATTTAGATCTTGAGGCAACACAATAGCCATAAATGTGCGGGGAATCCCATGGAAAATAGCGACATAGTTACACATATACCAGCAATTAACCTGGGATTATCGCCGTAATTATCCACGTACTTCAACAGTAACTCACCGTAGGTTACCGCACGGACGAATGCGGATCATTGTGAAAACGTCACCGTTAGCTTGCCACACGAAGCAATGGAAGAACCTATTGCCATTGTCGGCCTGAGCGCTAGGCTGCCTGGCGATGGCGACACCCCGGAGCGCTTCTTCGAGTCTCTGCTCGCCGGGAGGTCAGCTCGGACAGAAGTGCCACGGGAGAGATACAATGCCGACGCCTTTTGGCACCCGGACGCTAACAGGAGCGGCGCGGTGCGTCCCATCCTCCCCCCCTTGACGAAGCTAGCTCTTCAGAGGATCCGAAACCGAGACTAACAAGAGAGACAGACACGGGTTCGCCACGGTCATTTCCTCAAAGGCAGCATCTCGGCGTTCGACGCACCCTTTTTCTCCATTACGCCGACGGAGGCACGGAGTATCGATCCTCAACAGCGAGGCATGCTGGAAAGCGTGTACAAGGCACTCGAAAATGGTCGGGATTCCCGGGCAACTCACCCGCATACGGACGAGGCAGAGCAGGACTCACAAGAGAAGGAAGTAAAGTCTGCGAGGTTTCGGTGCTGACTTTTGTTGCGCATTGTACAGCTGGAATCCCCCTCGAAACAGTGGCCGGGTCGCGGACGGGCGTGTACGTCGGCTGCTTCACGGCGGATTACAACGACCACATAGCAAAAGACCTGGACATGCCAAATAAGTACTCGGCGCTGGGCACGGTGGCAAGCATGCTGAGCAACCGAGTCTCGTGGTTCTTCGACTTCCGCGGTCCCAGTGTGACAGTCGACACGGCCTGCTCGAGCAGCTTGGTGGCAGTGCACGAAGCGTGCATGAGCCTGAAGCTCCGCGAGATATCCATGGTAAGGCTCTCCTCCTCTCGGAAACAAAATTTGAAACCCCCTCCCCTCCAAAAAACAAGGCCCGCCAGAGGCAGAGAACCAGGGCTGACACAACCCCCCCCATCCATCGCCGCTAGGCCGTTGTAGGCGGATGCAACCTTATCCTGACCCCCGAGATGACGCTAAAGCTTGATGCCGCCGGCGTGCTTGGCCCGGACGGCAAGTCGTACAGCTTTGACCACCGGGCCAACGGATACGCCCGCGGCGAGGGGTTCGGGGCCGTGGTGCTGAAGCGGGTATCGGACGCGGTCCGCGACGGGGACGTCATCCGGGCCGTCATCCGGAACTCGTCGACCAACCAGGACGGCCGGTCCCCCGGCATCACGCAGCCGACGAGGGCCGGCCAGGTCGCGCTCATCAGGCACGTCTACGAGCGGGCCAACCTGGACCCCTCGCTCACGCGCTTCGCCGAGGCGCACGGGACGGGGACGCCGGTGGGCGACCCCATCGAGGCGAGCGCCCTGGCCGAGGTCTTTGCGCCCCATCGGTCCCCGGACGAGCCCCTGTACGTCGGCGCGCTCAAGAGCAACGTCGGCCACCTGGAGGGCGCGGCGGGCGTGGCCGCCGTGATCAAGGGCGTGCTGACGCTCGAGAGCGGCGTCATCCCCGGCAACATCTGGTTCGAGAAGCGGAACCCCAAGATCCAGGACGCGTGGCACCTCAAGTTCCCGACAGAGCCGACCGCCTGGCCGCAACGGGGGCTGCGCCGCATGTCCGTCAACTCGTTCGGCGTCGGCGGCAGCAACGCCCACGTCGTCATGGACGATGCCTTTCATTTCCTCAAGCATCACCGGCTTCTCGGCAACCACCGCACCGAGGTGACCCCGCGTATCCCCCGGCATCTGACCGCCGGGTTGACCAACGGCGACAGTGAGTTCTTTCGAGGGGGGGGGGGGCAGTGAAAAGGCAATACGTCGGGACCACGCTAACGGTGACGGCCCTCGGGCCAGCAGACGTCGCCAATGCGTCCCAACGCGCATCAGATAGCGGCGTAGATGTGGGTGTAAACGAGTGCCAGGATGTCCCCAGGCTCTTCGTCCTTTCGACCAACGACCCCGACGCCGCGTCGCGTCTCAGGAAACTGTACAAGGGGTACCTGTCGGACAAGGACCTGAGCGAAACAGCCCAGCTGCGGTTCGTCAGAGACCTCAGCTACACCCTGGCATCGAGGCGAACCCACCACGCCTGGCGGTCGGTGAGCATCGCCGGCTCGCCGGCCCAACTCCGCAGGGCCCTCGAGGGCAGCCTCGCGCCGATCAGGGTGAAGCCGAAGCCCCGTCTGGCCTTCGTCTTCACGGGCCAGGGAGCACAATGGGCGGCCATGGGCATGGAGCTGCTGGCCTACCGCGCATTCCAGGAGAGTCTCTTCGCAGCCGACAGATACCTGAACGATCTGGGCTGCAGGTGGTCCTTGACGTGTAAGTTTGCCGTGTAGGAACGTTACCGCGAGGCCGAGAAGCGCATTTGACTGACATGCTCCCTCCCTCTCTCTTTCTCTCTCCCAGTTGAACTATCCAAGCAGAAAACCTCGTCTCGGATAGACGACCCGGAATTCTGTCAACCCGTATGCACGGCTCTGCAGGTCGCCCTGGTAGACCTCCTCGCCACCTGGGGCATCCATCCCCACGCCATCACCGGCCACTCGTCGGGCGAGGTCGCCGCGGCCTACGCCGCCGGCGCCATCTCCAGAGAGGCGGCGTGGAAGGTGGCGTACCACCGCGGAAGGCTCAGCGCCGAGCTGGCCCGTTCCGAATCGCGACCCAAGACCGGCATGGCCGCCGTCGGCGTGGACAAGGCCGGCACGGAGGCCGCCATCGGCCGCGTCAACGCGCTGGGCGGCGAGGGGACGCTCGAGATCGCCTGCATGAACGGTCCCGACAGCCACACCGTCAGCGGCGACGCCCGCAAGATTGACCGTCTCGTCGAGATGCTGAGCGCCGAAAGGGTCTTTGCCAGGAAGCTCAACGTCGAGATCGCGTACCACTCGCAGTACATGAAGCCCATGGCCGACGAGTACCTCCGGGCGATGGGCGAGCTGGACAAGGGCGTGCCGAGGGGCCCCCGCGAGCCCCGGTTCTACTCGTCCACGCTCGGCGCTCCGGTGGCGCTCTCGCGGCTCCGACAGCCCGACTACTGGGTCAAGAACCTGGTGTCGCCCGTGAGGTTCGCAGAGTCGGTGGCCGAGATGCTCAAAGAGCCGGCGCCGCCGAAGGTCAACGGCGTCAACGGGGTCCACGGCGACGAGCCCGCGACGGAGCCCATCACCGACTTGCTCGAGATCGGCCCCCATAGCGCTCTGAAAGGACCGCTGTCCAGCACGGCCAAGCAGGTCCGCGGCGCCTCCAACATCGACTACCACTCCGTCCTGCACCGCCAAAGGTCGGCCGTGGAGACCACGCTCGAGGTCGCCGGCTCTCTCTTCTGCCACGGATACGACGTCCGCCTTGCCCAGGTCAACGAGGCGGACGAGCCACACGGTCCCCGGCCCCTCATGCTGACGAACCTCCCCTCGTATCCGTTCGACCACTCGAAAGAGTATTGGGTCGAGAGCACCCTGAGCGACCGCCACCGGAAGAGGCACGCCGGCCGGCACGAGCTCCTCGGGGCCCCCGTGCCGGGGTTCAACGAGAACATCGGGACGTGGCGCAACTACATCCGGCTCGCGGAGAGCCCGTGGCTCGAGGACCACAAAGTCTCGGGGCACGTTCTGTACCCCGCCGCCGGCATGCTCGTGATGGCCATCGAGGCAAGCCGGCAGGTCGCCGATGGGGCCAGGGCTCTGAGGGGGTTCAGATTCCGGGACGTCTCCTTCAAACTTGCCCTGCGCGTGCCCGACGACGCGGACGGCGTGGAATCGCACTTTTACCTCCGCCAACACCGAGAGTCGAGCGTGTCGACCCCGTCCGCGTGGAAAGAGTTCCAGCTCTGGACGTTGCGGGACGGCGAGTGGAGGGAGCACTGCCACGGGTTCGTGCAGACCGAGTACGAACTCCTCGACGACGACGACGACGACGATGATCTCGCCCTTTCAAGCGTCGAGGGGCGCCAGATGAGCGACACATCCGGGGGCGCGACCGAGGTGTCTGTCGACGAGCTGTACCGCAACCTGTCGTCCTCGGGGTTGCATTTCGGCCCGACCTTCCAGACCTTGAGCAACGTACGCCTCGGCCAAGACCTCGGCATCGTCGCCACGGTCGATTCGCCCGGCCAAGAGGTCGAGAAGGTGATGCCTCACCGATACGTCCAGCCCCATCTGGTACACCCAGCCACCCTTGACGCCGTCGTCCACGCGAACCTCGTTCCGCTGGTCTTCAATGCCAGATATGCCAACTCGACCAGGGTGCCGACTTACCTGACTGACGGCTGGGTTTCGGCGCGTCCCGGGTGCCCCCATGACTCCTACAACGTGTCGGCGCGGCCCACGCTTCGCGGTCGGAACGAGGTCGCCGCTGAAGTCGCGGCCACGCACCCCGAGCGAGGCCAGACAATGGTCCGCATGTCGGGGCTGGTCTTCAAGACCATCTCGGACGAGACGTCCAAGAGTGCCGCCGGGGACGCGTCGGCGCACCCGGCCTTCAACGTCGCATGGAAGCCGGACCCCAGCTTCCTCGACAGAGAACAGGCTTCTAGGCTGTTCGAGCTGCCGTCGACGGAAGAGGACGACCCTTCCCGATGGATGAAGGACTGCGAGGCGTTGTGTCTTGCGTACATCCGCCGATCCCTCCTCGACACGTCCAAAGACGCGATCGGCAACATGACCTGGTACCACCGGCGATACGCCGCGTGGTTCCAGCGCGTCGCTCGTCGGTTCCCGGAGGAGGAGGGGGCGGCCGGCGAGCCCATCGCCGACCTGGAGGCCAGGGTCGCGGCGTCGGGCGCGCCGGAGGGGAGGCTCATCATCGCCGTCGGCAACGCCCTGGGCGACATCCTCAGCGGGGAGCGCGACCCGCTCGACGTCATCTTCAAAGACAGGCTGGCCGAGGACGTCTACCGGGACGGCCTGGGCTCGAGGCGCTGCTACGCCCAGCTCTGCCGCTACCTGGACGCCCTCGCCCACAAGAACCCGGCCATGGAGGTGCTCGAGATCGGCGGCGGCACCGGCGGCGCCACCCGGCCGGCCATGGCGACGCTGACCTCGGGCGGCCGCCGCCGCTACGGGCGCTACGACTTCACCGACGTCTCGCCCTCCTTCTTCGAGCAGGCCAGGGAGACGTTCAGGGACGAGCTGGCGCACATGGGTTTCCGCGTCCTCAACGTCGAGAGCGACCCGCTGGAGCAGGGCTTCGAAGCCGGCCGGTACGACGTCGTCGTCGCCGCCAACGTCCTGCACGCCACCAAGAGGATGGGCGAGACGCTCCGCAACGTCGCGAGGCTGCTCAAGCCCGGCGGCGCGCTGCTCCTCTTCGAGATCACAAACACCGAGGTCCTGCTCGGCAGCTTCTGCTTCGGCGTGCTCCCCGGCTGGTGGCTGTCCGAGGACGAGGACCGCGTCTGGGGCCCGCTGATGTCGCCCGTCTCGTGGGGCCGCCACTTGACGGACGCGGGCTTCGGCGGCCTCGACGCCGTCTTCCACGACTTTTCCTCGTCGCCGTACCAGATGAGCTCCGTTCTGGTGTCGACCGTTCCTCGCCGAGACGACGAGACAAAAGACGCGTCGCCGCCGCCGCCGCCGCCGAGTTACGTCCTGACGAGCGGTACATCCGTGCAGCTCAGAGTGGCCCGAGACATCTCGCGTCGTCTCGGTCCGTACGGATCCTGCGACGTCGTCACGGTCGAGGAAATCGCCGTCTACGAGCTGGCGGGCTCGGCGTGCGTCGTCTTGTCCGAGCTCGACAGGCCGTGTCTGGCCGACATGACGGAGGAGACCTTTGAAAGCTTCAAGCACGTCTTCTCCCGGAGCGAGCTCGTTCTCTGGGTCACCCGCGGAGGCACGGCCGCGGCTCCGGACCCGAACGCGGAGCTCGTCACGGGTCTCGCCAGGGTCGTTCGCGCAGAGAGGCCCGGCGTCAAGTTCCTGACGGCGTCCTTCGAGGCGGCCGCGAGCGAAGACGACGTCGCGGAGAGGTGCGTCGAGATACTCCGCAGCGCGCGGGACGGCGCGGAGAACTCGTTCCGCATCATCGACGGCGTCGTCCACGTGCCCCGCCTCGTCCGGGCGGGGGACCTGACGGAGCACCTCCGGGCCCAGACGGGGCCGTTGAGCGTGGCGACGCGGCCCCTCGGCGACGACGCCTCCCGGCCCCTGGCCCTGCGGGCGGGAGACGTCGGACGTCTCGATTCGCTCAGGTTCGAGGACGACGTCGCGTCCGACACGCCGCTGGGCGCGCATGACGTCGAGTTCAAGACCATGGCCTGCGGGCTGACGGCGAGGGATCTGTCCTCGGTTCTCGGGAAAACAGACGAATCGCCGCTGGGTCGCGAGGCCGCCGGCATCGTCACGAGGGCCGGGTCGTCGTCCCGGTTCCGAGCCGGCGATCGCGTCTTTGGCCTGTCCGTCTCGGGCGCCGTCAAGACCCATGTGCGGTCCGTGGACGGGCTCCTCGCCAGGCTGCCCGACGGCGTGAGCTGGGCCCTCGGTGCGGTCCTCCCGGTCGACTACACCACCGCCTACGCGGTCCTGTGCGAGTCCGGGCCCCTTCGGAGAGGCGACGCCGTCTTGGTCCAGGGCGGCGCGTCCGCACTCGGGCGGGCCTTGATCCAGGTTGCCCAGCTGCGGGACGCCCGGGTCTACGCGACCGTCAACAACCGGGCGGAGCGCGACGCGCTCGACACCCTCTGCGGCATCCCACGACGACACGTCTTTGGCGCCCGCGACGGCTCGCTCGCAGCCCTGGTGCGGAACGCCACCAAGGGACGCGGGCTCGACGTCCTGGTCAACACGGCCGACGCGCCCGGGCTCGTGGACGACTTGGCCGGCTGCGTCGCGCCGTTCGGACGCATCGTCAGCATCGGCTCTGAGGTGTGCGTCTCGAGCGCGCGCCTCCCCCGCGGCCGCAACATACGCCTGGAATCCTTCGACTTGGCCGCCTGTGCCGCCCACGATCTCCCCCGTACCGAGTCCCTGTTCCAGCGCACCGTCGACCTCGTCTCTGCCATCTGGAGCAGCATCGGCCGACGGGCGCCCGTCGTCACCTACCCCTTCTCCCACGTCCAGGACGCGTTCCGTCGGCTGCAGTCGGAAGGGCAGAACCCCAAGGTGGTCCTGGAGCCCCGCGACCGAGACATGGTGCCGGTCTTGTCCGGCCGCAAGCCGGCGAGCTACTTCGATCCCGAGGCGTCGTACGTCATCGCCGGTGGACTCGGCGGACTCGGAAGGTCGGCCGCGCGCTGGATGGCGTCCCGCGGCGCCAAGAACCTCATCCTCCTTTCGAGGCGCGGTGCTGTCGAAAAGCCCGCGATCCAACTCATCAACGAGCTCAAGTTCGTGTGCGACAACGTGGTCACGCCGGCGTGCGACGTGACAGACAAGGAGGCCGTGGCAAACACCATGAAGGAGGTTCTGAGGAGCCTACCGCCCGTCAAGGGGTGCATTCAGGGATCCATGGTCCTGCAGGTCCGTAAACACCTTCACTTCACATGCAAACTCTCAAACGATTCACGGCTCACACTAGACGCAGGACAACCTCGTTCGGGACATGTCGCTCGACGACTGGAAGGCAGCCACGCTTCCCAAGGTCGACGGGACGCGGAACCTGTGCGACGTCCTCGGCGACGGGACGGACTTTTTCGTATTCCTCTCTTCGTTCGTGAGCATCATCGGGAACCCCCAACAGGCCAACTACGCCGCGGGCGGTGCGTTCCAGGACGCCCTGGCGCACGCCCTGGTCGCGCGGGGCGTCAATGCCGTCTCGGTCGATCTCCCCGTCGTCCAGGGCGTGGGCTACGTGGCCGAGAAGCCGGAGCTCTGGGACTACCTCCGCTCGACCGGGTGGGCTCACATCTCGGAAGACGAGTTCCACGCCGTGCTGGACTACTGCTGCCGCCCCGCCGAGAAGCCGGCGCAGGCGTCCGGGGCGCAGGTCATCCCGCGTCTCTGGCTGCCGCAAGAGACCGCCGTCGAGGGCTACCAGACGCAGTCGTGGGGCGAGGATCCCCTCTTCAGCCACCTCCGGCACGCCGGGAACGACGACGACGACAAGGGGGGGAGAAGGACGGACGAGACGGGCAAGGCTCTCAACCACAAGGCGCTCCTGCAGGGCGCCGCTTCGCGGGAGGAGGTGCAGGGCGTCGTGCTGGACGCGCTGCTCCTCAAGATCGCGCGGATGCTCAGCATCGACGTGTCGAACCTCGAGGTCTCGAGGCCCTTGCACGCGTACGGCATCGACTCGCTCACCGCGGTCGAGCTCCGGTCCTGGCTCGTCAAGGAGCTCGGCGCCGAGGTGACCGTCTTCGACATCACCAACAACTCGAGCATCTCCCAGCTCGCGGCCATCGCCGCCACCAAGAGCAGCTTGGCACCCGATTTCGGCGGGAGGTGACCAGTAAGCGGACTCGGGTGATGATTTGATTTGGAGTTTTCCTTCATTCCTTTTGTTCTTCTTTTTTTTCTTTTTTCTTTTCCTTCATCTAGTTCTCTTTTCCATGTCTTGTCTCTGGCGCTTTGGGTGATGGAACCTATCGGAATACGGTTTACGACCTAGATGGCGGTCATTTGAAGCGCCTGTTTTCTTATACGCACGATTGTAGGGTTGTTTCTGGGATTCTTCATCTCACCGACAACCAGGAAGCGGCTCAGCTACTTTGAAGTCAATCAACTTATGCACTTGGCTACGATTCCTCGTAAAGTGACCTACCTGGCCCCAAGACCGTGTGGCTCCGGACTCGCCGGGTTCCCCTTCGGCCGACCCTGCATCGCGGGCTTGGCAACACAGACAATGCAGATAGTCACGAGGGTTCCAGAAGAAAAAGATGAGTGAAAACACCGCCGGCTTCTCAAAAGACACTTCCCCCGATACCCGTGTTGTGTTTTGGGAGCCCTTGCGATGGGTCGCGAGGGGTTCAAGAATCTTTTCGTGCCAGCGGGCGAGACTCCGTCTCCGAGTGTTGGACGGTGAACCCGGAGCCGGGGTTGCCGGTGTTTCTTAATATAAATAAACACCTTCACAAGGCCAAGGAAACATGTCCAAAAAGGGAGAGAGGGACAGGGTTGTGTGGCGAGGTCGGGGGATCCATACAAACAAACATGTTTGGTCTGCCCGGGACTAACTGCAACCGGCGTAAACATTACGGCGCCATTCGTAAATAAGCATGGAAGCCTCATTCCACCAACAGCTCCCCGATGACGTTCTGGCATCTCAGCAACGGATGAAAGCGGCAGCTCGGTCGGGAGACGGAGACGCTCGCCGGTGAGCTGACACACGTGATCCGTCGGCGAGTCAGCCAAGATGTGTTTGTAGCTTGAACAGCTCAACGCCGATGACTCGGCTTTTCTCGTCTTAATCCCGACAAGGGGCTCTCTCTCTCTCTCTCTCTCTCTCTCTCTCTCTCTCTCTCTCTCTCTCTCTCGACAACAACAGCCTATTGAGCACCGCATCATCGGCAACCCGGGTTCACAGGACCGTCAGATCAGAGCCGCGTCATGTCGCTCAGCCGCGTCACCTCCAAGGGGTTGGGGCATATCCAGCTGGGGGACAGTGACCGGTCCGACACAGCGACGACCGGCAACGTCGGCAGCGATGGCCGCGTCAAGGTCCGGTTCCACGAGAGTCCCCAGAAGCTGGTGGCCTGGTTCCAAAACTTCCAGAACGCCTTCAGGCCGTCGTCCCGCGACGGCTGCGGCGGGGACTGCGAAGGGGACGGGCCGCGCAGACGCAGCGGCGCCGTCCCGGAGAACCCGAAGCAGCAGCAGCGCCCGCCGGCGGCGAGCCCGCGCCTGAACATCGCCATCCACATCGTCGGGTCGCGCGGGGACGTCCAGCCCTTCATCCCCGTCGCCCAGCTGCTCGCGAGGCCGCCCTACGGCCACAGGGTCCGCATCTGCACGCACCCCGTCTTCAAGGACTTTGTCGAGTCCAACGGCGTCGAGTTCTTCAGCATCGGCGGCGACCCCGAGGCGCTCATGGCCTACATGGTCAAGAACCCCGGCCTGCTGCCCAGCCGCGAGAGCGTCAAGGCCGGAGACGTCGGGCAGCGCAGGAAGGAGATGGCCGACATCATCGACGGCGCCTGGCGGAGCTGCATCGAGGCCGGCGACGGCACGGGGGACCGCACCACCGCCGCCACCGTCAGGGACGCCGGCGACCTCTTCGTCGCCGACGCCATCGTCGCCAACCCGCCCTCCATGGCGCACATCCACTGCGCCGAGAAGCTCGGCGTGCCGCTGCACATGGTCTTCACGATGCCCTGGTGCCCGACCCAGGCCTTCCACCACCCCCTGGCCTCCATGAGCTACGGCGACGCCGACAGGAGCGTCGCCAATTACCTCTCCTTTGTCATGATGGAGCTCTTGACTTGGCAAGGGTCAGTCACGCCGCCGTCCCGCCGCCGCCCTCTGCACTCCTCCCCGTCCGTTCTTCTTTTATTGCTAAGCTAACAAGCCGACTCGGGCTCTCAGGCTCGGCGATCTGATCAACAAGTTCCGCGCGAAGACCCTGGGCCTGGATCCCATCAGTCCCATGTGGGGGTGCCAGCTCCTCCCCAGGCTGCGCGTGCCGTACACGTTCCTCTGGTCCGAGTCCCTCATCCCCAAGCCGGACGACTGGGACTCCCACATCAACATCACAGGCTTTTCCTTCCTGCCCTTGGCCGCCGGGTACACGCCGCCCCCGGACCTGACGGCCTTCCTGGAGAGCGGGCCGCCGCCGGTCTACATCGGCTTCGGCTCCATCGTCGTCGACGACCCGAAAGCCCTCACCCGGCTCATCTTCAAAGCCGTCGAGATCGCAGGCGTCCGCGCCATCGTGTCAAAGGGATGGGGCGGCGTCGGGGGCGACGACAACGTCCCGGACGGCGTCTACCTCGTCGGCAACTGCCCGCACGACTGGCTCTTCCAGCGCGTCTCGGCCGTCGTCCACCACGGCGGCGCCGGGACGTCCGCCGCCGGCATCGCCGCCGGCCGTCCCACCGTCGTCGTTCCCTTCTTCGGAGACCAGCCGTTCTGGGGCCAGATGATCGCCCGAGCAGGCGCCGGCCCGGCGCCGGTGCCGTTCAAGGAGATGACGGCCGACACCCTGGCGTCGAGCATCGCCTTCGCGCTGAAGCCAGAGGTCCGGGTGGCGGTCCGGCAGATGGCGCAGCGGATCGCCGAGGAGGACGGCGCGGGCGACACGGCCGGCGATATCCAGGAGAGGCTCGCGCTCGACGCCATGCGGTGCGACCTCTGCCCCGAACGGCTGGCCGTCTGGAGGCACAAGGAGACGGGCGCCCACCTGAGCGGCTTCGCCCTCAGCTGCCTCGTCGACCAGGGCCACATGAGGCCCCGCGACTTCAAGCTCCTCAGGCACAAGCACTGGTACGTCGACGAGGGCGCCGAGCACCCCATCATCGGCCTGGTCGCGGCCGTCGCGGGGCTCCTCGCCGCCGTGGGGACGGCGACGTCGGATTACTCGGAGCGCCTGCGCAACCCTCGACCGTCCATGCGGGTGCGCAAGACCGACGTGGGCCTCGAGGCCCAGCTGCGGCAAGGAAAGCCCGCCGAAGAAGGGAGCAGCACGACGCGCGAGGCGTCGCTGGAGCCCGGCGACGACGGCGGCGGGGAAGCGAACAAGACGGACGGACATCTGAAGCAGGTGGCGAGGGGCGGCACGATGACGCCGAGGGAGATGAACCTCATCGCCATGAAGATGGCCACCAAGTCCCTCCGGTGCTCCGACCCCGCCGCCGAGCTCGCGCTGGACGAGTCGACGAAGCGGGGGCGGAAGAAGTCCGTCTTGTCCGTCAGCAAGCGCCAGCGGAGCCGGCCGATGGAGGTCACCCGCGCGACCGGCCGCTACGGCATCGAGGTGGCCAAGGCCGGGCTCAAGGCGCCGGTGGCCGTCTTGTACAACGTGGCCAACGGCTTCCACAACTACCCTTCCTACGGCTTCGCGGGCCACGAGGTGAGGCGGCGGGACGAGATCACCGGACTGGGCAGCGGCCTCCGGACGGCCGGCAAGGAGTTTGCCTTGGGCGGCTGGGAGGCCCTGAGCGGTTTCGTCGCGAAGCCATACCAGGGAGCCAAGAAGGGGGGCGTCAAGGGTTTCGGGAAGGGCATCTGGCAAGCCGGTCGCGGCTTCACATTCAACACCTTTGCCGGTAGGTTCACATCCATGATTGCTACGTTACAACCTGTCGACACATGACTGACAAACCTTTTGGGCTTGGGCATAGCGCTTTTTGGGTTGCCCGGTTACACGCTGAAAGGGCTCGAGAAGGAACTCTCGAAACATAGGCTCACCGCGCTCAAGGCCGAGGTTCTGCTGATCCGGCTGAGGCGCGGCATAGTCGACTTTCGGGAGTCGACGGAGGCGGAGCGCGAGGAAGTGATTGTACGATGGAAGCAGTTTTGTCGTCGACGCGGCCATGATGCCGACACAACGTATACCTCCCCTACCCCCTAATATATTTTCATCTGTACAAGACAGATCTCGAGTGCTGCTGGCAAGCTAAGCACAAGGGATGCGCCGTAGTCCAAATAATTCAACTAGTCTATGCGTTCCTTCAACTCGCCCTGCTGCTGGGAACGTTTCCACGCTGTTCCCATTCGTCCTCTGGTAAGATGGGCAATCTTTCCATCTGCCCTTCACATCTCTTTGCCGTGCTAGGCTAGGATCCGACTGAATGGAACGCTTCACGCCCACGTCACCCAGGATGAATCGGTCCGTTGCGAGATCGAATCCGGCGGGACGGTGTCTCGCATGTGCACGCTAGTAGGAGATGACATGCGCATGACATTCACGCTCCATACACTCGCCATTCAATGTCTCGACTTGAACAAAGCTTTCGACCGTTCTCGCGCCATTCCGGATAACCCCTAGCCGCCTCAGACCTCTTCACCTGCCCCCTCGCACTGCCTACCTGTCAAGCTAGGCGCCACGAAACAGTGATGGCGTCCCAGCTTTTCGAGAGCCAGCACCCCCATATGCGGCCGCACGGGCAGAGATTCCATTCCCGCATGCGGCTCGGGCTTGTCATAGGCGACCGAGGCGTCTCCTTCCGGTATGGCTTGGCAGTGTTCTGGCCAGTCCGACAACGGGTTCTATTTTGCCCGCTGGATTCGTCTCAATGCTATTCGATTCTCGGGAGCTATGTGCATGTATACTTAAGCCCCAAAGGGGCTTTTACGCTGGCTGTTGTGATGTTCTGGCCATTGTTTGAATCCTGTTCCGTTTCCTCGCTTTTCCCACCTGGGTCCTGCGATGCTCCCTCGAATCTAAGCTGTTTTCTTGTGAATACTGTGGTCAGACCCAGGCGAGAGGAACCCGCAGTGGAAGCCATTCCCAGGGGTATTGATTACTCCAGCTACACTCGGCCACAACCGTAAAGTCTATATCATTCTGGTGGCCGCATCGATGATGCATTAACCACTCCATCATCATGTTGCCATCAGCTGTTGAAGGGGAATGGTGGTCGTGGTTTTCCTTGGTCATCATAACAGTGGTCATCAGATAGTTCGTCCAACAGACTGTCCCCCCTCTCCTTCGGATTTTCATGGCTAACTAGGATTTACTAGTTCATCACAGTACATGGTCCGAAAACGAAACATCTTTAGAGATATTCCAGTAGATGATGTATTGATGGCTGTTCTCGTTGTCAGTTTGACTTTCGTCCCCTCCTGCGCCTTGAGCGAGACCATTCGGACGATAGAGTCCTGATTCCGAATTTGTAGCTCATATATACCACTACGATGGTATCCCTGTACTTGAATTATGAAGTTTCGTTGAGGATCGATTTCACCAATATCACCCCAGAAACCGAGGCCACCCTCGGCCGGCGGTTCGGTATACTCAGCATACTCGCCGAAACAGCCCAACAGACGACTTTATGGGGTAACAAAGTGTGTGTTCTGGTGTTTTATAACCGCTTAACGTAGGTGCTGCCTTGAGCTAACCCTAGGTTGCTTTCCCCTATAAGCCGAATCAAGGGATGTTGCTGACGTTCATGGGACAACAGCCTCTTTGGTCATGATTACAGGGTATGCGCCATGCTCTCGATATTCATCGGCCTATCATACGTTGCAGTCATTGTCGCTCTATACGGCGGTTGGTGTCGGCCATTCTCCGACTATCTAGTCCTTCAACCACAAAACCGTACGTATATGATGGAAAGATGGAAATGCGGACCAGTAGAATACACTCGAGTGGCCAATTTGCATACGTAAAAAGAGGCTAATATAACAAACGACTGCAGCACAATGTTGGTCATGGTTCAACTACAGCATACTACAGTTCTCTCTGAACCTCTCGACAGATCTACTCCTAATACTAATCCCAATCACACTTATCAGCAGGCTGACCAAGAACTTTGGAAAGTAGGTCTTGCGTGGCCCCATACATACACAATGAGCTTTGAAGCTGACGCGTGCGGTTTCGTAGAAAGCTGCTACTGATTGGTTTATTCAGCATGGGGATATTCGTCGTAGGTAACCCTTACGAACACCGGCAAACTGCAACCCTTGTGACCGTTCAAGGGGTCTTGTTAACAAGATACGAACCCAATAGATGATATCGGCAATCTTGCTCAAAATAGCCGTCTTCACAGAGGCCTTCACAGCCGATGCGCTCATCTGGTGCGTCCGCGAGGTCAGCACGGCAATGCTGGTCGGCAACCTCGTCTTGTGCATGCCTGTCCTCAAGAAGTGGTGGAAGCTGCTTACTCGAGGCGTCGACAGCATCACCAACGGTTCCTCGGTGGCAGAAAATAGCGACACGAAGAGCAACACTCAGGATCCGCAAAGCGCCGGGGGTACGGCGACAACGGACATGTCCAAGCCCGGGTCTTCCGGATGGGATTCTACCTCACGGGCGCCGTTGAGTCCCAATGACGATGATATCATGTTTGACGTGGACCTCGAAAATTAGAGTGGTACCGGCAATACAAAGTGAAAGTTTTTCAACAAGCCAAGTACGTGTGTGAAAGCACCGTGGAAAGATATAACGAGGGGGGAGATAGGCGGCACTTGATGATGTCTGGTATCTGAGACAGGGCAGAAACACCCGGCCAAGCAACAGTGTCTATTGGGAAACTCATGATTTGATAGTGCTAGCGACTTCAGAAAGCTTTTCTGATCAAGTGACCGTGCGATGCACCAGAGACCGTCTGGTTGCCGTTGCCGGCAAACTTGACACTTGAGATTCCGGCCATCGATCAAAGCCCCACGCTTCCATCGGGAGATGAAAATACTACTCGCTTGATTAGCCTCTGAAGTGTCCGCGAAACGAAGCAAGCCTTGAAAGAAGCCGAGGGGCACGGTATGGCCGTCTATGATCCGTATGGGTAACCAAGACTTGGATGCGGAATCTCGCTGTTCCATTGGTCGGCTCATCGGGTCACACAATCCTACAACTGTGCAGATTCGACATCTTTGGAGACTGAGACGAGCTTTTTTTTCTTTTCTTTATATTGCAGAGTCAATATCCGCCCGGTTAGCTACAGCAACTCTATTATCCACCAACCAGAACTACATGCGCACGCGTCGGGGTCTCTCAGAGTTTACAACGTCCGCGTGTCGGCTAGACGAGATGTCTCAGTCGACGAAAGACACCGAACGAGACCTCTGTTTAACACGGGGCAAATCCCACGCAGCAGCAGCCCCCGTTGCTCCCGTTCAATGTGCTAGTTGACTGACCAGCCCAGAAGTTTGAGGGATTGGTTGCTCGCAATCATGACCATGACACCAGCTTGAGGGGTTCTTTGCCTCGTTGATTTCAGGTCGCAATCGAAAATCAAGTTTCGGGCTTTGGGAATCAAGTTTTCTCCAGGCAATCAGGGTTCACAGCAAAGAGTTGGGTTGAAAAACTCCATCTCTACACAGAGCTCCGGGCTTCGTGAGCTTCGACGGCCCCGGCTGGGAGGGCTGGCGTCCAAATTGCCCGAAAACGCCCTGCAGAAGAAAAAAGTCCCGAGGAATCGTTCAAGCAAGTATCTAATTTGCCATTCACAGCCGGCGCCATCCCTCCAGTATCGATGCAGAGACGTGGGCAAGCAGGCATCCCCCGAACAAGGCCCGGGCCGCCCGCCGACCACGTCCCAGTAGCTCTCCGGCCTCGCTTAGCACCATTCTCATCTCCGTCGTGTTAGCCGGGGGTCGCGTGGTCTCGACCGGATATATAGGACGATGCTCGTGGTACAGGAGGCTTTCTCCCCGGTAAATGTCTCAGACACACCCTGCCCACCTTTTGCCGGCGGCTAAATCGCAGAACCCATATGAGCGACACCCAGCTGGGACGCTAAAGCGTGGAGAAGCCGGTATTTGCATGCGGGCTCTATGTTCCGTGTCCTTTTCAGAAGTTCCGGAGGCACCTCAGCTGCAACGTCGAAGGTACAAGGGCATGCATGTACTGTCAGTCAACGTGCCCGTGTTTGCGCTGAGCAGCTATGGATGAGACCAGAAGAACGGAGAATTCATATGGTCTCTTGGGAGTTGAACAACGCGCTCAACAGGTCCAGACAAGGACCCGAGCGGGTTGGCGTGTTGTTCTCGTCAATGCACGATGAAGAATGCACTCGCCCCGGCGCCCCGGTGGCGGTTTGTTGGATATTAGGCCAAGGTGGTCAAAGGCCGTGCAAACAGGTAGGGTGCCGGATGGTATATACCCTTGGTCTCTCTCATTGCCTACAACCCCTCCAGTGTGACAGCAGGAATCCTCTGTCAACCGGATGAAGGAAGCCTTGTTTGGTCACGCAAGCCCTCCATTTCCTCGTTCTGGTCGGTCCCGCCACCCTCTAGGGCCGCCACAATATAGGAGTCCGGAGAGGGAATTCTGCATTAGGCCGTCCTTGCTTGACGGCCAATCCGGGAGGTCGTGCCAAGAAACAGACGAAGGCGTTATAAGGGGCCGGCGTTGGACTGCTGCTGCGAGCTCGATCTTGTCCTCGTCCGGATTCATCTGATTTTCCAGTGAGCTCCATCACCATGGTTTCCTTCACCTCTCTCTTTGTCGGCCTCACGGCCTTCGTCGGGGCCCTGGCCGCCCCGGGCGAGTTGATGAAACGTCAGTCAACCCCTTCGTCTACGGGCACGCACAACGGGTTTTACTACTCGTGGTGGACGGACGGAGGTTCCAGGGTCACCTACACCAACGGCGCTGGGGGCCAGTACAGCGTCACCTGGCAGAGCGGCGGCAACTTTGTGGGAGGCAAAGGCTGGAACCCCGGTACCGCAAGGTGTGTTTATCATTTCGAAAGCCCTTTGTGTTTTTTATCCTCTCTCTCTCCCTCTCTCTTAGTAACCTCGTTGCAGGACCATCACCTACTCTGGCACCTATCAGCCGAACGGTAACAGTTACCTCGCCGTCTATGGCTGGACTAGAAACCCGTTGATCGAGGTAAGCGGCCGCGGCACCCTGATGAGCGTTATCCGGCCTCTCACACGACTTGTCTAGTACTACGTCGTCGAGAACTTTGGAACCTACAACCCGTCCACCGGGGCAACGAAGAAGGGCACCGTTGTCAGCGATGGCAGCACCTACGACATCTACACCAGCACCCGTGTCAACGCCCCGTCCATCGAGGGCACCCGGACCTTTCAGCAGTATTGGTCAGTCCGCCAGAGCAAGCGTGTGGGTGGTTCCGTGAACATGGCCACGCACTTCAACGCCTGGGCGCAGGCCGGCATGCCGCTCGGCACGCACGACTACCAGATCGTCGCCACGGAGGGCTACTTCAGCAGCGGCTCTGCCACCATCACCGTCGGCTCCTCTGGGAGCAGCCCGCCTCCTAGTGTCCCTCCTAGCGTCCCTCCCACGAGCCCTCCCCCGCCCCCTCCCAGCGGCGGCGGCAGCGTAAGACATTCCTGTCCGAGAAGAAGATACACATGTTCTCTCCGCTGACTATTCATCTCCAAGTGTTCCGCTATTTGGGGTCAGTGCGGTGGCTCCGGTTGGACCGGACCTACTTGCTGCCAGTCCGGCTCGACCTGCAAGGCTCAGAATCAATGGTACTCTCAGTGTTCTTAAGAACGCCAAACATACAACCGCACGTTTCTACCAGGTCGAGGGCGAAGAACAACGATGACACTAGGCATCCATAGTGGCAGGTTCGAGCCAATGCCATCGATTGTGGCGACCGGTGCTGCGTGAAACACTTGGTATTCCTCATCGGAGATATTTGCGACTTCTGCACATTCATTTGTATATAGTTAGAACTTGGAACTCCTATTGTGACTACAATGCTGTAAATATATATCAGCTCAAGCCCCTACACGCCATGTACCTCTCTGGAAACCTACAGTCGCATCAGGCACCCGATACATGTGACCCAAAGCAATGATTTGTGTGCCGATTCGGATATGAATATTCACCTTTGAAACTTCCTCAACTGTCAGTCTACTGCTCTCGCACTCTCACGCATATTCTTCCATGGTAACACTCACACTTGCCACTTTCTAATCAATTCCTCGACTTCTCTTTGTCTGTGCTGCTTCTTTCACTTGAGCTAAAACTCTATGAGCCAGCTTAAAAGCTGACTGTAATGGCGCTTGGGAACCTAGATCAACACAGTGTTGGGGCTGATCTTTATATTCCATGGCTGACGGAAAGTACCGGTAAAGGTCTGATGACACATTATAAAAGGACTGATGGCATTGCATGTCATATTGATGCCAACTGCGAGGATTGATGATGAACCCGGCACTTAGACCAAGCTTGACGCAGGGATGATGTTTCATAACAATACTAATGTCAACCAACACGATCATACGTCGCCGAGGCTAGCCAGAATGGTCATCAGGCTTTTGTGGATGGAAATAGATGAGTTCATTATATAATTGAAGCGGAAATGAGTCGTGTTTACGGACCAGAAACCCCAGAGTTGCAGACGGCGAGGGCTTCAAATAGCCTTGAGCGCCGGTTCCCTTGACACGTTGTGGCTCTAGATCCGATCAGTTCAGTGACCCTGATATCGTTTCTGCTTGTCCCTTCGCGTCTATGGTTACGCGAGGGGGGAATAAGACAGATAGTCCATCAAGGGGCCCTGAACTTGTTTATTAATCTGTGTCTTGGCGTTATGGTGCCGTCCTACCTAAAATCTCCCAAGCACTGACTGGATCCTAACCTTTGTCTATTTCTATCTGATTCGCTTCTGTATTGCTTCGACGCAGCACGGTCTGTTTTTACTTACTCCCGCTTACATACGATGCACGAATACAACCGGAACATCTTTAGTCTAAAAACGGTCTATGAGCCTGCGGAGGTCTTGCCGTACCTTAACATTGTTCTAGTTTATGGTCTTGGTCGTACAAACACTGAGACATGGTTGAAGGAGGGACGACAACCGTGCTTCTGGCCGGCCTGGCTGCACGAGACTGGCTTGCTTTAAATAGCGTAGGTATATATAATAAAATACTAAGAGCTTAACTTCCTTTAGAGCCTCCTTGAAACACCTTAGGACACTATTAATGATTTTGTAGAGGGTCTGTGGGGTACCCTAGCGAACGATGTGAGTTGCTGTATTTAACGCTACTATATTGGTATATACATCTGACTCTGAAGCTGTACAGAACGTCTGCCCTAAAAAGCAGATACGTTTCGTTTGTATAGCACATTCAACTGGCAGTGTCGTAGTAAAACAGGTTTGTTTGTCGCCTTCTGGCTACCTAGATACAATCTGAACATAACAAATATTAGGCATATCTTTCTAATACTAAGTCTACTACGCGGTCAACTAGCCTAATTCGTTTCCTAGCAACCCCTCACAAAGCTAATATAGTAGGACCTTCTCTCACTTAGGGATTAGAGAAGCTTTTGTTGGTGGGGGAAACAACTAAGGACGGGATACTATCGACACTACAAACAATCAACCAAAAGTTTCAAGCAACAAAAGGAGATGGGCTACATATCGCGTCATTCTTTGAAGCATTAAGGACGCACAGCAAATTCATTATGGACCAGAGGTCATCATACTTGGATTTAGAAAAAGAGGTTAAAATGCCAATCAACGCTGACCACGAAAATATCACGCGACGTCCAAGTCATGACAACCCAGGATTTATGAAACTCTCCCAGCAGCCACAGCTCATCCTTCGCTACCAAGGTCCGTTCAAGCGGCACATTTGGGGCCTGGATCTAAGAAAGAAGGCCAATCTTCTGTATAAAATGTTTAGTGTTGATAAGGCTATGGATAAGCTTCAATCCATATACAGTTAGTACATTCTGGGAACTTACAAAAAGATTAAATTAAATATGCAATATCGCGGCTAGCTAAACAACAGATCACTACAGCTACGGGTTTTGTTTATATCTACTAGAAAGAGGTTATAGCAGACATAAGTGCTAGCTGGACAGCTAGCGAATGGGTGCATGCGAAACGCATATTAACATTAGTTACTTATACCCGTTATCCCCTTACAATCGCCTAAGTTTGTGAGGCCATCACACGATACGAACCCATGGTGTCCGATTGTTATGACCCGGTCTAACTATGCGGAGCATTAAGTCAAGTCACCCACTTTTGGCCCACCCCTGCATTTGGCCCACCCAAAAAATGCCTCCCAGCCACTGACTTTCTATATACCCTCTGACTTCTAACTATTACAACATTTTCTATTTTTATCTAAATCACTTCATTTTTTTAGGATATATTCTTTATACTGTCATAGTCTAATATACTGAAAATAAGATTAATCAGGCTCTTGAGGATATCACAAATGGCATATTGGCTTGCGATGCCTCTAAGCGATGGGGTGTACCACGTTCAACCCTCTAGAATTACCTCAAGGGCCACCAACTAAGGTTAGCTGCTTTTAAGGACCTCTAGTAACTATCTTATAAGCAAGAGGCCAAGCTGGCTAGCTGGGTGCAAATATAGGCTGATCTTGGGCTTGTACTAACTTATTAATAGCTAAAGGATTTTGCCTAGTGTATACTGGAAACTATGGGGGATAATCAATCTCTAGGTAAGCAATAGGTAAATAGCTTCTAGTACTATAACCTCTCTATTAAGGTCTAGAGAAGTTATTCTATTAATTCTAGATATATAAATAAAGTATCTACTAAGGTTATTAGAGATTAATTTAGATATCTTATAATACCTTATATTACTACTATTAACCTATCTAATAAATATAATATAGATAAGATTAGTATCCTTAAGGGTAAGGGTAATAATAGGCTAGTACTAGAAAGGGTAGAGATAACGTTAGTATAGAAAAAGTAGCCTAGATTAAGAGCCTAGGTCTCTATTATTAAGTATATCTTAGTAATAGGTAAGGCACTTTATCCTCTTGTTATTTATAAGGGTAAGATAGTCTAATAGTAGTGGTTCTCTCTAGACCTTACCCTATATAATAGATAGAAATTCATAGTAATAGATAATAGGTAGACTATAAATAATACTGCTATTAAGTAGCTAGAAAGGGTATTCTTACCTTAGACTACTCCTGAGGATAGAGAGGTAAGATTGCTTATCCTAGATAGCTATAGGAGCTATATAATAATAGATTTTATATAATTATACTATACCTATAATATTTATCTATTATTTTTACTACTATATACCTCTTATATCCTCTAGTTACTTAATTAATTAGTCTTTAAGCTTATAAAGTTAGTATATTATAAGAAGCTAGGGTATCTTACTTAGTAGAATAATTCTACTATTATTAGTAAGAGGCTCTTTATATCCTACTATTAGAAGGTAAGACTAATAGGTCTAATAGTTAGTAACATTAAGATAGGCTAGAATGTCAGGTTCCTAAAAGTAATACCGGCTTCAGGGCTAGCAGGGCACCGGGTGGGGCCCAGGGGGCACCGCGGAACGGAATAACGTTATGCTAAAGGGTATATAAAAGGGGTTTTTATAATAGTATCAAGGTTTAGAGAGGAGATAGATTAGAATAATAGTTACCAGTAACCCCTAACTACCCTCCTACTGACTCCTTTATTTAGTACTATATAGTCTCTAATACATTTTAATCTCTCCCTATTTATAGGTATACTAACTATTAGAATAGTAATAGTACTAGTATAATTAACCTGATCCTAATCTGTTACCTAGCAGGGTAGCCTAGTGATGCAGTAGCTTATGCTAGATACTAGTAGGACCGCAGTAGAGGAGCAGCGCGTGACTAACTTTGATAGGTTAATAGAGGAGTAGCTAAGGACCCTTCTTGATAATAAAGTAGCTAAGGTAAAAAAGAGGAAGATAATTAAATAGATTATAGCCCTTAGAAATAGAAAGTCTATTAATAATATATATATAGCTAGTAGAGGACCTATAGCTACCTAGCTAGAGCCTAAATACCTATATACTAATACCCTTATTAAGTAGTTAGCCCTTATTTAATATAAGAGAGGTAACTAAAATAGCCTTAAAGATTTCTTTTTGAAGTTATAAAGCTAATTTTTTATTACTAAGGAAGAATTTATAGCTAATAAGAGTAAAGTCTAGTTTATAGGGGCTTACTTAGAGAGTAACCTATTGCATAACTAGAGAAGCTATATTAACCTCTAGTATAATAGTAATATTAGCTTAATTACCTAGAAATAGATAGAGGCCTAGCTCTGCAATAGCATTACTAATAATAATATACAGGCCTTTAGTATAGCTATAGAGCTAGATAAGATATAGTAGAAACCTAAGTAAATATACTAGTAATTTATTAACTAGTATAAAATAGTTAAGGTAGAGATTCTAGACCCCTAACTAGAGGGGTAGTAGGTAGTTTATATCTTAAACTAACTACTCCTAGACTTATAAAGCTATATCCTAGTATATAGGCTACTAGCTACTTATTAAGAGCTAAATAACATAGTAAAGAGGGTAGAGATACTTATAAAGATGTATACTAAAACAATAATAAAAGACTAGTAAAAGCTACATGAGAAGAGAAACCAGTAGACCCTAGCTATTACCTTAGTGCTAGCATTAGCTACCCCTTTAGATAAATCAGAAGGGTAATAGTTAGTTTTAATACCTAGAGTAGCTATGCATATACCTATGCCTAAGCTATAGGTTAAGTAAGAATAAGGAGGGTATAGATAACCTCTAAGGTACTCCTAAGGCTCTCTTATATACTTTAACTATAGTAAGCTAGGATATATATTAATAGAGTATATAGAGGAGAAGTACTATAAGTATAACTAGCCTTATTATATAGGTAGGTACTATATACTAGTAGCCTAGCTAGTAGCTATAGGGGTTAATAGTATATAGATCCCCTAGGGAAAGAAACTGCGTTACCACTTTAAGATAGACTTCTGTATTAGAGTAGCTAGTATATAGAGGAAAGAAAGGGTATTAATTAACCCTAGGGTAGATAAGAATATTATATATTAGAGGATGTTATATAAGGAGGTACCACTAGAGGTTTATAGAGAGAGAGTGGGGTTACTAGAGATATAGAGAGGTAAGGTATCTAACTATAAGGTAGTAGTATTAGTAATAGAAATAATAGATAATATAGAGGTAAGAAAGGTATAGTCCTATACCTACTAGGTAAGTAATATAAGTATATATAATACTATCCTAGAGATCCCCTAGAGGTAAAAGGTATAGCTAAATCTTAACTAGGTAATAATTAAGTGAACTTACTTACTAGAGGAAAGCTACCTATAACTTATCTAAAGAAGAAAGGTATTAAAGAGAGTATAAAGAGAGGTAGTAGTAATACTAGTATATAACCCTTTGGTCTACTACCTATGTATAGGGGGAGCTGAAGGAGCGCTAGAGCTACTACCTCATACAGTAGAGAGGGAAAAGAGAGAGAAGATAAAGGGATTTAAGCTACTAAAAGAATATTAAGAATAGGTATGCATATTTGATATAAACCTAGTAGCTAAACTAGCTAGAGATAAAGGTTACTTCTATACTATTAACCTCAAGCTAGGGGTAGAACTGCTATTTAGCCCTATCTACCCCCTTATAAAGAAGGAGTTAGAAGAGCTAAGAAAGTATATTAATAATATACTAAGTAAGGGGTAGATCTAGCTCTTATAGAGCCCTGCAGGGGCGCTGATCCTATTTATACTAAAGAAGAGAGGTAAGTTATACCTCTATATAGACTATTATAGTCTTAATAAGGTTATAGTTAAGAACTATATACTACTACTACTAATTAGAGAGATCCTTAACTGCTTAGGAGAGGTAAAGTGTTTTATTAAGCTTAACCTTAAGGACATATACCACTAGGTAAGGATCTATACTAGCAATAAGTAGAAAATAGTATTCTAGACGCAGTATAGGTACTTTAAGTACTGCGTTATGCCTTTTAGGCTAGTTAATATACTAGTAACCTTCTAAGTATATATAAATAATGCCCTAGCTAGGCTAGTAGATATTACCTATATTATATACCTTAATAATATCTTAATCTTTACTAAGGATAAGGCTAGTTATATAGAGGTAGTAAAAGAGGTACTGCACTAGTTAGATACTGCTGGCCTATATGCTAACCTAGAGAAGTATGTTTTCTATACTAAGATAATTAGGTTTCTAGGGTTTATAGTATCTCTAGAGGGTATTACTATAAAGTAGGACTATGTAGAGGTAATTGCTTAGTGGCTACTTCTTACTAGTATTAAAGATATATAGGTCTTTCTTAGGTTTATAGGGTTCTATTAGTACTTTATTAAGAATTACTCTAAGGTATATACCCCCCTTATAGACTAACTAATAGCTAAGGTAGTAGAGGAGAAGGTAATGACTAGAGAGGCAATTAAAGCCTTCTATAAGCTCTAAGTTATATTTACCTAAGCTTCTATCCTATAGTAATTTAACCTAGTACTATTAATATAGGTAGAGATAGATATATTAAACTTTATAATTAGAATTATTCTATTATAGTTAGTAAAGGACTAGTAATACCCTATTGCCTTCTTATTTAAGAAGCTAAAGAATACTAAACTATAGTATAGTATACTAGAGGCTAAGCTACTTATAATCTAAGAGGTAGCTATATACTAGAGGTACTACCTCTTATATACCTAGAGTAGGATTATATTTTTAATAAACTACTTAGGGTACTACTACCTTACTAATAAGCCTTAGCTTAATAGTTAGTAGGTAAGGTTACTTTAAGACCTATCTCTCTTTATCTTTAAGATTAACTACTAGCTAGGAAAGAAGAATATAGCTAATAGGCTATTATAGTAGCTAGACTATTAGCTCTTAGGTATAGAAGACTAAGAGGTATAGGGTATATTCCTAGAAAGCTTCCTAAGTAGGTTTACTTAGAGGGTAGTAGTAATTATTAGTAGTAAGTTAATAGAGATATACTTATCACTACTAAAAGAACTTACTCTAAGCCTAGAAAAGGAAACCATAGTAGTATAGTAAGCTAATAAGGTAATTACCTCTAAAGAGTAGCAAAAGCTAGAGAATAACTAGTTAGAAGGGGAGGATAGGGTCCTTATGTATAAGAGTAAGGTAGTTATCCTAGAAGGGTATATACTAAGGATAAAGATTATAGTAGTGTTTTATAATAAGCTAGCTAGAGGGTACCTAGAGGTAACCTATACGCTTAAAAGAATTAGATAGATATTCTTTTAGAGTTTAATAAAGAAGGACGTAATAGAGTATATTTAAATATATATAACTTATTAATAGATAAAGCTATATTACCACCTACCCTATAGAGAACTAGTACCTCTACTACTACCTAGCTAACTATAGGAATAGGTTACTCTAGATTTTATTACTAAGCTACCTAAGTTAAAAGGATTTACTAGAGAGAGCTATAATAGTATCTTAGTTATAGTAGACTAACTTATAAAGTATATACTATATATACCTATATAGGAGACCCTAATAGTAGATTAGTTAGTATTCCTCTTAGTTAAAAGGGTATTCTTATAATTTATTATCTTAGTAGTAATAGTATCTAATTAAGAATCTATCTTTACTAGCTGTTTCTAATTAGTAGTATACTACCTACTAGCTATTAAGTAGAGGCTAAGTATAGCCTACTACCTATAGATAGATAGCTAGATAGAGTAATAAAACTAAAACGTTAAGTACTTCCTTTAGGCTTTTTATAGCCTAGAGTAGGATAATTAAGTAAAGTAGCTACTAATAGCTAAATTTATCTATAATAGTACTTGGCATAGTGCGATCTAGATAGCACTAGTAGAGGCCCTAATAGGCTATATACTATATAACATAAATAATACAAAGCTAGAAGGGGCCTTACTAATAGAGGTCCTATTAGTAAGAGACTAGGTATAGTAGCTATAGAGCTAGCAGGCTATAATCCTCTAGATACTAGAGATAGCTAATAAGAACTACAAGAGGTAGTATAATATAAAGCAATCTATAGTAGTATTTAAGGTAGGAGAGAAGGTCCTATTATTAGTAAGGTTTATATAGTAAAAGTACTCTATAAAAGAGCTCTTAAATAAGTATCTAGAGCTATTCATAGTTATATAGGTAGTTAGTAGAGAAAAAGTATATAAGCTTAACTTAGAGATATAATACTATATCTATAATATATTCTTACTATTATAGTTAGAGAAGTTCTATAGAGTAGTAGTAGAGCTATAGGTAGTCTCTATTAAGAAGAAAGAGAAGGATATATACTAGGTAGAGAGAATAGTTATATATAAGGGCCCCTAGAGAAACTAATAGTATCTAATAAAGTAGTAAGGGTATAGAGAGGAGGAGAACTCTTAAAAACTACAGTAAAATATAGTAAAGGAACTATAATAGGATTATAAATAGGGGATTACTAGGGGCCTATTAGAGGGAAACTAAGTTAATAATTATATAGCTATAAGGTAGCTAGGTTTTATTATCTCTTTAGTATTAGGGCTAGGGAGTAGAGAGGCCTAAGAGCTAGGTATTCTAAGCCTAGGGATAAGTAACTAACTAAATAAACAGTAGAGAGGCATTAGTAAGGCACTAGAGGGGTATATAGGGGGCGCTAGGGCCTACTGGTTAGACTCCTCCTTATTATTATTAGTAGTGCCTTTTCTAGGATCTAATCTACTAGCTTAGGAGTTAATCTTATTAGTATACTAGAGGCTATTATTAGTACTATAAGGGAGTACTAGGGGGGTACTAGAGTAGGGGAAGGATATATAATATAGGTATAGAACTTAGTCTAGTTAGAGAAGAGAGTACTCTAGGCCTTAATAGCCTTAGTCTACTTATGGAGTATAATAACCTAGTCTTAGGTAGTAGTAGTAGTAATCTTAGTACTCTTAGCTAATAACTTAGCTTACTTAGCCTACTATTTTATAGTAGAGTAGGCGCTCTTAAGGGTAAGGACCTTGTGCTAGTAGAGAAGCTACTTCTTCTCTTCCTATACTACCTTATGCTTAGTATTAGAGACTGATATATTAGAGGCCTTTATCTAAAGGGCTTTTAGGCTTATAAGCTAGGCCTTCTTGATCTCTTCTTAAAAAGGGTTAAGCTAAGGGTTACTAAGGGAGTATAGGGGTATATATATACTTATAAGGTAGTAATAGGAGTAGGGGTTAGTTTCTTTATAGAGGTTTTTAAAAACTACCTTAAGGGTAAAGGTAGTAGTAGTAGTAGTATATAAGGCTTATTATAGGTAAGTAGTAGACTAATAGCTATAGAAGCAGTAATAGTAGAGGGGGGGATAAGCTTATAGAGATATAAGGCTTGCTATACTAGCTAGTATAGTAGGAGTACTTATTACTAATAGCTAGAATAGTTAGAATAGTAGAGAGGTAGTAGAGAGGTACTAGAGAGATAAGTATATACTCTAGGTCTTAATATAGTAAAAAGGATAGGTAATAGTATCTTTTATATTAGGCTACTACTTTACTATAGCCTAAAGGTAGTAATAATAAGAGATCTTATATATAATTGTAGGGTTAATAATATAAGAAGTATTAGAGTAGTTATTATTAGTAAGAGAGGTTACTAGGGGGGGACTAGGGGAGGTACTAGAGCTACCTAAGATAATAGAATTAGTAGGAGGCGTAGAGGATATAACAGTAGTAGTAGGGGAGTAGCTAGTACTAGTACTACTACTAGTATTACTATTACTAATACTATTATTACTACTATAGTAGTAGAGGTATAATAAAAAATAAAAAAATAATAATAATATAAAGATATTATAAAGAAAAGAAAGAAAAGAAGGAAAATAAGTAAAAAGTAAAAAAGAGAAGGTAGGCCTAGCTATTCTATTAAGTAGTATATATATAAGTAAGTAATAATAATAACTCTAGCTTATAAAGAAATAATAATATCTCTAGAAGGAAAGGGAGGTAGGAGGTACTAAGAGGGTACTAGTACCCTTTTTACTACTATAAAGCATACCCTTACTATTATACTAAAAATAATATAACTTAGGGCTTAGCTACTAGAGAAATAAAGGTATAAGTAATAATAGCTAACTATATTACTTTATAAATAATAAGATACTAGGCTATAAGAGAGAGAAGGGAGTAAGTAGCTAAAGTAGTACTATAGGTAGGTAAGGTACCCCTATAGTAGAGTAAGTAGCCCCTTACTAATAGTAATAAGAGCCTAAGACTTATACCCTAAGTATAAGATAGCTAGGCTTAGTAAGGTATTAGAGGGGCTATTAGCTTTACTAGGCTACTATAAAATAAGAGTAAGGCTAAAGGTAGGTAGTTAGCTAGAGAGATAACTACCTATCTAGTAGTTTACTAAGCTAAGTAGAGTTCCTAGACTCTACTAAAGTACAAGTAGTACTATAGGCGGGGTACTGGGGTACTAATAGAGAGGCTAACTAATTAACTACTAGGTCCTAAGGATAGGACCTTAGAGGGGGGGAGATTGTATCAGGTTCCTAAAAGTAATACTAGCTTTAGGGCTGGTTGGGCACTAGGTGGGGCCTGGGGGGCACCGCGGAATGGAATAACGTTATACCAAAGGGCATACAAAAGGGGTTTTCACAACAGCATCAAGGTTTAGAGAGGAGACAGATTAGAATAATAGTTACTAGTAACCTCTAACTGCCCTCTTACTAACTCCTTTACTCAGTACTACACAGCCTCTAACATAGAAATATACTAGGTTATAGCTTATTACTATTACAAAGCCCCTTATAAGTAGCCTATTACTATAGAAGACTATATTATTACTTCTAGTACTAATAACACTAGTTAACAAAAGAAAAAGAGGTTAAGATACTATAGATACCCTAAATATAGAGGACTAGGTATCTACTATAAAGTAGTCTATACTAAGAAAGCAAAAAAAGCTAGATAACTAACTACAATTATTTAGCTAGCTAGATTAAACTATATATATTATATAACTACTCTTTAAGAAGGTTAAAAAAGGCTTCTAAGAGTAGACCTTCTAGCTGGCTGCTATAAGGTATTAAATATAGCTTCTCAAGGCCAAGGTTAACAGCACTGTTCTAAGGAAGAGGAAGGCTATTACTCTAGATCTAAATACAAAGTTTACAACAATCAAAGAGGTATAGTAGGCCTAGATTGAGGCTGGCGATGCTGAGGATAGTCTAGATGAATCTAATGCATCAGAATTACCTAGTGAGGCTGAAAGTTGTATTATCGTAGCACCGAGATAATGTTGATAGTTAATATAATAAAGTGGTGGTTGGCATGATGGCGATGTTTTCGGGTGGGCCAAATGCAGGGGTGGGCCAAAAGTGGGTGACTTGACTTACTCTAGGTCGACAGGCGGTCCCGCCTTATACTAAGACACCGCACCGCTCACGAGTACTTGGTCACTGTGGAGGGCTGTGACCTATGTTACAAACCGCACAAGGCCTACGGGGCTATTCTCGCGATAAGCCTGAAAGCCATAGTGAGGATAAGGGTGGGTGGTGCTGACAGCTAGCCCTAATTAAGTCTGCCACCAGACTCGTGGACCTCATATGCCACTACGTGCTGGGAATTCTACCTCTCTCGTGGCGCAGTGTACCTTGACAGAGAACTGCTTTCGATAGTCAACAGTTTCCTCTAGGCCCCAACGGTGGTTTGGTGGGTCTTTATCCTCGCAAGCTCCAATCAACTAGATCTCCTTACAGACGTATCAGCCGCCTTGACCGTTCTCCAGGCGCTAGTTTAGAGTCTAATATCAACTCAGGATTTCCGATTTACAAAATGATCTGCGTTACGAATGCTAGTGGCAGTAGAAATAGAGCTTTGCTTGAACCAAGCATCCTGACTACACTGATTGATCTATTTCTTCAAAATGTCTTAATATATGACAGGCTGTTTATAACAAATTAATGTTTAAAACCTGCATGTCACGCTAGACCCCCTGTTGCGATGCCTATCATCGCGGAACCGATCGGCGTTATCGGGCTTAACTCCGATAACCCGGCAGCGGAAGAACTACGATTCCGCCGCGACCCCACCCACGGGTTTCACCACAGTCTCCACCGTGGGTAGGCTAGTTATGTTGAAGTACGTGGATAATTACAGCAATAATCCCTGGTTAATTGCTGGTGTATGTATGTGTAACTATGTCACTATTTTCCATGGGATTCCCTATATATTTATGGCTATTGTGTTGCCTTAGGATCCAAATATACGTAGTCATCAGATTCCAGATATTTTAGCTAGTAAAATTTGTTCTATAGATATTAACTAATATTTTATTATAGACTTTTTTTAATCTAGCCTAATAAGTCTAGAGGTTTATACTATTTATTAGTATATTATACTTACTTTAATATACTCTCTTAAATTAAAGCTATTTATAGGTTTAATCTAATTAATTAATAGATAGAATAATTACTACTCTTTGATATCTTTTTTTTATATTTCTATAGGTTTCTTATAACTATTATTTACTTATTATAAAAGGTAATAGTTAACTAATTAATAATAATTAAAACTAAAATATATATAATTTAGTAGTATTACTTCTTACTAGATAATTATTGTCAAAGTAAGTGTAATATGCTAGCGAATAGCACGGACCTCCAGGCCCATTAGGCCAGATTGGGAAAGGTCTGTAGCAAAATGTCAGTTAATATCTATGGAACGGATTTTGCTAGCTAAAATATCCAGAATCCAATAACCACATACATTTAGATCCTAAGGTAACACAACAGCTATAAATATACAGGGAATCTCATAGAAAATAGTAATATAGTTATATATATACTAGTAATTAACTAGGGATTTTCACTATAATTATCTATATACTTTAATGATTAATAGTCTAAATTTATAAGCACTAATTAATATTACTTAAAGTACTATATATAGTATATATAATATATACTATAGATATTATTATAACTAAAAATAAGATAGCTATGATATTAGTAACTCTAAGTAGCCTAGCTAACTAGAGTAATTAGTATATCTAGTTATAGTAATAGGTAGTAGCCCTAAATCTATAGGAGTTAATTAACCTAAACGCTGATAATATATAGTATACTACTATAAAATAACTAGTAAAGCCTCTAATAGCTCTAGATATTGTAGACTACTTAATAATACTATCTATAATAACTAAGTAGGTAATAGATAATATAGTAGATAGCTAACAATTACTAGATCTAAAAGATATACAGGCCTTAAAGCTATCCTAGCTATTAACTAAAGGATAGAAGTAACTTAAATATAATAATAAGACATACATATAATAATAATAGTAATATAAGTAAGACTATAAGGTAGTTAGTAACTTAGTTACCTAGATCTATATAATAGTAGATCTAATAGTAATTATAAAATACTACTTTATAAGTAAGTTAATATATATATAAATATATAATATTGAGGTATATATTAGTCTACCTCTATATAAGAAAAAGGAAATTACTATAATAAAGTATAAGAAAGTTATAAAAAGAGCTATAGATTACAAGGTAATAGATATAAAAGAGGTAGAGAAATAGATATCTAACTAAAAGAAAGTACTCTCATATAGTATACAAGTCTAGTAGTATTTAGCTATAAAGACTAGTAAATAGTTCTTACTACTAATAAAGGTATTAAGGTATATACTACTAGTAATATAGGTAGAGGTATACAAAAGTACTAATTACATAAGGGCTATTAATAACTAGCTCCTATATTACAAAGTGATATTAGTAATATAGGCCTAGATTGCTGCGGAGCCAGAGTATCCCTAAGCAAAAGCTGCTTGTAGCACCTTTAGCCTAGTTACTACAGTAATAGTTACTAATAATATTATAGAGAATTACATATAAAAGAAACTAATAAAGAAAAAACAGTATCATAACTACTATAATAACTATAATAATAAGAGTAATAACTATAGTAATAAAAAGTGCTTACTATGTAATATCCCTAAGTACTTACTAATAAGGTATTACTTTATAGGTAAAATATACTTAAGGTTTTTATAGTAACTATATAGAGGAATTATTAACTATATAAAGCAGGCTCTAATATAGTAATATATAAAAGATAAGCTAAAAGAGAAAGATATATTACTAGCCTCTATATATACCTATATAAATAAATTTACTATAGTAGTAGTAGTAGTACCTCTAGCTAAATAATAGTTAGAAGGTAGTAAAAGTAAAGTATAGTTAAAAGGTAAAGAAGCCTTATCTATATAGTTAGCTACCTTTATAATATCTAACTATCTACTTAAAGACTTTGTTATCCTAGATTTAGGGGTAACCCTTTATATCTTCTACTGTTAAATAGACTCTCTCCTGTTTATAAGAGTCCAGTACGTACGTACCAGGGTAAACAAAGTATAGGGTAAGGCATAATTCTATTGTTATAACTATCTTTCCTAACTACCTGGTTGTTAGTTATATAAACAGATATATCTATCTGTTTAGCTAACTAACTTAGGTTAGATTATAACTAGTAGTTAACTCCTTACCTATAACCAAGGTCTAAATATCTATCCTATGACCTTTATGTATTAACCATAATTCCTAGTAGGTATCATATAGTTATATAATATTAATATTCTAATACTTATAACTTTTCTTTTTATAACCATACAATCCCTTATATTATCTAATTAGGTTATACTAATTATTCTTAGAATAGCTTTATATATACCTTGGTAGTTATACTACTAATTTATATAATCTATATTATTCTTATTATAAATCAATTAAAAACAATAACTCTAGTATATCCCCTTCTCTTTGTTTTCATTATTATATAGTTCCTTTCTCCCTTGTAGTAGTTATTAACATTAGGTAGATACACTCACAGAGGTTACATGTATACATAAGCTCCTTCCTCCTTTAACCTTACCTTTCTACCTAGCTAGGTAGCTATATAATAGGTTTTTCTTCTCTTATATAAGGGTTTGTTTTTCTTCCTCCTTTTCCTCTTCTTCCCTTCTTCCTTATATATAAATTTCAACTTAACTTATCTTTATATATTACAATATTACACAAAAATTGCAACTTCACTTATAACTTCACTTCCTTACTTTTCTATCTAAGATCCTTTTTAAGGTCTCTTCTTCTTCCTTCTTCCCTTCTATATAACTAAGGTCTTTTTTAAGATCATCTTGCTTTCTATCTTCTTACCTTAGCTCAACTAAGGTCTTTTTTAAGATCATCTTACTTTCCATCTTCTTACCTCAGCTTATATATATTTACCCTCACTCTTCTTTCTTCTTTTACTAACTCTTCTAGCTTCTTAGTAGCTTATATATATAATATAATAGCTATAGTTATTATTTATACTAGCCCTCTAGGCTCTGCTTATATCTATACTAAGCCTAATAGAACGTAGTAGCTTATTATACCCACTACTTTAGCTATAAACCGCTAGTTCATAGCTACTCTCTTACTTAATATACATTCTCTTCTTCTTATCTTAAGTTTTATATAATACTAATTCTTCCTTTAGGATAAGGAGTATCAGGCCCTTAATAAGGTATTATATAATATTAAGATTTATATTACTTATAGCTAGTCTATCTAGTAGTTTATTACTAGTATTCTATATTACTTTTTATACTTTATTAGAGTAATTATAGCTAGTTATAGTTAAATCTCTTATAAAGCTTATATTTAGTACTTAAACTCTTATATATCTTATTTCTACTAGTGTTTCTATATGTTAGATTTCTAGAGCAGTACCTGTACCTAGTGTATCTAGAATTCACATACTTAGCATTACTTAATTCAAAGATAAGGAGGCTTATTAGATAAGAGTAATAATAGTAATAATAATAATAACAATAATAGAGGTTCTAGTTAGCTACTTAATCATACACCAGTTTGTTATTCTAGCTATACCTCTAGTATCTCTACTTCAGCCTCTAGCTAGCTCTAGCTTCTAGCTAGTACTTCACCCACTATTCTAATAGTAATTAAGAAGTAGTAATTAATACTTCTTTATATAATAAGGTTATATTCTAAAGATATATAGGTAGTTAGCTAGGTTCTTTAGTTATAATTATACTTTAGTTTACTCTCTCTTATAGGTTTACTTTATTTATATAATACCCTTTAGCTTCTTAGAGAGTAGATAGTTTAGCCTATTATATAGGGGTAAGCCTATGTAATAGACTGTAAATTATTAATTATTACTTTCCCTTAATCTTTTAATATATGTCTCTACATATGTCTTTAGAGTATTATACAACATTAATTACTCTAGTATAGAATTTAGTATTTTCTTTATAAGTATATTAGCTAGATTATCCTTACTATTAATCTATCTTACCTCTAATATCTCTTTCTTCTTATACAACTCCCATAGATACATAATGTCAATCATAAGTCTCTTTTTATTAGTTATTCCTAATTATATAAGATATTTATAGAGAGATCTTAAATCTAAGTATATAACTACTAGAATATTTAGTTACTAAAGTATACAAAGTATCCTATTTAACGTAGTACTTAGGGAAATCCCATTATCAAACCCTATAGTTATTCCATATAGCTTACTTATAAGTATGCTTTATATAACTCTCTTATACTTTGTTAAACTCTAGTAGATAATGTTCCTTTTGATTTTAAATTCTGTTGTTATATAAGCTATTTTCTTAGCAAGTATAATAATAAAACTAAGTTATAAAGTTAAGTCTATGTTATTAGTAAATAATCTATCTGTGAAGATATATATCTTTATATGCTAAAAGTCTAGTAAAACATAGCATAGTCCTCTATCTGGATTATTAATTTGCTATTAGATTTATATGTTTAACGTTTTAATATCTTTCTATCCTAGATCTATAATTTGTAATACAATTATAATGTTATATAATGCTTCTGGTTAATAGATTGATACTATATATGCTACTCTAGCTCTCTATAAAATGAACTGTTGTTTGGTATTGTATGCTATAGGGTTAATAGGTTTTAGTTGACTGATCTGGCCTTTTTATGTGAACCAGATGTTGTTATTATCTGTATAAATCTTTCCCCTATTAAAGTTAATCTTTTGGGTTAGAGAGAGGATAGTCTTTGGTTTTGCACAAAGACCCTTCTTTACTAATTCCTCTTCTTTCTTCTATAAGAACTTTAGGGTTGTAAATATTAACATATCGTCTGTCCATATAGCTGTAACATAGAACATGTCCTGGTTGCTATTAGTGAATAGGAGGCAGAGGTTATATATAGACTTTAGTATTCTTAAATCTACTTTATGGTATTCTAAGTAGGTCTTATACTAGTAAAGTTCTAATTCTATAAGCCTATATAATAGTTATATAATGTATAGGAGTATCCCTTCTAGATATTTCTCTTAAAGTTCTTTTAGAAGTTATATGATAATTATTCTAGTTAGTTAATTAGTTAACTAAGTATATGCTTAGGTAATATCTCTAAGTTTATACTAATATTTAAATGTTTATATAAGTATTAGTCTAATATAAATTAAGAGTCTCTAGCTTATCCTTTAGGTTATAGGTACCTAGGTAAGAAAGAATTTCTTCTCCTAGTCCTTATACCCTTATATAACCAGTCTTAATTTCTTATATACCTTATCTAATAGTCCCTTTAGTTTATATACTATGTATATAGAGTAAATCCATAAGTAACTATGTTTTAACTCTCTATATTATATAACTTCAAATACTCCTTAGTTAATAAGGTTTTTAATCTCCAGTCTATCTAACTCTTTATATAGTAGGCTAGGTATTGTTATAATATTATCCTATCTTAGCTTTAGTGCTAGCTTATAGTGATCTTTCTCCTTCTAGGATATATATATAATGCCTATCCTATTTAATCTTTATATAGCAGTTCTCTATCCTTTTTTTAGCCTTCCCCTTCTCTTTAGCTATTCCTAAGGGGTTAGTTATATAACTTCAGAATCTTATTCTTCTAGTATTTATTTCCTAAAGTATAGTTTAACATATGTTATATAAAACTAAGTTAGACTATTAACTATTCATATAGTAACTATATAGCCTTTAATACTATTAATCTTATACAGTCCTACCTATCCCTTGTTCTCTCTCTATATAAGTACCTTACTCCCCATAGGTAGTAATAATACCTACTAGAGGTTAGAGCTATTCCATATATTAATTATATAATTAATTTCCACTTCTATATATATACCTTAGAGCATTTTTATAGCCTTTTAGATAGCCTATACTTACTAGGTAATATCATATAATAGAGGTAAATCCTTGTTAATTCTTAGGTATATCCTAAAGACAAGCAGGGTTAGTACAATACCATATAATCTAGCTATATCATTCAGGGCCTTAACTGCTATTTAAAGGATCGTTTCCTTATCTATACAATATCCTAACTCTTTATAAAGGATGTTATATACATGCCTTAGGGGTATATATGCTCTTTCAATCTTACTAACTACCTAGTAGGCCTTAACTAGCATTTCTTTACACAATATACTCATAATCCTAGCATTATTCCTAAACTCTTCTGATATAAAATTAGTTCCTAAATTATATACAATATAGTCTAGTAAACCTATATAAGTATTAATCTAATATCTTATTAGGGTATTCTAGGTATCTCATATAGATAGTAATTTCAGGAATATAGCTCCTTAAAAGCTAGTTTCTATATCTATAATATATAGAGCATTCTTATCCCTTAGTTATACAATATCTACCATAATCTCATAATTAAAGTAGCTTTTATCCTTTAAGGAAAACTTAAATTGCCTTAGTACTAGATCATGCGATTAACAGTAATAACAGAACTTCTGGATTTTCTCTAAAATAGAGACATCAATATTATTATATCCTATACTCTTAAGGAGTTGATATAGGCAATCTATATAAGGGTATCTAAAATGTCTATAGAGTCTTCTAAGCTATTCTTCTATAAAGAATATTCTTAACTCTGTATAACTAAGGTTAAAGAATAGATATCCCTATTTTTAAATTATAGAGATCTAAGTCCTATCCTTCTACACAATCATATTGTTAACATTGTTAAAGTATACCCCTAGTCAGTCTATATTATATAATGAAAATAGAAATAGCGTTAGAGTATCTAGGATATGGTATATAACTTATCTAAGTAGGTTTTCTATTTTTATTATACTAATAGATATAATAGAAGTACTAGCTCTAAATTATACATTAGCTAATCCTAGTCCCCAGTCTATCTTTATACAAGGGTTTTCCCTTAAGTATACTAGTACTTAAGGTTTCCTAACAGTTAAGAACTTTACTAATCCTATATCCTATAGCTCTCCTTAGTATAATATTATATATAGGTCTTAGAGTATAAATTAGCTAGCCTCTATAGTCTTTAGTACTAAGAAGATATCTTCTCCTGTTATATAGTAGAAGAATGCTAATAATGTAAGGTATAATATTATCTCCTTATTGCCTAATATTTCTTCTTTATTATATAAGTCTTCTTTTTCTTTCTCTACAGAGCTTTTACCTTTAACACTTATAATATATAACATAAAGTTCTCTAGCTCTTAGTTTAAAAGTTTACAAGCTTAGAGGTATCGCTTCCTTACCTAGTTCCTTTCCTTATCTAAGTAGTTAGTTAACTAACATCTCTCCTTTTTATATATAAAATATCTCTTAGAGAGGTTTATATAATACAGTCTTAGCTAGAATAGACGTCTGTTTTCCCCTTTGTTAAATTAGGGTTTCTAAGACCCTTTTCTTTCTCTATACAATAGTTTCTAGCGGTCTCTATAGTTAGATATATACTGCCTATCTATAAAGAGGATTTCATACAATGTCTATTTCCTATCCAAAGCTACCTACATAGATACTCTTAGGTTAGAGAAAAACTCTTTGTATATATAATATGCCTTTAGGTTACTAAGGGCTGTTTCTAGCTCCTGGACCCCTTAGCATGCATAAATAACTTATATATAAAGCATGGTCTCTCCTTAGAAGTTAGATCCTAGGGCTTGTTATACAATAGGAAGTTTATTAAGGAGTAGATCTAAGATCTCTATGTTGTTGTTCTCTAGGTTCTCTCTCTTAACTTATATAAATATTATTATAGTCTAGTCTATATAGTATAATATATGATTGTTACTAGTATTAAAATACTTGTCTAGTATGTCATACATCTTGTCCTATTTCCTTATAGGGCTTATAAAGTATAAGAAGAACTCTTCTATATAACCTAAAAGAATATCAGAGAAGATTATATAATACCAATCTTCTATAATCCCTAGACATCAGTAAACACTGATAAATATCTTTACCTTATTATAGAGGATATTATATAGCTTGCCTATATAATTTCTTTCTTTTCTCTATCCCTTGTAGAACGCTAAAACTAGACTTAGTTTATATAGTCTATTTTAAACTATTTAACATAGTAGAAGGTTATATATATTATCTTTCTAATATAGAGGTATTATATAACTTTAGTACTTTAGAAAACTATTAACCTCCTAGGTAAATCTTAAGGCTAGCAGTATATTCCTAACTACTGATTAGTCTTGTACAGTAGATTAGTAATCTTTTACTAAGTTATGCAGTTGTTTAATAGATTCTACTGCTTGCTTAGTATTTACCTAGGTAGTTACTAGTTAAGGTTGTTATACTAGTATATATAATATACTGCTTAGAGTATTTATTATATATAAAGGACCTAGTAAATTATAGGTGTTTCTGATTCTTTATATAAGGTTAATAATTTAATCGTTTTCATCTAGGTATAGGTTTAGGTATATCCCCTTCTTACTAATTTACTTAAGAAGTTCCTAGATAAATAATCAAAAGACTTATCGCTAGTACTCTAATATCTAATCTTTAAAGTCTAAAAGGATTATACATTTAAGTAAAGATTAGTCTTAATTTATATAGATTATCTAATAAAGTTTATATACTACATAAGTAGTAAGTCTTTTCTTACTTTATTAAGTTATTATTAGGTTAATTTCCCATTTCTCTATTTAGAATTAGGGTATTATTTGTAATCTCTAGGTTATAAGTAAGATACTACTTCTATCTACTATATCTTTATATAAGAAGGTATAGTTAGATAGAGCTTGTACCCCCACATTATCTTAAGGAGATTCTAATACCATGATAGTAGTTATTTCATAATATATAATATTAGGTTAATAGTAATAGTTATATAAATACTATATACTATATCAGATGTTTATATAATAGTAGAGAGGATCTTTATAGTTATCTCTATACTATTATATATAGGGGAAGGTAGTATAAGTAGTATTACAGTAAATTAGTCCTTAAACCCTTCTACAGTTAGGTAACCTCAGGATCAATCTATTATACAACTCAAGCCTTATCTCTTCACTCTTACTAATCTGTGATTATCCAAGCAATCACTAATCAGTATTAAATAGACTGTCTCCTATCCATAAGAGTCCAGTACATACATACTGGGGTAAACAAAGTATAAGGTAAGGCATAATTCTATTGTTATAACTATCTTTCCTAACTACCTAGTTATTAGTCATACAAATAGATATATCTATCTATTTAGCTAACTAACTTAGGTTAGATCATGACTAGTATTTAACTCCTCACCTATAACCAAGGTCTAGATATCTATCCTATAACCTTTATACATTAACTATAATTCTTAGTGGGTATCATACGGTCATATGATATTAACATTCTAATATCTACTCTTATTATTACTTCTTAGAGATAACCCTAGTAAAGTTAGATAACTTTATCTAGGTAAGCAATACTACTATCTTAATTAAGAGATAGAGTAATATACTTATCTATATAAAATAGGGTAATTACTAAGTATAATTTATACTTAAAAGAGTTACCTATTATCTATTACTATTATATAACCTAGTATTATATATAATACTTAAAATAAGAAATAATTAGTAATATGATAATAGTCTAATTAATAATTGTATATATATAGTAAAGGACTACTCTGTAATATTTAATATAAATAAAATTACTAGTTAATAGGTTATTAAGGCTAGTAAGAATTATAATAGTCTTTATACTATATCAGTAGCATACCTAGCAGTAGTAAATACAGATATAGTTATAGTAGCCTTAGTATTAATAGACTACTACTAAAGGAGTAAGCTAGTTAAAGCCAACTACTAATATAACTATCTTAGCTACCTAGGTAGCTATATACTCTATAAAATAACTACCTAAGCCTGTGGTATATAGATAAAAGGAGATATACTAGAGATATCTATTATATTATATACAGTATATATAATAATTAAAATATAATAGTAAATATTATATTAACTATAGAAGTTAATTAACTATATAGAGGTAGGTAATTATATTATACTAGACTTTTACCTATTTAAATAAGGCTATAGTAGATATAAGTTAGCTTTACTACTTAGCAACTAAAAATCTAGCTTTATATAAGACTATTACCTATAATAATATACTTCTAAGGCTATTAAAATAGCCTTAGTAAACTTTATATAATTAATTAAAGTATATAAATTAATAGAAGTATAAGTAATTAAGTATAATAATAAGATTATAACTACCTATCTATAGGTAAAGAAGGCTATAAAAAGTATAGGAATCCTATTTAAGGCCTTAGTACTTAATATATGAGTATAAAATAGCAGTATAGAGAGGATTACTATAGTAATTAAGGAAAAAGCCTATATGATAAAGCTTAAGTTAAAATTACTAGTATTACTATAGCTAGAGATTCTAAAAGTAGTAGTATACTTATATGACTAAATACTAGCTAAATCTTATAGCTAGAGATCTCTATATTAGATCTCGTATATAGTAAGAGAGTAGCTATTATCTATACTATACCTTAGCTATTTACAAGTATTTAGCTACTACATATATATAATAACTTTAAATACTTAACTTAGCTAAAATTATCTCTAGTACTTCAAAGCAAAGGTATATATTAGCTATCTAGTTGGTTATATATTAACTAATCAGTACTATATATATATCCCTCTAAAGAATAAAGTTATTATATCTTATAATATAATATTTAATAAAGATAGATACTTTTCTAGAAAAGAAGATAAATAGGTAGATAAGTTAAGTAATGTAGATAAGGCTATAATTTACAAATAGATCTAAAAAGTAATTAAAAAGAACTTTATAAATATCACTAATAGTAAGAATATTATAAAAGAAGATATAATAGAAATTCTAAACTAAACTACTAGTAAAATACTAAAAGAAGTTTATAAATATATAAAGTTATACTTTACATTAATCATACTACTAGAATCTCTAAATACTCTATTTATTATACTACTATTAGATATACTTAATAGAAAAGAGTAAGAAGACTATAAATATTATTATAAAGTTTAATATATTAACTATATTATATATTAAAAGTAAATATATTTATGAGAATCTTAGAAAGCTATATTTATAGCTAGAACTGTTAATAGTCCTTGCTATAATACTTAGAACTAGTAAGCTACTTATATAGCTAGGACTGTTAATAGTCCTTACTATAGTCCCTAGAAAATCTTAAAGCAAGACCTCTTATCCAGTAAAAGTATAGGCTAGCCCCCTAATATTAAGAAGGATAATATAATAGAAGAAAATCTATCTAACTTTAGTAATAAGACAATAGTACCTTAAAATATAGCTATAAGGCTAGCTATAAGGCTGTATTAGAAGGATTTACCTAGGTTACTGAAGGTATATACTAACTTAAAAAACTACCTATTTATAGAGGATTTTTATGAGGCTAAGAAAGCTTATTTATAGAGCTATAATACTATTAATAGCTAGGTTAAAGTTAATATAGAGAAAGCTAGTAATAACTAAATACTTAATTACTAATAGGTATATACCTATAAGCTAAGTAAATATAGATTTCTTATAAGGTTTAAGGTATACCTTATTATTTATAGTAATTAGTAGCTAAAAGATATAATCTATAATATATATATATAGTAATACGAGTAAGACTTTTATTTTAATTACTTATTATAATTATAGTTAAGTTAGACTTAGAATTACTTTAATTCAATATAGTAAATATATTTATATATACTAATATAGATAAGATAGTATTTATAAGACTTCTTTTAAGATATCTAAGCTATAGTAGTAGTAAGATTATCTACTTATAAAAAGCCCTTTATAGGTTATAATAATTACTACTACTATAGTAAAAGTACCTAGAAAAGAGGCTTTAAGAACTTAGATTTATACTAGTTACAAGGGAGCTATACTACTAGTAAAAGAGAGCTATTATATTCTTCTTCTATATTAATAATTATATTTTTATATTTCCTAAGTTATTATAATAGGAAGCTAATAAGGTAATTAATAGTATAAAAGAAAGATACTACTTAGAGAGTAGTAATAAAATATAATAGTTTCTTAGTAAAGAAATTCTCTATAATAAATAATAATAAAAGATATAGCTATTATAGTTAGTATATATTAAAAAGATAGTAAAGCTAATTAATAATAAAACCTAGCTACTACTAGATAATACCCTAATAGGTAATAAAGAACTTTTACTCTTATAGTAGATAGTAGTAAACTATAAAGTTATAAGATATTGGTAAAAAGTTAGATTAATCTTATATATAGTAGTAATAATAAGATCTAATATTGTATTTATAGTAAGTTAGCTAGTGAGATTTAATTATAACCTATTAGTAGCCTATTAGAAGGTAGTAAACTAGGTACTATAATACCTTAGGTATATGGCTAGCCTTTACTTTAATTTTAAGCCTAATAGAGAGCTTATTATTATATTAGATGTAAGCTTTAGAGATAACTTAATCAACTATAAGAGCTTATAGGCTTTTACTATTAAGCTATATAGTAGACTTATTAGCTAGAGGGTAAATAAGTAGTAAATAGTAATTACTTTAATAAGTAAAATAGAGTTACTAGCTTTATTATAAGCTATAAAAGAATTAATATTTATAAGCTAATTAATTACTAAGCTTATTACTAGTAGTAATACTTTAAATATATTACTAAAGGGTATAATATAATATAATAATTAATAGATAATTAGCCTTTTAACTAAGGAGTTAGTTTAATTATAAATATGCTTTTATTATATATATATATATTATTACTAGCTATATTAAGAGATTATAGATAGTTATATTAAAGTTATATATACCTTATTAGTAAAGCTAATAGTAGATAGTTTAATAAAGGCCTTACTAAAGTAACAATAGCCTGTATTTCTATAGTAATTAAATCTTAGTAATTGAACTATGTAGTTAATATAAAACTACAAAGAAGAATTAAGTAAGGATAAATTACTAATATAATTAAAGTAATAAGTACTATAGTAATAAATAGTTAGCTAGTATAACTCTAACTAGGAGGGTAAAATTATATAATTATACTAGTTAGTAAAAGTAAATTATTATAGAGATATAACTAGTAAATATTAATATTATAACTAATTATTAATATAACTAATAAAACTTTAACTATAAATTTCTTAATAACTAAGTAATATATATAGTTAGTAATTTTATTATTATAATTACCTTAATTAAAGCTAAAAGTTAATATAAATCTAATTATAAAAGACTATTATTTTAAGTTAGAAAGTTATAATAAAAGATAAAAGCATAGTTAAAACTATACTTTAAGAATAATTATATATATAGACCTATAAGAGCTATATTAAATATAATAGTAAGTATATAGGGCCTAAGATTATTATAAGTATAATATAGCTTTACTAAGTAAAAGAACCTTAGTTACTATATATTTATATTATTAAGCTTAGACTTATATAAGAGAGCTAGTAAGCTTTATAGATATAATTACTATCAAGTCTTTTTACCTCTACCTAGGATTAAACCCTAGAGCTCTAGTATAAGTTACTATCTTATACTATAATTATTTAATAGAGAGTAATACTACTAGACTATATATACTCTAGTTTTAATTATTATTAATTAATTAATTACTACCTTTTATAATAAGTAATTAGTAGTTATAAGAACCTATAAGAATATAAAAGAAAGGTATAAAAGGGTAGTAATTACCCTATCTATTAATTAGTTAGATTAAACCTATAAATAGCTTTAATCTAAGAGGGTGTGTTAAAGTAAGTGTAATATACTAGCAAATAGCATGGACCTCCAGGCCTATTGGGCTGCATTGGGAAAGGTCTGCGGCGAAATGTCAGTTGATATCTATGGGATGGATTTTGCCAGCCAAAATATCCGGAATCCGATGACCACGTGCATTTGGATCCTGAGGTAACACAATAGCTATAAATGTGCGGGGAATCCCATGGAAAATAGCGACATAGTTACACATACACCAGCAATTAACCAGGGATTTTCACTGTAATTATCCACGTACTTCAACAGGAGATTCCGCGCAGCCGCAAATAACATTAGCTCTAGACTTGCTCCCTGGTTACAGTTTTCATTCTACTGCCATAGGAAGACAGGTACTGCAGGTAGACGCGGGCGATTAGGTAACAGGGGAGATGTATGGCTATTTAGTCTTCAGGGTCCTGGTGGGTGGGTTGTTGACGAAGACGTAGCTCGGAGAGCTACATATCGGAATTGCAGAATTTTCAGGCAGATATACTAGCGGAGACGCTCGGTCCTTGTATATTGTGCAGAACAGGGGAGCATCATCACCGAAGCTTTTGCTTTGTGCTAGAGTTGGTTTCCCTGACCCGCTCGTGATACTATAGTCCTTGGTCTAGCCGGTGCGGCCCGGTCTGACCGTCGGCCCGGCATTGGAGCTCCACCTAGCTCCACCTAACCCTAGCCTATCTATTTAACTGCTACTAGCTGTAGGCCTAGATGTTACGATCTAACCAGTTGGGTACTGGCCGACGTGACTATGTAGTACAGAACAGGGGGGATTAATGCAGAAGCATTATTACCAAAGCTTTTGCTTTATACTAGAGTTAGTTACTCTGACCTCCTTATGACGTGGTAGCAGGTAAGCTGACCATCGGGGGTTACCTGACCAAACCCCTACAAAAGAGTGCTAGGTGGGTCTGCCCAAGAGATAACCTAACCATGGTTAGGTGACCCTCTGCCGTATTTTTATAATTAGCTAAAAAAGAAAGTTACTTAATTAGGTTAGTGCTAGTTACTGATTATACCTATAATCCCTCTAGACCCTATCCTATATAAGGGTATAACCTATTTATAACTCTTCCTCTTCCCTTCCTTAACCCCTTTAATAACAACAGTAAGGCCTCTATCCCCCTCCTCTTCCTACCCCTATTCCCTTCCCTTCTCTAACTAATTTTAAATTAGTTTAGTAAATTCTCTTACTATGCCTTCTTATAAGGATACTGTAAGTTCTATCCCTTTCCCTACTAATTTAGAATCCCTTTTAAATTAATTTAGCTTAAGTACTAGTAGTACTTTGTTAGTAAGGTTAATAGCTACCTTAATAAATATCTAGCTAACCTCTTACCCTTTCAGTTTAATAAGGTAAGTAATTTATAATTAATTCTTTTTTACTTTTAAACTAGTTTTTAATTAATTTAAGATAACAAAATCATACTTACCCTAAGAGAGGTTTACTACTACTTTAGTAGTAAGTCTAGCTTTATTACTTATATTAAGGTATATTTAACTAATTTATAAGTAATTTATAATTAATTCTAACCTAATTCTATAGAATATTTACTTTAGCTCTAAGTCTAACCTTAAGAATTATATTAAGAAGTATAAGCTAAATAGTATACTAGTTATAGTTAAAGGCTATAAGTTTAGTACTAATTCTATTAAGAATAATAATAAGGCTATAGGTAAGTGATTTAGAAGTAATTTATAAGTAATTTAGAACTGATTCTCTTTAGAATTCTATAATTATATTATTAGTTTTACTACTAGCACCCTTAATAAGAGAGATATCCTAACCCCCTCTAAGAAGTATAAGGCCTAGACCTCGCCCCCCCTCCTGTGTATCCCTATGCATAAGCGTAGTAAAGTCTCTTTAGTAAGTAATTTATAACTAATTTAATACTAATTTATAACTAATTCTAAATTAATTCTAGCTTAATATAGCTTAGATATATAAGGATACTAGCTTTACTAGTTAGTATACTTATTACACTACTACTAAGAAGAGTAAGTTTCTAACTAATTTATAGCTAATTTATTACTAATTCTAAATTAATTTAGAGTCCTACCCTACTACTAAGTATAACTCTAATTATAAAGTTTAGGCCTACTTTAAGTATAAGGATAAGATCTAAATTTAGTAGAAGTTACTTATAAATTGGTTTAATATATATTTAGAATTGCTTTAGTAAGGTAATACCTAAAGCATTTAGCAGAGTTAAAAAGGGAATCTTCTGATCTAGAATCACTTCAGAATCAGTTTAGTAGTAGTTAGTTTCTAAGTTCTTAGAATCAATTTAGAATTACTTTTTTAAAAGTTCTTCTTTATTATTAAGTAATATAAATTTATTTCTTATAGTTTAATATAATATAATATATCTTATAAGGACTTATAATTAAATAATATATATAAATATAATTAAACTTATTATAATATACTTATATAATAAGTTATCCATCTTTTTCTATCTTTTTTCTTTTATATAAGTTAATTTAATTATAATATATTAAATGAATTAAAATTACTTATTACTTTTTCTTTTTTTTTAAATTATTTTATAAATTCATATATTATATTTAGTATTTTTATAATTAACTGATTATATTCTTATTTATAGTTATAGTTTAATACTTTTTATATAACTCTCTTTTTAAAAGTTATTTCTTTTTCTAGTAGTTCTTAATATTACTTTTTCTTATTTATAATATTTTTATTTTAGTAATATTAAGTAACCTTTTAAAATGTAATTAGAAATTTTTACTTTTTAATACTTATTTAATATCTATATTTCTATATAAAGCTTATAAGTCTTAGTCTTAAAAATAATAACCTTATATAATAACTTATTAAGTTCTTTAGTTTAAAAGTTAATAAGGTTATATATTATTATTAATAAGATATTTTTTAAATATTTAGATTTTCTTTTTAATAGAATTAGTATTTTATATACTATTTTGTATTATAAATAGTATCTTTAGATCTTAAAAGCTTTAACTATATAAATATAAGTTTAATAATATTAGTATTTTTAATTTAGAATCTAAGTAAAAATAATAACTTTAAAATTAAAAGGTATAAGATTTATTTATTTAAAACTAGTTTATATATTATTTTTACTTATTAAGATAAAAAATAATATTTTAAAAATAAAATATTATTACTTTTTATATATTTTTTACTTATTATATAAGCTTTATTTTTATTATATAAGCATTTTAATAAGCTAAACTAATATTTATATATATATATAATAAGTAGGCTAATATAGTAAGTAGGCTACTTCCTTATTATACCTTAAAGGCTACTTTTTTAGCTATTTTTTAAAAATCAAAATCAATCTTAAAAAAGGTCTAGTTTTCTATATTAGGCTTTAATAAGGGTTATATTATCAGAAATAATACTATAGAAAATACCTACTTACCCTAACCCTTATATCTCTTATCTAAACCTCTAGATAAGTAGTTAACTAGGTATATAAGGGTTAGGGTAAGTAAGTATTTTCTATAGTATTATTCCTTATAATATAACCCTTATTAAAGCTTAATATAGAAAACTAGACCTTCTTTAGGCTTAATTTTGATTTTTAAAAAATAGCTAAAAAAGTAGCCTTTAAGGTATGATAAGGAAGTAGCTTACTTACTATATTAGCCTACTTATTATATATATATATTATTTAATACTAGAAAATTAAGATTTATATAATAAATAGATAATACATAAAAAGTAATAATATTTAATGTTTTATAATATTTATTAAAGTTAGTTAATTTATAATTATTATAATTATTAAGAATTAAAAGATAATAAAAATCTTTTATATACATATACATATGTTAGTTAAAATACTTTAAGTAACTAATTTAAACTAGTTTTATTCGTTATATATTTATTTTTATTTAAATGAATATATTATATAACTAGTGGAAATTAGTTATTAATATACTAAGAGAAAAGGTAATATTTATATTTTATAATAATAACTATATAAAAGTAATATTTCATTATTTATATATGTATCTTAAAGAATAAAAACCTATTTATAATTACTAAGTTACTTTATAAAAAGCTTTCTCTTATAATTAGAAGTTATAATAACTTTTATATATAATAATATTTCTATTAAAAAGCTAGTTTTATTAAAATTATAAATATTATAATTTTATATTTTATACTTTAATTATAGTATTACTTAGAAACCTTTAAAAGTAAAAATTATTTTTTATTTAGATATTTTTAGATTCTTTTTAATAATTTAAAAAGTAAAGATAATATAACTTTTAATTAATATAGATTATATATTTATATAACTATAAAGAAATATTTATATAAAAATAAAAAAAGTAAAAAGTAAGAAAAGTAAATAACTTATTATACTATTAAGAAGTATTTATAGAAACCTTTTATTAAGTAATAATTCCTTCTAAATTCAACCTAGTCTGATTTAGAACTAACTTAGAACTACTTTAAAACTAATTCTCTTATAACCTTTGTTGCTATTCCCCAATTTCTAACCCCCTTTTCTCTAATATAAGCTTCTTTTCCTCTAACTCCAGCCTTTTTTTCTCTAATTTAAGTAACTCCCTCTTTTATACTAAGCTTTCTTCTTTATTTCTCTATACTTCATTCCGCTAATTAACTACTGAAGCCCTTTATAGACTATTGCTCTGAGTATTTCTAATAACTCTAGAGAAAGTAGCTTGACTTAGACTTAGGGATCAATTCTAAATGTGTTCTAAATGTCTTTGTGATAGGTTCCTAGTAGCTCTAGAAGGAGTATAAGATTGACTTCTTAATGTACTTTGGGATAGCCTTTGGGATCTATTTTATGATAGTGGAAGTAACTTAGAAGGGGTTTAGGAGGGAGTTTAAACTAATTCTATTAACTCTATAATAGACCCTTTATTTAACTACTATTAGGTTTAGTATTCTAGAAGTATATATTTAATACGTTTATTATCTTATTACTATTAGTACTTCTATTAGTATATATGTTTTACCCCCAATTAATTCTAAATTAGTTTAAAACTAATTAAAATAGACTTTAGACTTCTTACTAAAGTAGCTAGTAGTAGTATTATAATACCTAATTAAAGAGGTACCCTACTATATAAGAGGTATCCTAAGTATTATAAAGACTATATCTTATTCTATAATATATTTATTATATTTAGTATACCCAAAGTAATTCGGAATAAATTCTTAAGTAGTTTAGACTTAGTTCTAAATAGACTCTAATATACTAGTAAATATAAATAAAAAGAGAAATATATTAACTACTCTATATATATAAAGCCTTATATAATACTTTAATAGTATTTATATAAGGTATAAGTTTATTCTAATTATCTAAAGTTGTTTTAGAATACTTCTAATTTAGACTAGTAGTAATTATTATTTAAGCCTTATACTAAGCCTATATAGTTACTCTAGGTTTACCTTAAGAAGATATTAGCCTTAAATTAATTCCTAATTAATTTAGAATAAACTTAGAATGCCTTTAGAACTACTTACTAGCTAGGAGACTATAAAGTAGCTAATAGTCTTTTTCTAACTAGTAGAGTAAGAGGCTTTATATCTAGTTAAATAATAAGTTTAGATCCTAATCTTCTACGTAATACTGCTTAATACCACAAATAAAGTAGACTATATAAAAGTATATATAGCGCTTAACCTACTAGTCCTATAGCTAGTATTTAGGATTATATTCCTTTAAGAGGTATTAGCTAAAACCTTCTAGAATCAGTTTAGAACCAGTCTAGAAGCAGTTTAAAACTACTTACTAATTAAATTCTTATAATCTTAGTTAATAGTAATACCTACTAAGCCCTTATTATAGAGGTACTTCTAGTAAACTATATATCTATATCACTTCTTAAGAACTTAGAATATAATAGTATATATTAGTTTATATATATCTATACTCTTATAGTTTGTATATACCTATATAAGTAGGATTACTAAGATCTAGTCTAGAATTAGTATAAAGCCTATTTAAAATTAATTTAGAAGTAATTCTTAATATACCTTTTGAAGAAAAGGTACTATAAAAGCCCTAAACTACTTTAACCTTATACTAGCTAGTAAGATACTTAAAGTTAGTATCTAACTAAAAGGTCTTAAAGGCTGCCTTTTTCTATAGCTTAGCTTACTCTTTATAGAAGGTAATATATATATAGTTACCCCTATTATCCTTAAAGTACTAGATATACTAGAGATAATTAGTTTAGAATCTTATGTAAAAGCCTTCTAAACTAATTAGGAACTAATTCTTAACGCATTCCTACCTAGATTTAGTACCTACTTTAGGTATATTAATAATTATACTAGACTACTAGCTAATCATAACCAGCAGGGAAGCTTATAGCTTCTTACTTTTAAATAAGAGCTTGAAGAAAGTCTATATTCAAGAGACTTATATAGATATTAATAATACTCTTCTTACTATAGGTATTATAGAATCCCTAGAGCTCTAGAGACTAGAGGAAAGCATCTAGAATTAATTTAAAATTAGTCTTAAATCAGTTTAGAAGTAGTATAAAAGGATTCCTTACTTAAGCTAGTCTTAGGCTAGTTAATCTTTTAAATTACACTCTAAAGCCTATATATAATACTTATTAGTAGCTTTATTAGAGGGGGTAGTAGATAATAATAAACTCTATGTAATATTAATAGAATAACTAGAGTTAAAAAGAGGTTAAGTAGGATCTAGAAGTTAAATTTAACTAAGTAAGATATCTAGAGAATTAATTCAGAAATAATATAATTTATATCTATAAAGAACTAATTTAGTAGGTATTCAAAATTAGTTTAGAATTAGTTCTTATATTATATTGCTTTAGCTTCTAGCAGTTACTTATAAAGAGATAGCACTCCTTATAATATATCTCTAATATATCCTCTCCTTAGAAAATAGTCTCTATAAGAGCTAAATAAGATTAAAACTTAATAAGAGGAAATCTTATATAATAAGTCTTATTCTTAAAGCTAGATTTACCTTAGTACTTATATAAGGCTATAAGCTAGGAAGTTCTAGTAACAAACTATTAAGAATTAGTTTAGGATTAATTCTAAACCTATTCTAAATCTATCTTATTATAGTTCTATTTACTTACCCCATAGTCTAACTTAAGTATCTAAAAGGAGTAATTAAGGTAAAAAGGTATATAGGTAGTCTATCTTTCAAACTACTATTATTATACTCTTACCTATCTTAAAGGTAGAGTTAGTAAAAGAACCTATTCTAAATCTATTAAGAATAGATTTAAAACTACTTATACTACTGCTTTCTTTTTAAGGTTAGGCTTATATACCTTTCTCTAAAGCTCTATAATATCTTAAACTATTTTAGAAGTAACTTTTTAATACTTCTAAAAAGGTAGATTTTAGTTAAAATAAGAGCAAGCTTTTCTTTTAATATAATTATATATTAAATATAAATAAATAGTATTTTAAAGAAAGACTAATATAGTATACTTAGCTAGAAAAGTATATATATAGTTATATTAAACCTATTAAGTATTAGTTTTAAATTAGTTTAAAATCTCTCTTAAATTAATCTAGACTTAGTTCTCTACTCTATTCTAAGAAGCTTTAATATTATCTTCTTTAATTATTTAGGTATCTATAATATATAGAATACCTTCTTTACTTATTTTAAAATACTTAATAATATAAAGTATATAAATTATCTTTTAGATAAGAGTATATATATTATAAAAGCTATAATACTTACTTTATAATACTTTTACTAATACTAGTATTAGACTTAGTATAAGCTCTAAATAGGGTTTATCTTAGTACTAAGTTAGTTCTAAATACATTCCTAGTCAGTTTAAAAAGCTTTCCCTGGAGTAACTTACTAGTTAAGGGGCTTGGGGAGCTTAGATAAGATCAAAGGTATACAAGGTATCTCTTGCAGTACTATCTAGTTATGCTTAGCAAAAAAGTAGTATCCCTTCCTCAAGGGGAGGGAATACATTATTATTATCTATTTAGAATAGGTTTAGAACTGATTCTAAATTACTCCTATGTGGATATGTAGAAGGGAAAGTTTAGATAACCATGAGGTTACCTGACCATGGTCATATAACCTCCTGCCTACCCCACTTCTGAAATTCTTTGTGGGGCTTTGGTTAGGTAACCCCCCCCCTCTGATGGTCAGCTTACCTACGTCCTCCTTATGACACTAAATTAGCTACTTAATAATCTATGTAGTTAAAATGTTCTCGACCGCCATAGGCAGCCTAGACCAGTTCACCCGATATTGTGAAATCACAGTACATTTAACCCTTTAGAAGCACCTCTGACCTGTGCCGTATCTCGATGATCCAATGCATTACGGATACCCAATAAGTCAGAGCAACTGCTGACTTAGACCTCACTTCGACCATGGCGCGAGTTACCCCGTGGCGCCCGTCCATCGGTGTGGCTCGGCGATGGCGATCAGCCACAGCCAGAGTCGAGGGCCGTGGCTTGACATACCGGCGACTGCGGCACTGTTGAACCTACCCTCAAGGTCGTGATAGCTTCAAGGCCACTGCCAGCCACACGATGACTCCCTTGCCAGTTTACCTAATATAGTAGAATCTATTGGATTATAGGGATTATATAAATATATATATATATTAATACAGGTTAATACCCGGCCCCAGAATGCCCATCTCTCATCGGCCGTCAACGGCAACGAGCCCGACGGCAAGGTGTTCGACCTCGTCTTCTTCGACCCGCGAGGTGTCGGCTTGTCGACCCCGCGGATCTCGTGCTTCGATGACCCGATCGCCCGTCAACTGTGGCATCAACTCGGGACCCTGTACGACGGCGTCGACGTCTCGGACGGCCTGTTCGACCGGCTCTGGGCGAGGACCCTCTCGCTCGGAAAGGTGTGCGACCCGGGGGACTCGGCCTCCAAGGCCTTGGCCCTGAGCACCGTCTCGACGCCGTTCGTTGCGCGCGACTTGCTGGCCATGGTCGAGCAGAGCGGCAGAGAGAGGGAGAGGAGGGCGAGCGAGGCGTTGGCGCGTGAACATGGACCACGCGGCGCTGCCGTCGTCCCGCAAAGGCTACGTTACGAACCAGGGCACGAGCTGCTGCAGTACTGGGTAAGACATGACCCCAACCCCCCGACAGACTTCGATTCCCGTCTAAAGCTTTCTTTCTTTTTTTTCTTCTTTCCATTAGGGTTTCAACTACGGCGCCTTTCTGGGCGGGGACCTTTGCGAGCCTCTACCCCGACCGCGTCGGGCGCATGATCGTCGACGGGTGCGGCGACTGGGTCGACAACGCGTCGGGGGAGTTCCGCGGCTACCTCGTCGACACGGACAGGGAGTGGCGCGAGTTCTTCAACCTCTGCCACGCCGCCGGGCCGGACAAGTTGCGCTCTGTACGACGAAAAGGGCCCCGGCCCCGCGCAGCAGGCGGTCCACGACCTCCTCGGCGACCTCGAGACCAACCCCGTCGTGGTCGCCGAGGAGGGCATGCTGTTCCCCGAGGTGTTCTCGCAGAGGGACCTCGTCCGGGCGGTGTTGGGCTCCCTACACCGCCCGTACCGCTCGCAGAACTGGATCAGGCTCGCCGAGACCCTGGCGGCCCTGGTCAACGGCACCGTCACGCGGGCGGTCGTCGACATGCTCCCGTCTCGCGGGCTGCGGACGTCGGCCGACGAGTGCCGCACGCCCGACTGCGTCGTCGAGTACATTGGGCCAAGGGTCGTGGAGCGAGTCCGGTTTCGGGGTCTACTGCACCGACAGCGCCAACTCGTCCAGGCACGTCACCAAGGCCGAGATGGTCGGCTGGGCCGAGGGCCTCAAGAGGCAGAGCCCGCTCTTTGGCGGCATGTTCGCCCTGTCGTCCAGGCTGGCGTGCGCCGGCTACCCGGTCCGGCCGAAATGGCGCTTCGACGGCCCGTTCGGGGGCAAGACCAAGACCCCGATGCTCTTCGTCGGCAACTCGCTGGACCCCGTCGCGCCTCTCGAGGGCACGAGGCTGAACGTGCCCAAGTTCGAGGGCGCCAGACTCCTGCAGCAGGATTCCGTCGGTCACTGCTCCATCAGCGCGCCGAGCCAATGTACCGTCGGTCACATTCGGCGGTATCTCGTGTCAGCGGAGCTGCCCGAAGCCGGCACAGTTTGCCCCGTTGACTTTTTGCCATTCGACATTCGGGAATGGACTGTTTAAAAGAGGCCGGCGGTCGTGGGCAATTTAAACATCTCTAGACGAGGACGATGGTGAGGTATTCAACGCGTCGCCAGGATGCAGCACGACAGAGCACATGGTGACCAAACATTGCTGTATAGAGCAGTGTGTGGAGGTCACGCATGTGACGGCTAAAAAGACGCCGAACATACCTATGCCATGCGAGTAGACTTTTGATCGTCCGGTGGAATATGGCTGCGAGATAGTTCCGTCGCCAGACAAAACCGTTACCGAGCCATATCAGCATCTTTCAGCATGAGACTCTCGACTACGAGGCCCTCTCTACTTTGCTAGTGTCGTGCTTCCACAATGCCAAAGGTCCAAAGTGAACAAACACGACTCGAGACGGAACACCCCAAAGTCTAAACAAAGCCCAGATGTCTCTGTCATGACACGGCCCGCAAACTGCAGCGTCCTCTCACCAATCTCCCCCACAGACGACGCATCTCATCGAGATGGTGACATGTCGGGAGAAGCGGCTCTCGAGCCGTTTCCACGCGGCCCGACTGATACAGAATTCAAGAAGGAGAAGAATAAGACGACGAAAAAAAAACGTCAACACGTGGCATGCCCAAGGCCGCATGCCCCCAAGAAAGACGACGAAAGCGTTCATGCGCTGGACTGGAATGAGCCCTATTCGCTCCACTCCCCGTATGACAGCGGACGCGCCCAGTCTTCTTGACGAAGTATATCGAACTAGCGCATGTCCGCTCACGGCTGCCGATCTGAAGCGTCCGTTCTAGCGCCCAACCCGCACCAGACAAGGCCGGGGAGAGGGGGGGCTGCGACCTCGTTCAGCCTTGACGACGCAGCGACGGGGCCTCGCGAGGCGGTGCTCTGACGGCGGGGGAGGTTCATGCAGGTTCCTTTTTGTTTCCAATGGGAAGAGGACAAAATAAGAATATGAGAAGAAGAAAAACGGGGGAAAAAGAAAAAGAGAAACACCCGCTTGGTCCCGCGTCCACGCGCGTGGGATGCGACACAAGCCACCGCGTTTTGGCATTCCTTCTACCGTCCGTCTAGAAACTTCTGCGCCATGTAGAAAGGGGGAGGGGGGCGGAGGGTCGGTCAATGCCCTCCCTTCCTCTCTCTCTCTCTGTCTCTCTCTTCTCTAGGAACTCACGCTCCGATGATGCAACTGGAACGAGCTTGGAATCCTTCCCTGCGGCGCAGTATCGGCAGCGTCATCGCTCGGCCGAGCGCGGCAGGGGGAGGGGGTGCGTGTGTGAAGCTGTTCCTTGGAATGCGACAAACCGGCGGGGGAGGGAGGAGAAAGGGGGCCGCCGACATCCATTGAGAAAAGGCGTCATCGTCGAGGGTACCCGAGGTGGGCTGAATGGCCTCTGGGTTCTGACTCGAAGGGTTAGTCGAGTGACACCCGAGTTCCTGACAGACGATTAGGCGCGGGCGGCCAGGAAGACGACAGCGGGAGGTGCCAGTAGTGTCCGCCCGAGCAAGAAACGATGCACCGCCCGGTCGTTGGGGGGGAGGGGGGAGCTTATCCGTTGCAAGCTACATAGTATTTCCCTAGAGCCCTTCTTTGATGACCGTCGGCCACGAGCGGGAGGGGGGCGCAAGTCTCGTGATGCGCATCTTGGCGGAGGCCCTTGAAGCTTTGAGCAAATCACTGTCCGAGGGCTTCGCTTGGGTTGAGGGAAACCCCCAGCGACGGTTCGACCGAAGGACCCTGGGTCAGGCCGACCGCCAGCCTGGTCTCCGGGTGACCTTGGCCGGCGTTGGGCGAGGCCTGGGTGATGGGATTGTTCCCGTCTGGGTGGGTGATACTTGTTGGAGGGAGAGTCATGCTGCTTTTCCCCCGCTGTGTCATTGAGACACCCATACCCGGTTCGGGCTGAGCGGGAAAAGGGGGGGAGGGGAGGGATGCCGTGTCGAACTAGAAGCTGGTTGCTATTTATTCCACGTGGGTAGGCCGAACGAGACGGAATCGGGGGAGGGGCATGTTCGGGTGTCGGCGTGTCGTTGATAGTCGCTGGTGGTTGTTGAGGCAAGTTGCCTTTTCACATCTACACATGTCTACTTGACGCGGCCATTGTTTGACAGCCCCGTTCAAAATATAGGGCCGAAGCGCAGTAGTGTGTATCCTTATGGAAATTAGCTCTCGCTGTCGGCTGGAACACGAGAAGGGAACATAGAGTTGGGCGACAATCCGGGCCTTTTGGGGGGTCTGAACTGAGATGACCGGGTTCAGGGATAGCATCAAGTGCAGTAACGGTGGCTCATACACAATGCCATGTACACGCGTTCGTAAGCTAGAACCATTCCAAGGGCGAGAGATATACTCTGGATCGTCAGACCGCAACAACATATACAAGGGGAAGGGGGAGGGACACAGGGCAACAGAACGCAGAAGCTTGTCGGAAGTCAAGGCATGCCTGCATTGAAGAAAAGCAGAAACATGGGAGAGTCTCGCAAAATGGGGAAATGCACAAATTGGGGCAGTACCCGATGCAAATGCGGTCGAGGGGCAGGGCGCGAAAGGAAAGCTATGCGCTTTGATGCTAGCACCTCGTCCGCATGGTCGCAGCAGCATGACGCGGAGCAGCTTCATGGCAGAGAGAGTGAGAGATAGAGATAGAGAGTGTGTCTGTGAGAGAGTGAGAGAGCGCTCTGGCTCTCCAGCTCTGGCCCGTATGTAACTTCTGCTCCCCATTGACCAGAGCTTTCCCCCACCCCTTTTGTTGCCCCCCTTTCAGCCCAATATATATGCCTTGATCGGTTGAACACGGCGTGCCTGCGCTCAGCTGTCGGTTCCTCCATGCCTCCCGCCATGCCATATGCCATGTCCTGCCATGCCCTCCCGAGTGCTCTGATATCCGGACCCGGCTCCGCACTAGCGTTTGACGCTAGAACCGGACGCGACCGAGCATCAACGGTTTCTGTGCTTGAGTCAAGAGACGTCGAGGCTGCTCCGGGCTGGCCAGCTTTGCTTTCTCGGATATCAGCAACGAGATCCTCTGGATCCTAGCCGGCTGGCTGGCCGGCTGGCTGGGCATTGCGCACGCCGGGGTCTGGGCCAGGGTAGAGAGAGAGACAGAGAGAGACAGAGACAGAGAGAGACAGAGACAGAGAGAGACAGAGACAGAGAGAGACAGAGACAGAGAGAGACAGAGACAGAGAGAGACAGAGAGACACAGAGAGAGAGAGACAAAAGGTAGCGGTACCTGGGCAACTAGGGGGCGACGGGGAGCCAGGGTTGGCCCCTGGATCCGGGAGCTAATCGCTGTGCCGCGACGGAATCCGCCGCCGATCGTGGAGAGGGTAAAATTCCCCGAAAGTTCGTGTACAGTACGTCAGTAACCTCCCCTCTCCCCGGGCTGTGCGACGGCCGACTGCCGGGAGAGCAAAACGTTTCTGTCTCTCGGACCCGAGAGGTTTTGGCACCCCGGCGGTCTGATGGGGGAACGGCCACCAGCTCCCCAAAACAGAGGGTCTCGTGAGCGAGACGCCGCTGGTTTTCACGCCCTCGTCCTCTTTTACCCTCTGACCTTTCTCATATCTCGCGAAAGAGGGGAGGGATTGAAGGGGGGACGGACGTGGGCAAAGTGAGAGAGGTGTTCAGGAGCATTGGCGACAGCAGTTGAGGTGAACCTCTAGGTTCATGCCTGGTAAAGCTTGCTGAGAAGGAAAAAAGGGGAGTGAGTGAGAGAGAGAATGGCCACATACACATACACAACACACACACACATACACACACCATAGCCAACACCGCTCCTCGATCCGTGCCAATCACGCGCAGCGGGACGGCGTCCAAGACAGGGAAGCACCTTTCGCCCATCACAACGTATCAGGAGGTTCCTCCGCCGACTCGCTGCTCGTTCTGGGGGGGGGGGGGCGGTGATGGTGCTGCTGCTGGTGCTGCTGCTGCTCGGGGCCCGAGAAGGGACACACGCTGGGGGGGCTATGGCTCAGATACCTCCTGGGCACGTTTTCGAAACCAGGGACCGGCCGGTCAGGCATCCGTCTGAAGCCACGATGCAATTCATGCTGCCCTCCTGATTCGTGTTGCGACGGTGGGCGGACGTGCGCCTGGGGAGGGATCCGCGCCCACCTCTCTCTCTCTGTGTGTGTCTCTTCCTCTCCCTCTCTTACACATGCTCTCTCTCACCCATGCCGCTCCGTCACTAACCTTGTCCAGTGAGAGGCACCTTTCCATATGAACTAGTCGGCCGCTCTCTCCATCTCTCCATGTGGTGAGAGGGGATGCAAAAAAGCGAGTCGTGTTTCTGCCATCACACCCACCACAGAAGCAGCCCTCCAACGGAAACATTTGTCGTCCGTTGCTTTTGTCTGGCGGCGCGCGCGCAAAGAACTGTCGTTCCTTTTTTTTTTTTTTTTTCCTTTTCCTTGTCGTTCCAACTATACTGCTTCTTATTTCCCATGATCGCTCTCCCTGTCACGTAATTGTCGGAAACCTAGAATCGCAAGCATCGCACCGATGCAGTCGGGAAACAACGAGCCGGCCGCCCCGTCGGCCGCCGACAACGCCAACGACGACGGCGAGCAGATCACGTCGTCCAGGGCGAGCTTCGAGGACGCCCCGCAAGAACAGACCAAGTCCGACTCGGACAAGAGCCACCCGTCGGAAGACAGAGCGCCGAGCGAGGACGCCGGCAGCAGACCCGCCTCGCAGAAGGACCAGACCAGCAGGAGACCGTCGGCGGTAGAGGGCGAGGAGGGAAGCCGGACCGCCGCCGCCGCCGGGTCGCAGCCGGGGAGCAGGAGGGCGTCGCAGGAGGAGGCAGCGGTCACCGGCGGTGAGTCCGCGCCGGGGGGCCCCGTCGCAGACGCTCCCGCGACGGCCTCGGAGCCGGCCGTCGCCAGGGAGCGGGCGCCCGGCGACGAGAACCGCGACACGTTCCGCGACTCGACCATCACCGCCGTCAGCGAGAGCACGGCGCTGATGCTCGGGCGGGACGGTAGCGGGGCGCCCAAGACGACGGCGGCGGCGGCGGCGGCGGCCTCGACGGCGGACCCGTCGGCGCCCGGGGTGCTCGCGGGCATCGGCGAAAACGACGACGACGACGACGACGGCGACGAGCTGGAGCCCCTGACCAAGTACGTGGACTGGACGGAGCACATCTCCATCTCCATCGGCCCGTTCGTCATCCTCTTCTTCGACCTGGCGCTGCCCGTGTGCATCTACTACAGCTGGCTGCGGGCGCGGCGCAACGACCGGCGGGCGGCGTGCCAGGGGGCGTACGACGCGGGGGTCGAGTGCGGGCTCCCTCCCGTGCAGACGATCGAGAGCAGGATCCTCGGCTTCGCCATCATCGCCTTCGGGTTCGGCGAGGTCTACATCCTCATCGTGCGCGTGTACCGGCTCATCGCGCGCTTCGACGAGTGCGCGCCGCTGCTCTCCAAGCACTGGTGGGAGCTGGACGCCACGACCTGGGTGTACACGCTCGGCCTCATCGCCGCGCTGGTGCCCTTTGTGTGCTCAACGACCGTCTACGAGCCGTTCGTGGTCGAGTGGCTGTACCTGTACTCGCCCGCCTTCATGTTCATGGTGCTCGACGTCATCGCCTTCATGACGCTGATCCCGATCCGCATCCCGTTCCGCATCAACTCGGACCCCAAGGGCTCGCGCCTCAAGCCCATCGTCTACTACGCGGCCGAGGACTTCTTCGCCGTCGACGGCGCCCAGAACCGCGAGTTCCGCCGCCGCTACGTGGCGCGCTACGAGAAGTCGATGATGTTCCGCAAGATGATCCTCGAGCTGACGCTCTTCTGGATCGGCGGGTGCACCTGCTACATCGGCTACGTGGCGGCCATGATCTGGAACCTCGAGTTCGAGCGCGCCTTTGGCTCGACTCTGGGCGTGCTGTTTGGGTGGATTATAATCTGGGGCGTCGCCGCGAGGTTCTGGATCGAATACGCAATCAAGCGGGAGCAGAAGTGGTGGAAAGAGACCAGGGCCGGAAGGGAGGCGGCCAAGCTCCAGTGAGCCTAGTGTTTAATCACAGCCCCTTTTTTCTTTTTTCTTTTTTTTTCCCCCTTCTCTTCTCAACCTCCGGAAGACGCCGGACAAGAATCGAGGGAGGGAACTGGGGGGGAGGGGGGAAGAGGGGGGAGAAGAAGGCGGCCCGTTACGATAACCTAGTGTTAATGTCGGCAGCAGTCAGGATCGTGTATTTATGGCGGGACGTGGCTGAGGTTCTGACGGGCAAGACGAGGCACGAAGAGGAGCCTGGATACCCGGGAAAGGGAAGATACCGAGACGGCGGGCCTTTGCGAACTAATAATACGCATGTCATTTCTTTGCACGTTGAGGAGCGTGATGAGGACGGGTTCACATTCAATACAGGTTGGCAGAGTGATCGTCTTTGGCAAAACTACACGGCATCTCCAAACGGTCTCACCGGCCAGAGTATACACACACACGCATGACCGGCACAGGCTCTGCGGTTCGTGGAGCATGGGCCGCAAGGAGGCCCGGCGAGAGAAGGGTGTTTCCCCCCAAAACAAGGTTCTGTGGTGTCTCGCTGATGTCGCGAGGTTGTCGAGGCGGGAGGCGGTCCGCGGGCGAGGTCGATCCAAGTATGTGGAAAGGCTGGGGAGCTCTGGACTGTCATCCCGGACACATACAGAGTAGATGGGTGATTATGTCATGTTCCCGGTCTCTCTCTCTCTCTCTCTCGCTGCAGAGTGTGTGGCCATGGGTTGAGCAACCAACTGTATACACCCCATTCCTTTCCCTGCCGTACATTTCGTATGGTTTACCTGGAGACGCGTGGTCCGGGACATCGTTCTGTCAGTGAGTCTTGGATGTAATCATTGTTTCTTCCATGAGGCTTCCAGTGGCGAAGAAAGGTCTTGTGTGTCCTTGGCGAGGTAGTTCATGCCTCACCTCATAGTACGGTACTCACTCACACATTCAATGAGAACAGCTCGGAAACTCTCTTCAAGGCCGGAGGGTACTGATACTCATACAGTCTACAGATGACGGGCAACTTGAGCCCGTCTCGTCTTCACCCCGGCCCTACCAGGGAACCGATGACTTTTCTACTTTTCTTGTGTCGTCTTGCCCCCCTCCACGCCAGCACTTGTTTATTTTTGCCTGATGATACGTCATCTCTTGGAGGATAACGATACCACCGAGCCGCTGTTTATTAAGGAAAGGAAAATGCAATCAATTGATAATCCCCCCTCCCTCTGTGTGTCTTCTTCGTCCGAAGGCGCAGTCGAAAGAAACGGCGTCTCACTCAGCAATCCTCATCCCCGCTGCGTCGGATGAGTTGCCGATTCTTCACGGCCCCTCCACCGTCCAATGCCTCTCACACAACACACACTTCGGACAGCTTGTCTCACTTCTCACTCACTAACTTTGTCGGGAGACATACTAGTGGGCATCACACCCACCGGCACTGAAATCAATCTCGGGACATGGGAAAAGACTGGGGGGGGGGCCTCTTTACACCATTATAGTCCAACAGTCAGCATCCGTCAGCTAATACGGCTTGGCTCCACGTCGCCGCCGCTCAACTCATGTATATGTCCTGAGTATTCCAATGTGTTTATTCGCCGAATTTGCTCTCTCGACGCCGAACTTGGCCCCTCCCCGCCCCCGGCGGTCGTCGAAGCGGCAAGGTTTCTAGGCAGGACTCGCGAACCCAGATCCGTCGGGCGACATCCAGATTGGTATTTTGTGAGGTAACCCGTTCTTGGCGACCCGACGGAAACACAGGGGATGCTTCTTTCGGTTCGCCCACCTTACCCTTCCTCCCGGGACGCCACTCCGAAAAGTCGCGATTAGCCTGGCTAGCGTTGCAGCGTTTGGGGGGAGGGGGTTGATTGGACCGACTTGGAATCATAAGAGCTTAAAGGAATAGAATGAAAAATAACAAAGAAAAACAGCCGTACGTACGGCTACCGGATAGTAGCTAGTCACTTCATGTACCTGGAAAATGGACAGGGGGTTGACTGAGAGATGGACAAGGGGGAGAGAGAGAGGCATTTTATCTCCTTGGATGCAAAGAGTCCCCGCGGAGCATTCCGTCATCTTAAATGATGAACATGGTCGAGAGATGATTCATCCGCTCATGGAAAAATCTCTCTCCCCCCTCCAAACTCTGTACCCCCATCCTGTCCCCCATCAAACCCTCCTCTCGTCCTGGAGCGGGAAATTTGAGTTTAGAGTTTTCCTCAACACAACGGAGACGCAATCCGACCCACCACCAATAACACGGTATTGGCGATAACCGACAATAGAGAGAGTGAGAGAGAAACAAGACAAAGAGTTCAGCTCACTCATCTCCCACCCGCCCCTGTCTTTGAGTTCCTCGACTTTGTGAGAGGGTTTATTCCTCTCCCGAGTTTGACACATCACACACACACACACACAAGGTGCTCGAACCGGGGGGAAACAAAAGGCCAAAAGAAAATAAGAAACCGGGAGAGGGCCAAAACAAAGTTTGGATCCCGCCCCCCCTCCTCCACGCACGCACACATGCACAGGTGCTCACCTAGTAACACACACACACCCGCGAGATGGCCCCCGAAAAGGACCTCGTCGCCACCTCCGACCCGGCGCCGGGCCCGCCCCCGACACCCGGACCCGACGTCGAGGCCTCGGCCTCGGCCACGGCCACGGCCACGGCGGCCGACAAGGACGACGCCCTCGCCATGGTCGGCGCGCGCACGCAGCCCTACGACCCGGCCGTCGCCGCCCGCGCCGTCCGCAAGATCGACCGCTTCCTCATCCCCGTCATGGTCCTCGGCTACGGCCTCGTCTACTACGACAAGGCCATCCTCGGCTCCGCCGTCCTCTTCGGCATGACGTCCGACCTCGGCCTCTCCGTCCCCGTCCCCGGCGGCGGCGTCGACACCTCCCGCCTCTCCTGGGCCACCTCCCTCTTCTACTTCGGCATGCTCGCCGGCCTGTACCCCGCCACCTACGCCCTCCAGCGCCTCCCGCCCGGCCGCACCCTCGGCGCCCTCGTCGTCGTCTGGGCCGCCGCCTGCGCCTCCACCGCCGCCGTCGCCGACCACCGCGGCCTCTACGCCCAGCGCTTCGCCCTCGGCTTCCTCGAGAGCGCCGTCCCCACCGCCTTCTCCTGCATCGTCGCCGGCTACTACACCCAGGCCGAGCAGTCCCTCCGCCAGAGCTGGTGGTTCTCCGCCACCGGCCTCTTCACCGTCCTCGGCGGCGGCCTCAACTACGCCTTCGCCCGGGTGCCCCGCGGCGACGGCGACGGCGGCCCCGGGTCCCTCCGCCCCTGGCAGTCCATCTACGTCCTCGCCGGCTCCCTCACCTTCCTCTTCGGCCTCGCCTGCTTCTTCCTCCCCCACTCCCCCGTCTCGGCCTGGTTCCTCACCCCCGAGGAGCGCTTCGCCGCCGTCGAGCGCCTGCGCCGCGGCCAGACCGGCGTCCGCTGCGCGAGGTTCAAGCCCCGCCAGCTCCGCGAGGCCGTCGCCGACCTCAAGGTCTGGCTCTTCGCCCTCATCATGGCCTCGGCCTACACCGCCAACGGCGCCGTCTCCGGCTTCGGCCCCCTCATCGTCTCCACCTTTGGCTGGTCCCCGCTCCAGTCCATCCTGCTGCAGTTCCCCCTCGGCGGCCTCTGCTTCGCCGTCATCCTGCTGACCGGCCACCTCGGCTCCCGCCTCCCCAACGCCCGCCTCCTCATGCTCGCCGCCTGCTGCCTGCCCGTCGTCGCCGGCTGCGCCCTCGTCTGGCGCTCCGCCTGGACCCGCCACGCCGCCGCCCCCGTCGTCGGCTACTCCCTCACCGGCTTCTTCGGCGGCGTCGTCAGCCTCGTCATCACCCTCGCCATGTCCAACGTCGCCGGCCACACCAAGAAGGGCTTCGTTGCCGCCACCGTCTTCGTCGCCTACTGCGTCGGCAACATCGTCGGCCCCCAGCTCGTCCGCTCCCAGAGCAGGGCCCGCCACTACCCGGAGCTGTGGCTCGGCCTCATCGTCTGCTACGTCGTCTGCATCCTCGCCGCCGCCGTCCTCTACCGCCTCCTCCGCGCAGAGAACCGCCGCCGCGACGCGCTGCCCGTCGACGAGGACGAGCGAGCGAAGCTGGCCTTCCAGGACCTGACGGACAAGGAGAACCCCTACTTCCGATACGTCTACTGAGCGGAGCCGTCCGCCCACGCTGGCAGCGGATCTTTTTTTTTTTTTCTTTTCATAAAATAACCACCGAGGCCTTTGGCTCGGCCTTGATAATTCAGTAATTACTTTCCACTTTGTTCCCTGTGGGCGACATGTTCCCCTGTGGACAGCATGTTCCCCTGTGGGAAACATGTACATCATGAGGGATTATTGGGCAAAGCCCGTCCGTAGTCACAGTTGCAAGAGACACGCGGAAAATGTCATGGAGCGATGAAGAAAAAAAAAGACAAGGCTTCAAGGTGCTCGTCCCGACCGGCTTGTACGTCGGGGTATCATGGAATTAAGCGCAACATGAACCACACATCCCTCGGAGGGGACGGCCATCTAACTACAAGTACAACCAAAGCGAAACCATGCGCACGAACAGAGTCGTGTCTGGTTCGTCTTTACGCCGCCGGTCCGCCCCATCCCGTTAGATCATGAATAGATACGATAGCCCCTTATGGAGCTGAGAAGAGAAAAAAAGTTAAAAGATAATGCGTCGATCCAGATCCCAACCGTTGCTATCCGAGCACGTGGGCGGTTGCGCCGAACCATGGACGTGGGAGATGGGGAAAAGGGGGTGAAAAGGAAAAGGAAAGGGAAAAAAGAACGCCGTTTTGTATGCATGTATCTCGCCACGTCCAAATCAAACGCCGTAGAATCGTCCCTGAAATTCTTCATTTGCCGTATGCGTATGCCCCTTGAAATCTCATCCCGGGGCGGAACTCGCCGCCCGCCCTTTTTGTGTTTAATATGGCTGTTGTAGAATGCTCCTGTCACCTGGGTGGCCGAGGGGGGTTGTTGGGCAGCTCGGCGGGCATGTTCTCTTCGCCTCGTCCATCGTTCAGTTCGGCCGGCGACTGTGTTGTGCCGGATGCCGACAGGAGTGGTGGTGGCGGGTGTTGCTGTTGTTGTTGTTGCTGTTGCTGCTGAGGGTATCTGGGATGTGCGGCTCCTGGCGGGGGCGTCGAATAAACACCCTGGAGATCCGACTTTGTGGTTGCCACGGGGTTCACCATGGGGAACTGTGGCGAGCCCAGGTCGCTGCCGGAATGGCCGGTGTGCTGCGGCGCAATGGGGACCTGTTGCTGGTATATGCCGTAGTTCTGGGCGGGCCATACGCCGCCCTCGGGGGGCGGCTGCTGTTGAGGGGGCGGCTGGGGCGGCCAGGGACTGCTGGGGAAGTAGGCCGGCTGCATGCCGTGGGGAGGGACGGACGTCGGCGGCGTGGTGGTTTGCGAGTGCGGGGACTGGGCGTACGGCTGGCCGTAGAAGTGGTAGGCCTGGCCGTGATGCGGTGGAGGGTATTGGCTGTTCCAGTGGATGTATGTGGGAACGGCGGATGTCATGTGCGGCGAGGCAATCATCTTGTCTCCTTCGGCCTGGATCGTCTTCTGCGAGTCGGTCGTGTCGGTCGTGCTAGGTGCCTTTCCGAGGTTCGCTTTGCGTAGGAGGTGAAGGGCGCGGCCTGGGGCTGGTCAGTCCGAGGTCGGCGGGGAGAGGGAGGGGGAGGGTGTCAAGCGACGTGTGCTTGTCAAGTCAAAAGATGGAGAGGATGCAGCAGGGATACGCACCGAATACGCTGATGGTGATGACAAAGAGCACAAAGGTGACGACGGACGTGGCGGTGCCGGCAAAGGTAGCGGCCACGAAGCCGTCGGCAAAGGGCTCCACGTTCATCTTGTAGTAGACCTCGTACTTTGGCCCAAACGTCACAATGAAGGCGTCGAGGGAGTCGAGATCGTCGGCGTGGCTGGCCAGGAGGGCCATGGTAATCAGCCAAAACACAACGGTGAGCAGCTCGAGGCCGCTGCGCAAGCTGTGTCAGTGAAAGGGCTCATGGGAGATGCAAGGCAAGGGACGCAACCTACAGATGCACCCAACAGTTGTACATGACGGGAATGAACATGACGGCAACGCCCAGCCATGTCAGGTAAGAGAAGGTCCAGGCAAAGGCAAACCACGAAAAGGCTACGGGCGGCGTTAGTGGCTTGAGACGTAAGACAGCTGGGAAAGGCGGTGTGACATACGGAAACCCTCTGTGCCACTAAAGGACTGTTGTCGGGGAACGAAAGGAATGGTCAGCGAAACAGAACGATTGACGAGGGGTTGACTGGGAGCAAGAGTAGAAGAACAAAATAGAACAAAAAAGGCCCCGTTGTCGACAGCCAAGAGCCAAGGGGGGTGGGTGTGATGCGACGTACCGTTATCCTGCGATACCCCGTCGCCTTCTGCATGGTGGTAAGACCGAAGACGGTGATTCCTAACGTCGCAATGGCGAGAACCTAGGGTGGACGATGGTCAACGTGGTGTTTCCCCCCGCGGCAAATCTGTTTTGTCGGTGCATTCCTCCTCGGAACTTTTGAGCACGAGGCTGGCCGTTGAGAAGTCGGGAATAGAGGCAAGAGATGAGGGGGGAGAGGGACGGCGGTATCCTTACGAGCTGAAGAATCCTGACGCCGGCGATCCACACGGGCATAGCCGGGACATGGGATCTGTTCCTGCCATCTTTGGGCCAGATGTTGTTGGTCAAGAAAGCCATGGACGAAGAGGTGGAGGGGGTGGAAGGGTCGGGTTCGGGGGAGGGAGAGCTCGCCGGGTGGCCCGGGGCCTCGCGGGGAGACGAAGGGTTGTCGGGCCGTTGTGGCGGCGTAGGGGGCGCGGCGGGACGGAGGTCTGTGAGGGGTATGGAGGTTGATTCGGCGGGATCGGGGGGCGCGGGAGTTTCTCTCGGGGGAGAGGGATCGCGAGATCGTGTCGACGTCGTCGTGACGGAGTGAAGGGAACGGGTGGTGGGATGGGGTGCTGTGAAGCCGTCGTCGCGAAGAGCACCAAAGTGCCGCGGAGTGGTGTGGTATGCCGTAGCGAGGTTGAGGTGTAGGGCCGCGATGCGATGTGGCGCGTCTTGGAAGCAATGGTGAGCTTGCCTGTGTCGATGTTGATTTCAATGTCGGGTATCGGTATCGGTATCGGCTGCCTGGTATCGATGTTCGGATTCGGGGGAGGTGTGGCGGCACCGTTGGTGATGGTGTTGGTGGTGTGTTGGTGGTCGCGGTTGGGGATTTGGAAGCGGAGGAAGACGAGACGACAAGCAGGGAGCGGGTCCGTAATGGGGAAATGATCGGGTCGATGTTTCTCCTTGTCCAATTGACGTCACAAAGGGCTGGGAGTCGCCGGGAGAGCGCCAAGTCAAGCAAACGGTGTGTGTGTGTGCGTGTGTGTGTGTGTCTTGTTTCTTCTTCTTCGACGTCCTTCTGATCGGGTTGTGTGTATTCCTCAATCCCAGTTGCAAGTTGTATCAAGAACGGTTCCTTTCTGACGGCGCGAAAAATAAAAAATAAAATAAAAAGGCTAGGTAGTTCCTAGGAGCGGAAGCGGAGGTTATGGTTATGGTGGTGGAAGATTCGGGCTTGTCAGGTTTGGCGAACTAGGGGGGGGGCTTGGAAGAAAGTTGGCACCGGTGGGCGGGTTCGGTTGACGGTAATTAGGTTCGTTTGTTTGTTTGAAAGAGAGAGAGAGAGAGAGAGAGAGAGAGAGAGAGAGAGAGAGAGAGAGAGAGAGAGAGAGAGACGGGGTGGGTGGATTGAGGGATGGATGATGAGTTGAGTTTAGGCCCTTGGAACCACTTAGCCACTTTGGCGGCGTTCCGGGGGGTGGATGGATGGATGGAGGGTAATGGGGTCAGGACCAGGTTGGCGGGAAGATTCCACGGACCGGAGGGATGATTCAATGCGAGCTTAATCGGCTTGAGACTGACCAGCTACAGACAGACTATTACTACCAGTACACTACGTATGTAGCCAAGGCCGAGAGGACAGAATGCAAGAGGGAGGGAGAGAGAGATGGTTGTCCCAGGCGAGTAAAGAGACTAAGCAAAAGAAAGGCCGAGAAAACCTGATCTGAGTGATGTGACGATGTCCACCGTCTATGGTTGGTGTAGTGTAGGTAAAAGGGTGGGAAGACTTTTCGGGAGAGAGACAAACCACGACAGCCGGGCCAAGGTCTGTCTCTCTACCGCGTCTACTGCGTAGTAATACAAAAGAGAGATGTAAAGACTCCCATCTGTATCCGAACGGATTAGTTCACATAACAACAACACACTAAACGACTTGGTATTCGACCCAACGTCCAATGGCGGGCCATGGCGGTACCACGTCCAGTGGAGACACCTCGACCTGCTTGCTCCATTGAACCCGCGAGGCTTTGCCAAGAGAATAAGAGAGGGGCGCTGCCAAGCGAGCAGCAGTCATGCCGTCTTCATCGTCATGTCTTTGGACAGACTGAGAGTCGAGAGTCGAAAGATGAAAAGGAGAATGAATACCCAAGTGTCTAGTATGAGTACGTAATCATGGGATTAGCTAACTCATCACATACTATGTAAGTAAGTACCTGGGTTCCTAGGTGCAGGTTCTGGTAAAAATCAGAAGGCACAAACAAAGTGTCACTGACTGCCTGCCGAGAAAATGAATGCGAAAAGCCAACGGAAGGAAGCAGCAACCCAACGGCGGAAGGAGGCAGCCCACGACCCGGGCACCCACTGATGCCTTTTTCATTGGACTGGCTCGCTAGCTCGGGTCCCACAATGCCAAGCGGCCCGCTGGCTTCCGACGTCATGGTTGTCAGGTACCTTTTTGCCGTGGCTCTGCGCAATCAGCTACTTTGGCTAGCCGGGTGGGGACGGAGCGTGTTTTCAATCTCAGACAGTACGTACCCATCTGCACTCTCTCGAGTACATACCTCCTCCTGCCACGAAAGTGTGTATGTACATAACATATTTATGTACATATCTGCATAGATAGTTATTACAGCTTAGCACAGCTTGAACGAGGTACGTATTCCTCATCCATCCATCTTTGTGCCGTCCTCAACTTTGATCAGGACATCATCTCAACCGTCAAATCGACACTTTGCCACTTCTCATCCATGTCCCTCCATCCGAATCCTTCCTGGTTGCTTGCTGTGCACTGCACTACAGATAGCACCACGACTTCTGGGGATGCTTGACTCGCCATCCAATCACCGTCAGCCTTTTCGCCCCGGCCTGCCGCAAATCAAATCCCATCGCAGCAGAACAGACAGACAGACAGACAGACAGACAGACACAGACAAACAATAATTACCGGTACGCCCGACATGCCGCCGTTTGGGTGAGCGACTTGACGGAAATCGCCTCCCTTTGCTCCTCGGATTTTACGACACCGCCCGCCCACCAACGCTCCGCATTTGCGAACAGACCTCTCGCACCAGACACGCACGACTTGCGGAGCGGTGGGGATGCGCACGCAGTAGACGACGTGTGGGTGGCACCACAGAGGGGCAGTCAGTCGCCCGTCATCAGCAGCTTCGCTCAAAACGCCCGAGACATGTCTGCCAAGCGGCGAGGAACATCTAGCCACTACACACAGTACCTTGGTGTATGTAATGTCCTGTACGCAGGGCATAGCTTGATGGTAGCAACCCGCTGTGCCGCCCCTCTAGTGCACCGCAATCCATCCTTTTCTTCTCTCGCCTCGTCTCATCCCGTCCACCCCGTGGCCCCCTTCAACCCACAGAACAGCGACCCGGCCTTCGAGACTGTGGCTCAGCCGGTTCGATGCACATCGCACGAGGGAGGCGACCGAGGTGCTATGCCATGGCATCAACGGCGAGGGGCAGGATGCACGGCACGCTACCGGGCGGCGCCAGTAGAATAATCAAAACACGAGTGCTGTGCTGCATTCCCTCTGCAGCACGCAGCACGCAGCACGCAGCACGCAGACGCAGGTCACAGGTGACGGGCGCCTGCAACAGGACGCTCTCTCACTAACATGATTCGCCTTCCGCCAAGATCAGCCTTTACCGCCAAGGTCGACATTCCGCCAAGAACTTTTACAAATTTAAAAAGGAAAAGAGGGCCACTGGTGGCATGGAAAAGCGGGGGTTCTTGCTGCTCCCCAAGGGCGCGTGCAACATATCATCTTCCTTCTTCTCCGCCAGAGGCCTCCGCTCGAGGTCCAACTCCTCCTCTCTTCGGCCACGCCGTCTCCTCCCCAAAAAGCCAAGACTTTCGCCCAGAAACCAGCAAACAACTGAGGTACGTAGTCCAGGCGGTCCCTCTCCCTTCTTGTCACCCTCTTGGTCGTTTGCCCATCCCCAATCCGCACCACCCCCGGTCTCCCCTGGATCGGCTCCCCCCGCCGGACACCGGAGGACGTTCGCACGAGGCCGGTGTTGCAGGCAGCCCACAGGTGCAAGTTCGCGGCTGCTTTTCAGTGCACCCAGCCGATCCAACGACCCTGGGTAGTCATCGGCATCGGCTCAGTGTCAGGCGGAACGATCCCCCTCGGAACATGCCCGCCCCCCCTGTCGCAGAGACGGGGATGCTGGTCTCCCTCTCTGATGCGAAACAAACAAGAGCCATTGGCTGTTGGAGAGACGAAGCTGCCTCTAGGTGCAACGCCGAGCCGCCGGCCCAAACCCAAACTGTGCCCGAGAGTTGATGTCTGTGGCATGGCCATGATGCTCGTCGACCGTCGTATCCCGCCAAGATTGCCCAGTTTGCCTCGACAAAAGCTTACGGGCAACCATCGGCCGCCCGCGAAACCAACACGTACGCACCAACACCCAATCTTTTTTTTCTTTCGACGCCGTCGGATTCATCAAGATTGGCCTAGTTATCTGAGATGATGCCGTGAACTGTCGACTCCGTGTTCAACGTGGGTAGCGTTGGTCCGTCTGCTAGAGCTATCCCACGTCTACGAGGTTGCATGGGTGACGACGGCATGCTTTGTTCGCTCCTGGCCTCTAGTACAATTGTCCTCAAGTCTACTCGTCTCTATGTGTAGGTCACCCTCCTCCTAACACACACGCACACACACACACACACACACACACACACACACACACACACCCCCTTCAACTCGCGAATAACCAAGAAAGACGGTGCAATGAAACCCAGACGCCAGCTCTGCAGAGACAACAGCCGCGTACCAAGACGAGGGAAACAGCGAGCGTAGGTACGCAGTAGAAGATAGCCATCGATAACGCTCTAGGGTGCCCCCTGTCTTTCTTGTGCCGCCATGGGTAACGACAAGGACCGTGACCCGTAGAGCAACCAACGACAGGAGCCGGGGAGCTGGCTGCTGTTGCTCCATGTGAGGCGGGCGAGGAGAGGGGGGGGGCGGTTCTGATAAAGGTCCGATACAAAAAGTTTTTGCAGCCCAGATCCCCGTCGGCATGCCGTTCGGACAAAGATGTCTGACTCGAGCGGCGGCCCACGGCCGAGCGGCCGGCGTGGGGTCGTTTTGGTTTGGCCTGATTTGGAAAAAAAGAAGAAGTAACTTGGACATGTTTACGTCGTTACGTTTCCTCGCGTGGATAAGGTAACTGAGCATATGCAGGGATTGGCTCCGGCAGCGGGACACCAGACGATGCCGGTTCGTCTGAAATGTTCCAATCATGAGAAGATGCATGCAAAACACGCCGAAAGCTCATGTTGAAGGTTGAGCGCATATCCGGAATGCGCCGTCGATGTGCAACCCCTCTAAACCACGAACGATGAATGACGGATTGAGAGATGGGAACGCGCCGGCGGGGATTTCGAGTGGTGTCGTGATGTTTTAGAGACGGACCTGTCCATCTATCCATGCATTCTGAGTCCATGAAGAGTAAACAAGGGCCCGGGGGTTTCGTGTTCGCGCACGACAAATGTCTAGAGTTGGGGGGGCATGTATACGTGTCTTTGGTTTCCACGGGCCCGGGCCTGAGAATCTGTTCCGACATGACAAAGGTAGAGAGCACTGTACGCCATGAGTGTTGGTATCTCTATGCAATGTTTCCAGAAAGCTCGGCGTATACTATGCGTCCATGGTCTCTTGTCGAAGCAGAGACCTCAAGAGTATCACACGACTTTGGCAGCTACGTTTGCAACGGGGGCGCTCTAGGTGTCACGTTTATCATCAGGGTTACATAATGAATAGTATTACTATCACGACTTTTGGACATATAAAATATGAGATGCGATGGAATGAGCAGGGTTCTTTAATGAATAATGCATAGTAAAACTTGTCAGGTTCCTAAAAGTAGTACTAGCTTTAGGGCTGGTGGGGCACTGGGTGGGGCCTGGGGGACACTGCGGAACGGAATAACGTTATGCCAAAGGGCATATAAAAGGGGTTTTTATAATAGTATCAAGGTTTAGAGAGGAGATAGATTAGAATAATAGTTACTAGTAACCTCTAACTACTCTCCTACTAACTCTTTTACTTAGTACTATATAGCCTTTAATATATTTTAATTTTTTTTTATTTATAGGTATACTAACTATTAGAATAGTAATAGTATTAGTATAATTAATCTAATTCTAATCTATTACCTAATAGGATAGCCTAGTAATATAGTAGCTTATACTAGATACTAGTAGGGCTATAGTAGAGAAGTAGTATATAACTAACCTTAATAGGTTAATAAAAGAGTAATTAAGAGCCTTTCTTAATAATAAAGGAACTAAGGTAAGAAAGAGAAAGATAATTAAATAGATTATAGCTCTTAGAAATAGAGAGTCTATTAATAATATATATATAGCTAGTAAAGAACCTATAGCTATCTAGCTAGAGCCTAAGTACTTATATACTAATACTCTTATTAAGTAGTTAGCTTCTATTTAATATAAGAGAGGTAACTAGAATAACCTTAAAGACTTTATTTTTAAGTTATAAAGCTAATTCTTTATTACTAAGAAAGAATTTATATTAAAGTACTTATAAAAGTAAAGGTACCCCTACTTAGAGGATACTTTAGTTACTACTAAATACTCTAGCTACTTTAATATACCCCCTTAGGCTTATATATTATACTAAGCCTGATTTTTATACTAGGGGATTTACTAACTAATAAGCTCTTATCTACCCTCTTAGGATAGTCTGGGTTATAACGGATCTGAGTAGTGATTTCTGGATTTCTGGCTCTTTCTAGATCTTAGCGGATTTATTGGTTACCTAATCCCTCAATCTAGCGAGACTCAAACTCATAGCCTATAGAATTTAATAGTAGGGGTAGGCGTTAGACACTTACTGACGCAGCCAGTAGCTCAGACTGTTAATTATTAAAGTATGTAGATAATTATAGTAAAAATCCCTAGTTAATTACTAGTGTATATATAACTATATTACTATTTTCTATAGGATTCCCTGTATATTTATAGCTATTGTGTTACCTTAGGATCTAAATATATATAGTTATTAGATTCTAGATATTTTAGCTAGCAAAATCCGTTCTATAGATATTAACTAATATTTTGCTTGGACCTTTTCTAATCTAGCCCAATAGGCCTAGAGGTCTATACCATTTACTAGTATATTACACCCACTTTAATACACCCTCTCAGATTAAAGCTATTTGTAGGTTTAATCTAACTAATTAATAGATAGGGTAATTACTACCCTTTTATACCTTCCTTTTATATTTCTATAGGTTCTTATAACTACTAATTACTTACTATAAAAGGTAGTAATTAACTAATTAATAATAACTAAAACTAAAGTATATATAGTCTAGTGGTATTGCTCTCTACTAGATAGTTATAGTATAAGATAGTAACTTATACTAGAGCTCTAGGGTTTAATCCTAGGTAGAGGTAAAAAGACTTAATAGTGGTTATATCTATAAAGCTTGCTAGCTCTCTTATATAAGTCTAAGCTTAATAATATAAATATATAGTAACTAAGGTTCTTTTACTTAGTAAAGCTATATTATACTTATAGTAATTTTAAGCCCTATATGCTTACTGTTATATTTAATATAGCCCCTATAGGTTTATATATGTGATTATCTTTAAAGTATAGTTTTAACTATACTTTTATCTATTATTATAACTTTCTAACTTAAAATAGTAGTCTTTTGTAATTAGATTTTATATTAACTTTTAGTTCTAATTAAGGTAATTATAATAATAAAATAACTAACTGTTGAATGGACTCTCTCCTGTCTATGAGAGTCTAGTATGTATGTATTGGGGTAAACAAAGTATGGGGTGAGGTATAATTCTATTGTTATGACTATTTTTCCTAACTACCTGGTTATTAGTTATATAAATAGATATATCTATCTATTTAGCTAACTAACTTAGGTTAGATTATAACTAGTAGTTAACTCCTTACCTATAACCAAGGTCTAGATATCTATCTTATAACCTTTGTGCATTGATTATAATTCCTAGTGGGTATTGTATGGTTATGTGATATTGATATTCTAATACTTATAACTTTTCTTTTTGTGACTGTACAATCTCTTGTGTTATCTAATTAGGTTATACTAATTATTCTTAGAATAGCTTTATATATACCTTAGTAGTTATACTACTAATTTATATAATCTATATCCTTTTTACTATAAATTAATTAAAAATAATAACTTTAGTATATCCCCTTTTATTTGTTTTTGTTATTGTATGGTTTCTTTCTCCCTTGTGGTAGTTGTTGACGTTAGGTGGATATGCTTACAGAGGTCATGTGTGTACATGAGCTCTCTTCTCCTTTAACCTTACCTTTCTACCTAGCTAGGTAGCTGTACGACAGGTTTTTCTTCCCTTATATAAGGGTTTGTTTTTCTTCTTCCTTTTTCTTTTCTTCTCTTTTTCCTTGTGTACAAATTTTAACTTAACTTGTCTTTATATATTACAATATCATATAAAAATCGCAACTTTACTTGTAACTTTACTTCCTCACTTTTCTATCTAAGATCCTTTTTAAGGTCTCTTCTTCTCCCTTCTTTCCTTTTCTATAACTAAGGTCTTTTTTAAAATCATCTTGCTTTCTATCTTCTTACCTTAGCTTAACTAAGGTCTTTTTTAAGATTATCTTACTTTCTATCTTCTTGCCTTAGCTTATATATATTTACCCTTACTCTTCTTTCTTCTTTTACTAACTCTTCTAGCTTCTTAGTAGCTTATATATATAATATAATAGCTATAGTTATTATTTATACTAGCCCTCTAGGCCCTACTTATATCTATACCAAGCCTAATAGAATGTAGTAGCTTATTATACCTACTACTTTAGCTATAAGCCACTAGTTTATAGTTACTCTCTTACTTAATATATATTCTCTTCTTCTTATCTTAAGTTTTATATAATACTAATTCTTTCTTTAGGATAAGAAGTATTAGGCTTTTAATAAGGTATTATATAATATTGAGATTTATATTACTTATAGCTAGTCTATCTAGTAGTTTATTACTAGTATTTTATATTACTCTTTGTACTTTATTAGAGTAATTATAGCTAGTTATAGTTAAATCTCTTATAAGGCTTATGTTTAGTACCTAAACTCTTGTGTGCCTTGTTTCTACCACTGTTTCTATATGTTAGATTTCTAGAGCAGTGCCTGCGCCTAGTGTGTCTAGGATTCACACACTCAGCATTGCTTGCTTCAAGGATAAGGAGGCTTGTTAGATAAGAGTAATAATAGTGATAATAATGATAATAATAGTAGAGGTTCTAGTTAGCTACCTAATCGTACACTAGTTTATCGTTCTAGCTATACCTCTAGTATCTCTACTTTAGCCTCTAGCTAGCTCTAGCTTCTAGCTAGTGCTTTACCTACTACCCTAATAGTAGTTAAGAAGTAGTAATTAATACTTCTTTATATAATAAGGTTATATTCTAAAGATATATAGGTAGTTAGCTAGGTTCTCTAGTTATAGTTATACTTTAGTTTACTCTCTCTTATAGGTTTACTTTATTTATATAATACCTATTAGCTTTCTAAGAAGTAGATAGTTTAGCTTATTGTATAGGGGTAAGCCTGTATAATAGACTATAAATTATTAATGATTACTTTTCTCTAATCTTTTAATATATACCTTTATATATATCTTTAGACTATTATATAATACTAATTACTCTAGTATAGAATTTAGTATTTTCTTTATAAGTATATTAGCTAGATTATCCTTACTATTAATCTATCTTATTTCTAATATCTCTTTCTTCTTATATAACTCCTATAGATATATAATATTAATCATAAGTCCCTTTTTATTAGTTATTCCTAGTTATATAAGATATTTATAGAGAGATCTTAAATCTAAGTATATAATTACTAGAATATCTAGTTACTAAAGTATATAAAGTATCCTATTTAATGTAGTACTTAGGGAAATCTGTTAGAGGCTATGAGGGGTAATGAGGTTAGAGATAAAAGATAAGAGATGAATAAGATATATATTGTTTTAATATAATAGAAGAGCTTGTCGTTCACCTTTTTATCTAGCTAGATATAAGGGATATAAGGGGTTTATTTATACTTACTTTCTGTATATTCTAAGGATTTCTTAGATATTCTAGGTTGTTATCTAAAACACCTCGGTTATATAGTTTAGAACTATATTCTTATACGTTGTTTTCTAAAACATCTCGGTTATATAGTTTATAACTGTATTCTTATTTCCTAGATTTCTCCTTAGATAAATAGTTCTTGCTTAAAGGAACTATTCTTTGTATATAGATATCCTATGTATTTATGATATATAGGCGTTTTCGAAGTAAATATATAGTTATCTAGTATGTACAGTATATACAGTACTATTAATACTGTGTTATATAATTCACTTTATTATTATATATACTATCTTTTTTATATAGATATAAGGTATTTAAACCTTAATATCTAACAAAATCCTACTATCAAACCCTGTAGTCATTCTATATAGCTCACTTATAAGTATACTTTATATAACTCTCTTATACTTTGTTAAACTTTAGTAGATAATATTCCCCTTAATTTTAAATTCTATTGTTATATAAGCTATTTCCTTAGTAAGTATGATAATAAAACTAAGTTATGAAGTTAAGTCTATATTATTAATAAAGAATCTATCTATAAAGATATATATCTTTAAATGCTAAAAGTCTAGTGGAATATAGTATAGTCTTCTATCTAGATTGTTAATTTATTATTAGATTTATATATTTAATATTTTAATATCTTCCTATCCTAGATCTATGATTTGTAATATAACTGCAATATTATATGATGCTTTTGGTTAATAGATTGATGCTATATATACTGCTCTAGCTCTCTATGAAATAAACTGTTATTTAGTATTGTATGCTATAGGGTTAATAGGTTTTAGTTAACTGATCTAGCCTTTTTATGTAAACTAGATGTTATTATTATCTATATAAATCTTTCCCCTATTGAAGTTAATCTCTTAGGTTAGAGAGAGGATAGTCTTTGGTTTTATACAAAGACCCTTCTTTACTAATTTCTCTTTCTCCTTCTATAAGAACTTTGGGGTTATAAACATTAACATATTATCTATCTATATAGCTGTAATATAGAACATGTCCTAGTTACTATTAGTGAATAGGAGGTAGGGGTTATATATAAACTTTAGTATTCCTAAATTTACTTTATGGTATTCTAAGTAAGTCTTATACTAGTAAAGTCCTGATTCTACAAGCCTGTACAATAGTTGCATAATATATAGGAGTGTCCCTTTTGGATATTTCTCTTAAAGTTTCTTTAGAAGTTATGTAATAATTATCCTAGTTAGTTAATTAGTTAACTAGGTATATGCTTAGGTGATATCTCTAAGTTTGTACTGATATCTAAATGTTTATATAAGTGTTAGTTTAATATAAATTAAGAGTCTCTAGCTTATCCTTTAGGTTATAGGTACCTAGGTAAGAAGGAATTTTTTCTCCTAGTTCTTATACCCTTATATAACCAGTCTTAATTTCTTATATACCTTGTCTAGTAGTCCCTTTAGTTTATATACTATATATATAGAGTAAATACATAAGTAACTATATTTTAACTCTCTATATTATATAACTTTAAATACTCCTTAGTTAATAAGGTTTTTAATCTCTAGTCTATCTAACTCTTTATATAGTAGGCTAGGTATTGTTATAACGTTATCCTATCTTAGCTTTAGTACTAGCTTATAGTAATCTTTCTCCTTCTAAGATATATATATAATGCCTATCCTATTTAATCTTTATATAGTAGTTCTCTATCCTTTCTTTAGCCTTCCCCTTCTCTTTAACTATTCTTAAGGGGTTGGTTATATAACTTTAGAATCTTATTCTTTTAGTATTTGTTTTCTAAAGTATAGTTTAACATATGTTATATAGAACTGAGTTAGACTATTAACTATTTGTATAGTAACTATATAGCCTTCAATACTATTAATCTTATATAGTCCTATTTATCTCTTATTCTCTCTCTATATAAGTACCTTATTCCCTATAGGTAGTAATAATACTTACTAGAGGTTAGGGCTATTCTATGTATTAATTGCATGATTAATTTCTACTTCTATATATATGCCTTAGAGCATTTTCATAGCCTTTTAGATAGCCTGTACCTACTAGGTAATGTTATGTAATAGAAGTGAATCCTTGTTAATCCTTAGGTATATCCTAAAGACAAGTAGGGTTAGTACAATACTATATAGTCTAGTTATATTATTTAGGGCCTTAACTACTATTTAAAGGATTGTTTCCTTATCTATATAATATCCTAACTCTTTATAAAGGATATTATATACACGCCTTAGAGGTATATATACTCTTTTAATCTTACTAACTACTTAGTAGGCCTCAACTAGTATTTCTTTATATAATATACCTATGATCCTAGTATTATTCCTAAACTCTTTTAATATAAAATTAGTTCCTGGATTATATATAATGTAGTCTAATAGACCTATATAAATATTAATCTAATATCTTATTAGGGCGTTTTAGGTATCTTATATAGATAGTAATTTTAGGAATATAGCCCCTTAAAAGCTAGTTTCTATATCTATAATATATAGAGTATTCTTATCTCTTAGTTATATGATATCTACTACAATCTTATAATTAAAGTAGCTTTTATCTTTTAAAGAAAACTTGAATTGCCTTCGTGCTAGATTATGTAATTAATAGTAATAATAGAACTTCTGGATTTTCTCTAAAATAGAGATATCAATATTATTATATCCTACACTCTTAAGGAGTTAATATAGGCAATCTGTATGAGGGTATCTAAAATATCTATGGAGTCTTCTGAGCTATTCTTCTGTGAAGAATGTACTTGACTCAATATAACTAAGGTTAAAGAATGGATATCCCTATTTTTGAATTATAGGGATTTAAGTCCTATCCTTCTACATAATTATATTATTAATATTGTTAAAGTATATCCCTAGTTAGTCTATATTGTATAATGAAAATAGGAATAGCGTCAGAGTATCTAGGATATAGTATATAACTTATCTAAGTAGGTTTTCTATTTTCATTATACTAATAGATATAATAGAAGTACTAGCCCTAAATTGTATATTAGCTAATCCTAGTTTCCAGTCTATCTTCATACAAGGGTTTTCCCTTAGGTACGCTAGTACTTAGGGTTTCCTAATAGTTAAGAACTTTGCTGCTCTTGTATCCCATAGCTCTCTTTGGTATGATATTATATATAGGTCTTGGAGTATGAATTAGCTAGCCTCTGTGGTCTTTAGTACTAAGAAGATGTCTTCTCCTGTTATACAGTAGAAGAATACTAATGATATAAGGTATAATATTGTCTCCTTATTACCTAATATTTCTTTTTTATTATATAAGTCTTCCTTTTCTTTCTCTATAGGGCTTTTACCTTTAATACTTATAATATATAATATAAAGTCCTCTAGCTCTTAGTTTAAAAGTTTATAGGCTTAGAGGTATTGCTTCCTTACCTAGTTCCTTTCCTTATCTAAGTAGTTAGTTAACTAATATCTCTTCTTTTTATATATAAAACATCTCTTAGGAAGGTTTATATAATACAGTCTTAGCTAAAATAGATATCTGTTTTCCCCTTTATTGAATTAGGGTTTCTAGGACCCTTTTCCTCCTCTATATAATAGTTTCTAGTAGTCTCTATAGTTAGACATATACTGCCTATCTACAAAGAGGATTTTGTATAATATCTGTTTTCTATCTAAAGCTACCTATATAGATACCCTTAGGTTAGAGAAAAACTCTTTGTATATATAATATACCTTTAGGTTACTAAGGGCTGTTTTTAGCTCCTAGACCTCTTGGCATGTATGAATGACTTGTGTGTGAAGCATGGTCTCTCCTTAGAAGTTAGATCCTAGGGCTTGTTATATAATAGGAAGTTTATTAAGGAGTAGATCTAAGATCTCTATGTTGTTTTTCTCTGGGTTCTCTCTCTTGACTTATGTGAATGTTATTGTAGTCTAGTCTGTATAGTATAATACATGATTGTTGCTGGTGTTAAAATACTTATCTAGCATGTCATATATCTTGTCCTATCTCCTTGTAGGGCCTATGAAGTGTAGGAAGAACTCTTCTGTACAACCTGAAAGAATATTAGAGAAGATTGTATAATACTAATCTTCTGTAATCTCTAGATATTAGCAAATACTGATGAATATCTTTGCCTTATTATAGAGGATATTATATAGCTTGCTTATATAGTTTCTTTCTTTTCTCTATCTCTTATAGAATGCTAAAACTAGAATTAGTTTATATAGTCTGTTTTAAACTATTTGATATAGTAGAAGGTTATATACATTATCTTTCTAATATAGAGGTATTGTATAACTTTGGTACTTTAGAAAACTATTAACCTCCTAGGTAAATCTTAAGGCTAGCGGTATATTCCTAACTACTGATTAGTCTTATATAGTGGATTAGTAATCTTCTACTAAGTTATGTAGTTATTTAATAGATTCTACTACTTGCTTAGTATTTATCTAGGTAGTTACTAGTTAAGGTTGTTATGCTAGTATATATAACATACTGCTTAGAGTATTTATCATACATAAAGGACCTAGTTAATTATAGGTATTCCTAATTCTTTATACAAGGTTAATAATTTGATTATTTTTATCTAAGTATAGGTTTAGGTATATCTCCTTCTTACTAATTTAATTAAGGAGTTCCTAGATAAATAATCAAAAGACTTGTTACCAGTACTCTAATATCTAATCTTCAAAGTCTAAAAGGATCATATATTTAAGTAGAGGTTAGTCTTAATTCATATAGATTATCTAATAAAGTTTGTATACTATATAAGTAGTAAGTCTCTTCTTGCTTTGTTAGGTTGTTGTTAGGTTAATTTCCTATTCCTCTATCTAGAATTGGGGTGTTGTTTGTGATCTCTAGGTTATAAGTAGGATGTTGCTTCTATCTGCTATATCTTTGTATAAGAAGGTATAGTTAGATAGAGCTTATACCCCCGCATTATTTTAGGGAGATTCTGATACCATAATAGTAGTCATTTCATAACATATGACGTCAGGTTAATAGTAATAGTTATGTAGATGCTGTATACTATATTAGATCTTCATACAATAGTAGAGAGGATCCTTATAGTTATCCCTGTTCTATTGCACACAGGAGAAGGTAGCACAAGTAGTATTACAGTAAATTAGTCCTTGAACCCTTTTGCAGTTAGGTAACCTCAGGATCAATCTATTATATAACTCAAGCCTTATCTCTTCACTCTTGCCAATCTGTGATTGTCCAAGCAATCACTGATTAGTATTAAATAGACTCTCTCCTATTTATAAGAGTCTAGTATGTATGTACTGGGGTAAATAAAGTATAGGGTAAGGTATAATTCTATTATTATAACTATCTTTTCTAACTACTTAGTTATTAGTTATATAAATAGATATATCTATCTATTTAGCTAACTAACTTAGGTTAGATTATAACTAGTAGTTGACTTCTTACCTATAACCAAGGTCTAGATATCTATTCTATGACCTTTGTGTATTGACTATAATTCCTATTGGGTATTATACGGTTATGTGATATTGATATTCTAATACTAACTATATATATTACTTAGTTATTAAGAAACTTATAGTTAAAGTTTTACTAGTTATATTAATAATTAGTTATAATATTAAGGTTTATTAGTTATATCTCTATAATAATTTACTTTTACTAACTAGTATAACTATGTAATTTAACCGTTTTGGTTAGAGGCTACACTAGCTAACTATCTATTACTGTGGCACTTGTCACTTCGATTATATTAGTAATTTATCCTTAGCTAATTCTTCCTTGCGGTTTTATATTAACAACACAGTTTAATTACTAAGATTTAATTGCTATAGAAACGCAGGCTATTTTTACTTCAGTAGGGCCTTTATTAAACTATCTACTATTAGCTTTACTAATAGAATATATATAACTTTAATATAACTATCTATAATCTCTTAATATAGCTAGTAGTAATATATATCTATATAATAAAGATATATTTATAATTAAACTAACTTCTTAGTTATAAGACTAATTATTTATTAATTATTATATTATATTATAACCTTTAGTAATATATTTAAAGTATTATTACTAGTAGTAAGCTTAGTAATTAATTAGCTTATGAATATTAATTCTTTTGTAGCCTGTAATAAGGCTAGTAACTCTACTTTAGTTATTAAAATAGTTACTATCTACTACTTATTTGCCTTCTAGCTAATAAGTCTGCTATATAGCTTGATGGTAAAAGCTTATAAGCTCTTGTAGTTAATTAAGTTATCTCTAAAGCTTGTATCTAATATAATAATAAGCTCTTTGTTAGGCTTAAATTTAAGGCAAAGGCTAGCTATATGCCTAAGGTATTGCAGTACTTGGTTTACTACCCTCTAATAGGCTACTAATAGGTTATAATTAAATCTTACTAGCTAACTTATTATAAATATAATATTAGGTCTTATTATTACTGCTATATATAGGATTGATCTAACTTTTTACTAGTATCTTATAACTTTATAGTTTACTACTATTTGCTATAAGAGTAGAAGTTCTTTATTGCTTATTAAGATATTATCTAGTAGCTAGGTTTTATGATTAATTAGCTTTGCTATCTTTTTAATATATACTAACTATAATAGCTATATCTTTTATTATTATTTATTATAGAGAATTTCTATACTAAGGAACTATTATATTTTATCACTACTTTCTAAGTAGTATCTTTCTTTTATACTATCAATTACCTTATTAGCTTCCTATTATAATAACTTAGAGAATATAAAGATATCATTATTAATATAGAAGAAGAATGTAATAGCTCTCTTTTGTTAGTAGTATAGCTCTTTAGTAACTAGTATAAATCCAAGTTCTTAAAGTCCCTTTTCTAGGTACTTTTACTATAGTATTAGTAATTATTATAACCTATAAAGGGCTTTTTATAGGTAGATAATCTTACTACTACTATAGCTTAGATATTCTAGAGGAAGTCTTATAAATACTATCTTATCTATATTAATATATATAAATGCGTTTACTGTATTAAATTAAAGTAATTCTAGGTCTAACTTAGCTATAATTATAATAAGTAATTAGAATAAAAGTGTTACTAGTATTACTATATATATATTGCGGATTATATCTTTTAGCTACTAATTACTATAAATAATAAGGCATACTTTAAACTTTATAAGAAATCCATGTTTATTTAGCTTATAGGTATATACCTATTAGTAGTTAAGTATCTAATTATTACTAGCTTCCTCTATACTAACTTTAACCTAGCTATTTATAGTATTATAGCTCTATAAATAAGCTTTTTTAGCCTCTTAAAAATCCCCTATAAATAGGTAGTTTTTTAAATCAGTATATACCTTAGGTAACCTAAGTAAATCCTTCTAGTATAGCCTTGTAGCTATATTTTGAAGTACTGTTATTTTATCACCAGAGTTAGATAGATCCTCTCCTATTACATCATCCTTCCTAATATCAGGGAGCCAGCCTGTATTTTCACCAGGTAGGAGATCTTGCTTTGAGATTTTCTAGGGACTGCAATAAGGACTGTTAATAGTCCTAGCTATATAAGTAGCTTACTAGTTCTAGGTACTATAGTAAGGACTATTTATAATCCTAGTTATAAATATAGCTTTCTAAGATTCTTATAGATATGTTTACTTTTAATATATAATATAGTTAATATATTAGATTCTTTTATAATATATGTAGTTTTCTTATTCTCTTATATTAAGTACATCTAATAGTTATATAATAAATAAAGTATCTAGAGATTTTAGTAGTATTATTAATATAAAGTATAACTTTATATATTTATAGACTCCTTCTAGTATTTTACTAGTAATTTAGTTTAGAAATTCTGCTATGTCTTCTTCTATAATATCCTTACTATTAATAATATTTATAAAGTTCTTTTTAATTACTTTTTAGATTTATTTATTAATTACAGCCTTATCTATATTACTTAACTTATCTACCTATTTATCTTCTTTTCTAGAGAAGTATCTATCTTTATTAAATATTATATTATAAGATATAATAACTTTATTCTTTAGAGAGAATATACAGTACAAGTTAGTTAATATATAACCAACTAGATAGCTAATATATACTTTTACTTTAAAGTACTAGAGATAATTATAGCTAAGTTAAGTATCTAAAGTTATTATATATATAGTAGTTAAATACTTGTAAATAGCTAAGGTATAGTATAGATAATAGCTACCCTCTTGCTATATACTAGATCTAATATAGAGATCTCTAGCTATAAGATTTAGCTAGCGTTTAGTTATATAAGTATACTACTGCTTTTAAAATCTCTAGCTATAGTAATACTAGTAATTTTGACTTTAGCCTTATTATACAGGCTTTCTTCTTAATTACTATAGCAATCCTCTTTATACCGCTATTTTATACTTATATATTAGGTATTAAGGCCTTGAATAGGATTCCTATACTTTTTATAGCCTCCTTTATCTATAGAAAGGTGGTTATGATCTTATTATTATACTTAATTACTTATACTTCTATTAATTTATATACTTTAATTAACTATATAAAGTCTACTAAAGCTATCTTAATAGCCTTAGAAGTATACTATTATAGGTAATAGTCCTATATAAAGCTAGATTTCTAATTACTAAGCAGTAAGGCTAACTTATATCTACTGTAGCCTTATTTAAATAGGTAAAAATCTAGTATAATATAATTACTTACCACTATATAGTTAATTAACTCCTATAGTTAATATAATATTTACTACTATATTTTACTTATTATATATACTTTATATAATATAATAGATATCTCTAGTATATTTCCTTTTATCTATATACTACAGGCTTAGGTAGTTATTTTATAGAGTATATAGCTACCTAGGTAGCTGAGATAGTTGTGCTAGTGGTTAGCTTTAACTAGCCTACTCCTTTAGTAGCGGTCTATTAGTACTGAGACTACTATAACTGCATCTACGTTAGCTACTGCTAGGTATACTGCTGATGTAGTGTAAAGACTATTATAGTTCTTACTAGCCTTAATAACCTGTTAACTAGTAATTTTATTTATATTAAATACTATAGAGTAGTTCTTTACTATATATATATAATTATTAGTTAGACTATTATCTTACTACTAATTATTCCTTATTTCAAGTATTATATATAATACTAGGTTATATAATAGTAATAGATAATAGGTAACTCTTTTAAGTATAAATTATGCTTGGTAATTACCTTACTTTATATAGATAAGTATGTTACCCTATCCCTTAATTAGAATAGTAATATTGCTTACCTAGATAAAGTTATCTAACTTTACTAGGGTTATCTCTAAGAAGTAATAATAAGAGTAAAAGATATAAAGGGTTACCTCTAAATCTAGAATAATAAAGTCTTTAAGTAGATAGTTAGATATTATAAAGGTAGCTAACTATATAGATAAGGCTCTTTTACCCTTTAACTATGCCCTACCTTTACTACCTTCTAACTATTATTTAGCTAGAGGTATTACTACTGCTACTATAGTAAATTCATCTAGGTAGGTATATATAGAGGCTAGTAATATATCTTCCTCTTTTAGCTTGTCTTTTATATATTACTGTATTAGAGCTTACTTTATATAGTTAATAATTACTCTATATAGTTACTATAGAAACCTTAGGTATATTTAACCTATAAAGTAATACCTTACTAGTAAGTACTTAGGGATATTATTTAATAAGTACTTTTTATTACTATAGTTATTACTCTTGTTATTATAGTTATTGTAGTAGTTATTGTACTATTTTTCCTTTATTAGCTCCTTTTATACGTAGTCCTCTATAACGTTATTAGTAACTATTACTATAGTAACTAGGCTAAAGACACTACAAGTAGCTTTTGCCTAGAGACGCTCTAGCTTTATAGTAATATAAGCCTATATTACTGATATCACTTTATAATATAGGAGCTAGTTATTAATAGCCCTTATGTAGTTAGTACTTTTATATACCTCTACCTATACTACTAGTAGTATATACCTTAATGCCTTTATTAGTAATAGGAAATATTTACTAGTCTTTATAGCTAAATACTACTAGACTTATATATTATAAGAGAGCGCTTTCTCCTAGTTAGATATCTATTTCTCTACCTCTTTTATATCTATTACCTTATAATTTATAGCTCTTTTTATAACTTTCTTATACTTTACTATAGTAATTTCCTTTTTCTTATATAGAGGTAGACTAATATATACCTTAATATTATATATCTATATATATATTAACTTACTTATAGAGTAGTACTTTATAACTACTATTAGATCTACTATCATATAGATCTAAGTAACTAAGTTACTAACTACCTTATAGTCTTACTTATATTACTATTATTTTTATATATATATCTTATTATTATATTTAAGTTACTTCTATCCTTTAGTTAATAGCTAGGATAGCTTTAAGGCCTGTATATCTTTTAGATCTAGTAATTGTTAGCTATCTACTATATTATCTATTACCTACTTAGTTATTATAGATAGTATTATTAAGTAGTCTACAATATCTAGAGCTATTAGAGGCTTTACTAGTTATTTTATAGTAGTATACTATATATTATCAGCGTTTAGGTTAATTAACTCCTATAGATTTAGGGCTACTACCTATTACTATAGCTAGATATACTAATTACTCTAGTTAGCCAAGCTGCTTAGAGTTACTAATATTATAGCTATCTTATTTTTAGTTATAATAACAGCTATAGTAAATATTATATATACTATATATAGTACTTTAAGTAATATTAATTAGTACTTATAAATTTAAACTATTAATTATTAAAGTATGTAGATAATTATAGTGAAAATCCCTGGTTAATTACTAGTGTATATATAATTATATTGCTATTTTCTATGGGATTCCCTGCATATTTATGGCTGTTGTGTTGCCTCAGGATCCAAATGCACGTGGTCATTGGATTCTGGATATTTTGGCTAGCAAAATCCGTTCCATAGATGTCAACCGACATTTCGCCACAGACCTTTCCCAATCCAGCCCAATGGGCCTGGAGGTCCATGCCATTCGCCAGCATATTACACCCACTTTGACAATTTATAGCTAATAAGAGTAAAGTTTAATTTATAGGGGCCTACCTAGAGGGTAACCTATTATATAGCTAGAGAAGCTATATTAACCTCTAGTATAGTAGTAATATTAGCCTAATTACCTAGAAATAGATAGAGGCCTAGCTTTATAATAGTATTCCTAATAATAATATATAGGCCTTTAGTATAGCTATAGAGCTAGATAAGATATAATAGAAAGCTAGGTAGATATACTAATAATTTATTAACTAGTATAAAATAGTTAAGGTAGAGATTCTAGACCTCTAACTAAAGAGGTAGTAGGTAGTCTATATCTTAAACTAACTACTTCTAGACTTATAAAGCTATATCTTAGTATATAGGCTATTAGTTACTTATTAAGAGCTAAATAATATAGTAAAGAGGGTAGAGATACTTATAAAGATATATACTAAGATAATAATAAAAGACTAGTAAAGGCTATAAGAGAGAAGGAACTAGTAGACCCTAGCTATTACCTTAGTACTAGTATTAGCTACCCCCTTAGATAAATTAGAAAGGTAATAGTTAGTCTTAATACTTAGGGTAGCTATATATATACCTATACCTAAGCTATAGGTTAAGTAGAAATAAGGAGGGTATAGATAACCCCTAAGGTACTTCTAGAGCTCTCTTATATACTTTAACTATAGCAAGCTAGGATATATATTAATAGAGTATATAGAGAAGAAGTACTATAAGTATAACTAGCCTTATTATATAGGTAGGTACTGCATACTAGTAGCCTAGCTAGTAGCTATAGAGGTTAATAGTATATAGATCTCCTAGAAAAAGAAACTATATTACTACTTTAAGGTAGACTTCTATATTAAAGTAGCTAGTATATAGAGAAAAGAAATAGTATTAATTAATCTTAAGGTAAATAAGAATATTATATATTAGAGAATATTATATAAGGAGGTATTACTAGAGGTTTATAAAGAGAGAGTAAGATTATCAGGGATATAGGGAGGTAAGGTACCTAACTATAGGGTAGTAGTATTAGTAATAGAAGTAATAGATAATATAGAGGTAAGAAAGGTATAGTCTTATATCTACTAAGTAAGTAATATAAGTATATATAATACTATCCTAGAGATCCTCTAGAGGTAAAAGATATAGCTAAATCTTAAGTAAGTAATAATTAAGTAGACTTACTTATTAGAAGAAGGCTAGCTATAACTTATCTAGAGAAAAAAGGTATTAAAGAGAGTATAAAGAGAGGTAGTAGTAATACTAGTATATAACCTATTGGTTTACTACCTATATATAGGGGGAGCTGAGGGGGTGCTAGAGCTACTACCTTATGTAATAGAGGGGGAAAAGGGGGAGGAGATAAAGAGATTTAAGCTATTAGAAGAATATTAGGAATAGGTATATGTATTTAATATAAACCTAGTAGCTAAACTAGCTAGAGATAAAGGTTACTTCTATACTATTAACCTTAAGCTAGGGGTAGAACTACTGTTTAGCTCTATCTACCCCTTTATAGAGAAGGAGTTAGAATAGCTAAGGAAGTATATTAATAATGTACTAGGTAAGGGATAGATATAGCTCTTATAGAGCCCTATAGGGGTACTAATCCTATTTATACTAAAGAAGGGGGGTAAGTTATACCTCTATATAGACTATTATAGACTTAACAAGGTTATAATTAAGAATTATATATTACTACTACTAATAAGAGAGATCCTTAACTACTTAAGAGAGGTAAAGTATTTTACTAAGCTTAACCTTAAGGACATATAATACTAGGTAACGATCTATACTAGTAATAGGTAGAAAATAGCCTTTTAGATATAATATAGGTACTTTAAGTACTATATTATACCTTTTAAGCTAGTTAATATACTAGTAACTTTCTAAATATATATAAATAATACTTTAGCTAAGCTAGTAGATATTACCTATATTATATATTTTAATAATATCTTAATCTTTACTAAGGATAAGGCTAGTTATATAGAGGTAGTAAAAGAGGTACTGCACTAGTTAGATACTACTAGCCTATATACTAACCTAGAGAAGTATATTTTTTATACTAAGATAATTAGGTTCCTAGGGTTTATAGTATCTCTAGAGGGTATTACTATAGAGTAGAACTATATAAAAGTAATTACCTAGTAGCTACTCCCTACTAGTATTAAACATATATAGGTCTTTCTTAGGTTTATAGGGTTCTATTAGTACTTTATTAAGAACTACTCTAAGGTATATACCTCTCTTATAAACTAACTAATAGCTAAGGTAGTAGAAAAGAAGGTAATAATTAGAGAGGTAATTAAAGCCTTTTATAAGCTCTAAGTTATATTTACCTAAGCCTCTATCCTATAGTACTTTAACCTAGTACTACTAATATAAGTAGAGATAGATATATTAAACTTTATAATTAAAGCTATCTTATTATAGCTAGTAGAGAACTAGTAGTACCTTATTACCTTCTTATCTAAGAAGCTAAAGAGTACTAAACTATAGTATAGTATACTAGAGGCTAAGCTACTTATAATCTAAGAAGCAGCTATATACTAGAAGTACTACCTCCTATATACCTAGAGTAAGATTATATTTTTAATAAACTACTTAGGGTACTACTACCTTACCAATAAGCCTTAGCTTAATAGTTAGTAGGTAAGGTTACTTTAAGACCTATCTCTCTTTAACTTTAAGATTAACTACTAGCTAGAAAAGGAAAATATAACTAATAGGCTATTATAGTAGCTAGACTATTAGCCCTTAGGTATAGAAGACTAAGAGGTATAGGGTATATTCCTAGAAAGCTTTCTAAGTAGGTTTACCCAGAGGGTAGTAATAATTATTAGTAATAGGTTAATAGAGATATACCTATTACTACTAAAAGAACTTATTCTAATCCTAAAAAAGGAAACTATAGTAGTATAGTAAGCTAATGAGGTAATTACCTCTAAGAAGTAGTAAAAGCTAGAAGATAACTAATTAGAGAGAGAAAATAAGGTTCTTAGGTATAAGAGTAAGGTAGTTATCTTAGAAGGGTATAAACTAAGAATAAAGATTATAGTAGTATTTTATAATAAGCTAGCTAGAGGGTACTTAGAGGTAACCTATATACTTAAAAGAATTAGATAGATATTTTTCTAAAGATTAATAAAGAAGGATATAATAGAGTATATTTAGATATATATAACTTATTAATAGATAAAGCTATATTACTACCTACCCTATAGAGAACTAGTACCTCTATTACTACCTAGCTAACTATAAGAATAGGTTACCCTAGATTTTATTACTAAACTACCTAAGTTAAAAGGATTTACTAGAGAGAGCTATAATAGTATCTTAGTTATAGTAGACTAACTTATAAAGTATATACTATATATATTTATATAAGAGACCCTAATAGTAAACTAGTTAGTATCTCTCTTAGTTAAAAGGGTATTCTTATAATTTAGTATCTTAGTAGTAATAGTATCTAACTAAGGATCTCTCTTTACTAACTATTTCTAGTTAGTAGTACACTACCTACTAGCTATTAAGTAGAGGCTAAGTATAGCCTACTACCTATAAATAGATAGCTAGATAGAGTAACAAAATTAAAATATTAAGTACTTCCTTTAAGCTTTCTATAGCCTAGAGTAGGATAATTAAGTAAAGTAACTACTAATAGCTAAGTTTATCTATAATAGTACTTAGTATAGTATAATCTAGATAGCACTAGTAGAAGCTCTAATAGGCTATATACTATATAATACAAATAATATAAAGCTAGAAGGGGCCTTACTAATAGAGGTCCTATTAGCAAGAGACTAGGTACAGTAGCTATGGAGCTAGTAAGCTACAATCCTCTAGACACCAGAGATAGCTAATAAAAACTATAAGAGGTAGTATAATATAAAGTAATCTATAGTAGTATTTAAGGTAGAGGAGAAGGTCCTACTATTAGTAAGGTTTATATAGTAAAAGTACCTTATAAAGAAGCTCTTAGATAAGTATCTAGGGCTATTTATAGTTATATAGGTAGTTAGTAGAGAAAAAGTATATAAGCTTAACTTAGAGATATAATACTATATCTATAATATATTCTTATTATTATAGTTAGAGAAGTTCTATAGGGTAGTAGTAAAGCTATAGGTAGTCTCTATTAAAAAGGAAGAGAAAGATATATACTAGGTAGAGAGAATAGTTATATATAAGGGCCTCTAGAGAAACTAATAATATCTAATAAAGTAATAAGGATATAAAGAAGAGGAGAACTCTTAAAAACTATAGTAAAATATAGTAAAGAAACTATAGTAGGATTATAAATAGAGAATTACTAGAGGCCTATTAAAGAGGAACTAAGTTAATAATTATATAGCTATAAGGTAGCTAGGTTTTATTATCTCTTTAGTATTAAGACTAGAGAGTAGAGAGGCTTAAGAGCTAGGTATTCTAAGCTTAGAGATAAGTAACTAACTAAATAAATAGTGGAGAGGTATTAGTAAGGTACTAGAGAGGTATATAGGGGGTACTAGAGCCTATTAATTAGACTTCTCCTTATTATTATTAGTAGTACCTTTTCTAGGATCTAATCTACTAGCTTAGGAGTTAATCTTACTAGTATACTAAAGGCTATTATTAGTACTATAAGAAAGTACTAGGGGGGTACTAGAGTAGGGAAAGGATATATAATATAAGTATAGGACTTAGTCTAATTAAAGAAAAAAGTACTTTAAGCCTTAATAGCCTTAGTCTACTTATAAAGTATAATAACTTAGTCCTAGGTAGTAATAATAGTAATCTTAGTACTCTTAGCTAGTAACTTAACTTACTTAGCTTACTATTTTATAATAGAGTAGGTACCCTCAAGGGTAAGGATCTTATACTAGTAAAGAAACTACTTTTCCTCTTTCTATACTACCTTAAACTTAGTATTAAGGACTAATATATTAAAGGCTTTTATCTCAAGAGCTTTTAGGCTTATAAGCTAAGCCTTCTTAATCTTCTTTTAAAAAGGATTAAGCTAAGAGGTACTAGGGGAGTATAGAAGTATATATATACTTATAAGGTAGTAGTAGAAGTAGAGGTTAGCCTCTTTATAGAGGTTCTTAAAAACTACCTTAAGGGTAAGGGTAATAGTAGTAGTAATATATAAGGCCTACTATAGGTTAGTAGTAAACTAATAGCTATAGAAGTAATAATAGTAAAAGAGGGAATAAGCTTATAGAGATATAAGGCTTATTATACTAGCTAGTATAATAGGAGTACTTATTACTAGTAGCTAGAATAGTTAGAATAGTAAAGAGGTAGTAGAGAGGTACTAAAGAGATAAGTATATACTCTAGGTCTTAATATAGTAAAAAAGATAGGTAATAGTATCTTTTATATTAGGCTACTACTTTACTATAGTCTAAAAGTAGTAATAATAAGAGATCTTATATATAATAGTAGGGTTGATAATATAAGAAGTATTAGAGTAGTTATTATTAGTAAGAGAGGTTACTAGGGGGGGACTAGGGGGGGTACTAGAGCTACCTAAGATAATAGAATTAGTAGGGAGTATAGAGGATATAATAGTAGTAGTAGAGAAATAGCTAGTACTAGTATTATTACTAGTATTACTATTACTAGTACTATTATTACTATTATAATAGTAGAGGTATAATAAAAAATAAAATAATAATAATATAAGAATATTATAAAGAAAAAAAAGAAAAGAAAGAAAATAAATAAAAAGTAGAAAAAAGAGAAGATAGGCCTAGCTATTCTACTAAGTAGTATATATATAAGTAAGTAATAATAATAACTCTAGCTTATAAAAAAAAAATACCTCTAGAAGAAAAGAGAGATAAGAGGTACTAGAGGAGTACTAATACCTCTTTTACTACTATAAAGTATACCCTTACTATTATACTAAGAATAATATAACTTAGGGCTTAGTTACTAGAGAAATAAAAGTATAAGTAATAAAGGCTAACTATATTACTTTATAAATAATAAGATACTAAGCTATAAAAAAGAGAAGAGAGTAAGTAACTAAAGTAATACTATAAGTAAGTAAGATACCTCTATAGTAGAGTAAGTAGCCTCTTACTAATAGTAATAAGAGCTTAAGACTTATACCCTAAGTATAAGATAGCTAGACCTAATAAGGTACTAGAGAAACTATTAGCTATACTAAGCTACTATAAAATAAGAGTAAGGCTAAAGGTAAGTAGTTAGCTAGAGAGATAACTACCTATTTAATAGTCTACTAAGCCTAGTAGAGTTTTTAGACTTTACTAAAGTATAAGCAGTATTATAAGTAGAGTACTAGGGTACTAATAGAGAGGCTAACTAACTAACTACTAGGTTCTAAGGATAGGACCTTAGAGAGAGAGGGATTATATTAGATTTCTAAAAGTAGTACTAGCTTTAGGGCTAGCGGGGCACCAGGTAGGGCCTAGGAGATACTACAGAATGGAATAACGTTATACCAAAGGGTACACAAAAGGGATTTTCACAATAGCATCAAGGTTTAGAGAGGAGACAGATTAGAATAACAGTCACTAGTGACCCCTAACTGCCCTCCCACTGACTCCTTTACTTGGTACTACACGGCCTCTGACAAACTCCGTTGGGGGAAAAGAAAAAAAAAGAAAAGAAAAGAAAAAGAACCAGGTATCTTTGCTACAGTTGCCTCGCTTTTCTTGCCCCTAATGAGAACGACAACCTAGTCGTACACAACCTAACAAAACAAAACAAAAGCCTCCGTCAACATGGGCGTTCCACCTTCTCGCCCTCCTGCCCTACTGGGCGGCGTAGGGATCCGTCATCGTTTTCAAGTCGTCGCTTATCGACTCGGTGGCGGCGCTGGCCTCGGGCTGGACGGACTCGTGGACCGACTCGACCAGCGTCTCCTTCCAGGCCGCCGCGTCCGTCCCGGTCAGGTCGAGGTAGTACCACAGGGCCAGGGGCTCCTCGATGGTGATGCTGCCGAAGGAGACGGGGGCGCCGAGGGCGCCCTGGTCCTTGGCGGCGACGAACAGGTCCGAGACCTCCTTGAGGAGGGGCGCCAGCTCGCCCTTGACCCTGTCGACGATGCCCCTCGACTCGTCCGCCCCGAGGGGCACGCTGATGCCGTCGGCGTTGAGCCGGGCCGTCTGCATGCGGTCCTGGAGGGCGATGGTCTTGTTGAGGACCTCGTACGCGGCCGCGGCGGTCGCGCCGCCGCTCTTCTTGTTGGAGATGGCGCCCTCGACGGCCGCCTTGAGGTCCCCGAGCCGGCCCGTCAGGTTGGCGATGTCGGCGCTGACGATGGGCGAGGTGGTCGACTGCGACGGGAGGTTGCCGACGGGCATGAACATGGGCGCGGCCGAGACCGCGCAGGCGGTGGCGGTGAGGCTGGCGAGGATGACGGAGGGATGCATCTTGATGAGGGGTGGGGGGGGGCTGCTTCCTTATGTCCTTTGGTGCGTCCTTAATGGGGATGGGAGGTGCGATGTTCGATGAATGATGAGTTTCGTTCCGGTTCGGGAGTTGTTTGATGGGTTTCTGCTGTGAGGCTTGGAAAGAGTTGACAAGAGATTGGAATCTTCTCGGCGAGAGTCGGCGAAGGGAGAAGGAGAGGCGAGGTTATATGTCGCTTTGAACAGTGACACATCTCCTCCAGCCTAGCCCTCCCCGGTCCTCCCCCGCAGATTCGCTCTGATCCTCCCGTTGTTGACACAGTTGGCGCCGCCCAGCAAGAAACCCGGTCCTCTTGCCAGATGTCTCAGCTGCCGTGCCCTCCCAAGTTCAAGGACCACCGAACCCTTTCCACGCAAGAGTCCAACCAGCCGCGAAGTAAACCAACGAAGCTAGTCCCCTCACGACGACGTCTTGGAGAAGGGCAGCGATTAGCCCTTCGTATGCAAGGCAAGGAGGGGAAAGGGGAGGGGGAGTACCTAGGCCAAAAGGCAGCGGCGACGCCGGTTCCGGGGTGGCCGGGGATGGCCGCATTCGGACGGTCGTCAAAGGACACTGCTTATTTTTGCAGAGACCATGTCCGTTCGACGGCGCCCAAGCGCGATCCCTTCCCGGCAGATCATGTCCCGCTTGGGCCTTGGCGGATCGAGATCGAGACATGTCAAGACCTATACGGACGGGGGAGCGAGGGGGTAAAGGCCCCGGGAGGTCCTCCCTCACCTCGGGCCTAGTTGACGTCGACGTTGTGCAGTCAGCCCGGGAAGACGGGGAGGGAGGGTATTGCTGTTTGCGTTTGGCGCGGATCACTTACGTTCTCGACCTGTGGTACACCGGCTCTACGCCGGAATGGACGATTAAGGGACACCGTTCTACTGCAACAGTTTAGAGCCATGCTTGGCACTCCCATCGGCGTCACACTTCTTCCCTTTGCGCCATACCTACTCTGGTACTGTCCTTACGGCCCGACATCGTCGAGTGAAGGGCAGGTCGGGGGGCCGAGTCAGCAAAAGGGCTGTTGGTAGGGCACACAATGCCGTTGTAAACTGTCATGGCCTCATCGCCGGACGAGGGCACTCGGACGTGGGCTGTCGACTAGTCGTTTTGTCTGGAGGGTTTTCCCGGTCATGGACGGTCTTTGTCTGCCCTTTTGCCCTTGCATTCGCTTTCCACCCCATGATGCCTCCCTTTGGATCTACACATTGCACACTCGGTGTATCTGTCCAGTGCATAGACCGAAAGGCTGATGGATGCGTGGAAACCAGACGACGGGACATGGACAAGTCATGTGAGACATGGGACGGCGACGAAGGTAGAGATGTCAGGAAGAGGCTAGAATGACGCATGGGAAGTTCATAAGTCCGCCGGGCCCAGTTTGTCAGCACTTGTTGCGTCGCCTTGGGTGTGCCTGTCTCGGGCCGGGAGTCGGTGCCGGGCGACTACATTCCTTAGTCCTCCTTGGGAACTCGTTCCTGGAAAGGTCATCAAAGATTGAATTCGACGTATCTGAGTCCTCCGCAGCGTTCCGAGTCCTTTGTCCCCCTCCCCCGATGCTGCCTGCTTATCATCTCGGAGCCAGTAAATCATGACAATTGGTTTCCCTTTGTGATGTGCCGCGCTAGTAGATGCCCTCAGGTTAGCTGAGATTCCCCTAGGTAGTAGAATACCGAGCATTCGTGACTCATCGGCGGCTCAAGAGACGCGGCGGCGGACCTGCGTTATGCTCGGTGTCGTTGTAAGCCCCCTCCTCGTGGCGCCCCGCGTCGCAATAGTTGCGCTTATAAGCCGCGCTTCGCCACCATTGAGATGTTGGAATCTCCTCACAGGGCGCCTCTTCCAGGTGCGGAACTATCCGTCTCCTCGCACAGGAAGCCTCCGCCTACAATAGCAGCAGGCATCGCGGATCTCGCAAAATAGTTCGAGACTGAAAGGACCAGGTATGAGGGGGAGGGGGGACGAAGGAGGGCTTGCGAAGTTGAACGCCGCCAGTGCCGATTCGTCTCCGGACGCCGAAGGATTACCCCCAAGAATATTGGGTCTCGTGTAACCTGAAGCCTGCTGATGCTTTCCATGTCTTACTTTCCGGAGACGATCAGGCAAATCCCATATGCACATTCCCACCGGGATCTTCTCTTTCTTCCCCGGGCCGTACGGCACTGACCATAGCGCACCGATCCATGCAATCTGATGGCTGTGTGTGGCCGAGAAAACAGATGAAAACGATTTGTAGGGACCGCATTTTGCTAGATTGTGACTTCTTCTGCACGTACTTGGGGCCGATTGGCGGTCCAGCCCACGCACGTTGGACCAATTGCTGTGATGGCTGTGAGGTGCCGCCGTCGACCGCATCGATCACTCGACGGCAGCGGGAGAGGGGGTTGATAGCACCGATCTAGCTACCGCTGAGCTATGTGGAGTAGTGGCATTTGCCTAGATTCCCATATTCGGGAGGCGTCTTTCCGTGGAAGTCCTCAGCCTAGAGGCCTGCTTGCGGACACTGACCCTGCGCCCTCGTAGGTGCTGCTCGTGTACCTAACCATCGGATAGCATCGTCCCGCTGAGCTGAGCTGAGCTGAGACGTCGTTGCAAGATATCTCTGTTGGCTGCCTTGGCAAAGTCCAAAGATCTGCTCCACCCCTTCGCGTTGGGGTTTACGGACAAAGTCTTTTCTTCGGCCCACGAGCTGCGGTGACAATGTGCTTGTTATTCATACGCTTAGTGCCGTACGAACGTCCCAAGCCCGTCTCTTGTCTCATTGTGACCAAGTTTGCCCGCATATGCTTCCAGAAGCAGTCGCTTGCTGGGTTGACTGCCGAGAAGGCAAGCCAAGACCAAGCTGTTGAAACAATGTACGTATGGCTGAAGACGGTGGGGGTATTGGCACAGTCCCGAGGGTATTCGACCTCGGGACGAGATGGCCGGCACAGCAAGAAGAATAGAAAAAGAAGAATTGCCGAGGTCAGGGATGAGGTGACCGGGGCTCTAATACTAGATGGCTGTACTTTTGCAAGACTGTCGAGCCTGGGAAGAAAAGACGAGACGCCGAGTGAAATCTGCTTCCCGTGAGATAGAGGAGGCTGGCTACTCGAGATTAGCTGAATGTGCCGACAAAGCACCCGAAAATCATCGATCCTTTCGCCCGCGAGTGTCTACAAGTGGAAGAATTACGTTCTTGGTATCTACTCAGCGGCTTTGGGCCACCAGTAGCAGCTTCCCGAGCGAAAGACTTTTATGTTTGGTCAACAGCCGAGCAAGATTATCAAACCGGCCTTCGGACGTGGGAACTTCTTGTTGTCCAGTAGCCCGGAGAGGAGCTACGCGGGCTGTAGCGCCATCTAACCCGTACTGCCTGAGACTCCTACTTGCGCTGATCAAGATTATCACTGTTGAATTCTTCGGCTTCGCTCCACAGGCCTTGCTCGTTATAGCTGGTAACGTCGCTTCATTCTCTGTATCCGTCGAGGGGATCAGCCCGGCCTCTCCGGTGTTGTCTTCTTGGATGCGGCTGATGAACGGATGCAGGTGCAGCGGCGGCAGCACTTGAGGCGAGGATGGCCAGTTAAGGAGGAAAACAACACTTATAGAGAGGATACGCGCATTTCAGGGCCGCGAGAGTTGCGTTGCTGCGGAAGGGTAAGTAAGCAGGCAAGATGGAAGGCTTCACCGCTGCTAATGGCCAGCCCGAGAGATTCTGTAGCCGTCTGTTTGCCTCGTGGGGTTGCCATCTTGCGGGGTTGAGTTGCCATCGGGTATTGTCAGGACCGGACACGAGGCGTGGCAGCCGAGCTTGACTCTGTAGGTGGTCGCCGGGACGTTGAAACAAAGCGGCGGCGGCGGCGGCGCGACTGTCGAACTGGAGAGAACAGCAGGGGAGCACCCTAGCGTCTCTGGCCGACAATTACGATGGCCCGGGGAATCGGAAACCGGGCGATGGGATGGTGTGTATGTGGCACGCGCCCAAAGGTAGGTCATATGCTGCGACAGCCAGTCGGGTGCGAGGGAGTGAATGTTTATGTGTGCGATTTCTCCGCGGACGGGACGCCCGTCCACTCGGTATGGGACCCCGGTGCTACCCTGGACTAGACGGAATGCTTTGGATGTTCATGTATGTCGGGGTATCGGGCGTATATCAACCCGGACATGGACAGTCTTGCGGCGCGCTCCGGGGGCTGGTAGCAGTTTGTCGTACATGGTATGCGTCTCGGCCATAACATCTTCTGCTTTTCTCATTCTGTTCGTCTCTTCTGTAGGCCCTGCCATCCGGTTTTATTATCCGTAACCAAGACTGAGGATACGGATACAGATACCCCAAGAAATGTCTCGCGTCAGTCACATATCATCCGCCTCTGTGTGGTCGAATGAAGGTGAAGTCTGAGGACCTTGATGGCCCGGCCCGCTGGAACCCGGGACGAAGGGGGGGTGAATTGAAGTGACGTGAAGCGGGGGAAGTTCCTGGACCAGATATCCCTGGCTGACGGAGCGCTAGCAAGCAGGGCAGGGCACTATTTTCTTTTTTAATTCTTTTCGTATGCCAAGCTGAGGAGAAGGCCAGCATTGCCCGTGATGTCTCTGTTGGGTTCTTGGCGACTCGAGCTGTATTGGCAAACGGCCCAACCAACCAACCGCATACCTATGTGCGGTGAACGGAACGAATCAACTTTTCTGGCCATCTGTTTCTCCTTGCCAAGATGTGCTAAGAGCTGATGCTCGTGTGCCTTTCCTCCCCTAGGTCGGGCGAGCTGCGTGTCCTGGGTCTGGAAAAAACACCAACCACGCATATAAATCTCACTTCACCTCGACCATAACCCTTTTCTTCACTTTTCCCTACACCCTTTACGCAGCAGACCCCGTTCATTCGCTGGTACTCGCCATCTACTCTTGCCATTCGCACGAAGCTTCCCCGAAACATCCCAGCTTTCCATCACCGCAATGAAGACCTCCCAGATCCTCGCCGTCTTCGGCTTCACCACCCTCGCCTTGGCCCAGAGCGAGAGCCTGGCGCCCTCTCCCACCGAGTCTTTGGGCTGCGAACCGCACGGAGACCACTGGGTTAGTTGTTTTCGTCACCTCGATATGATGTTGAGACCTGCCCGGAGCTCTGCCATCGGGTTTCCTAATTAGTGATTTGACCATGTTTCGAACACGCTCTGACAGACTTGAACAGCACTGCGAGGGTGCTCGCTCGACTGCCGCGATTACTTCTGCTATCTACACCCTCAGCACGTTATCGTCTACCGTCAGCGCCACCGCCACCGTTACCAAAGACCAAGACCACGACCACGACCACGACCACGACGATGACCACGACCACTCGGGCACCGGCAGCTACACCCTCGCCCCCTCCCCTACCGAGTCTGTGGGCTGCAGCGCGCATGGAGACCACGTGAGTCATTTCGTCCCGAACCCTGTTGAACTGCTGCTAACCCCCCGGGAATCACAGTGGCACTGCCAGGGCCCGGCCACCGCCTCCGTCGGGATCACCACCACCATCGAGGTCACCCCCACGGGCCCGGCTTCGACCGGCGGCACCGCTAGCGACGAGGGCGCCGCTGCGACCACGACCGCTGCCCTCCCAGCCGGCGCGGGCCGCGCCGGCTTCGGTACCGCTGCTGCCGCCGTCGTCGCCGTTGCCGCTCTCATGGCCTTCTAGAGTGGGCAGACTGGGGAATTGGGTTGAGCGAAGGGGGGGTGGGGGGGACAAAAATAAATAATGACGATGCGGACTCTGATTCATGAACATGACTTGGGAGGCGAAGCTTTTGTTCGGTACGGCAAGCCGGGTGATGCGAAAACAAGAGGATATGATTCTGTTGCTGCCCCAAAGGCGGTTTACCTCTTGTTTTTTTATTTTTCAATTCCATCCCATAGAGGAAGATGGGGTAATAATTGCAGCATGGAAACCGACATTCACATGCCTTAAATATATACCAGGTTCTCGCTGACTGATTAGTCTCCGGCTACGACCATTGCTCTGCTGTCAACACGTGGTGTACGTGGCATACCGACCACCGACTCGTTTATTGTTCTCATGCACAACGGTTTCCTCTGCTCCGAGTAGGTCGTCTCGTGTTCGTCCGATGACTCGCGCGGATGCAACAAGGGACCCGATGGAGTGGTTAAAGCTATATATTGGGGGCGGGAAGCCAAAAAAAAAGGAAAAAAAAGCAGACTACATGCAACCGTGCGTGTGAAACGATGATGCATGTCCGGTTCGTTCAAACGGTCTACGATGCAGCTATATCTACCGCCTCTGAGGGTCAACGGGGGTGGTGTCAATGTGCTTTGGCTAGGTATGCGAGTTGACGGGCGTCGTACGACGAGCATGAGGGAGAAGTCGAGGGAGGAGACGACGACGACGACGATGGGATGACAAGGGAACGCCCGTCCCCTCCTCCAAAACATAATCCATGCACAAACCCACCACTCAAGAGTGCCGTGCTGATATTCGTTCTCAAGAGGGATCGTCTGGACTACGTACCTCAATACTGATATTCGCTCGTTCCGTTTGACATTCGTCCCGTCGTGGGGGAGAAAAATGTCTCATCCCCCTCCCCGTGCTCCCATTCGGCCGGCGCTCACTCGGGGACAAGGCCAAGCAAGGGTGCCACTCAGAGGGGGAGGATCATGAAAAGCTAGCGGCCTAAAGTGACCGGCGTCAGTGTCGGCGACTGGCAACGAGAGGTTGGGGGGGTGATTCCGCCAAACAGTCGACTCGGTGGGTTCACCGCCGGTATTGGCGTTTGGTTCTGGTCGAAGAAGGGGCCGAGAAAGGAGGAGACCGGGACAGGGTGGGCTGTACACCCATTGCCTCGATGTGTCGATACGGTCGGCTGCTGGACACTTTATAGAGGCTTGGCGTGCAGCGGCCGCCGTTTGCGAGCCATCAAGGTTGGCGGTGGAGGACCACAAGAGGTGCGGGCGACATGGGCCAAGAGACATGGGAGTTTGGGTTATGGAGGTATCGATTTCGAGAGGGAGGGAGAGCGAGCCTATGCGAGAGGGTGAAGTCACGAGGGGCGAGGATGACAGTGAAGCTTGAGAAAGTGAGAATGAGAATGAGAATGAGAACGAGAGTGAGAGTAAGTCTAAGAGTAAGAGTGAGTGAGAGCAAGAGTGAGAATGAGAACATGCCGTCGCGGTCAAGTCGAGGCCATCAAGGTTCTTATTTTAAGCTGCATGTGGGGTGGGCAGTACGTACCGGTACAGGGTTTAGGTCCCCACCTACACCTGCACCCGCACCCGAAGAGGCATGTGGGCCCGACGGCTGCACATCGCGGGTGGTCTAGAGGTACGTACTGTGTACAACCCAACCAATCACGTCATGCATTCAACATGCTGCTTCGTGCCTTCCCTGGCTGCCCGGCTCAGGAAACAACGGAAACAACGACTTGCTCCGCTGGACTTGCTCTCCCTCCCCCCGTGGGTGGCCATCCGGGTGCTCAGCCTTGGCGACGGGTCCCTTTCTCAGCCTTGGCGAATCGTCGTCGTGTCTGTCTTTCCGCCGCCTCGGGCTTCATTCTCTTCTCTCTCCCCGTACAGCTAGAATTCGGATGTGCCCCGACCGTCGTTTCTGACTACCCCGTCGACCTTGACTGGAACCACCCACACCATGCTGTCATTGGCCTTATCGTCGTGTGCGTTGAAACATTTCCCTGTTCCCCGGCCGTGCCATGTTGATATATACGACAGCAGCATGGAATCGGCAAGGTCAGCCGGCGGCCAAGACGATCAGAGACAAGCTCGAGCCCGTGGAGACGCCAGAATGACACTAGCAACCATGGCTCGGAGACCCTCCCACGTTGCGTTGAGACGAAGAAACGTATGGGAGAGAAACAAGAAAAGAAAAGCAAAAAAAGTAGAGACCGACGCCGAGGCCAGGGGACTGTCGACTTTCAGCGGCATACATGGACACTTGTATCCGTACCTACATACTACGTGGTACACTACGAGAGAAAAGGGAGATACATCGGACATGGGACACCAGACATGGGATATCAGACATGGGATATCAGACACCGTCTTCTGGGCATGGCGTCCTTTTTTCCCCCGAACCTCCATCCCCCCATCTGCCAACCGTTTACCCTTACCCTCCCTACCTTTCCATTCCCTCTTGGGAAGTTCTCTCCCGCTGCACAACTTCTCTCACCCCACCCCAGCTCTCTCTCTCCCTCCCTCTCCGGTCACCTTGCCCGGCTCGGCACCCGGTTTGCCTTCTCTCAAGGTGCTCGCTCTCGCCACCTATCTGCGACGTCTCCCGAGCCACCACCGAACGCTCTCCCATAAAACATCCGGCTGAGAACCGTCGAGCAAGCCAGGTTTCGAGAATCTACCGCAGTAGCAGCAGCAGCAGCAGCAACTTCCCGTCCCGGACAACGCGCGCCACAGCCCGGCCCTGTCAGCTTCATCTCACCACAGACAAGGCCATACTCCCCGATCGCCCCGAGACCACACCTCGCAATGACCAGGTTCACGGCCACTGCCGCCTTCGCCGCTCTTCTGAGCACTGCGTCCGCCTCCCTCGTCGCACGACAGACGGCTGCCAGCACCACAACCGCTGCCGGGACCGATCCCACCGCCATCTCGCAGTGCTCCGTATCCTCGTCTACCCAGTGAGTGGTGTGGCCTCTTTTGAAAAGCCGTGGTTTTCGTGCATCTCACGGACGGTATATGATATCAAAAGCAAAACTCACACGCATCGCAGGGTTTGCAAGGCGGGAACCACCGAGTTCAGGGTCCTTTCTACTCCTACCGGCGCGCTGCCCAGCTCCTACACGGGATGCCACAAGCATGCCACCGACTTGTAAGCTACCCTCTCGCCATTGTCTTGGCGGCCACCTTGCTCATCATTTACGCCAGATACTGCTTTTACGGCGATGGAGAAGTGCAAGTTGAGCCCGCCAGCGCTGCGCCCTCCACGGCCGCCTCGACGACGACTGCTGCCGCCGCTGCCCCCGCCGTCACCGGCGCTCCTACCGCCGTCTCTGACTGCCATCTCCACGGGGCCACTGTGTAATCCCACGTCTGCCGTGCGCAACCCCGAGAGCTGTAACTGACAGACGCTCGCCTTCTCAGATTCTGCATGTGGGGTACCTCGGAGTACCAGGTCATGACCACGCCCACCAACACCGCCGCCTCCGCCATCCCGACCGCCTTCACCGGCTGCCACGCCCACGGCGCCGACACATTCTGCATCGCCCCCAACGGCGACGACGTCGAGATCGTGGCCGAGGGCGCCGCGTCGTCCTCGGGCGGCGGCCACGACCACACGGAAGGCGAGGAGCCCCACGGCGAGAACTGCCACTTCCACGCCGGCGTCGAGCACTGCGTCGGCGCGGGCGAGAGCGAGAGCGCCGGCACCCGCAGCTGCGCAAAGGTCAACCGCGACTACAACATCCCGCTGCGCATCGGCCTCATCTTCGTCATCCTCGCCACCAGCGCCTTCGGCGTCTTCTTCCCCATCTTCATGATCAAGTGGATGCCCACAAAGACGCACACCGTCTTCCTCGTCCTCAAGCAGTTCGGCACCGGCATCATCATCTCCACCGCCTTTGTCCACTTGTACACCCACGCCCAGCTCATGTTCGGCAACGAGTGCCTGGGCGCCCTCGGGTACGAGGGGACGACGTCGGCCATCGTCATGGCCGGCATCTTCCTCTCCTTCCTGGTCGAGTACGTCGGCAAGCGCATGGTCATGAAGAAGATGGCTGCCAACCCGACCGCCGCCAGCCGCCTCTCCCCGGAGACCGTGACTGTCCTGGTCCTCGAGTGCGGCATCATCTTCCACTCTATCCGTACGTCGTACTCCTGCGTGTTTCTCTGTGTTTGGCTGTTTCTCATATGACGTTGCAAGCTGACTGACAACAAAACACACATCTCTCAGTCATCGGAATCACCCTCGTCGTCGCCGGCGACACCTTCTTCCTCACCCTCTTTGTCGTCATCCTCTTCCACCAGATGTTCGAGGGCATCGCCCTGGGAACCCGCATCGCCCAGCTCGGCCGGCTGAGTAGCCCGCCGAGCGACAAGGCCGCGAGCCCCACCACGACCGCCGAGGTCGAGCAGACGCCGTCGGGCCCCAGCAGCCTCAGCTCCCTCAAGGGGCCCGACTTCTCCCTCGCCAAGAAGCTCCTCATCGCCACGCCCTTCGCCCTCGTCACCCCCATCGGCATGGCCATCGGCATCGGCGTCCTGCAGCACTTCAACGGCAACGACCGCGAGACCATCCTCGCCATCGGCACCCTCGATGCCTTGTCGGCCGGCATCCTCGTCTGGGTCGGCGTCGTCGAGATGTGGGCCGAGGACTGGATGCACCACGACGCCGAGCTCCTCCGCACGGGGCCCCTGGTGACCTTCCTCGCCGGTCTCGGTCTCGTTGCCGGCATGGTCATCATGAGCGTGCTCGGCAAGTGGGCCTAAGGTGTCCGTTTACGAGGGGAGGCGGAAGTTGGCGAAGGGATGATGTAATGACCAGCGGCGCTTGTGGTGTTATTTTGTACGTATGCCGCGGTGTATCCTATAATGAATGCGGATTTGGGGAAAAGCTTTCTTTTATTTTGAAATGACCGGGTCGGTTTCCGTGTTCTAGAGTAGATAGATACTATGCGCCCTCCCCTTACAACTACCTAGACGAGTGTAATGATACTTTGCTTCACGACATTGCTGCCCAGGAACCCGAGCGCTTCTCCTTATGGCGAAGACGAAGACTCATCGGTGATGGCTTCTTTCAGCCACCTTGGCCGTTTGTGCATGTCTCGACGCAGTGTTATCGCATTGTAGGTGTCGTATTGTAAGTATCGTACCTACCTAGGTACCTAGGTCGATATCGTGGGTAGGCAAGTAAGCAAGGTAAGGTACGTACCTACATGATGGAAGTTCTCGACTTGAGCGCCGGTACCTGAGGTAGGCACTTGATAATTATCTACCTAGATACGTACCCGAACAAGCTGTCCAGGTACGTGTATGTCCCTACCTACCTAGGTAGGTACCTAGGCAGGCAGGTAGGTAGATACCTAGGTACCAGATATCTGATGCTTCTTCCCTCCAGGTGAGTCACGTGATGATATACTCCACCGCGTAGCTGCCCCACCTACCTGTAGAGGTAGGTACGCGGTCAGGTACGTACCGCCAACAGCTTTCCTTCCCATTCTCCTGCCTGCCTACTTACAGCCAGCAACTCTCGCAGGCTCAAACCCTTTTTCTTCTTCACCTTTCCTCCTCGTCGAGGCTGAATTCTTTGTACTTTCCATCCCCTCAGTCACGGCTCGTCCTTTAATTTGGCCTCGTCTCATCATCCATTGGGTTGGGTGATACGATACTATCCATCCAGTTCTCTTTTCATCTCGGCTCGGTCTCGTCGTCTTTGAGACGAGGTGACGAGACATCAGTTATCCGTTCTTCTTCAGTCGTATACTCTCGTCAAACATGTCGATAGCTTCCAACCCCTCCGAAAATGTTGGCGAGGTCGCTTCCATCCACGAGCTCGTGGATGAATTCTTTGCGGCTGACCGCAAAACAACCCCCACGACTGCCGACAAGGCCGCACTGCGAAATTTTCTCAGCTCCGACAAAATATGCTCCATACGTCCAGGAGCTTCCGATTACCTCGACGAGCACCAGCAGAAGCTGCAGCTGATTCCTCAAGTGCAGGCTGCTTTGGAGGCCTGGGACATCGCAAATTCTTGCCAAGCTTCTTTCTGGACCGCACTCTGGTGCATGTCCGTCAAAGACATAACAGAGATGCTTGGCAAGTTGCACGATCCCAACAATCAGTCTACCATGTCCTCCCTCGTGGCCGCGGTTAACTTGGCCATTCCGGACCTGTTAAAATTGTGTAACCCCCTTGGGTTTTATTCAATCGCTTCACGGTAAGCTGATACTTTGGCAGTTCATGGATTGAATCCTGACGTTTTTCCCAACCGGAACGGCGATGTCAACTACACTCCCGCCGAGAAACGAGACAAGACCGAGGCCAACTTCGTAAGTGCTCAGTTTCGCCATCACCTTGATCCCGTCATTACCTCCATCCCGTCATTGCCTCCATCCCGTCGTTACCTTCGTCCCGCCATTACTCTCATCTCGTCTTGACCGAGTCTTAGGCTAACATGGGACTCCTCACAGACGCTGAAGCGCGACAACAATACCTGTGTCATTACAGGCACCCCTGACCCGCACGTTTGCCATATCGTTCCGTTCGCCTCCCAGAAGCATAGAACGTACACAGACGGGTGCCTCCAAGTGATGGCGACCATTTGGGGCACGGGTCGGGTCTATAAACTCAAGCAGAAGCTGACCGCGCATAAAGACGATGGCCAAGGCGCAGGAAAGAACATAGTCGACACTGCGGCCAACATGATCTGCCTGAGCCCCCAACTACATGCTTGGTGGGGGAGGGGCTATTTTGCCTTGGAGCCAATGGGCAAGCCCCAGTCGTTCGACGTTGAGGGCTTGACCCCCAACAGATCGAAGAAGGCAAAGAGGCAGAGATGGAGCATCAGAATGCGGCTCCATTGGTTGAGTAAGACTAAAGTCCCCAGCCTGGAGTCGATCGTCGACTTCTCGCAGGACCCACTCCGTCAGCTTCAGGAACCGTCGCATCTCACGAACATTGTCGACGCAAGAACCTGGCGACCGGTAGAAAGCGGCCAGGTGATAACCGTTGAGGCCGACAGTGAAGACCACCTTCCCGATTATGAGATTCTACTCCTACAATGGGATATGTTAAGGATGTGGCGTCTGGCCGGGGGGGCCGACCCCATCATCTACTCATCCGATGATGAAAGCGACGACGAGATTGAGATGGTTGGCGAGGAAGAGACTCAGGAGATTGGCGACAGAGAGACTCAGCCGCCGACTCGCAGTGAAGCTGCCAGCGAAGATGCACCGCAAGCCCCCGACAATTCCCTGCGTGGCTCCAAACGAGGAAAGTCTACTTGGAATGTAGACGGCCTGAAAAGGAGCGGGAAGAATCTGCAGGATAAGTTTCAGTCGGGTATGCAGAGACTGAGTAAGCTCAACCTCAGAGAATCTTTCCAGATATCCGCCCAGAAATCCGCCCAGAACACCAAACAGAACACCAAACAGAACACCAAACCCGACTCCAACCAGTCTGAGACGCTCTCGAACATGGAGGTATGTCCCGGTGGTCTTCTGGGACCGGGCCAATTTCCGTTCTGAGCAGAGAAGAATCTAGTTGGACAGGACGCTCGGGGAACACCACCTTTTGTCGAGGCACACGGGCGGGTAATCAGAGTTTTGGCACGAGGCATTATTGGCGACCATGAGGACTGAAGGCAGCTTACCAGTGAGACTGGGAGGCGGTAAGGGCTAATTAAGGTATTTTGCGGAGGATGCCCGGGATATTAGTCACTCTGTGGTTTTGGGAATACTTGCCAGAGAAGAGTGCTGGCATATGAGAGCTTTGCCTGCTGAGGATTCAGCCACAGATTCGCAAAGTTATCGGCACCGTCTAGCAGAGGTAGAATGGTTTTGTTGTTTGATAGGATGAGGATCCACAGTGCAGCTAGCTCCTTGTGCCCTCAAAGAACTTGTGCTGTTGTTTCTTGAGACCAGCAATCCAGTCATCTACGGTCGCCTGTTCACCTTGATGCGCACTTGGTCTCTGTCCATCGTCTACCGGGTGAAATTGATGTCACGAGCTAGAGCACACAGCAGGACATGGAAGTAATTATAGGCAAGGGTGGCGAGGAATGAGAGTGGCTTACGTGAAAATTATGGCACATGGCAAGGTTGATGCCGAATGCGAGTAATCAAGCATGAAGAAGGTACCGTGACAAGTGAATTCATTATACGGTGGCGCCGATGCTGAAAGATGACGAGCAGAGGGAAACCTCATGCGTGGGCAAGCCGCCACATTGAAGCTGCCACGAACTCAGGACCATTCTCAGACGCGTCAACGCCGCCTTGGCTCTGTACAGTGCTGTCGTCTATTCCCTCATCTAGTGTAGCGGACCAGCGGTTCCCTCGTGTCTCTTCGCCATCTAGTCTAGGTATTCTACAATGCCGACTTCCACCCTCCCTCGGCCTCGAAAATCTCGCCGACCGCCTTGGATACAGTCAAAAGGTGACGGTCGTGGTATCGGGGCGCCACCAACGAGACACCCACCGGCATCCCGTTCGGGCCCTTGAAGCCCGGAATATTGACGACGGGAACGTGAAGGGCCTGGGACTTTGTCAGCGGCATGTGTGGAGACGGGAGGGGGAGGGGAGAGGTCAAACAAAACCTACCGTCCAGAGGCCGTTGAAGGCTGCGCTCCCGGTGCTGGCGATGCCCACCGGCGCCTCGTCGACGACGCTCGGCACGAGCACGGCGTCGTACCCGCCCAGCATCTTGTCGACCTTGGGCCGCGCGGCGGCAATGTTGTCAAACGCCTCCAGCTGCGCCGCCCTGGAAATCCTGGTCGCGTTCTCGACGTGGGAGACGAGGAACTCGTCGAGCTGGTCCCTGGCCGCGCGGTAGTCCGGGAGGAAGGTCGGGCGGCCGTCGCTGTGCAGGACCGTGCCGTGCCACGCGGGGAGGTCTCGCAGTTCCGGCGCGAGCTCGACCTCGTCGACCTCGGCGCCGTGCGCCTCGAGCAGCTCCGCCGCCCTGGCGATGGCCGACCGCGTCCCGGGCCCCGCCTGCGGCCACACCATGGTCTTGACGAGGGCGAACCTGGCGCCCCGGACGGAGAAGCCGGGCCTGGGCGGCTCGTCGTCCTGCAGGTCGAAGACGTCGGCCATCAGCTGCAGGTCGTCGACGCTCCGGGCGAAGAAGCCCAGCGTGTCCAGGATGAGCGAGTAGATCTTCTGGCCCTCGCGGCTGATGGAGTTCCACGTCGGCTTCAGGGCGTAGACGCCGTTGAAGGAGCCGGGCCGGATGGTGCTCCCGCCCGTCTGGGTGCCCAGGGCGATCGGGGCCTGGAAGTCTCCGACGGCGGCGCCCGAGCCCGAGGACGAACCGCCGGGCGTGCGGCTCGCGTCGTGCGGGTTGGTCGTCTTCGGGCCCCGGACGGTCGACGCGAACTCGGTGGTGGTCGTCTTGCCTGTCGAGCGTTAAGAACCGTGGCCGACAGTTTGCAGCATTTAAAAAAGAAGAAGAAAAAACCCTTACCGAGAATCAGGGCGCCGGCTTGTCGCAGCACGATGATGGACCCGGCGTCGACCTTTGGCGCGTCTCCTGCGTATATCGGCGAGCCGTGCTGGGTGGGCATATCTGCGACGACGAAACAAACGTGAGCGGGCACAACCCTCCCCCGGGGACCGAGCGCATTCGCGGGTGGTTCAGGGTCTACTGACCCTTGGTGTAGATGACGTCCTTGACGGCGACGGCGACGCCGTGCAGAGGGCCGCGCTCCTCGGGCGGTACCGCGTCGAGCTCCTTGGCCCGCGCGACGACCTGCTCCGGGTCGATGTACTCCCACGCCTTCACGACGGGGTCCCTCTGTTGGATGCGCGAGAGCAGCGAGCGGGCGTACTCCTCGACCGTCAGGTCTCCGGCTCGGATCTTGGCCGACGCCTGCGACGCCGATAACCTGTACGGCTCGGTCGACATTGTCGAAACGGGGTTGACGATGCTGTGACTCTTCTGGAGCTTACGCGGGTTCCTTTTGCGGGTTTTGGGTGACAAGCTGGAGAGAATGACGAGACAAAGCTGCGACTCTGGCCTGCGACGGCTAAACAAGATGGACCCGGGACGTGGGGTTTTGGAAGATGGATGAGAGTCAGGCCGCTCTGGTCCGTGTGTGTTTGTGTGTGTGTGTGTTTGTATGCTTCCGAAACCCCGGCATGAAGCGGCAAAAGGATGCCGGCCCGGAACACACATCCATACATACACAACAAAGGCGAAATACGATGTACGACAGACAAACATGTCTCCAACGAGGGGTCATTGGAGCTACTCCAAGCAAACCCCGCAGGCCGTTATCGTCTAGTCTATCTTGCTGTACGATTACATATCTAGACCCACCGGCTCGTCGTCTCTCCCCGCAGGCGACCAGAGGCAGCCATCGCGACACATCGGGAACTTTGCGCCGAACGAGCTGCGTCCCCGTTTCTTGGTCCAGACCATGCCCATCGGCGAGCAGGGGGGAGAGGGGAATGATAAGCCGAGAGCGGATCCACCGGATTACGCAAGGGAATATCCTCGTCTCGCCTCGGCTTGCCTTGATCCAAGGGGGGGCGGCACTTGACGGCACCGCGGTCTCGGAGACACTGAAGGAATGGAGACATCGAAGGGATAGAGACACTGAAGGGACGGAGACAGGCAAGCCCAGCTGGGCTTGAACATAGAAGATGTTGGGGTATTCACAATGTATTCGTAATTACAGGAACCGAGTTTCTCGTCTTGGGATGATGGACGAATCCTCTCCGTCACAGCACGCTTCAGGACCGACCGAGTCCGACTCCCACCGTCACCCTCTCAGGCCTCCATCTTGGGCGTCTTCTCCCCCAGATGCACCTCCTCGGCGCCCGTGACCCGCGGCGACGGTGGCGCGTAGATTTCGCCCTCCCTCTCCCCCTCGAAGAAGCCATCTCGTCCTTCTTTCGCCAGCCATTCGAACTCCATCGGCGCGTTCTCGAACCCCGGCGGGTAGACCTTGACCTTGAAGAACCGGACGAGGACCACGTATATAATGGCCGACGAGAAGAAAGTCAACACCCAGCCCATCATGTACATGTACCTGGCGGGCTGGCTGACGATCTGCGGCTGGTACTGTCCCACGAGACCGGGCATGCCCATGACCGCGCCCCCGACCCAGGCAAACACGCCCGCCCAGTTGACGCCGGACTTGAACCAGTACAGGCCGTCCTTTGAGCCGTTGTACAATGAAGGCACGTGGATGTTGCCTCTGCGAGCAACCGCGTAATCGCAAATAATAATCTACAACAACAAGTCAGCGGAAAGCGATGGCAAACAACGGGGGGGTCGGGCCCTTCTTACAGCGCAAAGGGGGGCCATGAAGATGTTGTAACTCCCCAGGAACGACAAGAAGGTGGAGGCGCTGGCGATCAGCTTCCACGGCAGCACCGCGATGCCGAGGATGGAGCAGGCGATCTGCCCTCGGCGGATGGTCAGGTACCTGGGGAACAGGCCGGTCATGTCGGCGCCGAAGGGGATCGAGTTGGCGCCAAAGTTGGTGGCCAGCACGCTGAGGATGAAGCAGAGGGACACGAAGAAGACGCCGGCGCGGGCGGCGGGGGTCCAGTAGTGGTCGAGGATGGCGTTGAGCATGTCCCACAGGTTCCAGTACGCGGTGCCCCAGGTCCCCTGCAGGGACGTCGTCGACGCCAGCCCGAGGAAGAAGACGAGGATCTGGGCGAAGAAGACGCAGGCCCCCTGCAGCCAGCCGGCGTCCCGGGGCTCCTTGCAGTACCGCGCGAGGTCGGGCTGGTTGACCAGCATGGGCGACAGGGACCCCATGATGACGTTGATGCCGCTCATGACGGCCCATCCGGTCGGCGTCCTGGCCGCCGCCGCCGCCCCGACCGCGGACGCCGCGTTGAGGTTCGAGATGCCGCTGCCGTGCGCCATGCACCACCCAAACAGCCCGAAGCAGGCGAACGGCATGACGAAGCCCTTGACGGTGAAGATGTAGTGGATGTGGGTGGGATGCACCCAGGTCTAAAACAGGAGGCGTGTGTGTCAGCTCTTGGGGACGTTTGTTCCCTGGGAGACGGGGACCAGCTTACAAACGGGAACTCAATCAGCCACAGGAGGAAGAAGGCCAGCAGCTGCTTCGACGTCACGTCGGCGCCGGCGGGGAGCGCGTTGGCCCAGTTGTGCCAGCTGTTCCCAAAGACGCAGCGGAAGCACAGGGACAGCAGGTTTGCGCCGTAGTACGTCTGGACCCCGTACCAGATGATGCACACGACCGCTCGGATGAAGACGAAGAAGTACGAGCCGTACATCCCCATCACCGACCGGGCCAGAACCGGGCTGTTTGGAGAGGAGAGCGAGGTTAGCGGTGATGTCGGCCAATTGTCTGTTTTTGTTTTTGCTTCCGCAGAGCTCGACTTACTATCCGAGGTGGTACATGACGCCGGGCCTCGCCATCAGAGTCACCACGATGGCGGAGATGAGCGCGCCGAGCACGCAGGACACGAGGGCTTGTTGCCAGGTCTGCCGCCGTCAGCATGAGACTTCGGGTGTGTGTCTGTGTATGTGTGTGTGTACGTGTGGTGAACGGGGAAAAACGTACCAGACCAACTGCAATCAGCGAGGACGCGACGTTCCACCCGGTCGTCCCAAACATGTTGGAGAACCAGTACAGCGGCAGGTTGTACCACGTCCATGTTCTCTGCTCCGGCGGCGTCGGCTCGAGATCTTTGTTGGACCATCTCGCGTCGCCGATCCGGGCTTGCCCGTCGGGCGCCTCGGGGGCCTTGGCCCATTCCGCAAAGGCTCTTCTGGACTGGAACGGAGCCGCCATCTCGGCCTTGGAAGGCATGCGGATGCGGGCCATTGTCGATAGTGAGCCGCTTTTTTGTTTTTCGTTTGGTTTTCAGAGGCCACTGGAAACAAACACGCGTATCTCACACACATACACATACACAGACACAGACACAAGAGTACAATGGAAATCAGAGGGCATCACTTCTCTTTCAACCTTTGAACCCCCGGACGTTCACTATCCTTCATGTGGACGGCTTTGGGGCACAGGTCCATGACAAGAACCCTGTTGTCTCTCTTCATAATCATCGGCGTCTTTCCAACCGATGCCGCCGCGTCGCCACGCAGACAGACCCGTGGGGCCCTGCAGCGGAACGATAAGCATGTCATGGCACATGCGGAGCAGTGCTTGGCTGGCCCCGGTGCTCCACTGAGATAAGATGGCTCTCCCGGTCATTAGTCTTATCTGCATGATGGACACCCGAGCGTCCCAAGTAGGTAATCTATACGTCGTCGGTGAGAGACTACCGGCATTGGCGTCTGACCTGAGATTGAAGTGGCTGGGGGATTCTGCGGAACACAGTCATCAGAAGACAACAGGTGCATCTCGTTCTCTGATGTCTCGAAGCACCAGGCCACAGCCCGAGTCGGAAGGGGAAGCTGTTCGCTTTCCATCAGAGAGACGTGACGGACTCGAGAAGGATGTAGACACTGGTGCGGCACATGCAAATACACAGCCCCAACATCTGGATCGCCATCTGGGTTCTCGGGACTTGTCCAAAGCGCCGATATACCACGCGCTATCTGTGGAGTTTGGGGACCGCCGCATCCTCTCACCACCCACATGCCCGCCCGTACGCCCGCCCGCTCTTTAGATCCCGATGCGGAAGATCCCCTGCCGGTTCCTCCCTCTCGCCCCTCTCGCCCCCCCACGGACCTGATGCGCTCGAAACTCTTCCTGTTCTTGCTTTCCATCCATCACCATCAAGTATCTCGAATCACCGTACGGATAACTGGTTCCGATGTCTGTACAGTTTCGGACCGAAAACATGTTTGACGAGGTGTCTCTGAGCACACCGGCCGTCCCCACATCGGCTTCTCACCCGAGGAGCCCCGTAAGCCCCCGGACTGGTCCTCCTTCGACCGGAAGCCATCCGCCACCGAGCCGCAAGCCGCGCGTCGCGTTGGCGTGTAAGCGGTGCAAGCGGAGGAAGCAGCGGGTACGCAGACCCTACCCCCCCCCCTCCTCTTCCGACGGACATTGGGCTCTGTGTGTGTAAATGTCGACTGACTTTGGCAGTGTGACGGCGCACACCCAAGCTGCAAGTCTTGCCAAAAGGCCACCTCTGAATGTGTCTACGAGCGGGCCCTGAGACCTCACTACCCTGGCGGGAAGTCACTGTAAGCCGGTCGAGAAACCATGTTGTGCCGCTGGGTGGCGTTTGGTCATGCTCACGCCCGCGTTCAAAGATACATCAATGCCCTCGAGGAGAGGATCGCGTTCCTGGAGGCGCGCATGCCCGACTACGCCGAGGACCACTTCGCGACAGCCCCCGGGACGACGCCGGCGCCGGCGCGGCAGGCAGAGACCCCGCGGCGGGAATCGCGGGACTCGTACTCGGAGGACGAGCCCACGTCGCTGGTCGACGGCGTCGCGTACCTGTCCCTCTGCGCGTCCGGCACCACGGACACGGCCCCGGAGCCCTTCTACCTCGGGTCCAGCTCCGGCGCGACCATCGCGCGCATGATCCAGTCGTCCATCTTCCACGGGGCCGGCGGCAGGGCCCTGTCCGAGGCGATGGCGGCGGTGCCGCCGCCCGCCGGCGTGCCGGGCCCGCTGCGGTCGAGGGACTCGGTCTCGGCGTCGTCCCACGCCGACGAGCCCGCGTCCGAGTTCCCGTGCCCTTCCGAGTCCAGGATGCTGTTCGACGTCTTCTTCGACCGCCTCCACACGCGGTGGCCCATCCTGGACCGGAAGCTGTACACGGCGCTCTTTGGGCAGCAGCACGACCAGGGCGCGCTGTCGATACAGCACAGGAGCATCATGCACCTGGTCTATGCCATCTCGGCGAGGTTCCTGCAGCTCATGAAGAAGCCGTGTGACGTGGATCCGCAGGTCAGTTGGGCCGAGATGGTGTTGTCTTTTTCTCTTCTTTTCTTTTTCTTTCTTTCTTTCTCTTTCTTTCTTTTTTTCTTTCTTTTTTTTCTTTTTGGAGAAAATACACACTGACGCATCGCAGCAACACCTCATGGCCGCCATCGAGCCGATGGACTACATACTCGAGCAGCACAACCTCGCGACCGTCCAGTTCCTCCTCCTCCTGGCCGTCCACGGCACGCGGAGCCCATACGGCGCCGGTGCCTGGTCTCAGGTCCGGTACGCCGTGACGCTCTGCATCGAGCTGGGCCTCCACAGGAAGCCGACGGCGGCGTCGTCCCACAGCCCGCGGGACCTCGAGGTTCGCAGACGAGCTTTCTGGTCGTGTTATTGCCTGGACCGCATGACCAGCGTGGTCCTCGGACGGACCTTTGCGATCGCCGACAGGGACATCAATGCCGAGGCATGTCATCTTTTTCTTTCCCCGCCTCTCCCCAAGGACGTGTAGTGGTTTGTGGATCTAACACGGTCGTCCGACCTAGCTCCCGAGCGACAGCACCGAGTTCTGGGACCTCAGCGCGGTGGGAACCTCCCCGGCTGGCCAGAAGGCTGCATGGTCGAACGTGGAACCCTTCATCCACATTGTCAAGCTGCGGAGGATTCAGTCAAAGATCCACCGGCGCGTGTACCGCGTGGACAAGGACGTGTTCGCAAGCTCGCCGGAGGAGAGGGCGAAGCTCGACGCCAAGATGGCCGCCATCCGCGCCGAGCTCGACCAGTGGGCGAGGACCATCCCGCACCCGCCCAAGGACGCCGCGACGATTACGTGGATGTACGACCCGGAGAGTGCCTACCACGACTCGAGGGACTTTTTCAACCTGTACGTCCGAGTGCTTCAAGCTTTGAAAAGAAAACGCTCGAGTGATTCGGGTTTGGAAGACGGACAAACGAGCTGACCAGAAGAAACAAAACCCCCAGCCAGTACCACAAATCCGTCTTGTCGCTCTTCACCGTCCTCCTCCCCACGCTCGGCACGTCGGACGCGAGGTTCGTCACCGCGGCGCGGTCCGCCGCGTGCGTGTGCACGGCGTACAAGCGGCTGAACCAGCAAAAGACGCTGAGCTACACCATGACGGCGCTCCACTCGTGCTTCATCGCGGGCCTGACGCTGGTGTACTGCCTGTGGAGGGACCGGTCCCTCTTCTCGTACGACGCGCTGGAGGCGACGCGGGCGTGCTCCCAGTCCCTCACCATCTTTGGCGAGAAGTGGCCCGGCGCCGTCAAGTACCGCGACATCTTTGACGCCCTCTCCGGCAGCCTGTTCAAGACCATCGTCGACCCGCGGCCCGAGTCGGCGCCGGGGCCGGGGCCGAGGCCGCTCGAGGTGGACTTCGCGGCCGAACCAGTCGGCTCCCCGACGGCCCCGGGCCCGGGCCCGACGACCGCGTCGGGGGGCGGAGGGGGCGACAGGCGAGGTAGCGGGACGGAGGAGAGGCGCGCCGCGGGGGACGCCATCTCGGACGCCGTCAAGGAGGCGTTCATGGAGGTGGACGAGGAGGCGCCGGGCGGGTGGCAGGGGTGGAGGATGTTCAACGAGATGGTGCAGAGCGATCTCGCGCCGGGACAGGCGACGGGCGGCGGCCCGGGGTCGCAGGCCGGGAACCGGGACGTGCTGGCGCAGGATCCCGTGTTCGCCCACGACCTGGGCCACGGCGGCTTTTCCGACCCGATGGACTCGGACTGGGACTTTGGCGGGCTGGAGGGCTTGCGGTGAGCTGGGGGTCGTGGGGGGGTTAATCAGGTCGGATCGGATCTGCGTGTGAGCAACCTGCTGCGAGTCTTTTTGTCCTGACATCTCTAACCTCCTGGCGTGTCGCAACACATTGGGGCATCGCAGTTTCTATGACAGGGACACGGTCCGACGAGGACATGAGAGATGACGGCTGCTGGTCTAAGTTGGAGATGCATCGTGATACATATTGGATATTATGAGCACAGACGTCATCAGCCGATTAGTAACCGGAGCAGGTCGGTTAGCTCAGTTGGTTAGAGCGTGGTACTAATATTTCAACCGAAATGTTGTGTAATGCCAAGGCCGGGAGTTCAAGCCTCCCACTGATCATTCTTTTGCTGCTCTCTGCTGTTTTTACCGATTCACCACGATATCTGAGAAGGATGACTCACTGTTGGCTTTTCTTTTGCCCTGAAAAGTAACGGTTCTTTAGCACGGCGGTCGCACAGATACGCATAATCCACCGCAGAGGGACCCCCCCCCCAAGTGTCATCATGTCTGTCAGTCAACACGGCAGAATACCATCTCCTTCAACATGATGCACGGGAGACGAAACACGTTGCGAGAGAGAAAATGAGAGCATCCTCAATAAATACCCATCATATCATAAACATACACTGGCCATTCATCTACCCACGCACGACCGACCCCCCTACGCCAACTGGCCCTTCTTGTACGGGTACTTCTCCTTGAACGCCTCGGCGATCTCGGTCCTCGTCGCGACCCAGACGCCCTCCTTCTGGGCAATGTAGTCGACAAAGTCGCGCAGCGCGCCGAGGCGGCCCGGCCGCCCGACGATGCGGCAGTGCAGGCCGACCGTCATCATCTTGGGGACGCCCTCGCACCCCTCCTCGTAGAGCACGTCGAAGGCGTTCTTGAGGTGCGTGTAGAAGCCCTGCGGGTCGCGGAAGCCCGACCCGGCCGTGTGGAACTTGAAGTCGTTGCAGTCGTAGCTGTACGGCACCATCAGGCACCCTTTCGGGTCCTCGCGGTCCCGCTCGAGCGGCAGGTCGGTCCAGTAGGGCACGTCGTCGGCGTACGTGTCGCTGGCCCAGACGAGGTCCTCGCCGAGCTCCTCGTAGACCTGCGGCACCAGCGTGCGCGAGTGCGGCGAGTTGCGCCCGTAGTACCACCCGCGCGGCGCGTACCCCGTCAGCGACTTGAGCGACGCCACGCACCGGCGGATGTAGTCCTTCTCCTGCTCGACCGGCATGTCGTGGTAGTCGATCCACCGGTACGCGTGCGACGCCACGTCGTGCCCTTCCTCGACGCACCGCGCCGCCACCTCGGGCTGCTGCTCGACCGCCTGCGCCACCGCGTACAGCGTGAACTTCATCTTGCGCGAGTTGAAGAGCCGGAACAGCCGCCAGAAGCCCGCCCGCGACCCGTACTCGTACTCGGACTCGACGCTGTAGTTGCGCTCGTTGAACTTGGCCGGGCCCAGCGGGTTCTCGCGCAGGTTCGTCTCCGAGACCCCGTCGCCCGTCAGTACCGACCGCTCGCCGCCCTGTTTTGTTAAAGTCAGTCCACAGGGGGGGGGGGCAATGCTAGAGACTCAAAGCATCTGAGCATGCTGGAAATGGCCCACGTACCTCTTCATAGTTGATGACAAAGGATACGGCAATCTTGGCGTCGTTGGGCCACGGGCACGCGATGCCCTGCTCGCCGTACCCCTTGAAGTCGCGGGGGAAGCCGTAGTCCGGGTGGGCGTGGTAAGTCTCAGGCATGGCGGCGGCTTTGACTCTTTTTTTTTTTTTTCTTTCCCTCTCAGTGGCTTCTCTCGATGGTGCGTCTCTCGAGTATTCCTTCTTCAGGGTTCAATGGGCGCGCGAAAGCGAGAGAGAGGGGGGCGAAGGATGGTCCTAATGAGCTTGAGGGTGTTTCGAAGGGGTTCACGATGCAACTTGGGATGGATGCTGGGCACTGATCTTTTATCCCAGACACCGGGCGACTCTTCTCCGTCATCTACAATCTACATTACAGACAGCTGTCTGAGCACCCCCGCCCTCTCCCTCCGATGCCCAGACATCGGCCTATCTCGGCCGCGGGGCGCAGTCGTCTATCGGCCAACCCAACCCGCATCGCACCGCGGGCCGCGCATGCGCACATTAGGTATCCCGACTATCTGCGACGAATGCGTGCTTGGCCCCGGGAAGGGGGGGGGAAGGGAACCCCACAACATTGGCGTCCGTTATCATGAAAACTCCATGCGGCCTGCAGCGCCTTGACGAATGACACGCTTCCCGGGCCTCGTCCAGATCTCTATCCCACCCGCGCGCATCGGGTCAAAGAAACCGTTGGAGAGAGAGCCTTCGGAGATTTGCTGTTTCCTCCTCCCAGGGGGGCGGTCTTGATAAGGACGCGGGGTCGATGGGTTTGGTGGGGTTGCCAGCGGCCGCGGATAACGTCGCCAGAACGGGGAGGTCGGGGGCTGGTGATAACGATAGGGCCCCATGCGGGTTGATGTCACGCCCGAGATTACTTGTATGGAAAATGTCATGGCTGGATCGGGATATGAGCGACGACGACGACGATTGGAGTTGCGGGCATGGGAGGAACAAGACTCTCTCTCGTTCTTTCAACACTCCCAGGACACGCAAAGTCTCTTCCCACAAGACGTCGTGATTCTCGGTTCGTAATGTGCAGGCGTCTTTTCTGTTTTTCCGAATCTGTAAAACTCCGTCCAAATGCGACCTGATGCCGTAACCCGCCCCCCAATGCCCGTCTCCATGTCTATCTGGCCTTGCCCCAAAGGGAAGAAAGAAATTAAAAAAAAAAGAAAAATGTGTCCTCTAGCTGCTACCATCCCCCTTGTCCTTTTCGTTCCCCAGAGCCTCCGCCGGCGGTCCGCTCGCGACCTCCGACCCCTCCTCGGCCTGCGCCGGCTTCTTCGCCTTCAGGCCCGTGTTGCCCACGCCGAGCGTTAACGCCAGGCACAGGCCGGTGCAGACGACGTAGTAGATGAAGATGTAGTGCAGCCCCCTCATGTACGCCCCCAGGATCTCGGCCTGCTCCTCGTCCGAGAAGCCCTTCTGCCCCAGCGTGTAGGTCGACGACGTCAGCTCCGCGATGACGCCGTCCGAGACAAAGTCCCTGCCGTGCAGGTCCCGCCGCAGCGTGTTGGAGAGGATGACGCCCGAGACGACGAGGCCGAAAGCCCCGCCGATGGTGCGGACGAAGTTGCGCAGGCCCGTCGTCACCGCGCGGTCCTCGGTCCGCGAGTTGGCGTACATGCCCACCAGCGTCGGCTGCAGCGTGAGGCCGATGCCCGCGCCGACGACGACGAGGATCCCGACGAGCTCGCCCAGCCCCGTGTCGCGGCGGAAGAGGATCGTGAGCCCGTTGCCCAGGGTCCACAGGAAGAACCCGGCCAGGATGCAGGGCATGTACCGCCCCAGCCGGAGCATGTACTGGCCCGAGAGGATGGACAGCGCCGATGTCGTGATGATGACGGGCAGGATCATGGCGCCCGCGGCGAGGGGCGAGAACTTGAGGACCGACTGGAAGTAGATGGGCAGGTAAAACAGGTTGCCAAAGTACGCCTGGCCCATCAGGAACGTCTGGCCGTAGAGGTAGCTGCAGTGCGGCGCCTGGAACAGGCGGAGGGGCATGATGGGCAGTCTCGCCAGCTTCCATTCGTACAAGACGAAGAGCACGCCCAGGGCGGCGCCGACCGTCACGGCCGCGATGACCAACGGCGACGACCACGGGTACGACACGCCGCCGCCGGAGAGCGGAACCAGGACCAGGAGGGTCGAGGCCATGTTGAGCACGATGCCGCCGTAGTCAATCTTCTTGACCTTGTCCGCGTAGTTGCCCGGCTGGTGTTTGAGGGGCAGGCAGAGGAGGATGGTGACGGCCACCGGTGCACATATGATGGGGACCATCCAGAAAACCCATCGCCACGTCGACTGCTGCACGACTGCGCCGCCGACAAAGGGGCCGACTCCGTTTGCCAGGGCAAGGACGGCGCCAAGTATACCTGGGCCTATGAGCTTCACATATTGAGAGAGGGGGAGGAAAAGACAGTGTGTGTGTGTGTGTGTGTGTGTGTGTGTGTGTGTGTGTGTGTGTGTGCGAGAGAGACAGCTATGCTTACCTTGATATTTTCCTCGATTCTCCAACGTCGTTATGTCACTGACGATAATCATGACGATGCTGTTGATGCCGCCGCCCCCGATGCCCGCCACGGCCCGGAAGGCGAAAAGCTGCTCCTTGGTCCTGGAGAAGCCGCAGAGGACGTCGCCGACGGCCATCAGCGCGAGGCAGGCCATGAGCAGGTTCTTGCGGCCAAAGATGTCGGACAGGCGGCCGTTGATGAGCTGGAAGGCCGTCGAGGCGATGAGGAACGACGTGCCGATCCACGACGTGGCCGTGCCGGTGCCGAGGTCGCCCGCTATCGCCGGCACCGCCGTCGAGACGCTCGTCTGGTCGATGAAGGACGCGAAGAGGCACACGGACAGCGCCGAGAAGGCCAGCAGCGTGCGCTTCCGCGACATGGTGTTCCTCTGCCCGCCGACGCTCTCCGCGTCGCTGTCGTCTCTCGGTCGCTGTCTTCTCTCGGCCGGCGGCGACGGCGGCGGCGACGGTTTGGCCTCGTCATGGCCGAATGCCGGTTCCGACCCGAGCACCTGCTGCGTCGTCCGCTCGCTCGCGTCGTCGTCCTCGGTTGGCGCATTTCCCTTCATCGTTGGCACCAGCATTGCTCCTTTGAGTTCACTTCTTTCTTTGTGTGGGAGATGATCACCATCCGCGAAGCAGCCCCAAGAAAAATCAACAAGTCGAGAGAGAGAGAGAGACGGACAGACTGAGAGCCCTCCCGACCCCGGTCCAGATCGAGCCTGCAGGCCGTCGGTACCGAAGCGCCGGTTGTCATTTTCCCCGGGGTATCTTGGGCGCGCGCGCATCGGGCGCACCCGCAGCTAGTTACAGGTTTCCATCGCGTCAACGCCTGTTGAGCCAGCCATCCGCGTGCCTCCGGGAATAAGTGACTCGACTCCAACGTGGGCGATCCACACTAGATGGGGTTCGGCGTGGGTGGCGGGAACAAGATTGGTGGCCGCCGTCGCCGATCGCATACCCGACCGACGGGGCCTCTTCTTTGTCGGCAACTTTTGTGCCGATGCGCTTGTCCGCGTCTGAGAGGCGGTGTGGTTTCTGGAGCTATTAGCGGCGGGTATAAGTGGGATTTCCATGGCCACGAGGGGGGTCGCCTCGACAGGATTCTTCTCGACAATGGCTCATATAGAAACCGCAGGATTACAACACAAGATATCCGTAGATTGGGCATGTATCGGTTTTTGGGAGGGGAACGTTTCCCGACGTCGCGGCAAGCATCGGCATGAGTGTGTGTCGGGAAGAGAGACGAAGAGGGAGAGAGAGAGGAGAGAGAGAGAGAGAGAGAGAGAGAGAGAGAGAGAGAGAGAGAGAGAGAGAGAGAGAGAGAGAGAGAGAGAGAAAGACCAGGATGATCCGTTCTCGCTAGTAATGTCGCAACGATGGCGGAATACCAAACACTGCTCTTTGCTGCTTTGGATTCTTCTGCTGCATCTACTTTGGTTCCAACCTGCCGGTGCCTCGCCTCCTTCGTCAACCAAGTTGCTGCGAAACTCTGACTGGTCCGCCATCATGTCGAAGCTCTTCTCGCCCTTGACCGTCGGGTCAGCTCATCTCTCCAACAGATTGGCGCTGGCCCCGTTGACACGGTACCGCGCCGATGACGACTGGACGCCGACTCCGATGATGAAGGGTGGGCATGAAACCCCCAGGCAGTCTTGTAAAAATAAAAAATAAAATAAAAAAAATAAAAAAAAGCTGATGGCAGGGTGAATAGACTACTACGCGCAGAGAAGCTGCGTGCCCGGCACCCTGCTCGTGTCCGAAGCCACACTCATCTCGCACCGCGCCGCGGGCCGCGTCAACGTGCCCGGCATCTGGACCGACGCTCATATCGCCGGCTGGAAACAGGTGACGGATGCCGTCCACGAAAAGGGCTGCTTCATCTACTGCCAGCTGTGGCATCTCGGCCGCGGCGGCAAGGCCGACGTGCTCGAGTCGCTGGGCCTGAGGCTCGAGTCGTCGAGCGCGGTGCCCGTCGCCGACAACGCGCCCACGCCGGTGCAGCTGAGCGAGGCCGACATCCTCGACACCGTCGCCGACTATGCGACGGCTGCGCGCAACGCCATCGAGGCCGGCTTCGACGGCGTCGAGATCCACGGCGCCAACGGCTACCTCTCCGACCAGTTCCTCCAGGACACCTGCAACAAGCGGACCGACGCTTGGGGCGGCAGCATCGAGAAGCGGGCGCGGTTCCACCTCGAGGTGACCAAGGCCGTCGTCCAGGCCGTCGGGGCTCGCAGGACGGCCGTCCGCCTGAGCCCGTACAGCGACTTCCAAGGGATGCTGATGGACGATCCGGACCCCACTTTCGGGTACCTCGTCGAGCAGCTGAAGCCTCTGGGCCTGGCCTATCTTCACCTGGTCGAGGCTCGCATCAGCGGCAACCAAGACACAGACTGCGGCGGACAGCGGACGGTGAGGTGGCTGGTCGAGCTGTGGGACAACGCCAGCCCGGTCTTGGTCGCCGGCGGCTTCGGCGCCGAATCGGCCCGGGAAGCTGTCCAAGAGACGTACAAACATTACGACGTCGTCGTCGCCTTTGGCCGCTATTTCATCTCGAACCCGGATCTCGTCTTCCGTGTCAGGCAAGGCATCGAGCTGGAAAAGTACGACCGGACATATTTCTACACACCAAAGCTCCCCACCGGATACATCGACTACCCATTCTCTGTCCAGTTCGAATCGGCGCCGAGCATCTCATAGCATTTCATCTACCAGAGGCTCAGAGAAGAAAAGGTTTGGGGGCGTTGTATGGACAAGGGTATATTGACCCGTCTAACAAAACGTCAAATAACAAATATACATCATTAGATTATGGTATCCGTCAAGGTCGTCATCTCATCGCTGTTGATCGTACAAATATGTGTCCTCCTCTTGAAAAGCTGCTGCTAAATATTGTGGCTGTCTGTCCAGTCGGCTTTCCGAAGTTCGAAGTTGGGGAGCCGCTCGTGCGAATGTAAAAAACGGGGGATAGAGTGAACTCGGTAACCCTTGGCTCACTCTTCACTGACGGTGCCCAGACGCAGCTGAGAGCCGAGCTTACGTGACGGTCGCAGGAGGAGGCTCCTGCTGGAGCGGTGCTTCAGCCCGTCGTCGGCGCTCAGCCCCGCGTTCTCGGGTCTTGCTGACCGCAGTTCGAAGGAGCTGGCAACTCTCCTGATTTTGTCTTTGAGCATCCGCAGTGAGCCTCGTTTGCCAAGGGTCCCGGGCCGCACGGGAGTTTCCGACGGGGTCGCCGTGGCATGGACTGACTTGCTCCGGATGTGACCGGGCTGCTGCCGATGCGCGGGGGAGGAGCCCTTTTCCGGGTCGACCTTCTTGGGAGAGACGGCAGCAAAGGACGCAACTCGACGGACAGACTTTCGGGGATAGAATATGCTGAGGCTCGACCGGGGCCGTGGAGGCTGTGGTCTCGGTGATGAACGTGCCGCCTTGGAGCCCATGGCGGGTCCCGGGGTTGAGACTGACTGCCGCTGCGTGGCCCGCATGAGAAGGTCCGGTTGGCTCGACGCATACTGGCTAGAGTACCTCTGAGATGGCGCATGGGCTTTTACGGGCATGCTCGTGGTCAACGGGCCACCGAGCGTGGCTCTGCGGCCCACGGGCGTCGACGTCGCACGCTGCTGGGGTCCCGGTATCGTTGCGCTGGCGGATTGTGTACGAGTGTGCGTCCGTTGCCGTTCGGGACCCGTGGGACGCCTGAATTCGGGTTGCGACGGCGGCAGTGGCTCTTGGCCGATCTCGACGGCGGCGGGTATGTCTCCGACCTCGAACCGCCGCCCCGGCCGACGCTTGGCCCGCAGTTTCTTGAGATATTCGTCGGAGGTGACGTCGCGGAAGGACATTTCGGCAGCGGCTCGTTCGGCGCGACGCCTCGCTTGGCGGTGGAGGTGCGCGACCTCTTCGGGTGACAGGGCCATCTTTGGCGTAGTCGGTGAGGCGTTGCTGCAAGGCAAGCAAAAAGAATGGGTTTCGAGCGGTTGTCGGATATATATATAAAAAAAAAAGGGAGTGTGTGCGTCTCGGGTCGCTGGGTGTTTTATGGCAGGCCTCCAGAGAAAGGCTCGCGAAGCGTCACAGCTCTCCTGCACCACGGTGGGGTTCTATGTCATGACCGTCGACTCGAGGCTGGGCAGTTGGTTCCTTCCTAGCCCGCCGATGGAATGCGGCGTCTGAGCGAGCGCGGCTTGTATGTCCCAGTCCGGGGCACCTGAATCCGGTAAGTGGTGAGCAGTTAGTTGCCTGGATGGCCGGGAATGTGGACCGTCGTAACCGTCGACCGTCGACCGTTTCCGTAGCCGGGCCTGGGCTAGAACAGTATTGTCGGCGTCGGGGTATTCAAAGTCTCGTAGAAAGGCCGCGCGCAGTCTCTTGATCTCTGGGATGATCCCGATCGAAAAGTCGAGGGTAATAGCCTACAGCTCAGAGAGGGAGAGGTCAGGGTGCCATGTCGAACAGGAGGACTCGTGCGGAGGTGGGATTTTTTAACCCGAGGGGGGATCTTCCTGTTTGCAGCTGTGTGTCCGAGGCAACAGAAAAAACAAACAGCTTTGTCGAGGATGGATGTTCCTGGTTCGTGAGGCGTGAGGGACGAGGAGCTGGAGGAGCTGGAGGAGCTTGAGCTTTTGGGGGGGGGGGCAATATTCGATGGCGGGGGGTGGGTCAGTCTCTTAGTGACAAATAGTGCATATCATGCATAAAGATATGCACGATATGCATCACGCCTGAGCTCGGATAGGTAAATCTCCAATACGCCCCATACAACGATGTCAATCACCATTTTGAATTGTTTTTTTGTTTGTTTGCCGTTTCGTCCACAATCCCGTAACCAAAGTCCGAGGTCATTATCCATTATATTACATTGGTGTCATCAAGTCATTCGTCGGGCAATCTTGTGCTCCTCCGCTTCCTCTGAAAAAACGTGCAATCCCCCCTTGAAAGAGACAGACAGAACAGACAGACACACGCCGCCTCTCACAGCTTGGCCGCGTCCTTGGGGTTCTTGATCTCGACAATCAGCTTGCCCGTGTTGATGCCCTTGTACAGGTCCACGAGGGCCTGCTCGGCCGCCCTGAGGCCGCCCTTGACGATGGTCTCCTTGCGCTTGATCTTGCCCTCGTCGAGCCACGTCGCGAGCTCCTTGCGGGCCTGCGGGTACTCCTTGGCGTAGTCGAGGACGATGAAGCCCTGCATCTTGATGCGCATCGTGATGATGTTGGCGTAGTTCTGGGGGGAGGCCGCCGAGAGATTAGCATAGGACCAACTTGGACCAACTTGGCAAGGTTGTGCGTGTGTGTGTGAGTGTGTCTTACCTTGGGCCCCTGGGGCGTGGCCGTGTTGTACTGGCTGATGCCGCCGCACATGACGAAGCGGGAAAACTCCTTTGCGCGAGCCAGCGCCATGTCGAGGATGTCGCCGCCGACGTTGTCAAAGTAGACGTCGATGAAGCCGGGGGTGGCGTCCTTGAACTTTTGCCTGAACTCGGGGTCCTTGTAGTTGAGGGCCGCGTCGAAGCCGAGCTCCTCGGTGAGCCAGCGGCACTTGTCGTCCGAGCCCGCGAGGCCCACGACGCGCGCGCCCTTGAGCTTGGCGATCTGCCCGGCCACGCTGCCCGTCGCCCCGGCCGCGCCCGAGACCACCACCGTCTCGCCGGGCTTGGGGTCGCCGATGCGGAGCATGCCAAAGTAGGCCGTCAGCGCCGTCATGCCGATGCCCGAGAGGTAGTCGACCGGCTGCGAGACGGCCGGGTACGACGCCACGGGCTCGACCCGGCTGTCGTGCACCACGCTGTACTCGGACCAGCCACCCAAGGCGGGGAGCACGTCGCCCTCCTTGGCCTTGGGGGACTTGGAGGCGACGACGCGGCCGACGGTGGCGCCGCGCATGGTTTCGCCGATCTGCACGGGCGGGAGATAGGAGCGGCGGTCTTTTTTTTAAAAAAAAAAAAAGCTTGTCGTTAGCGAATGGTTGGAAACAGCAGCAGCAGCAGCAGCAGCAGCAGCATTCCAGGGTCAAAGAAGCACGCACCGTTCAACCAGCCGCGCATGGCGGGGTCGAGGGAGAGGTACCAGTTCTCGATGAGGATCTCGCCATCCTTGAGGTCGGCGGCCTTGGGGACGGGCTTCTGCTCCGTCTTGAAGGTCTGGCCGGGGACGATCTCGGCCGTGGGACGCTCGGCGAGCACGACGGAGAGGTTCTGCGTCGACATTGTTCTGTTTGTGATGTTGAAGCGAAGGGTGTCTGGGGGAAGAACCAGAAGAATCAAGAAATGTTCGAGGGACAAATGATCAACGGGAAGAGATGTTTATCTGTCAGTGAGACATGTACAAAACACCACAGATCTATAGACACGTCTTCAATAACAAAAGGCCCTTTCAGAGTCATCCACATTGGCTTCGGAGGGGGCATCGAGGGGTATTAGTAGTCGACCGGCAATCCTCACCCGAAAGTCAGAGACACGAAGACACACTTCATACTTTTTTGCTTTCTCCGCATCGTCGTGTCGTAACGACGGGCTGATTTACCCCTCCGAGCCTCATCACCGGGCGGGCGTACCACAACTTTCCGAGGTAGCGTGTACTTCGCCCACCCCCTCCCCTCGAACCCAGTCCTTTTCTTTTGGCTTTATTTTTTTCTCCCCCCCTTATTCTCTCTTTTACTCTGTTGAGCTTTGGCTCATGTCCATGTCATAAGCCTTTTTTTTTTCTTTTTTTTTTACCCCTCCCCTCCCTCGTGCCCCGCGCCCCTCCATCCGGAGCACGACAACCCAAGAGGGACATTGGCCCGCAAGAGCTCCGAGACTCGATCGAACAATCGAGGAATGTTCTCCGGCGCACGGGGCACAGGCTAGTAGGGATGATGCCTGGAGACCTGTCTGTCGCCGAGTCGAGACATGCGCCACGGGTCGTACACTACACAACAAGACAGGGCACGCAGGGTGCGTTGTGTTTGTCGATGCATATCATGGTCTCGAACGGTAACGGCCGGTTTCCCCGGAGAGACCGTCGAGGTGGCATGTCGTCCGGAGGATTACTCGCTTCCGATGGGCGCAGTAGGGCATGTCGCTACGAAGGCCGAACATGGGTACATATGTATAAATATACCCACGGATACTACAGTAGTATACATACGCGTACATGCACGTACATGATGCAGCTCCCTCCAAGGGGCTGGGGCGGGATGCATGCACAAGCTGTCGCATACCTAGTCTACACTACTCAGTAAGTCAAAGCACCCACTCATGGCCCACCCCTGCTTTTGGCCCACCCAAAAAATGCCTCCCAGCCACCCTCTTTCTAGATAACCTCCAACTTCAAACTATCACCACTTTTACTAACCTTCATCAAATCGCTTCATTTTTTCAGGATGCCTTCTTTGTTATACAATGGTCCAGTATACCGAAAATGAGGTCAATCGGGCACTTAAGGATATCGCAAACGGCATATCGGCTCGCGATACCTCCAAGCGATAGGGTGTACCACGTTCAACCCTTCGGAATCGCCTCAAGGGCCACCAACCAAGGTTAGCTGCTTATGAGGACCTCCAGCGACTATCCCATGCCCAAGAGGCCAGGCTGGCCAGCTGGGTGCAAATCCAGGCTGACCTCGGGCTCCCACCAACCCATCAACAGCTAAGGGATTTCGCCCAGCGTATTCTCAAGGCAATGGGTGATGACCAGCCTATTGGCAAGCGATGGGTGAATGCCTTCCTGCGAAGAAACCCCTCTATTAAGGTCCAGAGAAGTCGCTCTATCGATTCTCGACGTGTTAATGGAGCATCTACTGAGGTTATCAGGGACTGGTTCAAATATCTCGCGATGCCTCGCATCCAGGCCATTAAACCAGCCAACCGATATAACATGGATGAGACTGGCATCCTTGAGGGCAAGGGAGATAATGGGCTAGTGCTGGGAAGGGCTGCAACCAATTCAGTGAGGAAAAAGCAGCCTGGTTCACGAGCATGGGTGTCTATTATCGAGTGTATATCTGCTGAGGGTATTTACATCCATCCCTTAGTTATATATAAGGGCAAGACGGTCCAGCAGCAGTGGTTTCCTCTAGATCTTGGCCCTTATGATGGATGGGAGTTTACAGCAACAGAGAATGGATGGACTACTGATGCTACTGCTGTTGAGTGGTTACAGAGGGTCTTCTTGCCCCAGACTACTCCCCAGACTAGTGAGGCAAGGCTTCTTATCCTGGATGGGCATGGGAGCCATACAACGACAGACTTTATATGGAAATGCTATGAGAATAACGTCCATCTATTATTCTTACCTCCACATACCTCCCATATCCTCCAGCCACTGGATCAAGCAGTCTTTAGACCTGTAAAGGCATCCTATCGCAAGGAGCTGGGTTACCTCTCGCAGTGGAACGATTCAACCATTATAGGCAAAAGGAACTTTATTTCCTGCTATCAAAGGGCTCGCCAGGCTGGGATGACTGCCAGCAACATCAAGAGTAGCTGGAAATACACTGGGTTGTAGCCTGTTACTGTTGCAAAGCCACTTATGAGCTCCCTTCTATTACCAACAGCATCATCAGCATCATCAGCCCCATCAACACCACTCAACAAGTCCAAAGGAGGTAGAAATGGGCTCCCAGATGCTGAATATATAGAGGATTGGGCGTCTGCTTTATCTGCTGTCAAGTGGTCGACGCCAAGGAAGGTGAAGGACCTTGGAGACCAGCTGCATATATTTACCCAACTGGAACAAAACATCGCCACACAACGCCAGCTATTCAGAAAGGTGAAAAAAGGCTTCCAAGAGCAGTCATATGCCCTAGCTGCCGCCCAGCAAAAAATAGAGCTTCTGGAGGCCAAGGTCGCCAATACTGCTAGCAGGAAAAGGAAGGCTGTTACGCTGGATCCTAATACGAAGTTTGCGACGATCAGAGAGGTGCGGCGAGCTCAGCAGGAGGCTGGCGAGGTTGAAAGTGATACAGATGAATCCAGCGCATCGGATATACCCAGTGAGGCCGAAAGCTGTATTATCGTGGCTTCAAGAGGTAGTTGACAGTTAATTGAATAGAGGGTAGTGGTAGTGATGGCATCATTTTTTAGGTGGGCCAAAAGCAGGGGTGGGCCATGAGTGGGTGCTTTGACTTAATCATTATGTGACGCAGAGAGTAACCAACGTCAGGTCTGAGGAGAGACCAAAGGTGCCGATCTAGTTGGTGCGGTCATGTTGGTGGCTCTCTCCACGATATCCAGAAGCTCCCATCCTCCCCCTCCCTCCCCTTCTCCCTTACTCCATCCCCCGATGATGATGGTCGATAAATCCCCCCCTGGATACCCATTGTGTGGTATTCGTTCATCGTCGTGTCCATCCTCATCAATCCAAGCCTTCTTCGAATCATCGATGCCTCCCATCGCAATACACCCCTTCTACAAATCATCCCTGGGAGCCTCCGCAAGTTTCTTCCAGTCCTCCAAGCCTGAGACTGTCGACTGCTTCGGGAACCCGCACAGCTTGTACGTCCATGCCGCGTTTCTCTCGCCGTCTTGGGCTTTCGGACAGCCCTTGGCGCAGAAGCTCACGTGGTACACGAACCACGTGAAGAAGGTGTCGAAGTCGTCTCTGCAGAACTGGCGTCGGGTAACCGTATAAATGTCAAACGCCATCTTGCCATTCTTCTCTTCCATGCATTTTTGCATGCACTCTGGCACCTCGTGGAGGGGCAGAAGTTCGTCCCCATACGGTACATGCCAGCCGGGGTGTGTCTTGGGATCCGCAGCCAGGACCGACGTGGCAAGGCCCAGGGCCGTGAGCGCAAGAGAAGTGATCTTCATCGTGGAGTCGAAGTAGTAAACCAAAGAGAGGCGGTAAATGTTCTTTTTTGTTTGGTGTTTGGTGTTTGGTATGTCAGCCAGAGGTAGTGAGTGGGTAACGCCGCAGACGTTTGACGAGTTGACGAGTTGACGGTTTGGATTTTGAATCGTGTGAAAAGAATGATCGCTTTTCAAGTCTCTGGGCCCAGGGAGGGAGGGCACTTTATATGTCTGTTACTGCTGCAATTAGCCCATCTCCGTTGCTCGGGATAAGCACCAGACAACACACGTCAAGCTTCGCCAGTTATCCGGATCCCTCAGCTACAACCTTGAATCCACCACCTTGATACCACGGCTCTTGAAAATCACATCCAGTCCAAAACTCAATCTCCATCCCCGGAAAGCAAAGTCGAAAGGCAATGCCCATTCGGGACAACGTACATTGTCAGTCAACCGTCACATGACCCAACCATGAAATGCATGCTTCACCAACCCTCGGGACCTTTGCGTCTTGACAAATCTCATTTGGTGCACCCACTGCATCTCTTCATTTCCAGAGGCTGCATTCCTTCTTTTCCTCTCATATCCGCCACTGAGCCAACGCAAATCAATGTTTGAGCAAATCATTGCTGCCAACCAGAGTCCCTATGAACCCAAACTCTTCCACTGCCAAACCCGAGCATGTATTTTTTCCCCCTCTTCCTCTTCTTATTCCGCCTTGTTATTCCACCTTGTTATTTCACTCGCTCGCCCACTTGTTTCCTCTCCTCTTCCTTCCCCGTTCCACCATAAACCTCGAGGTTCACGAAGGCCGTCGAAAAGGCGGGATTGTCGATGTCTCGAGGACGCGATAGGGCACGTGTCGGCAATGGTAGGTACATTGTCTGTCTCTTGTGAACACAAGACGCTCCTGTAAAGTGTCAGTCAACCATAAGAGTCAGCTGGAGAGGAAGTTCCTACCTGTCAAGTGACCCATCCATCTCTTGGCTATTCTTGGCACACATCGAGTCACCGTGAGAGTACAGACAACAGACCGACTCCAGGAGGCGGAGATCCTGATATAAGAAGAAGTCAGCAAAGAGTCAAAACTGAGAAGAGAGTCAAGTAGGTATCCTTTGAAAGGGAACTTGTTTATGGCTCAAGAAGCCCGGTGTTTGGTTGCGGGTACCCATGTCTATCAAGCAGTGGGCAACAAGCCCCCTTTAAGGAGCATCAGCCGCGAAACACAACATGGAAACATACCCATTCCGGAAAGCCGCATTGTTGAGGGAATGCCGGGTGTTGGAGCCAAGGTTGGATGGCGTTAGGTGGGTTTGAAGGGTATCAAAGTGTGACGGGTTGAGTGCATCAACTAACGGGCCGTGTTGTTGCGAGACGAATGGAAGTTTTAGTCGTGTGGAGGCCAGTTTTCGCAAGTTCAAGAGAAGTTGCCAAGAAAAGAGGTTCGTTCTGCCGTCAACATCGATGGTGCTGAGGCCGGAGGATGTGGATACTGCCGTATGTCGCGACGCTGGTGGTGATACGCCTGCAACCCAAGGTCGTCCAAAGAGACAACGCCGGTGGCTGTGTCTGACAGCTGTGGGTGAGGTGGTGGGTGTGAAATGGAAGTAGAAGGTCGACAGAGGAAGAGGAGAGAAAGGGAAGCGTCAACGGAAGTGGAAGGCCTGCCGCCACGAGATAATGCCGAAGAAGTGAACAAAGGATGAAGGTACCCAAGACACAGCTGTTGAGATGGTATCTGTCGAGGAGTTGAGGAGAAGAGTTATGAAAAGTCGAGAGACTTTGAGCTTGTCGAAGTTGTAAGAGAATTGAAAGAAACCCGCAGGTTGAAGTGTTTGTGGAGAGTTGTTAAGAACAAGAGGTGAGAAGAGTATTGAAACATCGAGTGTGATGATGTCTCTACCGCCGAGTGATGAGAAGAGAGAGGTGCAAGACGAAGCTGTTGCCGTTGCCAAGGTGTCAGAGGCTGTGTAGTACCGAGTAAAGGAGTCAGTGGGAGGGCAGTAGGGGTCACTGGTGACTGTTATTCCAATCTGTCTCCTCTCTAAACCTTGATGCTATCGTGAAAACCCCTTTTATGTGCCCTTTAGCATAACGTTATTCCATTCCGCGGTGCCCCCAGGCCCCACCTGGTACCCCACTAGCCCCAAAGCTAGTACTACTTTTAGGAACCTAACACAATCCCCCCCCCTCCAAGGTCCTATCCTTAGGACCCAGTAGTTAGTTAGTTAGCCTCTCTATTAGTACCCTAGTACCCTACCTATAATACTACTTATGCTTTAGTAAAGTCTAAAAACTTTACTAGGCTTAGTAAACTACTAGATAGGTAGTTATCTCTCTAGCTAACTACCTACCCTTAGCCTTACTCTTATTTTATAGTAGCTTAGTATAGCTAATAGCCCCTCTAGTACCTTACTAGGCTTAGCTATCTTATACTTAGGGTATAAGTCTTAGGCTCTTATTACTATTAGTAAGAGGCTACTTACTTTACTATAGAAGTATCTTATCTACCTATAGTACTACTTTAGTTACTTACTCTCTTCTCTTTCTTATAGCCTAATATCTTATTATCTATAAAGTAATATAATTAGCTTTTATTACTTATACCTTTATTTCTTTAGTAGCTAAGCCCTAAGTTATATTATTCTTAGTATAATAGTAAGGGTATACTTTATAGTAGTAAAAGAGGTATTAGTACTCCTCTAGTACCTCTTATCTCTCTTTTCTTCTAGAGGTATTATTATTTTTTTATAAGCTAGAGTTATTATTATTACTTACTTATATATATACTACTTAGTAGAATAGCTAGGCCTACCTTCTCTTTTTTACTTTTTACCTATTTTTCTTCTTTTCCTTCTTTTCTTTATAATATCCTTATATTATTATTATTTTTTTATTTTTTATTATACCTCCACTACCATAGCAGTAATAATAGCACTAGTAATAGTAATACTAGTAGTAGTACTAGCACTAGCTACTTCTTTACTACTACTATTATATTCTCTATACCTCCTATTAATCTTACTATCTTAAGTAGCTCTAGTACCCCCCCTAGTCCCCCCCTAGTAGCTCTCCCTACTAATAATAATTATTCTAATACTTCTAGTATTATTAACCCTACTATTATATATAAGGTCCCTTACTATTACTACCTTTAGGCTATAATAAAGTAGTAGCTTAATATAAAAGATACTATTACCTATTTTCTCTACTATATTAAGACCTAGAGTATATACTTATCCCTCTAGTACCTCTCTACTATCTCTTTACTATCCTAACTATTCTAGCTACTAGTAATAAGTACTTCTACTATACTAGCTAGTATAGTAAGCCTTGTATCCCTATAAGCTTATCCCTCTCTCTACTATTATTACTCCTATAGCTATTAGTCTACTACTAACCTATAGTAGGCCTTATATACTACTACTACTATTACTCTTACTCTTAAGGTAGTTTTTAAGGACTTCTATAAAGAGGCTAATCTCTACTCTTATTACTACCTTATAAGTATATATATATCTTTATACTCTTCTAGTACCTCTTAGTTTAACCCTTTTTAGAAGGAGATTAAGAAGGCCTAGCTTATAAGCTTAAAAGTTCTTTAGATAAAGGCCTCTAATATATTAGTCTCTAATACTAAGTATAAGGTAGTATAGGAGGAGGAGAAGTAGCTCTTCTACTAATATAAGGTCCTTACCCTTAAGGATACCTACTCTACTATAAAACAATAGGCTAAATAAGCTAAGTTACTAGCTAAGAGTGCTAAGATTACTACTACTACTACCTAGAACTAGGTTATTATATTCCATAAGTAGACTAAGGCTATCAAGGCCTAGAATACCCTCTTCTCTAACTAAACTAAGTCTTATACCTATATTATATACCCTTTCTCTACTTTAGTATCCCCCTCGTACTCTCTTATAGTACTAATAATAGCCTCTAATATACTAATAAGATTAACTCTTAAGCTAGTAGATTAAATCCTAGAAAAGGTACTACTAATAATAACAAGAAGGAGTTTACCTAGTAGGCTCTAGCACCTCTTACATACCCCTCTAGTACCTTACTAATACCTCTCTACTATTTATTTAATTAGTTACTTATCTCTAAGCTTAGAATACCTAGCCCTTAGGCCTCTCTACTCCCTAGCCCTAGTACTAAAGAGATAATAAAACCTAGCTACCTTATAGCTATATAATTATTAACTTAGTTTCTCTCTAATAAGCCCCTAGTAATCTTTTATTTATAATCCTACTATAGTTTCTTTATTATATTTTACTATAGTTCCTAAGAGTTCTCTTTCTCTTTATACTCCTACTACTTTATTAGATATTATTAATTTCTCTAGAGGCTCTTATATATAACTATTCTCTCTACTTAGTATATGTCCTTCTCTTTCTTCTTAATAGAGACTACCTATAGCTCTACTACTACTCTATAGAACTTCTCTAACTAGAATAGTAAGAATATATTATAGATATAGTATTATATCTCTAAGTTAAGCTTATATACTTTTCTTTTACTAACTACCTATATAACTATAAATAGCCCTAGATACTTATCTAAGAGCTTCTTTATAAGGTACTTTTGCTATATAAACCTTACTAATAGTAGGACCTTCTCTCTTACCTTAAATACTATTATGGATTGCTTTATATTATACTACCTCTTGTAGTTCTTATTAGCTATCTCTAGTATCTAGAGAATTACAGCCTACTAGCTCTATAGCTAGTATACCTAGTCTCTTACTAATAGGACCTCTATTAGTAAAGCCCCTTCTAGCTTTATATCGTTTGCGTTATGTAGCACATAGCCTATTAAAGCCTCTACTAGTGCTATCTAGATCGCACTATACTAAGTACTATTATAGATAAACTTAGCTATTAGTAGCTACTTTACTTAATTATCTTACTCTAGGCTATAGAAAGCCTAAAAGAAGTACTTAATATTCTAGTTTTATTACTCTATCTAGCTATCTATTTATAGGTAGTAAGCTATACTAAGACTCTACTTAATAACCAGTAAGTAGTATACTACTAACTAAAAATAGCTAGTAAAGAGAGATCCTTAGTTAGATACTATTATTACTAGAATACTAAATTATAAGAATACCCTTTTAACTAAGAGAGATACTAACTAGTTTACTATTAGAGTCTCCTATATAGGTATATATAATATATACTTTATAAGTTAGTTTACCATAACTAGGATAGCATTATAGCTCTCTCTAGTAAATCCTTTTAACTTAAGTAGCTTAATAATAAAATCTAGGGTAACCTATTTCTATAGTTAGCTAAGTAATAGTAGAGGTACTAGTTCTCTATAGGGTAGGTAGTAGTATAGCTTTATCTATTAATAAGCTATATATATCTAAATATACTCTATTATATCCTTCTTTATTAATCTCTAAAAGAATATCTATCTAATCCTTTTAAGTATATAGGTTACCCCTAGGTACTCCCTAGCTAGCTTATTATAGAATACTATTATAATCTTTATCCTTAGTATATACCCTTCTAGGATAACTACCTTGCTTTTATACCTAAGGACCCTATCCTCCCCTTCTAACTAGTTATCCCCTAGCTTCTACTACTCCTTAGAAGCAATTACCTTATTAGCTTACTATACTGCTATAGTTTCCTCCTCTAGGCTTAGAGTAAGTTTTTCTAGTAATAATAGGTATACCCCTATTAACCTATTACTAATAATTACTACTACTCTCTAGGTAAACCTACTTAGAAAGCTTTTTAGGAACATACCCTATACCTCTTAGTCTTCTATACTTAAGGGCTAATAGTCTAGCTACTATAATAGCTTATTAGCTATATTCTCCTTTTCTAGCTAGTAGTTAATCTTAAAGTTAAAGAGAGATAGGTCCTAGAGTAATCTTACCTACTAACTATTAAGCTAGAGCTTATTAGTAAGGTAGCAGTACCCTAGGTAGTCTATTAAGAATATAATCCTACTCTAGGTATATAGGAGGTAGTACCTCTAATATATAGCTACCTCTTAGATTATAAGTAGCTTAGCCTCGAGTATACTATACTATAGTTTAGTACCCTTTAGCTTTCTAGATAAGAAGGTAATAGGGTATCACTAGTTCTCTACTAGCTATAATAAGATAGCCCTAATTATAACGTTTAATATATCTATCTCTACCTATATTAGTAGTACTAGGTTAAAGTACTATAGGATAAGAGCTTAGGTAAATATAACTTAGAGCTTATAGAAGGCTTTAATTACCTCTCTAGTTATTACCTTCTCCCTTACTACCTTAGCTATTAGTTAGTCTATAAGGGGGGTATATACCTTAGAGTAGTTCTTAATAAAGTACTAATAGAACCCTATAAACCTAAGAAAGACCTATATATCTTTGATACTAGTAGAAAGTAGCTACTAAGTAATTACCTCTATATAGTCCTACTCTATAGCAATACCCTCTAGAGATACTATAAACCTTAGAAACCTAATTATCTTAGTATAGAAAACATACTTCTCTAGGTTAGTATATAGGCTAGCAGTATCTAACTAGTACAGTACCTCTTTTACTACCTCTATATAACTAGCCTTATCCTTAGTAAAGATTAAGATATTATTAAGGTATATAATATAGGTAATATCTACTAGCCTAGCTAGAGCATTATTTATATATACTTAAAAGGTTACTAGTATATTAACTAACCTAAAAGGTATAACACAGTACTTAAAGTACCTATACCATATCTAAAACGCTGTTTTCTACTTATCACTAGTATAGATCCTTACCTAGTAGTATATATCCTTAAGGTCAAGCTTAGTAAAATTCTTTACCTCTCCTTAGTAGTTAAGAATCTCTCTAATTAGTAGTAGTAGTATATAGTTCTTAACTATAACCTTATTAAGTCTATAATAGTCTATATAGAGACATAACTTACCTCCCTTCTTTAGTATAAATAGGATCAGTACTCCTATAGGGCTCTATAAGAGCTAGATCTACCCCTTACCTAATATATTATTAATATACTTCCTTAGCTCTTCTAATTCCTTCTCTATAAGAAGGTAGATAGAGCTAAATAGTAGTTCTACCCCTAGCTTAAGGTTAATAGTATAGAAGTAACTTTTATCTCTAGCTAGTTTAGCTACTAGGTTTATATTAAATATATATACTTATTCTTAATATTCTTTTAGTAGCTTAAATCCCTTTATCTCCTCCCCTTTTTTTCTCTCTACTATATAAGGTAGTAGCTCTAGTACCCCCTCAGCTCCCCCTATATATAGGTAGTAGACTAAAGGGTTGCATACTAGTATTACTACTACCTCTCTTTATACTCTCTTTAATACCTTTCTTTTTTAGATAAGTTATAGGTAGCCTTCCCCTAGTAGGTAAGTCTACTTAATTATTACCTACTTAAGATTTAGCTATACCTTTTACCTCTAGGGGATCTCTAGAATATTATTATATATACCTATATTACTTACCTAATAGGTATAGAACTATACCTTTCTTACCTCTATATTATCTATCACTTCTATTACTAATACCACTACCCCATAGTTAAGTACCTTACCTCCTTATATCTCTAGTAACCCCGCTCTCTCTCTATAGACCTCTAGTAGTACCTCCTTATATAACATTCTCTAATATATAATATTCTTATCTACTCTAGGGTTAATTAATACCCTTTCTTTTCTCTATATACTAGTTACTTTAATATAGAAGTCTACCTTAAAGCAGTAATACAGTTCCTCTCCCCAGGGGATCTATATACTATTAACCCCTATAGCTACTAGCTAGGCTGCCGGTACGCAGCACCTACTTATATAACAAGGCTAGTTATACTTATAGTACTTCTCCTCTATACACTCTATTAATATATATCCTAGCTTACTATAGTTAAAGTATATAGGAGAGCCCTAGAAGTACCTTAGGGGTTATCTATACCCTCCTTATTTCTACTTAACCTATAGCTTAGGTATAGGTATATATATAGCTACCCTAAGTATTAAGACTAACTATTACCCTTTTAATTTATCTAAGGGAGTAACTAATACTAGCACTAAGGTAATAGCTAGGGTCTACTAATTCCTCCTCTCTTATAGCCTTTATTAGTCTTCTATTATTATCTTAGTATATATCTTTATAAGTATCTCTACCCTCTTTACTATATTATTTAGCTCTTAATAAGTAGCTAGTAGCTTATATACTAGGATATAACTTTATAAGTTTAGAAGTAGTTAGTTTAAGATATAGACCACCTACTACTTCTCTAGTTAGGGGTCTAGAATCTCTACCTTAACTATTTTATACTAGTTAATAAATTACTAGTATATCTACCTAGGTTTCTACTATATCTTATCTAGCTCTATAGCTATACTAAAGGCTTATATATTATTATTAGTAATACTATTATAAAGCTAGGCCTCTATCTATTTCTAGGTAATTAAGCTAATATCATTACTATACTCAAGGTTAATATAGCTTCTCTAGCTATATAATAGGTTACTCTCTAAGTAAGCCCTTATAAACCAAACTTTACTCTTATTAGCTATAAATTCTTCCTTAGTAATAGAGAATTAGCCTTATAACTTAAAAAGAAAGTCCTTAAGGTTATTCTAGTTACCTCTCTTATATTAGATAGAGGCTAGTTACTTAATAAGAGTATTAGTATATAGGTACTTAAGCTCTAGCTAGGTAGCTATAAGTCCTCTACTAGCTATATATATATTATTAATAGACTCTTTATTTCTAAGAACTATAATCTATTTAATTATCTTTCTCTTTCTTACCTTAGTTACTTTATTATTAAGAAAAGCCCTTAGCTACTTCTCTATTAACCTATTAAGGTTAGTTATATACTACTTCTCTACTATAGTCCTACTAGTATCTAGTATAAGCTACTATATTACTAAGCTACCCTACTAGATAATAGATTAGGATCAGGTTAATTATACTAATACTATTACTACTCCAATAGTTAGTATACCTATAAGTAGGGAGAGATTGAAATATATTAGAGGCTATATAGTACTAAGTAAAGGAGTTAGTAGGAGGGTAGTAGGGGTCACTGGTAACTGTTATTCCAATCTATCTCCTCTCTAAACCTTGATGCTATCGTGAAAACCCCTTTTGTGTGCTCTTTGGCATAACGTTATTCCATTCCGCGGTGCCCCCCGGGCCCCACCCGGTGCCCCGCTAGCCCTGAAGCTGGTACTACTTTTAGGAACCTGACACAAGGGCAGGAAGTGTCAAGAGACGTCAGTGGTGCCGACGTCTGTACCGCCGAAATTGATGTTGGAAGAGTGATGAGAAAGTGAAGAGACACCGAAAAAAGAGTTCAATCGCCAGTTGAATTCAGTGAAAGTGTTGAGAGACGTCAGTGTTGCTGACATCTTTACCGCCAAAAGTGAAGGTGAGAAAGTTTGAGTTGAAGACCAGAGTGAAAATGTCAAGAGACGTCAATGTGTGTAGACGTCTCTACCGCCAAGAATTGATGTGAGGGAGGTAATTGTCGTTGCCAAGGACAAGTGGGAAAGAGTGTCGAGACGCCGATGTGTGTAGACGTCTCTGCCGCCGAGAGATGATGTGCGTGTGTGCGTGTGTGCGTGTGTGCGTGTTGGAAACACAGTGAGAGTTTCGAGACGTCAATGTGTGAAGACGTCTCTGCCGCCAAAAAAGAATCAGAGTGAAGTGTCGAGACATCAATGTGTGAAGACGTCTCTGCCGTCGAGAGTGAAAGTGGGAAAGTGTGGATGACACAGAGTGAAAGTGTTGAGAGTCGAGACGTTAATAGTGTAAACGTCTCTGCCGCCAAGAGATAGTGAGAGTGAAAGTGTCAAGACGTCAATGGTGTTGACGTCTCTGCCGCCGAGAGATGGTGAGAGTGAAAGTGTCGAGACGTCATTGTGTGAAGACGTCCCTGCCGCCAAGAGATGATGTGAAAGATTGAAGAAGACACAGAGTGAAAGTGTCGAGAGTCAAGACATCAATAGTGTAGACGTCTCTGCCGCCGAGAGTGAAAGTGAGAGTGAAGAAGACACAGAGTGAAAGTGTCAAGAGTTGAGACGTTGATGTGCAAAGACGTCTCTGCCGCTAAGAGTAAAAGTGAGAGTGAAGAAGACACAGAGTGAAAGTATCAAGAGTCGAGACGTCGATATACAAAGACGTCTCTGCCGCCAAGAGTAAAAGTAAGAGTAAAGAAGACACAGAGTGAAAGTATCAAGAGTCAAGATATTAATATACAAAGACATCTCTACTACCAAGAGTAAAAGTAAAAGTAAAGAAGATATAAGGGTAAAAGTATTAAGAGTTAAGATATTAATATATAAAGATATCTCTACTACTAAGAGTAAAAGTAAGAATAAAGAAGATATAAGGGTAAAAATATTAAGAGTTAAGATATTAATATATAAAGATATCTCTATTACTAAGAGTAAAAGTAAGAGTAAAGAAGATACAAGGGTAAAAGTATCAAGTGTTGCGATGCCAGCCCATCGTCAGGATCCATCGGAGTTACCCGCTAACTCCGATCCCACCGGTCACGTGAGACCGGTCCGAGCTCGTCCGCGGGCCCACCCGCGGCAGCCACTTTCACCGCCAGCTCAACCTGGCGGCCCTCTTGATAGTTACACTTCTTCACGCATAATTGACCCTTTTTGAGACCCCTTATTCGTCGCCCGCTGGTTATCACCAGACCCCTTTCGCCTTGCTTACCAACATCAAGAGTTAAGATATTAATATATAAGTATTGATATCTCTACTACCAAGAGTAAAAGTGAGAGTAAAAAAGACATAAGGGTGAAAGTATCAAGAGTCAAGACGTTAATGTGCAAGTGTTAACGTCTCTGCCGCTAAGAGAGATGATGTGTGAGAAAGTGAAGAAGACACAAGGGTGAAAGTGTCAAGAGACGTCGATGTGCAAGTGTTGACGTCTCTGCCGCCAAGAGATAGTGAGAGTGAAAGTGTCGAGACGTCAATGGTGTTGACGTCTCTGCCGCCGAGAGATGGTGAGAGTGAAAGTGTCGAGACGTCAATGGTGTAGAGGTCTCTGCCGCTGGTTGATTCTTCGTGATTGAGAATGTCGCTGAAGAGTCTGCGCCGCTCATGCTGAGGTAAAGAGTGACCAAAGCAATCCAAGACAAGAGAGAGGAATGAGCAGGAGGAATCGCAGGAGTTGTTGGATGTGTCCGGGAATGAGGCAAGGTGTGTTTTGAATGAAGTGTGCCTGTCGATGAACAAGTTGAATGATTCCCGGAACAGGATCGTACCGAGCCAAGTGAGTAGAGGCGGCTCGGTGTCGGATCCGTTCTTGCGTTAGTTCGCCGTCTTCGATCGCCATTATCGCAATTCGGGCTACTAACGACCGACACCACGTGAAGGTGCGAGTATTGTCGGTCTGGTTTGTTCAAGCAGTATCCTTCTGCTCTTCCACAGTGACCATCTATGGGTTTGTGGGTATGGCGAATGTGCCCACCAGCTCCTCAACTGGGGGTCTTGGGCCTTAGCGGGGAGGCCAACGGTGGTTTGTCGGGGCGAGCTGCTAGCGGCGGCCTGCTCAAGCCCAAGGAGACGTTACCGGAATCCGAAAGAGAAAAAAACCAAAGCGTGTGCGAGTGTCCCATGTATCCCGTGAGGAATACGCAACTACGACGAAGAAAGGGAAGAGTTGTTGTGGCGGCGATGGGGGAGTCCACGCGGCGGCGGCATCGGCATGGTGGTTCCAACTTCCAACAGGTTGGCCGGCATCTGCCTGGACCGAATACCTGCGACCCGAACCATGTAGGCTGGCGAGATCGTCGTGTCGTTGTCCAAGTTCAAGTGGTCGCCATATTGGCCCACCCTTGCGGGCTGCCAGAACCAAAAAGGCATCTGGTACCACTTCCCAAAGACTTCCTGGGCGTTCGCCCACCGACTGCCCAACGAGTACGGATTGGCGGGAGACTCGTCAAACATCAGGCGGCCGTTGATGTTCTGCACGGCCATTGTCCAGTGCCACGTGCGATCCCGTTCCTTGCCGACCCGATTCTGGAACACAATCATGTTCCATTGGAACCTGATCATGTCGGCGGCGGTGATGACGGCGAAGATGGTACCGAGGGCGATAACAACGTAGCTCCATCGAGAGAGACCACGCATGTGGGGCGACGACAAGGCCCACGACATGACTCCCAAGGAGAACAACGAGTACAAGAACATGAGCGGCATGAACAAGCAGTACTGGATTGAAGATGGATTAGAAACAAGCAGTGCATGAGGAATGTGAGGTTACTTACCGGCTTGATCGTGTTCAAGTACACGGGGACCCACAACCAGTAACACTGTGAATGCTCAGTCAGATTCCGTCTCACAGAACGTCTGAAGGAAAGGTCTGGACAGCAAATGGGATGAAAACTCACATAGTGGTCGAAGATTGGCAGACAACGACCGTAACCGTGGCGGCAGTGGTACATCCGGTCGCCTTTCCAGGCGCCGGCGTTGACACACTCCTGGCGGCACCAGTTCGGCCGACGGCCCACCTCGCCAAGGTGCTCGAAGTCGTACCGCAAGGACGTCTCAAAGTCCGTCTGCATGACGGTACGAGGCCGCGGCGCCACTGACCCACTCGGCATCTGGTAAGTCTTTGCGTGAAAATTGGCGAGGCACCAGCAAAAGCTGATGCTCCCAGCCGTATTCAGCAAGAGAAATACGTAGACACCGAGAAGAACCCAGGCCAGCAGAATTTCCTTGGGGGACCGGACAAGGAGGAGGTTGGAGGGGGCGGCGGAGAGGATGATCCGGAAGTCTGGATGAATGTTAGTGATTTCGTCGGAGGAATTCAGAGAAAAGCTCAGAGGAAGGGAAAGATGAAAGTACGGAGGAGTAGAAAGAGAGGGAGAGAGCGAGGAAAGTTTGGATGACTTACACAAGACTTCCGTCAACATCCAGGTGTTGACAAAGAACATCCCCACAATGAGGATGGGGAGGGACAGGAAGAAGCAGTACTTGGCCAAAACCAAGTACGCGAGTCCCTGTCCCTCGGACCAGTACTTCCAGTATCCCCGGAGGAGATCCTGGAGCGCCATCGTAAAACGAGGGCGAGGCGGCGGTGGCGGTGGTGGTGGTGGTGGCGGCGGCGGCGATAGCGGCGGCGGCAGCAGCAAGAACAAAAAGGCTCACGGTGGTCTAAAAAGACGAGAAAAAAACAACGACAAGGCGGCGGTTGTGTGTTTGATCTTAAGAAGAGCAAGTCAGCACGATCGACGGAAGACGAGATGGAGCGAAGTGGGATGATGTGGGAATGGGACGGAGTTGGAAGATGGGCAGATGGGAGATGGGCGACTGAAGCTCCGTTGGTGACGGGAAGAGAGGGTATTCGGGCATCAGAAAGGCGCCAGAAAATGGAAAAGCAACGTGAAATACAACAGGAGATGTGTTTTGATGGTGATAATGATGAAAAACAGGCAAAGGTTGAGGGTATCGTGGGTACATACTTTTCTTCAACTTCGTGAGGCCGAGCAAAAGAAAAGAGGAAAAGAGGAAAAAGTGGGAGACGTTGGGGGGGAATAAATAGTCCAGAGACTCACACCGCTGGGGGGGGGGACTCTGGTCTGGGGAGGCAGGAACGCGTGGGTTGGTGGTTGCCGTCTGTCTCCTTCCTTCCTTCCTTCCTTCACGCGAACTGAGCAACAGCAGGCATCGCGTCACGTAGGTGGGCAAGGCACCTTAGGCAGGCACGAACAATGGGAAGGCACGTAGAGCGAGGAAGGTACGCACCCCGGATAAGATATGGAATCGTATGGTATCGAATCATATGGACATCTCCTCTCTCATCCAACGGGGAAGGATGCCACGTCCATGGGACCAAAAGGGAAGCACATAGACAAGACATGAGCAGGTGACGGGATGAAGTGAACGATGAGGCTCACCTGCCATAAATCGATAGCATAAGCAAACCCTTTGCGACGGAAGCCAACATGCCAACTGCTGCTGCTGATGGTGATGACCCCCCATTGACTTCCTTAACCAGACGGCCAGCTGTTCAGATAAACTGATATCAAAGGCAAGGCGGTCCAGAAACCACACATGCTCCCTTCAAGTGTTCCAAAGTACCTAATCTGCGTACCGGGGAGCTTCCTCCTTCAGACCTGGCAAGCCAGGCTCGATACCCGTAGCCCCTGACTCGTGGTTCCTTCCCTACCTACCTCTATCTAGCTTTTGGCCTCATGTATAGCAGGAAATCTCGACCCCCAAGCTTCCAGACATGAGAGAGCAACGTAGACAGACCATGGTTGCGTCGATGTCACCCGCATCTTGGACTTGGTGAACTCCGAAGAGGTGCGTCGATGTAAGTAGAGTGCGAGGGTCAATTGTCCAAACATTGCTGATTCTTTTGTAACAAATGTTGGATGGAACCCGAAAGCTGCTACTCGACTACAATTCTAAACACGCTGGAATCATGTTTCCTCGCACTGCTCCCTTTCCATAGACCCGAAACTTCCTTATGGTTGACCATCTACTTCCACCTCCACCATATCTCCCACTCAATATCCCTTCCGTCCCAGCTCACCGAGCATTGCTCTTTCCCAGAGTGGCCTTGATTTCGTCCACGACCGCGGCAGTCACCTCCTTCGTTGTCGCCTTGCCGCCCAGGTCAGCAGTCACGATGCCCCTGCCCGTGACGCTCTCGACGCACTCCATGAGCTGCGTCGCCGCCTCCTTCTCGCCGAGCCACTCGAGCATCTCCGCCGCCGTCCAGAAGGTCGCCACTGGGTTGGCCACGCCCTTTCCCGTGATGTCGAACGCCGACCCGTGGATGGGTTCGAACATGGAAGGGTTCTTGCGCGTAGGGTCGAGGTTGCTGGTCGGTGCGATGCCAATCGACCCGGCAAGCGCAGCCGCCAGGTCAGAAAGAATGTCGGCGTGCTGGGGGAGGCCGGCTTCTGTCAGCCTTTCTGCGTTGAGACATACATACCACAAGAAGGAATCAAGACCAAGACTGCACTGCACCTACCAGGTTCGTCGCGACGATGGTGTCCAGGCTCTTGGGGTCGAGGACCATCCGCGTCGTCATGGCGTCGACGAGCATCTTGTCGAGCGCGACGTCGGGGAACTCCTTGGCCACCTCGTAGACGACCTCATCCCAGAGAACCATACCGTTGCGCTGCGCGTTGCTCTTGGTCACGAAGGTGAGGAGCTTGCGTGGCCGGCCGCGGGCCGTCTCGAATGCGAACCGGATCAGACGCTCGACGCCGTGCCGTGTGAAGATGGACAATTCGGTGGCCGTCTCCCAGGGAAGGCCCCGGTGTGACCGCCCGCCCTGGCCCGCGTACTCGCCCTCGCTGTTCTCGCGGATGATAACCCAGTCCAGGTCGCCCTCGCCACAGTTTCGCAGAGGCGACTGGGTGCCGCGGAGCACGCGGGTGGGACGGACGTTGGCATACTGCTGGAAGGGCTGACAGATGGCCAAGCGCAGCCCCCAGAGGGAGATGTGGTCGGGGACGTCTGTGTTTCCTCTGTCAGTGATACGCGCCGGTGCCTGAACGTTGTGTTTGTGGGGGAGGAAAGGGCTGGCATACCGGGAGCACCGACGGCGCCAAAGAGGATGGCGTCGTGCTTTTTGAGTTGTTCGAGACCGCCGTCGGGAATATACTTTCCCGTCTTCTTGTAAGTCTCGGAGCTCCAGTCGTAATCGGTGAAGTTCAGCTCGAACGTGCCCAGGGTATCGGCAAGCGTCTTGAGGACCTCGACGCCGGCTTCAATGACCTCCGGGCCGATGCCATCAGCTCCCATGGAGGCGATGCTGTACGCCCTCTGAGCGGGGAGCGCGCTGAGGGACATGTTGATTTGCCAAGAGGTCAAGGTGAGGGGCAGAGTGATGAGGGGCTACGGTGGAAAGATGTGTCTTTCTTTGTGCAACTCAAGGATGGGTTCTGACTGGGATGCTGATTGTGTTTGCAAAGTCTGTGAAGTCGAACTCGTCGTCTTTTGTAACCTTTCAAGTCTCACCGATAGCGGCCAGATGGCCGTCTCCAGCGCGGACCATCTCCGGGCACCCGCCGTAGCCATCGGGAGTTTGTGGACTTGGGGTTTGCTGCTTGTTGGTGGAGGCGGCGCGGTCTTGACTTTCCCCGCCAGCCAGGACGTGCCCGCGGATAAAGTCAAGTCCGCTGCACGCACGTCGTTTGTAACCTTGCGAAAGGTGAGTCGTCTCCGCAACTCCATCAACAAAGGGTTGGATCGCCCCGACCAACAATTCTGAACCGCGAATTGCCTCGGAAGGCTTGCTAACTCCTTTCCCCCCTTGCGTTTGTAGGCATGAGAGGACTTGTCAATAGCCTCGAGTAGTGTTTTCGAACCCTCGCCTTCGAACTTTGTCAACTCATTCGGTTCGAAAGGACGCCAAGAGACAGGCCCCTCAATCTCTCAACATGCTCGACGCAGCAGCCTTGGATGCTGTCACCCAGCACATCCTACCAGCCATCAAGGCGCACATAGCCCAGTCTACGGGTCCCTTCGTCTTGGGTCTTTCGGGCCTGCAGGGAAGTGGCAAGTCAACCTGGGCTGCGGCTCTCACAGACGCACTCACCACGCAACACGGCATCAACACAAAGACGATTTCGCTCGATGACCTCTACCATGACCACGATCGGCTGGTAGCGTTGCGAGAGTCCAACCCGGGAAACGACCTCCTCCGCACCCGTGGGCAACCTGGTACGCACGATGAAGACTTGGCGCACCGTTTCTTTGACGACGTTTTCGACAAGAGCCCGACAGAGACTGGCTCGAGCACCATCAAGTGGCCCGCATTCGACAAGAGCCTCTTTGGCGGTGAGGGGGGTAGAGTCCCCCTCGAACAGTGGGAAACCGTAACCCGAAGCCAACCCCTGGAGGTGCTCATCTTCGAAGGCTGGTGTATCGGCTTCCAACCCCTCTCGGATGCCGAAGTTGAGCAGAAATGGCTAGAGGCAAAGGAAAAAGCCAGCAACGGCGGCGACTCGGAAGACTCTCAACTCTCCACGACGACGCTGGCGAGCCACTTGCTGGACCACCTCCTCCTCATCAACAGAAACCTGCGGCGGTACTGCGAGACCTTCATGGGCCCATGGCGCTTCGACGCGTTCATTCACCTCAGCACGGGGCAGCTGGTCAACGTATATCACTGGCGTCTGGACCAGGAGAGGGCGCTGCGGGAGAAGAAGGGCGCGGGCATGGCGGACGCCGAGGTGGTGCGTTTCGTTCAGGGCTACATGCCCGCCTACGAGCTGTATCTGGACAAGCTGGCGCGCGAGCCCTTCTTCTCGGAACAAGATGGGCAGGGGAAGGTCCATGTACGCGTTATTCTAGATTCTGATCGGAAAGTCCTCGGCGTGGAGCAGGCGTAGAATCTAGCAGAAGGATTTTGGTTATTTTGTATCAATCCGTGTCTGAAGAATGCGAAATGCCCTGTGATTCTATAGCCATGAACCATTTACCCAACTGGCCCAAATGTCTCATTGCCTCCGCGTCTAGGCGTTGTCCCGCAGTCTTCAACCTAGGTAGGTAGGTAATCGACCTGGTGATTTTGTGGTCCACCGGGGACAGTATTAATCCGGTAAAACAGGGCAACTGGTCATTGTACGAGGACAAGCTCGGAGCAGATACAGCAAGAGCAAAGTCCTGAGATGGGGAAGCATAGTGGAAGTCACTATACGCAAACGCCGTGGACTCGGTAGTACAGAGTCCAAGGAGAAAAGAAGATGACTAAGGTCTAAGCGGCCATCTGGCACCTGGCAATCTCGTCCCTTTTTCTGTATCACAAACAGAACCCAGCCAGCATGTCCTGCCATTGCCCTGCTTGCCCCGGCCACCCGTCTCCTTGCCAACAGTCGTCTGGAATCCAACCAGCCACCAGCATCCAAATCACCATGGCCTCCGAGGGGAGAAATATCAGGACCTCGACGGAAAAGGTGACTCCCCGCAGTCAGGAGCGGGTTCCTTCGGGCGCTGCCATAGCAAAGACAAGCCCAGAGTAGAGATTTGCCCTCGTCAGGAAGCCCAAGTTCTGGAGTCGTGCCGACGCTCTGGTAAGCTGCCCCGCCGAGAGGAACCAGGGAATCTGATGCGTTGCTTCAATGAATACGTGAGTCTCTGACAAGTACCCATCAGGATTCAGTACAAACCGAAAAGTGACTTGGACTTCAGCTCCATCGTCTCCGTTGTTCAGCTCGCTCCGACGGCGTCGAGAAAAAACCTTGGTTTACAAGGCCCCTAGTATAACAAGTACATGTCGGTACTCCTCGTCAGGTAAGGCCGCCTTCCTTATGCAGACCCCTTCAACATGCTCATGGTATCCCAGCACCATCCTATCCCCTGTTTAGATGCTCGTCTGCACAAAATTCTGAGCCGTCGTCTCCTCTTTCACCACCATCGAATCAGACCTGCGCCTACCTCGTTATCGTCCGCTTCTTCATCGCTTTTGACGGGGCGCCGTTTACATGATGTTCCACATTCTTCCTTCGCCCGCAAGTAGATCGCCGCCCAGCCTTGTCCACTTCTACTCGGCCAAACATCATCGCCGCCTTCTTCCCAGACCGACGTTGACTTTTATACCTTGCAGTGCCCCAAATACCGAGGGCCTCGAAATCTGACGGTCATGGCCAGTGCTGCCATTCCCCTTGCTTCCGTTGCCCTTGCTGCATTCCTAGGTCCTGGACGCTGCAGGTCTCGCTTGTCCAGACAATGAAGCAGGCAGATGGAGTCGAACCGAACCAAGTATCCTATTTGCAGGAGGGATAAGTGTGATATGGAAGAACAAAGATATCGCGAGTCACTGAGATGGATTCTAGGTACGTTATATTGTGGTAAAGCCTTTTGACTCATCCACAAACAAGACTCAACAGCGGCCAGATGTCCAACTACAGCACTTGCCTCGAAATGAATATGCTGCACTCAGGCGGCCGACCACGAAGGATATCAACTCGAATCCCCTTTCCTTCACTCTTCCAATACTTCAATAATTCAACCATCTAGGACTTCGTCTACTGAGACAATACCACCTGTTCGGCTAGGCTAACTTCTTCATCTCTGACAAGCCCCTCTCCCTCCCACCAAAAGAGAATTCGATTACCCCCGCACTATCGAAGCAACCTGGATGAAGGGCAAGAAGTGAAGCCAGGCAGCCTCCTTACAAATTGCCCCCATACCGACAACAAGAGTTCCCTACAAGATGGCTGCGCCGTTTCGCCTCTTATGACTTCTGCCGACGGTCTTCACGTGGTTTACACACGACTCTCGGGATCTCGGCATCGCCATGACTGCGTTTAAGGTTTGTAACTAGGAACTCGACTCGTTAATGGATACAAGATTCTAACTCATCTGAGATAGGACCACGTAGGGTCCACCGACGGATCGAACTGCGCCGCCGCCAAGAACGGGTAATCGATCGCGCCGAACGAGTTGGCAAACAGCTGATCGTACCACACCATGGACTCCTGCCCCTCTCCGGGGCCGGTGCCGGCCGCGTCAGTTGGCGCGGAGGGTAAAGAAGCCGCGGCCGACGGGACAGAAAATGGCTGGGCGTCGAAGCCGAGCGAATCCTCTTGAGCCGCCGCCTGGAACCCGGACGGGCCCCTAGGTGTGCTGGCAGTCCATCCCTGCTCAATCGATGGGCCAGGCGTCGCCGACGTCTGCGCGGGCCACTCTCCAGACCGGCCATCTTGCCCCGACGTCTCTTCGTTTGGGTTTCGGTGAGGCCACATGGTGCCATCAGGGCCGGTGAGCCCTTGTTCATCTGGCCGACCCGCAGACGCAGCAGCGGATGGGGAAAACCGGGCTCGTGGATGACGATCCCGGCGGCTGCTAGAACTGCTGCTGGCTGGCACCGATCGCCCGGAGTCGGAGCGCAGGGGGCCGCTTGGCATAGGAGCACCTGTGTTTGGGTGCCCGCGAGACGGAACCGGCGGTACAGACACCTCCCGCACAGCCGCAGTGAGCTCGTCAATGGCGGAGAGGCAGTATTCCGGCCATGAGGTGTCTCGGGAAGCAATGTGGCGCAATACGTCCTTGCCGAACTCGACATGTCTGGGAAAGATGGAGTTTTAGGCTCGCCATCCGCTTTTTGAGAGCAAAAAGGAACACCTACTTCAGGGCGCTCGGCAAAGGCAACTGCCTTTCAAAGGCGGCGTATATGAGAATGAAAGCGCTGATCCAAACAGCCCACGTGAAAGAGGGCTGTAGCATCGGATCGAGCAAACAAGCGCTCGCTGGGTCAGTCGGGATCTTGTTCTGGCTTTGATGCCTCTTCAGCGCAATGAAGATGGACTTGGCGGCGAATATGCAGTTCTGCAAGCCGGCAGAGTAGGCTGGGCTCGCGGGATCCGAAGTCATCATGGGCCTGTTGAGAGAGATGATGGACTCGTACTTCAGAACCAGAAGAAACAGCCGATGGGCGGGGGATATGGGCGGCGGAGATGTATCCTCTTCATACGCCGATTCGTCCTCGACCGCGTCGTGGATCTCGTTGGACCATTTGGCTAGCTCCGCTTGGACATGGCTCGCGCGGTCCGCGGTGTCGTCCCTGGAGTGGATCGACTTGTTCCTCAGCTCGAGGATGAGACCTCGTATCCGGGCGTGCTTCGCCAAGTATGTGAGCAGCTGCAGCCGGCCGTCATCGCTGTCGAGGAGGGCGCTGTGCTTCTCTTCGCCAGGGTAGCAGACGTCGACGTCGTCGTCTCGGATGTCCAGGGGTAGACCGAGCGCCTGGCAGAGGAACCTCTCTGTGCAGTATATACACCAGAACACGCGTCGGCGCATGTGGGCCTCCTCCTTGGTGAAGAAGGGATATCTCGACGGGCACCGGTGGAGCCCGAGATGGAAAGCCATCCTCACAACCAACCCGCCAAGCCGGGATGCCGAGTTCAGTCGAAGCATGGAGACGAGGAACAGCTGGATGGCGAGCGCGGCCTGGGTGGCCCGGATCGACGCCGGCTGGCAGAGAGCAAACTGCGAAGCCGACATGGCCTCATCTACAGTTCGGAAGACGAGAGAGCTCGGCACCGGCCGGGCAAAGGGAGCCCTCTGTCGACTGTCGGCCAGCGAAATGGACAGGATGGCCTTGATGATGGAGCGCTCGAGATGGCCAAGGGAGGCCATGCCAGCCGCGCCGACCTTTTCGAAGAGACCCAGGACATGCGGGGCGCTGAGGAATGGGAGAGTCGGGTGCCAGGCCTCGAAGTAGCTCTTGGACCACTCGACAAGCTGCTCGAAGGGAGGAGGGTTCACATGGCCGCCCTCGGCGTCTTCGAGCAGCTCATGGCCTCGCCAGAGATTCTGTTCGTCGCCGTCACGAGAGGAGGTCTCGTGGCGCAACTGATCATCCTCGCCCGGGACCAGGTCGTTGATGCTATTGGACTGGGACGTCCTGAGAGCGGACTTGCGGGCAAGCCTCACGTAGACGCCGCGGACGAAGTGGATGCCGCTACCGCTGCCGACAAACCTGGCCGTGTCGTGCCTACCTGTGTCGCGCATCAGCCCATACTCGCGGGTGGGACGGTCCGTGGACCCCGAGTGCTTCCGCTTGCGGGAGTGGACAAAGTGTGCGGGGCTGATGGTTCCGGAATCGGACGTGGCACTGGGGGACTCTACAGCATCCATTCGGGACGGGGGTGGGACAGGAGAGAAGTGCTGTAGTATAGTCAGGCCGGGCTGGCTGTCTTCAACGGACGGCTTGAGGGATGGCGGGGATCCGGAGCATGGTGTGGAGAAACGAGAGATGACAAGGATTGTCCGAGGAACAAAAGCACAGCTCAGAGGGCCGTGAAACGGCTTGAAAGAAGATGTGATTGGATATGAAAAGGGAAGAAACGGTGTCGGACCTCGCTGCGAGAGGAAGAAGTGCCGAGACGATGGGGGTTCGGGGCAAGTCGACCGAAAGGCGGGACTCGTTGAACGCGGCACGTTCCGGGAGGTGGAACACACACACACACACACATACGGGCGGACAAAGAAAACCCCGCGTTTGATGGTGGGATTCTCTCTGTTCTTCCATCACCGCCGCAGACCGACAGACAGACAACAGTGAGCCAAGAACGAAACGACGGTCGTAGTGGCTGGATTCTGCTGATTCCAACAGAGATCATAACGAATTAGTCCTTTGGATCCAGCAACTCACCTGTTCCGTTCCGCAATGTTACGAGATGGCAGTGGTAGCGGCGATGGTGACGCGCTGGAAAGCCCCATCGCCTGCGAGTCTTGTCGGCAGAGGAAACGAAGGGTCAGTCAGTCCAGCTCGTTTCGTCGTCTCGAGACAAAAACTCATCATCGTCCGTGTTTGCTGACACCTTGAAAGTGTGATAGAAAGCTGTAAGTGGCTCCACGAGCCCTCTCCCCCCCCCCTGCACATAGGATCAAGGCCTTCGAAACTTAGCGTCCGTCTTTCTCTTCCCCGCAGACCTTTCTGTCTCCAATGTAGCCATGAACCGGGGAGATGCCAATATCCAGAACAGAGCAAAAGGTAAGTAAGCAGGCACTCCACTCCTCATCCGTGTTTTGCGTGATTTCCAACTCACGGCTCGTGCAAAGAGGCATCCCCAATGGCTACCTCAACAAGCTAGAGAGCCGACTAGCCGAGACGGAAGCCGCCCTGTTCAGGGTCCTGTCCGGGACTCTGGACAGCCCTGGAGGCTCCGGCGCGGCATCCTCGCCCGCATCCCTTCAGCAGGCGGCGTCGACGCCGAGGCAGAACAAAGTCGACCGAGTCAAGGAGTGGGAACTTCTGCCCCTGCAGACCTGCGACGAAATCCAGGCTTGGTTCCGCTCAAAGGCTGCGGAACACAGCGAGCCCGTCCCCGAACTCCCCAGCGCCAGCCCTCAGTCTTTGAACTCGTCCGTGCCGGACCCCCTGCTTGCGCCGCATCCCGTGAGAGATGCGGACTCGGTGCCGGCTCAGCGGCCACTCGCGGATGCGTTGATTGAGCCTCGACTTGGGTCCATGACACCAATCGTCGCAACTCCGGTACATGGGGTGCCGCCAGGCAGCGTCAGCAAAGCCGAGGAACTGTCCAAGTCGCAGCGGAACCTCTACTTCTAAAACATCGAGCCCTAGACACCTGGGCGGACCCGTATGCAAACAGCGGAATTCCATGCCGCCATGCATGCCCGTTCGCCTACTCGCGGCTTTGCTCTCCAACCCCTTCAAAGCGTCCCTTTTCATCCCGCCACGGCCCCGAGCCATTATGAATTAATTACCCCGCAGCGAGTGAGCATTTCATTCCATTCCGCGGCGGCCCGGTTTCCACTGCTACCCGCTCGGCTTGCTGCGGAATTTCGGAACCTTTACAAAGCTCCCAAAACATGAATTGGCCTCCAAGAGTCTCAGGCCGAGTTTGGAGTTCCCTGAGAGCTCTCGAAAGCTACCTGACGTGCAAAAGTCCGAGAGCTATTTTCCCTGTTGTCTTATTTCCCCCCCTTTGCTCTTTGCTTCGTGAAGCACAATTTGTCCCCAGTCGCAATGTCAACCTCGCAATCCTGGGTCCCCGTCTCCCCCAAGAGCCACTTCTCGCTGGCCAACATCCCCTTCGGCATCATCTCTTCAAAGTCGGACCCGACTCATCGGCCCGCGGTCGCCATTGGAGACCATGTCCTAGACTTGAAGGCTTTCGCAGAGGCCGACGGCTTCAGCGCCCTGCCCTCGATCCACGACCACATCTCCGTCTTCTCCTCGCCCACGCTGAACGACTTGGCCGCCCTGGGCCGGCCCGTCCACCGCCAAGTGCGGACGTATCTCCAATCCGTCCTCAGCGACAGCACCCCGCACGCCGGCCTCCTCAAGGAGAACGCTGAGCTGCGCAGAGCGGCGCTCCTCCCCTCGTCCGATGTTCAGAACCACTTGCCCATGGCCATTGGCGACTACACCGACTTCTACGCCGGCAAGAACCACGCGTACAACCTCGGCGTCCTCTTCCGCGGCCCGGACAACGCCCTGCAGCCCAACTACGTGCACCTCCCCGTCGCCTACCACGGCCGCGCGAGCAGCGTCGTCGTCTCCGGCACCCCCATCCGCCGGCCCTGGGGCCAGCTCCTCAAGGACCCCAAGGCCGAGCCCAAGGTCCCCGTCCTCGCGCCCTGCGAAAGGTTCGACATCGAGCTCGAGATGGGCATGTTCCTGTGCCGCGAGAACAAACTCGGCGAGCCCGTGCCCGTCGACCAGGCCGAGGAGCACATCTTTGGCTACGTGCTCGTCAACGACTGGAGCGCCCGCGACATCCAGGCTTGGGAGTACGTCCCCCTCGGCCCCTTCACGTCCAAGAACGTTGGCACGAGCATCAGTCCGTGGGTCGTGCTCGCCGACGCTCTCGCCGGGGCCAAGACGACCGCCCTGGAGAACACGACGGAGCTGCTGCCCTACCTCCGCGAGAGTAACAAGAACAATGTCCTTGACGTGGAGCTGGAGGTTGAAATCATCAGTAAGCGAGCCATTCCACCCCCTCTCCAAACCCCTTCATCTTTTCGGTCGCATCGCGCGGATGATGCGAGTAGCTGACGTGGGAAAACTCCTTTAGCCGCCGGCGGAGATAAGACGACGCTCAGCCGCACAAACTCCAAGAACCTGCTCTGGTCGTGGCCGCAGATGATTGCGCACCACACCATCACCGGCTGCAACCTGCGACCGGGCGACATGTTTGGTTCGGGGACCATCTCGGGCGCCGAACCCGGCACCGAAGGCAGCATCCTCGAGCAGACAAAGGGGGGCAAGCAGGCCATCAAGCTCAACGGAGGCGAGGAGAGAAAGTTCCTCCAGGACGGAGACACGATAACCATCCGCGGCTGGAGCGGCCAGGAGGGCGCACTCGTTGGGTTTGGCCAAGTGTCTGGCCGGGTCGAAGCTGCTCTGAAGCTTTTCTAGGCCGCTTAGCGGGGAAGACGAAGGCTCAGGTAGTTTGGAAAAGAAAAGTCGCAAATGCTCGATTCAAGTCTGCTACGAGGATCGTCGCCCGAAGACGACGGTCCGGAAATGCCAACTGTTCTGGGCTCTTCTACTTGATCCTCAACTCCTCAGGGGTGTCGGGCTGGTTGTGATAATTCGCCTTCACCACCGCAGGGTGGTTGTTCAGATTGTCCACGATCTTCCTGATGGTGGGGTAGCCGCTCAAGTCCACGCCGAACCTCTCGGCATTCCAGTACGCCGGCAGCAGACACGCGTCCGCCAGCGACACCTCGTCTCCCACCGAGTACCGTCCCGCCCACCCCGCGACGACGACGGCCTCGTACGCGGCGAGCCCGTCGGCCGTGAGCTCGCGGATCCACTGTTCCGCGTCCCCGCCCAGCGCCCGCACGCGGCGCGAGATGCGCAGGTTGGTCACGGGCTGGACGTCGCAGGCGACGATGCCGACCAGGCTGCGGACCACGGCGCGGGCCCTGGGGTCTCTGGGCAGCAGGGGCGTCGTCGTCGACTCAGAGTGTACTTCCTCGAGGTACTCGAGCGCCGCGACGGATTGGGTGACGCTGAAGTCTGCGGAGGCGCGGTGGACGAGGAGGGGCACGCTGGCCGAGGGGTTGAGGGCGCGGTGGGCCGGGGCGAGGTGGTCGTCTTCGAGGAGGTTGACGGGGATCGTGGTGTAGGGAATGGACTTGAGGTTGAGGGCGATCCGGAGGCGGGCGGAGCAGGAAGAGCGGAAGTAGGAGTAGAGGACGTAATCCGGATCTGCCATCTTGACGTCCCGGGCGTTACTATATATGACTTGGTATCAATGAATAAGGTGTGACGAGAATCCGTCAACGGGAGGGGTTCAAAGGCATGCTGCTTTGGACAGGAAGCCCCTTTATAATCGGCAAGTCCGTTGGCCAAGACATGGCCGAGCCCGCCATACCCCGTCCAGTCCCATTGGAGCGTCATCCCTCTCTTAGGTGCTGTACCCTCCAGACACGAAGGGCGCAGAACTTCCCGCTCCTAGCCTCTACCTGCCGAAGCAGAAAGCGTTCGGGCTTTCGGGGGGGAGGCCCTGCATACGCCCAAGAGGATCATGCGGGGAAGACGGTTCCCGACGGCGTGACGGCTGAGGGGAGGGTGTCAGGGGACCAGAGGTGCCATCGATTGAAGCTTGCGATTGGTCGTCATCCAAACTCTCTCTCTCTCTTTCACTCTCATCCTCGGCCACGACTCCGGTCCGGGGCGGAATTACGAGAAGTCTGCCAGACCGCCCGCACAGGAGTTTCCGTTCAGTTGTGATCATGTCGCGTTGGCATTCGTGATACGTGTAAGTCAGCAAGCTCGTTGGAGCTGATTTCCTGCAGGATGCCGCCTCCATTGCGTCAGCCGTACCACGCCCGTCCGTCCGCTGGTGGTAGAGACATGACGTGGCCCGCCAGGAACGGTAGGCCAAGACGGAGATTTCCAGATACGGTTGCACCATGAGAGACGCGATTCCAGAGCCAAAGGTGATGCAGCCTCCGACTCTGACGGGGTCGAGAACATCGGAAGCAATCGTCTCGGATGTTTGGTCGGGCGGGACAAGGCCGATGATTGCCAGCCGGGCTGGTGCCAGTCTCGCGCCAATGAGACGCTAGCGGCGGATCAACACGTCGAAAGCTCTTGGTCGTGTTGGAGCTGGTTGTCTATCCGCTACCAGCGTCTTGGGCAACTTATCAGGTGGGAAATGCAACCTCACACCGTTTGCTTGTTGAACGGTGAAGGTTCTTCGACTCCTCTGTTCGACACTTGCCCGGGCGTTTCTTTCTCTGTCCAGTCTGTTTCCCGGCAACTTGATGATGGCCGAGACAGCACCTGGTCCGGGGCGCTTGAAATTGTGGCGAGGAATGCCGGAAGAGGGGAGAAACGCAGGAGAAGGCCAGTAATGGGTGAGAAACGCGGGCGAACGGGGTTCAAGATCTGGATCAGCAGAGGCTGTAAGGGTAACCGAATAGTCGTGGAGGAGCAGTCCATGGCCCGGAAGGGTATGTCTACTTATCCTTTCTCCATGACACCAAACACGGGGCAGATTTGTCTTCTCAAGCCACTTCTCACTTGGCCATGTCTGGAACATGCACCAAGCCAGAAAAAGCTCTTGTTTCCGTCATCCATGGTCCCCTCATCAACAGCACACTGCCGAGTAGCTCTCTGTGTTGAAGTTACCTACAGGATGGGATGGGAATCTACCACAGATATCATGGTCAGTTGGAACCGCTAGGCACATTGGTCTCCCGCCCAAGAGTTTCTAAACCCTGCACCACCTCCACGATCTGACTATTGTAAACGTGAGACTGAAACTTGTGGGCAAAGGGCTTGCGCTCAAGACGCTGCTTAGGTTGGTTACGCATCTAGACATTCTTAGAGGTGATGAAAACACTACACCAAGCAGCGGATTAGACGAACACATAGACCCGCTGTCCCGGGCGGAAAATGGAGCTTCCAAATCTCGACGAGGTGGTCGGATAAGCGAAAAGAAACCATACCTATTAATCGTGGTCCAGGCCCTTGGCAGCCATTGAATTCTGATGGTCCGCTAATGATCCTCTTCTTTGGATCAGGATCATCACCCGTAGTCCTCGCTCGCTACACTGCGGCCTGCTGCCAAGTGGAACGGTATTTATAATCATGGCCATTCGCGGGGCTTGATTCATCGGCGATGGGCGCCGGTCGACGCGCTTATGCAGAGAGCGAAATGAACCGCCATCCGGGACAGGGATACTGATCCTTGCCTCCCTTGCCGATGCTTGGCGCAGCCGGATGCGCGATCCTGAAAGGCCAAGAAGCGAAGCATCCGCAGTGCAATGCTGCAGCCTAAAGTCCGAAGACTGGTGTCCTTGGCGAGTGAGTGGGCTGCCCCCCCTTTAGGTCTCCATAACACAAACGTTTGCCCATTTTCACTCTTCATCATGGGACAAGTCTCGCTCTTTGACTCCCGGCTATGATCGCCTCAACATGACGTCCCTGAACAACAATGCGGCCCCGGGGTACTACGGCGGCCTCGAGGTCGACGACAGACCGGGCCGTGGGGGTGGATGGGGCGCGGATTCCCGTGCGGCGGACCAGAACAACCTGCCCGAGGTTCACAACCGCGACAGCCAGTTCCCGGAAGTCGCCCACCAGTATGGCCACGAATACTCGATGATGCAGCCCGTTCACTCGATGGACGGCGGCCCCGCGGCAACATACCAGAACGAGGGCTCCCACAATGGCGGATACTACGCGTCGAAAGACCAAAACCCGCCCGAGGTCGTGACGGAAGAGGCTCGTGAGAAGAAGCAGCTCGGCACGATGTGCGGCATGCGCAAGAAGGTCTTCTGGATCGCCCTGGCTGCTGCGCTCATCATCGTTATCGGCGCAGCGGCTGGAGGAGGCATCGGCGGCGCATTGTCCGCGAACAACAGCTCGGCGCAATCGAGTGGTTCTTCAGGCAGCCCGAACGACGGCGGAAGCGGCAGCGGCAGCGGCAGCGGAGGCGGCGGCGACGGCAAAAGCGACCCCGGGAACTCGACGCCGAGCGACATGGACATACTCCCCAGCACGAACCTCGGAGCTCTCAACTTCACCGACGCGTACGGCTACGTCAACCACCTGGTCTTCTACCAGCTCCGGTCCAACAACCTGATGATGTCGTCGTGGAACTCGAGCACAAAGGTATGGTCCTCGAGCGTCGCGAACAAGGAGAGCAATATCAAGCCGGGCACCCCAATCAGCAACAGCCTGTTCTGGCACAGCAATACCGTGAGTTCCCACCGGCCATCTGGTCCGTCTGGTCACCGTTGCCTAACTTGGAATTCTTGCAGACCCGCGACATCCGCATCTACTACCTGAACAACAATGACCAGGTCGCCGGCCAGATCAACGGCAACCCCGTCTACGGCATGTCTTGGGACAAGTCCGGAGTCTCGGACACGTTCACCGCGAGCCCAAAGTCGCAATTGCTCTCCAACGGCATATACAACCCCGACTCATACCTCTCCAACCTGGTCATCTACCAAGACTCGGGCAGTACTCTACGCGTGCTCCGACGGACGGGCGGAAAGACGGACTGGGTGGCCGTCGGCATCTCCACCGACTTTGGCAAGCCCGCGGAGGGCACCGGGCTGTCCCTGATCCCCGTCTACACGACGGAGCCGACCAAGAGGATGAGCCTCTTCTACACCGCCGACTCGGGCTCGCTCACCCACCTGACCCTCACCAACGACAACGACTGGAGCAACGGCACGCTGCCCACGACGCTCGAGCCCGACGCCGCCATCGCCGCCTTCTCGAGCGGCTACAACGGCACCAGCCTCGTCATGCACGTCTTGGCGACGCAGAAGAACAGGGCGCCGGTGCTGACGACGTACGCCGAAGGGGAGTGGTCGAACGCGGGCGAGATCTCGACCATGTCGGGCGACGACAGGCCGTTCAAGATCGCCGCCAACTTGGCCGGCAGGGTCTACGGCCTCGTGCAGAGGAGTCGCGACAAGGTCGAGATTGTGGAATGGGAGTGGATCGGGGGCACAACGTACAACAAGGTCGGTGTGGTTGACACCGTGTCATGATTCCACGAGACGAATACAGCATTCGATAATGACCCATCCCCCCCCCCCCCCTCCGCGCCTCCGCTTTCGTGTTTGTTCGATCATGCCGAGTTGTGAGATGGGGCGCATAGCGCGCACATTGATGTTCTACCTGAACAGCGCTCCCAGTAACTGGGTGACACCAACCAGCCACTCTACGAAGCCGTACCAACCCGAGTCAAGACCTGGGCTGTGCACGGCGTGCTGCGGTAGCTGTTTGTCTGTCCAGACTCGCGCTCATAGCCGTCGTTCTGTCATGCACATCGAACCATTGGACCATGAGTGGGAAACCCGGCCTCGTCAGTAAATTGCGACTTGCTCGGATCGTGTTCCTCGGACCGTGATACGGTCTGCTCGTCTGCCGTTGCTGTTGAATGGGGCATCTTGCTTCTTCATTCTCGAGGTTGAGTAGACAACGGGCACGACGTTAATGATACGGTTGAACCGGGCTATCGCCGGGATTCATGGGCTTCATGTCGCCTCAGTCACAGTCGAATCTTCACTTCCGATCGGCGCTCAGTTGCCATCGGGGTTCAGGTTGAACAGACGTGTCGCAGAAAAACTTCAGTACCAAGAAACCTTTATTGTCTACGCGGTGATATCATTATTCGTTGTGTCCCTCCAAGTCATCTGCCAAGGTTGGTTGCCCTCCCGCGAAACCCAGTGGCATTGTTAAGAGGCAACATCTCATGGTTTTGCCCCGTCTTCTGGCCCAGACACATAATCACCCACTATGCCTCGCATTACCCCAGTAGAACATCTCAGGCTTTGTACCTGACCCTCTTCGGAGCAGGTTTTCTCTGTCCGTGCATCTGCGATGCATGCGTTGTTTCCTCCGAGTCCAGCCTTTTGTTGTGCATGGCGATGTAAAACCACGTCCCTGAGAGGATTCCAAACGCGATGAGGGCCATTGCCATACTGATGGTCATCCCACGTCGATAAAACGGTCCCTCGCTGGTTCTGAAGATCCAAGAGGAGATGTAGTTGGAGGTGTTCCCGACTCCAGCCGCGAAACCGATTCCTATTGCTCGTTGGAACGGCGTCTGCAGGTTCTGCATGGTAGCGATCCAGATCATAGGAAGGGTGATGTAGAGGCCGGAAGCGACGAAGTAGAGGGCCATCATGGTGACACTCTGATTCCCATGTTGGCCGTCGCGCAAGACGGCGAAGCCGATGGTTGTGATGACGAGCCCTACGAGCCCAAAGGCAGAGCGGTGGTTGAGGCGGTCGGCGGCATAGGCCGTCGACAAACAGGCGACTGCCGCCACCACGAAGATGGGAACGATCTGGGCCTGTATCTCCGTGGCGTCCAGCCCCGGGCGGAACGACTTGACGAAAGACGGCGAGAAGATGGATATCGAAAAGGCCGTCGTGGTTGTGAGGCAGTAGAGAGCTGCCCAACAGTAGTTCAGTGGGTTCCTGAAGAAGATCTTCCACTCCGCCAATACTCCGATACTGATCGTGCAACTCTCGACGGAATTCTTGATCATCATCTTCTCATCTTCCGTCAGGAACTTTGCCTTTTCAGGGGGCCCGACATTCGCTATCGCGCATAGACAGGCAGCGGCAGCCGTGAAGCCGCCCTCGATGATGAAAATCCTGGTAATACAGCATTAGAAAGAACGCGCAGTCTGCGTCTGCCACGACCCCGAAAAACGCACCATCTCCAGCCGTTGAAGTCGTCGGTTGTCTTGATGTTTGCAATGGCAAACGCCAGGAAGTTGCCGGCGATGTTTGAGCATATATTGGCCACGGCGATGATGCCGAGCCTCCACTGAAGATGAGTCGGAGGGTAGTATAGCGAACAGAGGAAGACGCAGCCGGGTATCAAGCCCGCTTCGAAAATGCCCACGAAGAAACGGGTGACCAGTATTTGATCAAACGTCTTGACAAAGCCTTGGGCAATCGTGATGACCCCTGTTCCCGTGTAAGATGTCATGCACAAGGCCACTGACGCCGCAAATTCGGCAGCGGACACATACCAAGCAACACGTCCATGAGGCACATGTACCACATGTAGGAGAAGTTGAATCTTCGATCCAGGTACCGCATCAGAAGATTGCTGGGCACCTCGAACAGGATCAACGGCACCGCCGGCATGGTCAGGACGGTGAAAACCTTCATCGCGTCGAGCTTGAGGTCTTGGGGCAGGTTGCGGATGAGGGCGGCCCCGATGTTCGTCCTTCCCATGAGCGACAGGAAGTTGAGGAAGAACATGGAAACCATCAACTTCCAGTCCAGCTTGTACAGAAGCTTCCGGTCAAAGACCCTTCCGCGGACTGGCGATCCATCAGACTCGCTTCGGGCCAGGCTGTTTTTCGAGTCCGCCAGTCGCTCGACAAGGCCCGTCTCCTTGTTTTCGTCGTCTAATGGGGTCGCCATTTCGAAAGCCGCTTCGTGTGGTTTCCGCCGAAGCTCCAATGAATGGGGAATCATCGGCCTCACAGCTGGGAGCGGGGCTTATAATAGTAGACGACTGGGCCGACGGGGCCGACCGGGAAATCTTGTCGAGTGCGGCTGGCCGTGATTACAAAAGAACATGCCGGTAATAAAATACGGTGGCCTGGAGCGCAGAATTAGCTTTGGCTTTAATTGATCTGACGATGCTTGGCCGGAGTAAGGGGGGATTCCGCCGCAGGCCATATGGCTGTGTGCTTCCCATGCAAGGTCTGCCGGTAGATGTCTTCAGTCAACGGTGCTTGCAATAACATGCTTCCTGAAAGGCACCGACTGGCCCAGGCGAGCGAAGGTTAATTGTCAGACGTCTCGAAGGTCAGACGAACTCTGATCTTGGGCTCATACGTATGTGCAGTCAACGCCCGGAGCCCTCCGAGAGTGAACAAAAGAAGGGAGAGAGTTGCTCAATGACATGTGAGCCGTCATAGTAGTCCTTCCCCATGCCGCCGGGTCTCCGGGTGATACAGAAATTATGGAGTATCGTGAATCTGCGAATAGTTTCGTGCAAGCTCGTGCAGTCAGTCTGCACAGACTCTTCAGACTGATCTGATAGTGTATCTACCCGATTGGCGGGTCACAGTTTATTTGACAAACACTCATGTTATCACGGTTTGGGGATGCCATTCGAAGCTATCTAGGTGGAATTTCAACAAGTTGGATATTATATAGAGAAAGACTTACCTAGATCTACCACGGAGACATTCTTCTTGTGGTATCATCCGATGATCGGGCTTGGCCTCGGCGCTCAGTCCATCATGTGCGAGAGACATAGGCATTCTCACACGGCCCTTGAGAATTTGACACGAGAACGATAGCGACTGCATTGAGTTTTCCACAGTCACGGCCTCGTATTCAGACACCAGGGTAAATTGCGAGGGACATGCACATTTGTTAAAGGTTGTTGATCCTCTGCAGATCTTCGCTCATGGTTCTGAAGGTACATAAACAATGCGCTGCTCCTAGAGAAAGGAGACGCGCAACTCAATCGTCGTGCTGCCTGGGATAGTTTTGGATAGATACGAGTTCAAGTCGATTAACTCAGAACTGACTATTGCAGAAGGTTCCGGATAATGTCAAACTCACGGTTACAGTGCAACGATACTCGGACCGAGTCTGTTGTCAACGAGTCAGCAGTTCCATACTACACCGTATTGCTGCGGATCTGCCGAGAAATGCATGGACAGGGCGACCAAAGAATTGGCTGCTAACATCGCTGAGTATCGGACGTTATTCCGTTGCCGCGAGGGAGAGCTCACTATGCTACGGAACCGAATCATACAAATGCAGGGTCTATTGGGGTAAAGCAACTACACTGCTTGTTTCAACGCAGCAACTTGAGCTTGTCAAGTCACTATATCAGACTCCCAGTCAAGGTTGTTAGGCCACATTGCATCCTCCTGTTTTCTTTATCCGGCTGCTGATGACCGAGCCTCGGTTGGCAAAGGGGCATGAGACTGGCAGAATACAACGGTTCTTGGTATCCAAACGGGGCCTGGGCAAGTGCGGGCTTCTCGAGATACGACAAATATGATATACCACAAGGAGCCGCATAGTGGACGCAGCTGATGTTGTGACAGGTGACTAGGTGGTTGCACAAACTGTGGCGAAGCATGCGTCTCTATCATTGCCCCAAAGTTGCCGACACTTTTGCACTTCCACTATCTGGTCGCCGTGTGACGAGCCCGAATTTGAAGCCAGCATGTGCTCTCCCTTCCAACCCCCAAACCTGCATACTATAGCGTGGGCAGACCGAGCCGCCTGTTATGTGATGGGGGTGCATATGCGTCATCCCGCCCCGGTGGTTCGATGGAAACAACCCTTGATGGCGCCGACTCCGCCAGTCAGCCTTGGCCGAACGGACACCGGTCCTCCTAGGGCCTTGTCGCCAAGTCCGCCGAGCCTTGGACGACCGGGGTGGTTTACGTGCCGTTACGACTCCCGCCGGTAATGACCCAATAACCGTCCGCGGGAGGATTCGCCTAAAGTCTTGTCCTAGGTAATGCTAAGACATTTGTCTTCCTCGCTGCTCTCACCAACGCGATGAAAGGGTTTCTGCGAATCCCACGAGGCGCAGGACAAGGCAGGATTACGTGCTCGGCTGGGACCGCCCCTCGATGTGGGCGCAGAGCGAAAAAAACTTCTGCAGGCCATTCGGGTTCGCTACTGATGCCATGGGAACTGAATAAAAAGAAGAACGGCCGGCTGCAAGGCTCGATACGTACCGTATAGTCTCGAAACCTTCCTTCTCTGCCGTTCCATCGCATCTCTTCATCCCCACACCGGGCCTCAAAACACTACCGAGTGCTTCTTCCCCCTCAAGGTTCCATCATCCGGAGCTGTTCGCACACCGTTACTCAAGCCCCGTATGGTGCCGAAATAGAACAATTACTCAAGTACATACCCAGGCGCGTCCACGGCTACCGAGGTAGATCCGGGGCCTTGCGCATTTCTCGGGGCCGTACGCACCTACGCGTGGTATCAATGGACGTGCTCAAGAAGATCGGGGGTTGGTTTGCTCCTCCGCCGAGCAAGGCGGAAGACGGCCGTGATGCCTGGCCGTCCAGGGCATCCTTCCTCCTGGCCTCGATGGGTGGCTGTGCCGGAATGGGGAACCTGCTACGGTATCCGTCCCAGGTGTACAACAACCACGGCCTGCAGTGGTACATCCCGTACTTGATGGCCGTTTTCATCGTTGCCATTCCCGTCTTGGTCCTCGAGATCGCCATTGGGCAGGCCTACCGCGGCGGTAGCGTCGTCGCATACAACAACCTCAACCAGAGGTTGAAAGGCACTGGCTTGTCCCTGCTCTATGTTGGATTCGTCGTCACGCCGTACTTCGTCGTCAACTTGGCGTGGATCATGAGCTATTTCCGGCACTCCTTTACCAGCCCGCTGCCGTGGACCGGCCGCGGCGAGGACTTCTTCAACCGGGATGTCGTTGCCAACGTTGATCCGATCGAGGGCAGCCTCACTCCAGACGGCACCGGCATCCTTGACTACACTCAGTATCCTGGCGTCGCCCTGATCGGGGAGACCACCGGGTGGGCTGCCTTCACCTTCTTTCTGATGTGGGTTTCCATCTTCCGCGGCGTTGGGTTGACTGGCCGTGTCGTCTACTTCACCATGGGCCTCCCAATCGTGGTGACGATTATCCTCATCGGTCGCTCTGTGTCTCTTGAGAACGCTGGTGAGGGAGTCAAACTCTACTTCGCCACGTGGAGAGGAGGTGAGCTGGCAAAGGGAACTGTTTGGCAGACAGCCTGCGGTCAGGTATGGTATTTCGCGATTCCAATGTTCAAGTCCCTATTCACCCTAATTACCCCAAATGCGGTCAATGGCCTCGAAGCAAAGTTTATATACTTATCAACCTGCTGCATAGGTTTTCTTCAGCACCGGAGTTGGTTTCGGCTATTTCACGTCGTACGCATCCTACAACCGGCAGTACTCGAACGCAGTGATGGATTCCATCTTGATCGTCTGCAGCAACGTGCTCTTTGAGAACATCGCCGCTTTCGCCGTGTTTGGTGTTGTTGGCTACTTGGGCATGCGTCCAGACCCCGAGAACCCCATCGGAGGCTTCACCGTCGGATTCTTGACCCTCCCCCTGGCCGTTGCCGAAATGCCCGGCGCCAACTTTTGGGCGGTAGCTTTGTTCTTCACCCTCATGGTCCTTGGCTACAGCTCTGCCTTTGCCATGCTCGATGCTATCGTGACTTTGGTCATGGACACGGGCATCAAGTTCTCTCGCCCCGTAGTCGTCACAACCCTCACCATCGTATCGTTTCTTCTTGCGCTGCCATACTGCACCGAGTTCGGATACTATCTCTTGACCGGCATCGATCGCTGGGTCAACGATGTCGCGTTGGTTTTCGTTGTCTTCACCGAGTGCATCACGTCCGCAAGTGTCTATCGCTGTAAGGATGTTATCGGACAGGTCGGCAAGCCAGCTTTCATCATCTACAATACGTGCTACATCTTGGCGATGGTGTTAGGTGTGGCCGTTGCCCATGCTGTTCAAGCCGGAGCCGGAGCGGGTGTTGGTTTAGGGCTGTTCTTTGCTGGATGTATCGCCTCTGTCCTCGTCGCAAAGACCCCTGACGCCATCCCACCCAGATTTTGGGGCAGGAATTCGTTTGCTAGCCGGTTTTGGTACCTCGCCTTCTACTCCGTAAGTCGACTTTTGACCTAGAATATGAAGCCTTTGCTAACATCGTGTCAAAGGGTAATCAACTTCGGCGGGACCTGAATGTTGTCATCGGTAGTGGCAAGAACTGGAACATCCCTACATTTTGGCCCGTTCTCCTGCGCTATATCTCAGGACCGATCTTGAGCATTGTATACGGCTTCTCGTACCCGGCATTCTACCAACTCCGCTACGACCCTTTGCACATCCTTGGCTTCGCCGTAGGTCATGTAGCTCTTGTGCTGATCTTTGCCGGGTTTATGGTTCCACGGTGGTTCAATGTCTTCATCCCGGCTCACCGACAAAACGAGGGCAAAATCCATTATGCCCCCCTTGTGACGATTGGTGCGGACGAGGCCCAGGCTATTGCAGCCGGTCATTTGGAGCAGGGGCAGACACAGACGCCGACGCACTCGGATGAGGGTGTAGGCCGCAAGGAGTCGCCTACCCATGACGGTCTGATCATGGAAGACGAGAAACGACCCAACGTATGATGCAGTTGTCTCATTTTCTAAATTTTTCTCTCCATCGTAATAATGTCAAAGGAATATCATCAGGAACTGTTTCAAACATTCATTCCGAAAACGGGCTTCGAAGACAAGCAACGATATCGGGGTTGATGGACGGGGAAGTTTCAATGATTAGCTTAGCAAAGTTCGAAGACAGACATCGGAGGAAAGGATGATATCCAGATGTCGAACAAAAACCACGCAGTTGGTGACCTTGACATATGCTCTATACCCCATATAGTTCACGCCCCTCTTCTATCTTTTTCTCTTCCGAGCCTCAGAATTAGAATCTCCGTCTTCACATGTCTTACACCCGAGCTTCCTTCGGTATTGACGACGCTTCTACATTAGAGTTATAGACCTTCAGTAACCGAGGAGTCTTTGGATAAAGCCAACAGATGTTGAGACGTGTCACTTGTTGGACGGCCCAAGGCCAACCTGACACAGTCTGAACCATGAGATACAATACCAACCGACGAACCGTTGGGGTCTGGGCTTTTCAAGAGCCACCTCCATCACCGAAGCAAGCCACAGACGAAGCGTCCTAGTATTGATCATGGTTTTCAATCGTTGATGCATTGATCTTTGCTCTACCAAGCTCGAGTTTCATATAGTTTGCTACGGAAGACCCGCGAAGCATTAATAGAAAGCTCTTGAGGTATGCTGTCGCATCCATAACCTCCTACCATGTACTCCGACCTTGACCAGGGATCCTGGTTGTGCTAGAAGCACAATATCAGACCTGCGCTCGGGGCGCGGTCTGGAGTTTGTGAGCCAGAAGAGCCGAGGCTTGTTGCATTCAAAGCGGAGTTCACGGTCGTGATGTGCGGGGAGAAAAGCAAGTGATTATTACGTAGATACGCAATATCCAGACGAGTAGCACTGGTTGTGGAAAGGAAATTGCTGAAATCTTTCCAGCGTCCAAAGTATTCTTCCTCTTCTATCTTCTGGACGAAAGGCATATATCTTCATCATGCCATTGCGAGCAAATATACTAGGGCGTTTCGCGTCCCGCGAAAATGTCACGGCGCGCATCGCATCCGCATCTGGTTCTGCCGTGGACCGACGACACGGGCTAGCCGAGCTTGCCCGTGACGAGGATATTCAGTATATCGTCGGCGACTGGATGTCGGAGTACAACATGGCACAACGAGGTGGAGCGAAGGCAGATTCCCCGACCGACTCATCCGAGTTCGAGCCCTCTTTCCTCGAGGCAATCGAGCCAGCACTGGAGTATCTCGACGCCAGACGAATCAGAGTCGCTGTCAACGCAGGTGCAAGTGACACTAAGAAGTTGCACGACTCTCTCATAGAGATGATCAGTGAGAAGAGCCTCAGGCTTAAAGTAGCTTGGATCGAAGGGGACGAGGTCATTGATGTTGTCCAGAAGGGATTGCAGTCAGGGGAAGGGTTCAAGAACTTGACGACAGGTGACCCGTTATGAGACATCACCCAAGCTGGAAGTTGTGCTGATAAACAACAGACAAGAACATCAGAGATTGGCCGTTTGAGCCAGTCTACGCGCAGGCCTATCTCGGCTGTTGGGGAATCGTCGAAGCATTCAGGCAGGGTGCTCACATCGTCCTGTGCGGCCGCGTAGCCGATGCCTCCCCGACGATTGCTTGCGCGGCCTATCACCATGGATGGAGCCGTAATGATTACGCGCAGCTAGCCCATGCCCTCGTTGCTGGACACTTGATTGAGTGCACCACGTACGTCACCGGCGGCAACTTCTCTGGGTTCAAAGACCTCCCCGGCACATCTGTCGATATCGGCTTTCCGATAGCCGAAGTCGAGACAGCTGGAGAGTTTTCCGTTTCCAAACAAGCCGGGAAGGGTGGTGTAGTGACCCTCGAGACGTGTAAGGCTCAGCTGCTTTATGAAATCCAGGGGCCTTATTATTACAACTCGGATGTTGTGGCCATACTCGACAACATCGAGATGACGCAAGTTGGAAAGAACAAAGTGTAAGGGAATCCGGGCATCACTGGCCTCAATCTTGCCGCATTTGCTAACATTAGTCCAGACGGGTCTTCAACGTTGGAAACATGAAGCCGCCGCCAACAACCAAGGTCGGCATAACTGCCAAGGGCGGATACCAAGCAGAAGCACACTACTTTCTCTGCGGGCTGGATACCCAGGAGAAGGCGGCCCTCTTCGAGCGGCAGCTTCGGCATGTTCTAGACGAAAAGTCATTTTCCTGTCTGCAGTTCCGGACCAGCGGATCTTGTCCCGTAAACCCGACCAACCAGGACGCCGCAACGGTCGAGTTGCGCGTCTTTGCCCAGGCTCGCGATGAAGAGGCTTTATCGCCGTTGAAGTTCCTCAAGCCGATAGCGGACAACATCATGCAGAGCTACCCGGGCGCCACCTTACACCTGGACATGCGGCAGGGGTACCCGAAGGAGTACTACGAGTACTGGGTTAGTATCATCCCGCAGAGCGCCGTGAAGCACACATGTCATTTGCCGTGGAAGAATCAGCAGGTGGAAATCGCTCCCCCGTCAGATACCGTTGAGTTCGTGTACGAACAGCCGACGTACGAAACCAAGTGCCCTGTCACCATCTCCTCCCTCGGGCCGGCGACAAAAGCACCGCTTGGGTACGTTGTGCATGCGAGATCCGGCGACAAGGGGTCGGATAGCAACATCGGATTCTTCGTGCGGAACGCGGATGAGTGGGACTGGCTGAGGTCGCTCTTGACCATCAGCAAAATAAGAGAGCTCTTGGGAGAGGACGATAAGGGGAAGCCCATCTTTCGGTTCGAGCTTCCCCATCTTTTTGGTGAGTGGCCGGGACTCGACCCAATGATGAACTTGATACTGAAGGTGTGGAAATAGCTGTCCATTTTCTCTTGAAGGACCATCTGGATCGCGGAGTCACCGCCAGCTCATCATATGACTTTCTCGGCAAGAACTTGGCAGAGTATCTTCGATGCAAGCACGTCGATATTCCAGATAGGTTCTTGACTCGAGGCAGAATCTAATCGATACCCTTGATAGCACAATCCCCGGGGGGGCGATAACGGTGTGTGCTGACAAGTCTCCTGGTGCATGGCGCACACTAGGCCAGACATGATGCAAAGTGGCGGACGTCTGGCCCACACGACAGAATAACTTCAGCGTAAGTAAATTGTCCAAGGATCGAGACGAGCTGAAAAACGGACCGGTGGAATGGTGGCATTCGAATATCGTTGATCAATTCTTTCAATCTGTCTCTGGGGATGGTTCGTCCCCGCAACAGGCCTGATGGAGTTGGCGGCCTCTGGATATCTCTTTGAGCCCAAGCCGTTGTGTTGTGTATGTGAGACATGATGGTTAGAGTGGACCTGCGTAGATGGTTGAGGATCTTACACTCCTTACACGGCCCAGAAGCAAAAAGATTCGCCGCGCTATCCTCGGAGGTTGCTGGACGTTTGCTCTGATCAAACATGCCATGCCATCCCTTACTATCAACGCTGAGATCAGGTTCACGTAGCACGAACTTAAAAGTCCAATGCACGGAGCGGACAACCTGGACGAGCGGCCCAAGGCCGGAAAGGGGTGACGTGATGATGAGCGAGTGGCGGTCCAAAAAAGCAGGGCTGAGAGCCTGAGACCCAGACTTGATTGTCATATCGCGCACGACCAGGATATGCTGCGGAATGCACGGCCAGCCATACCAGATTAGGCAACTTTGGATGCGAGTCACCTCTGTGTGTCTTCCACGGACCGTTTACTCCATGTTACGGAGAGTCTCCCCGATGCCCTGGGCCCACTGATCACCTTCGCTTCTCGGGATCCTGCAGCCTGGAAGCCTTCGAAAAGTCTCCAAATACCTAGGTAGCCTGGCGGGAAATGTCCCCGTTTGATGCCTGGGGACATTAATAGCTTCTCGCGGTCAAGCCACCGGAGTATATGAGGCGCCGTCAGATATCACGTTAGGATCAGCTACGGCAAGTCGCCATGGCGAGGATTCGGCCCCAACGTCATGTGAGGTTCTAGTATTTATTCTTCGGAGCCGCCCGTCCGCTGGATTCCCCTGGGCCCCTTGCTCTGAACCTCGTCGAGCTTTCCCAGACCCGAACCTTGATTCCCCAGAACCTTTTATGATTATTCCAACAGCACATCACCGACAGGATGCCGAGACTTTGCGACGCTATCAAAGACGACCACCGAAAGATCGAACAAGCCCACCGATATATTCTCACATCCACAACTTCCGAAGACAAGCACCGCTGGAGAAGCGAGCTCGCGCTCGAGCTTGCCCGGCATTGCATAAGTGAGGAGCAGGTGCTGCTGCCGAGCCTCAGAGACCGGCTGGCGGATGGAGATTCACGAAGCGCCAAGAACCACAACGACAGAGAGAGCGTTAGTTTCACCTCGTCACCCGTAGAACGCAAGACCTGACTTGAAACAGCTGAAGGAGAAGATTTGTCGCCTCATGGATACTCCCGTCACGGACCCGAGCTTCGAAACCGAGATGAAGATGCTCGCGGTAGACCTGGCAGCCCACATCCGCGACACCGACCAACAAGACGTGGCTCGTCTTGAGGAGTGCCTTAGCATCAGCGAATCTGAGGAGCTGGCGCGGCGGTTCAGAGAAACAATGTCGTTAGCGCTGACCCGTAGTAACCGTTCGGCTTCCATGGGACCCCCATCGCAGTTGATCACCGACTTCCTCGCCACTAAGAGCGGGGCCGTCAAAGACGTTGACCCTGTTATGCGGGGCTACCTGTGAGAGATCCGGGGGTAAGGAGTAGGATCATCAACAGTGGGATATGCTAGATATAGTAGACTTAACGACTTTATGACGGAACGCAGTCATTTACACCCTTTCCATCGTTTTCTCGATTCAACTGTGACTGCGCAACTTGAGACTTAATGTCTCGTTCAAGGTCTGCAAATCTTGCGAAATGACGTCAAACATCCAAGCCATTCGAAACAGAATGTCGCTTCAGTGTTGGAATATGATTTTCCGTCCAGCAGAGATACCTCTTTTGCATCATTAATCAACTTTTGGATCCAAAAGTTGTAGTGATGGTATGCTAGGTCCTAGATCCTTAATCTTCCCCCCTCCCGCGCTTTGAAACATGCCGACCGCATCGCGGCGGATGGGAGTGCGTCAAGCCACCGATCAGGTTCTATACGTCGGCACTTGCATAATGAAGCTACTGCAACTATCCGTACCTACCTGTGAGGCTAACTGACTGAATTTCGCCGAGATCCGGAGGGCCGGGGCCGGAGTTGTCGGGCGGGTCCGGGCCCACCTCCGAGCGAGCCTGTACCAGGATTGTTGAATCACGTTCACGTCATACGAGGTCAAACGTCCAGGGAGCCAAGGAGCCTCTCGAGTCTCAGATCTACGTTGTACGTCGCATTCTCCAGGATCACCCTCGCCCATATACACTCTCTCTTATCGGAACTCGGCAGTGTCTTGGGGTATCGCCGTATCGGGGAATATGGTGTACCATGGTCGTAGTGCTTTACGTGCTATGGCTGCGGCAGAAGTTGCTTGCTGAAGTTCTCCATATACCAAGGTTTACAGGGGTTGGGGGGACCAGTAGGATGGCTAGGATATCGGGAGATGATTCCGAAGGGTGGCAAGATGATGAATCGGTCAGGTCGGCGTTGCGTACTCACCACACCCACTGTTTTAGCATTGTGACCATTAAAACTTGATTTACGGCGTACTTGACGTGCCCATTTATCAGCTTACATGTAACTAAGACGATCAACATCTGCGGCCTCACCCAACCAGACGGCATCTAACCCCTACGCTACCACGGCTTGCGGACACGAGCCCGAGTCGAGCCAGAATGGATATTATTCAACGATTTTGTGTTAGCTGCCAAGTATGATTCATAATAAATCTTGGGAGCTTCCGTAGAGAAGACGGGGCCCAGCCCCTTCCTGGATGCCGCATATAAGCTCTTCCCAAACAGCCATCACTTGGAGACACCTATTACCTTCATACCATAATCTACATACAAACATCTACCCTTAATACCGAAAAATAGACAATGTCGCACCACAGGAATGATTTCAGGGATGAATTTCGGCCCCATCGACGCCACCACTCCCCGCCCTATTCCGATTACAGCACCGGTGCGTCGGAACACAGCCCGACACGGCACGCAGGGGCCGTACGAGTCTCCCACGGACACAGCGATCACCGGGACCGGAGGAGCCAAATCGAGCCTTACGAGATGGAGAGGCATAGGCCGCGCGCAGATCAAGAATATTTCTACGAAGGAAGGCGGCCGCGCTCTCTGCAGAGATCGGCCGTGGATGCCCACGATAGCGGGCACCACCGCAGTCACAGGCACCACGACAGCCACGGGAAGAGCAGCAGGAGGAGGTACTCAAGCTCGGGTCCGAATTGGAGTCAGGCGGCTATCGCGGCTGCCAGCGCAGGCATTATCGAGGCTGGCCTGGCAAGAAACGACAGGAACAGGACCGCTCGAGTACTGACTGCGGCAGCCGGAGCCGGAGCCATCGACGTCGTTGTTTCAAAGGACAATGAGAAGTCGCACAGAAAGTGGGAAAACGTTGTTGGTAGCACGGTCGGAGGTGTCGCCATAAACCGCGTTGCCAATGGTGCCAATGGTTCTGGACGACGGCATTAAGAAGAAACGAAGACTTCAATAGACTTCCATAATGACGGGGGTTTTTACGAATAGCAATGATGACAGGACGTTAAGACACACAATGTTAGATTTGACTCCGCTTGCACTTCGGTTTACGGTGCCATCCCCTTGTATGTCATAATAACTCCTCCTCCATGGTTAAGGCGAATGAATCATGGATCAGTACGACATCAGTTCGCATCTATCCATGTCGCACTCCCTCACCCCCGCCCAGAAGGACTGGGAACATCGCTCGAAACAGCCATGAGGATATTCTTCCATTGCAGGCAAGAGACAGGCAGTATCAAATCATGCATACACCTCACGCTGCACTTGAGCCAGTGCAACGCCAGTTTGAACTACAGCCCAATTACAGCCCAAGCTTATGCCGAACAGCCGGCGATGACGGCTGTCCGATTGATGATGAAGGGACTCCAACTGGTCCAAGATGCCAGATCATCTATCTCGTGGAGGCTAGTGATGGATCCATGTGCGGCCGTTGCCAAGCGATTCGCGGGAATATACAGACGCAATCTAAATGCCGGATGGAACAGCCCCGCCAAGCCAACAATATCGCGTTGAACAAGCTTCCGGCGCAGCCAAAACCAACAATTGGGTTAGCCCAGGACCTAGATAGCTTCTGCTCGTAGAGATACGGACTCTGTTGCACCGTCGCCATGCATTCAGTCCAACTTGACACTCGGGCTAGCTGATGGTCAACAGCAGTTCCTGGCGCGTCAAGTCTGAACAACTTCATGGCTCCCATCTTGAGTGAATGGCTATAAAAAGGTCGGTTCCCTCAGCCTGTGCCTGACGTAGACCTAATGGACAAGCCAGTATTCGACAGCTATAATCAACATGAAGCTGATCAACCTACTTGCTGCCGCCGGCTTCTGCCAGGCCCACACTATATTCGTTTCTCTTGAAGCTGACGGCGTCAACAGCGGCATCTCCCAAGGCGTCCGGACCCCCGAGTACGACGGCCCTCAAACCGATGTCACGTCTCAGTATATCGCATGCAATGGCCCGCCGAACCCGACGAAGCCCACAGACAAGGTAATCACCGTGACCGCCGGGTCCACGGTCACCGCGATCTGGCGCCACACCTTGACCAGCGGTCCAGACGACGTCATGGACGCCAGCCACAAGGGTCCGTCGATGGCCTACCTCAAGAAAGTCAGCGACGCGAAGACCGACACGGGAATCGGACAAGGTTCGTCTACACCTTGTGCGGCGTGCTCCCGTTGTTGCCGAACTAATCCGCGGGCAAAATTCTAGGCTGGTTCAAGGTGCAGGAGGACGGCTTCAGCAACGGCGTCTGGGGCACGGAGCGCGTCATCAACAACGCGGGGAAGCAGACCATCACGATCCCCAAGTGCATCGCCAACGGCCAATACCTCCTCCGGGCCGAGATGATTGCCCTGCACAGCGCCAGCTCGTACCCGGGAGCGCAGCTATACATGGAGTGCGCCCAGATCAACGTCGTCGGCGGAACTGCTGCCAAAACACCGTCGACTGTCAGCATCCCCGGCGCTTACAAGGTGTGTCTGCAATCTTGCATACAACGCTACTTGGCAGTACGCTAATTCTGTTCTCAGGGTACTGATCCAGGCATCACTCTCAGTATCTACTACCCTCCCGTCACAAACTACGTCATTCCGGGCCCCCAGAAGTTTTCTTGCTAATCGGCATGATCCTCCTGTATGTGGGTATGTCACGCTTGACGGCCGAGGATCCGGGTTCAATGGCCGAAAAGGGCATCCATAGATTCAGAACTGTCATCGAACCAACCCCCGAAATTTTGTCAGGGTGCATACTGTTTCTCAAATGTCAATGATGCACTTCATTATTTATTAAAACTTTGCGCAAAACTTCATTCCACCCGTGTAATGTACATAAACGTTTGATGGTAGCCCCCGAGACGGTCATCATTACCGAGGTACTAGGCCATGAATATACAACCCGGCCTGCATGAAAGCAACCACCCAGCTTAGTATGCTTAGTCTATATGACCTTTCGCGAGGGCGCCTGCGCTGCTCAGATGACCAAGATGAGAAATGCTATGATTTCTTTGTGAAAACATCTAATGGTGGCTTATTTACTAGACTATTTACTAGAAGTTAGCAAAGTAGGAATGCAATAAGAACGAAGTGAGGCCATAACAAAACAACTACAGTCTAATGGTTATGAGAAGTCCCTCCAAGCATCGCGGGTCTGCCACACATTCATCCTCTGGCAGGAGCAGCTGTAGGGATATCGGTACTTCTGACGATAGAGCATGAACTGTACATGACACCCCGGCCATTGGTTCCGACATATACGACGTTAGCCTCGTTATCAGAGCCAACAAGCGCGGCTCCATCAAGGGCACCAAAGCTCTGGCCGCTCTGAAGGTCATAGCAGGTGTCACCGCTGCCATGGAGCTTCTTGCCCTCTGCACCCTCGCCAACAGCATACAAGTTTCATGTGGTACCGTCGCCTTTGCCGACAGAGACGGCATGGGTATTGGTGAGGCCGGAGACGGCCGTGAAAAGTCTTTCCAAAGTCTGTGCCGTGGAAGATGCCGGAGTTTGTCGAGACGAAGATCTTGTCACGATAGCTTCATATATTATTACTCGCTCTTTGCATCAGCCTTGCCACGTGCCCATGCACGTGTGCAACCCACATTACTAGTACCAACTGCCTATATATAGGATCACTCTTTCACATAGTCACTCTTTCATAGAACAAGCCACTTTCACATCTGTTCTCATATGCTCTACTGTGTGCTCTCACTCGTGACAGATCTTGCCGGCTTTGGCAAGGTGTGCAGCGATGCGGAGGATCTCCCTGACGTTGGCGAGGCGGAACTCGATGAAAGTAGCAGAGCTATTAGTAGAGACGTAGAAGGTCGCTTTAGAGCTGTCAAAGTCCATTGGAAGTGGAGGCACCCCCGCTTGGAGGTGACTCTGAGAGTCTGAGTTCTACTAGATGCTCTGGTTACTTCTACACTTTGACACTAGCCTATAGCCCTAGTACTTGAATATGATAAGGGCGGGGATATCTTGCCGCCAGCCCTGGCTGATCTGCAGCTAAGTCCCATACAGGCTCATACATCGTACAATCACGAGGTCTACTCCACTCTTCCCTCACTGATTGGGAATGCGAATTGGGTTAGGATTTGGCGGCGGTTAAGCCAGAGCTGGCGGCAGGGTATACTCGCCCTTATCATATTACTCTCTATCTAAGGGCAATCTCTGTCTGCATTCTGGATAAATAAATAGCCAGTCGGACCCAAACTTGATCTATATACTGTCCCCATATATTATATAGGCTGCGCCCCCACATTGATTGATCGTCACGCCTAGATGCAGCAGGGGAGCTGACTAGTTGTATCGTGATTGATGGGAGATCCGCCTGATCCGGGACACTTGAATATCCCTGGTCGGATCCACCTGGCCTGATTGAATCTTGGTATATTAAACATACCTGCTCTCAGCCACGGTTCCTTGGCATTCCTGTTCTTCATTATTTCGCCAGTTCAGCTTTTACAGTTCCAGTCTTTCGCAAAGGAGCTCCTCTAGTTTCTATCCTTTTCCAGGCCTCAAAACATCAAAATGAAGGTTTTCACCGTCCTCCTCAACCTGGCCATCGCTTCTTCGGCCGCTGCTGCGGTCGCCAACGGCAATGTCGGCTTCTCGGAGCTCACAGGTCGCGCTTGCGGTAAAGCTGGCGGTATGTTGCAACATCAACCCCTGTTTCGGTGGCTAGCTACGAGTCTAGGCTACCTGTTGAGGTATATGAGATCGGTGTCAAAAAGAGACGCTAACAAAACGCTTCCTCTATGAACAGCTCCTTGCACATCCGGCGACGATTGCTGCACCTACTGTGACTTCCCCAGCCGCAAGTGCACTGACACGACTGGCTCTTGTGTTGCCAAAGGGAGTAAGTTTGGATTTTCAACCATGCCCCAGTCTATCTGTTGTTAGCCAACTTACTGACACACATGTCTTCCCAGTCTTTCCCCTCGACGGCGCGTCTAGCTGCTGCTCAAAGGCTGTTGACAGCAAGGGCTTCTGCACTTAAGCAAAGTGCAGCACTGAATATATATATTTTTTCACAAATGTACACTGATTCGCCCATAGTCGCCTGCAAAGTAATCATTTACAGGAGAGTAGCATGTCCTTCCGCCAAGCTGAGGAGATATCGAGCTTTTGTGATTACACGAACACTTCAGACGAAAAATAATTGCCATCTGAACAAAACCTTCCATTTCACTGCAGCCCAAAGCTTCTCGAACTCATAGGGACGTATCCGACAAAAGTTTCGTCCAAGAGGCATTGGTTCCAGAACAATTACAGAGGCCGGTGTATGTGATTACCACAACCCGTTTGATCTCCCCCGAGTAGACGCCGGTTGTACCGTGAACAGCCTGTCATTATTGATCATCCGACCAGTAACTTGCCTAAAATGACCAGAATGGGGTGGATTGAGACACTGCTCGTGGGCGTCTGATATTACCCACTTGGAAAAGGCGGGGATTCTACCGAGTCTTTTGATATGCTGTTATTCACTAAGTAGTGTAGTGTGCCATCTGAGTTGAAGCTCTCTAGCGTTCCAACTTGATTAAGTGGCCGAGTGACTGAAATAAAGTCTTCGGAAAACGAGAGTATGCGAGCCGTATCTCTGTGACTCCACAAATAGCCAGAGGACGGAAAATAGACGAAGTCACAAAAGCACTGCATGGCTGAATGTGACAATCTTAGAGTTGGATTTTCGGACGAGGCGTTACTGCATAAGGTAAAGACTTTGGAGTTGCCAAGGTCGATTGTCGGTTTCGAGGGAGGAGGCATAAAGAGTCCGGCTGAATCTAATGCAAAGCTGGCCGTTGAGGTGTCCAAGGTCCGTCAAGGTGCTGAGATGCAGCACTGCACGTGTGACGTGGACATGATGTGTCGGGCACAACTTCTCATGGTCCAAAAAGTTTGATATTACCATGGAGGTGAAGACTCTAAGATAGGCTGCACTGTTTATGTTCCTTGACGGAACAAAACGAAAACAAAGAAAAAAAACAAAACAAAAGCGCTGCCGGAAACAGGAACATCAAAACCATCAAACTCATCCCTAAACTTCGTCAGAATTCTGCACTGAATCACGCACTACACCGTACTAAACTACCTCCTCAATCAACGCAATGAAGCTACGCTCAAACAATCTCCGCCTCAATGACCAAGCCGAAACCAACCCTCGAGACGATGCTAGCCCTTCCCACCCATTGTGGGGGGCATTGCCACCGGAGATACGACTAATGGTACTCGAGGAGCTTAGGCAACTGGCTGGCAACAGACATCAAAAGGCACATTGGACCAGCGTGTCAAAAGAATGGCAGTACTTCTTTGAGCCTGATACATTCGATACCCTGACGATTCGGTTTCCCGGGCCTGATATCGGTCGCATGGGTCAAATTGTGAGAGGCTACCGAAGAAAACTCATCAGGAGAATCTCACTCCACGTGGGAACAACAGAGTATACCAGCGCAGATTATCACCAGCCAGAGGATAACGACACAATAACAGCAAATAATGCGGTACTTGCAGAAGCATTGATAGCTCTGTTTTCTGTACTCTCAACTTGGGGCAAGGCCTCATCCGTACGCCACGTTGCACTCCAACTCAGTGCTGGTGCAATTGCCGACAACCATCACCCTTATAAGGCCTTTCATAGACATTTGCTTCATCAGCTTGCACTGCTACCTCTGACCCCCGTCATGTCTTCGATGATAAGATATGGGCAGAGCTTTTGGCGAGTGTCTATGCATCTTACTCCTTAACGCCATACCTGTTTTCAAGTGATGATGTTTGGAGTGCACAAGTATCCGTTTGTGTTGGGCACAGATAGTTAATAGAACAATGCACCATATGCGTTTGAATCAGTGGGGGACGGGCTCGCTCCTTGTGGAAATACAAAATAACATCCATCTGTCAGAGAGATACTTTGGTCACTTATAGATCACAAAATCTATGAACATGATTTCCAAGTCTAGCCCGTAGCTGGCTGTGGTTGATCTTGACGTTCCCCACGGATAACCGTCTGGTTCTTGTTGGGCGATGTTCTTCAGCATGATTCCATTATGTCCGGTGTATGTGGCAAACATCAATAGAGCCAGACTAGCGGAGGAATGGTCTACGGAAGGTGATTTGAGCAATTTGTTGTCAACGAATGGCTACCTGCTATAACCCTCCCTGCGCGAGCCAATCTTTCTCACACGGCGACTTTCTTCCTTGGTGATCGTCATCGGCGGATTTAGTGAGATAAACTAGTCTGTCAGTACACTTCGAGAACAGAAGACTGCAAGTCAGCCAGGCGGGCAGTTACTCTCCAAGACCTATGCCCACTTCCCTCCTCCTTGGGCCTCTTGACTCGCTAGTTAGACCTTACCCTTTTCTGATTCCCTGTCGCTCCGTCCATCACAAATATGGGCTGATTTTCATGCACACCAGCATGAAGCCCCGACCCTCCCGGTATGCACGACATGGTTCACTGCAGGCGTTACTTTGAACGTCCAGGTGTTGAAGTGCCACCGTATATAGCTGACGTAGCATCCAAGTCATCCTGGGCAGGGATGCCTCCACATGTGTAGCTTTGACAATACCAGTAGGCACCATCTTCAGACCCTGCCAGGCTGCGCATTCTTCTGGAGGTTGGACGCGATGTTCTAGCGATCAACGGTACATATCCCTCTTCAGCGCGCCCGGAGAGGGTGTCCGAAGCCAACGCACCATCTGTCTTGTACCACTAACAGCCCTCGTCTAGCTGTCGGTATCATGCATGACCCCATCTAATAGCTAGAGCCAGTGAGCAATGTCCACCAAGCAGGCATTTATTGATGACATTTGAGCGCTGCTTAGGGTGGAATTAGGGAGCCCTGTCCCTTGTCACCATCGATCTCTTTAAAACTCAGGTCCCGAGGTGTGGTTGGCGACAACATGGCCCTACTTTATCAAGCCAATCTACCACTTTGCGATCTCTTATCCTAAACTCAACATGCCAGGTCGCATTGCCGTTTTCTTCGGAGTCCTGTCATTGGCCGCCTCGGAGGTCGTCCTGCCCAGCAAGTATGCGACTATACTCGAGAGAGATGTGGTGATCCTTGGCGGCGGGGCATCGGGTGCACACGCTGCTGTCAGACTCCGTGAGGATTTCAACAAGACGATCGTCGTGATAGAGAAGCAGAACCCGTATGACTTCGGAGTCAACTCCTACACCGACTATCCCGGCGCCCGCGAATTCTTTGCCCGGTTCGACGTGCCACTTGCGGCTCCTCAACGTCAAGTCCTGACAACCACCTACGCCGATTTCAGCACGGGAGAGGTCACGAATTACTCCCTGCCGAACTCTGCCGACGCCACTGCATCGCTCGAGGTCTACCTCCAGCTCTGCGAGAAGTACGAATCCATCCTTATCCCCTCATATCAGAACTTCCCAACCGCCGCCGATGGAATTCCCGAGGATCTGACGATGAAGTTCTCCGACTTTGTCGAGAAGTACAAGATCCAGGCGGCGGTTCCTCGTATATACCAAGTTGCCGGGCTCGGCATGGAGAACTTCTCCGACCTGCCAACTCTGTTCGTCATGCAGGGTTTCGGCGCACCCGTCACCCGCTCCTGTCTCGGTACCGTCTCGTCCTTTGTGCCTGCATCCAGGCGAAACCAGGATCTCTACGATGCTATCGCCTACCTCTTGGGAGGTGACGTCCTCTACTCCACGACTGCCATTCGCACTTCTCGCAACGACGATGGCGTTGAAGTCCTGGTTCGCGGGGCCGACGGGAGACAGTCTCTCATCCGCGCCAAGAAACTCCTCATATCCTTCGAGCCCACGATTGCCAATTTGGAGGGAATCGATATCGACAAAGAGGAGACGGACGTTTTCTCAAGCTGGGACTGGTCCACCGTCTACGTCGGCGTCATCTCACATTCGTCACTGCCAAGGGGTTACTCGTTAACGAACAATGTACCCGAAAACTGGCTCTCGTTTCCAAGCGTTCCTTTCGTCAGCCGTTTCGACTATATGGGCGACGACAATTTCCGCGTCCTTGTGGCTGGTCCTTCTGATTTCGACACGGCAAAAGCTCAGCTGCTGGTCCAGAAATCCCTCGCATCACTCTCTGCGGCTGGGGCGATCCCCAGCTTGGGTACAGAGGAAGTTGTGTTCAAGGCCTGGTCGGACCATGGCCCCATGCATTTGCATGTCTCTTCCGCGGAGCTCGAGGCCGGACATATCACCAAGCAGTACGCGCTCCAAGGCCGCAAGAGTACTTATTACACCGGGGCTGCGTGGTCGGTGCAGTTTACGACCATCCTGTGGGAGTACAACAATCAGTATATTCTCCCAAAACTGCTTGCTAGTGTCTGAACCGTCGAAGGGAGGGTCAATGACGTATAACGATTAGATGTTGAAGAATTCAGTACTTGTTCTTCATCTCATTGTACGGAAATATGATCCTTTTCTGTGTGATAAACTGATACTGGGACGAACAACTTGCTGTTTTGCCCAAGGGCTATATTTCCTAGCCATTGGGATGTCCGTTAATCCTAGATAATCCCGGCTAATCCCCGTAGTCTATAATCACATAACAGCAACTGAATGTTCACTACGGTAAGATTGATGCTCCTTTTCGGATGCTTGTACCATAAGGGAGTTACGTAGGGGAACCTTTGGGTGTAAAAGCACGTTTAATGGGGTGTAGCGAGAACCGTTCGTCGATGCAATGCAATATATACAATATGTACAGCTAGTTGTTTCTAGCATAACTAAAAAACATACAAGACAGCAGCAATAAAACTACCGACTCAAGATTAGTTGGACTCGATAGCCTTGTAATCCTTAATCAGCTGCCCCATGCTCTCGTCAGAAGTAGCGGTTTGCTGAGACCCGCCGGATACGCAAGTCCAGCTATCGGGAGAGGCAGGATCTCCGGCCGTGTACACATTGCGCGCCGGGTACTTGCAGTGCCTCCGCGTGAAGGCGACCTCGCCGCCCTGCGTCCCGTTGACATACGCAGTTCCGAGAATGTGGTCCGGGGCGACACCCTCCTCGACCCACCGGATGATGGCCGAGAGGACGTTGCGTTCGGGGTCGTCGCCCGCAGTGCTCTTCTGCTGGTTGCCGATGAAGGTGGCACCGGGGCCGCCGCCGCAGTGGTCCATACCGGAGATCCGGAAGTACCGATAGAAATCGTCCAGCTGCGCGGAGGTAAGACCCATGGTCCTCGAGACGTGGTTGTAGTAACGTGCAGAGTTGTCACTGGAGATGATGGGGTCCTGGAGTCCGTGATAGTGCAGCACCTTGGCGCCGCGGTTCTTTACGCCAGAGAGGTCACCATTCCAGGTCTGAACACCGCCGGGGTTCTGGGCTGCTGCAGCAGCATAGTCCTTGGGGCCGAGAGTGGCCGGGTCCCAGTTGGTGTCGTTGTATATAACGTTTGCGAACCAGTCCACCGTGTACGAGAACGGTTTGCCGTTGAGCAAAATGGGTGTGGTCTGGGCACCAGGCTGGAGACGGGGGTAGACAAAGGCTCCGTCCACGCCGTAGAGGTCGCCGAAGACAGCGCGGACCGTCTCAGCCTGTGTTCCGGTTAAGCAGTTCTCCGTCTGACCGGCACCGCAGATGAGGGCCTCTGGACGGTACTGACATAGGTCCGGGTCTTCGATGATACCATCGACCTGGCCGTCGATACCGTCGCACTGCGCCAGAATGTCCTTGTAAACGACGTCCCAGAGGTCCGCGGACAAGAACTTTGGCGAGTCGGGGCTGCCGGTGGCAGTGAAAAAGTGGCCGCTCCAAGAGGTGAGATTGTTAAAGGCCACGGCGGGAGCGCCGGCCACGATGCCGTCAAAGTCATCGGGGAAGTCCTGGGCCTCCTTGAAGCCCTGCCTGCCACCAGTCGAGCAGCCGAGGTAGTAAGACTTTGTGTGTTCCTTGCCGTAAAACGCCTTTGTCGTCTCCTTTCCGAGGACAACGCCGGTGTGCAGGGAACGGTAGGCAAAGTCCTCAATGACGCCGGGATTGTTGAGGAACGGCGACCCAATGGTGCCGTTGTGTCCGTTGTTGGCGCCGACGGCAGCGAAACCGCGGGAGACGGCGTAGTTGATGTCTTCGTACTGGATACAGCCGCCAGTTCCTCCGTTGCCGGTGCTCAGGAAACGCCCTGTCCAGTTCGACGGAAGCCAGGCCTCAAGAGAGATGTTACTTGTCGGCCCGGTGACTGTGAGCATGGATACGCGGCAAATGTCAACATCCACGACTTGGCTGGGACGGCCGCAAGTCGGGTGGTTCTCGGGGAAGGTAAGGTTGGTGCCAGCAGTGACAGCGGTTGAGAACCAGACTGTGGTGTTTGGCAACTTGAGCGTGTTGACGAGGGCACCGCAATCGTCGGCGAAGGCAGCCATAACATGCTGTGCCGCTGGCACAAGCAGCGTCGCGGAGAGGACGTGTGTTTTCATGGTGGAGGATGAATTAGTGCAGCGAAGAGGGTCGTAAGTCCACTCAACCAGCTAGGCCACTTCGCAGCTGAGAAGCCTGCCTTGGTCTGGCTCTTATACTGGGCCGGCGGTAACCATTGAAGAGCCCGACGATCCTCCCGGTCGATTGTCGGATGTAATCGTCAGCAAGAAAACGTCGTTACGACTTGCGGTGATCACACCTAGTGGCGTAGTGTCACAGCTCGGCGAATTGGGACGGCAGTTGGTGACGGCAAGATAGGCATGGGAAACACGCCCCGACTCAGACGCTATCCGAGAGTCAAGGCACCCACAGCGTCGTCGGGAGCCCATCGTCCTCCCCAACTCCGGCAACGGTCTCTCCAGGTCTTCAGGGGTGCCCATGCAACGGCATTAGTAAATGCGGAGTAATCTACCGGGTTCGGAGTCCGAACACAGCTTTGGAGAGTGATCCCAGAGGCAAAACCTTCTTCCGGAAGATAAGCAAGCGTCTTCAGACGACCTGGCAGCTGTTGTTCCTTCGGTCAGCGGAATTGCAGCCTCTCTTGGCCGGCAAACTGACCGTGAAGAGGTGAGAACGGCTTGCTTTACCCGTCGACTGTTGCCAGGTAGGTAGCATCACGAGAGGGGAACGATGGGGTGAGAAGCTGAAAAGCGGAGTCGTACCTGGTCATCGCGGAGACTGGATCAATGGGGTGCATTACCCCGGCGTAAGCTCGCTTCCATGTGCGGGGGAACGGCCAGGTTTGGACATGAGCTGGACAATACCGCCCTTGACCGTCATTGACTCATTGACGTTTGTCATTACGGCGAGGGAATTTCGAGAGGATTCATTCAATCGATTCTCACGACAAGATCGCCTGGCATGTTGCGAGTGGTTCTGTTGCTTGCTTCGCCGGAACTTTTCCGGCCTTGGGTTCAAAAAAGTTTCATGTTTTAAAAGTCGAAACCAGATGTAACGATCAGAGATCGAACGGTGGACTAGGGGCGGGCGGCGAGGGGGAAAGTCGGGGCCGCCGCCAGCATCATCCATGTCCCTTCAAACGCCAAACTCGACGTGGCCGTTGGACGAGGTCTTGTCAATCTGGCATCGTGGACTCAAGGGGCCTCGTCACTTTGCTGTCCACTTCTGCTTGTTATTGTTCAGTTCCTTTACTGGATCGGTCCTCCTCATGTGGGTGTATAAACAAGTCGCTCAGGGGCCCTATGTTTAGTTCGACGGAGTAATGTGTACAACATTAGTTGCAATGCTGCCTGGCAATACGCCACGACTCGGTGTGGCCTGTGCCGTGCCGTGGGTATGTCGGATCCAGCGTCCCATCGCGAGGTCGTTTTTATGACGCGGCGCTCACACCACGAAACAATGTCTCCGCACATCATCATATCTGTATAATTATCCCTATGGAACACCGGGGAACGGCCGGTTGCCGCCGCATGACCTTTGGCCTTGTGCATACTGAGAAAATCCCAACCAACCAGAGAGGTTTGCACTGATTCGGAAACCCCATTTTCCCCCTCCCACATCCCGAAAGTGTTGCCATGATTTCTGGTTAAAAAGACTGGGAAGAAATGGACCTCGACTGTCGATTGGACTCTAATATAATCGTACTCAAACGTGGAGTGGTTAGACATGTATCATTCCGTGACAGATTCCTAGTCTAGATGCAGTATTATTATTTTGTAAATAAGCTGTCGTGCGGACGACATACGATTCGGACTCATACGCAAGGAACCATCCACACATATTCGACAACATGCATCGGGTCGTAGCGACTTGGGTATCTCGTCAATGTCGGATACTTGTCTTTGTCTTACGGTCATATTGTCATTGTTCCAGCATTGGCCTTTTATACTACATGCCAGTATTCTCCCAGGAGCAGTTCAAATTGCCAAGATCACATGATTCACATTGTGTGTTGACCGATGAACTGGAATTGCCGGGAGTGCACGCCGAACCCATTCACAATGATCGATTAGAGAGTCCAAAGTACAACCTTTATCCAAAGTCCAGACCGAGCCTCCTGCCGTTGGCTGCCCTGACTGAATAAGGTCTTCAGTCGCAAGCTTAGTGTCAGTGGTGTCAAGATCTTACCGGTCCTCAGCCCAATCAAAGTGGGATGATCAAAGGAGGGCAGGGAACACCTGGCGAAGGGAACTGGAATGTATGGCGACAACCCATCCCGTTGACACAGAGTAAAGGACGCCTGCGGTCTTGTGCCCGCGTTTGCCAATGACATGAATTGACGGCATTAGGCCGGAACCTCAGGGGTTCGAACCATACTTTAGCACAGTGTGCTACTTGGTTCGCGATATGATCAGGGTACAACACGAAATAGAGGAATGTCGGTCGTTCGGAAGAGACCTGGGTGTGTGAGGCTCGTGTTGACCGACGAGTGCTTTGTCAGACATGTCATTGGGGCCGCTCGCAGATGAAGGAGCCAATGCCGCCCGGTTCTATTTGACCGACGAGGATAGCAAAGCAGGGAGACAGCCTCCTTGTGCCACTGATCTACGAGTACATCTTTTGAAAATGGAATGAGGTGTGTATGTAGTCTCGGCAATTCCTCAAATCACAGTTCCCGACTCCTGCGTCTATCAGCGCAGCAGCAATAATGCTGAGCCCAAGCTCCGCCTCGGCCTCGTCTTGGTTTACTTCGTCGCCCTGTCCATTGCTGACGTTGTAACTCGCATCTCGGCGATCACGTTCAATATACCTGAGGTGGCGGGATAATCCGTGTGCATCAAACAACCTTTCGCGAGTTTCTTTTCTTCGCCAGCCATTGGGCTATAGTCATGTTTGACGCCGACAATTGCCACATACGACCATACCCACTGGAGAACTCGGGATCCCGTCCTCTCTCCCATAGATAAGCCAGTGAGGGCCGGATTAGTAGCTGGGTCGGTGACGACCAGCGAATACCTGTTGTTGTATGTTTTTAATGGGGGGTTTCTCTATTTTTTAAGTACAGATGTGCCTTGAGTACAGCTTAGTACTAAAAGGAGGTGGCTCTTAGTAATTAACAAGGGAATATACTGTACTTTAATAAAATCCGTTCTAGAGATGTTATTGACATTTCACTACAGACCTTTCCTAATCCGACCTAATGGGTAGAAACCCGTACCAGTCGCCGGTATATTGCCTACTTTGACATAAACTAACACGGCTACAGTAGAATAAGAGGGCCACGCACAGTCACCGCTTGAAACTGATACATGAACGCCACGAGAGCGGTGCGATGGGAGTTGCGAATGAGGTCCCGGACATGATCGTACAAAGTCCGGCATCTCCGGGCTTCTCGGTCATCTTCAGACCCGCTGCCTCACCCGCCTCTCTCAGCGCCATCGGCCACGTGGACTCGTTGTTACAACCGAGGATCCTAAAGCAGTAGTCTCTGCTCGACGACGGTTGCGGGTTCATCGTGGACGCGTAGCCGGTATGATCGCACGCGAACATTTTGAAGACGCCGTCTGCCCTGGCCGGCAGTGAGATGTTTGCTCGCGTATTTCCAAAATTGCCTGCTGCGCAAAACATGACGATGTTGGTCCTTTGGACGTTTGATATGGCGGTCCGGATTTCTCCCGTCGTATCGATGTCGTACCCAATTGACATGGTGATTATATCGATCTCCCACGTCTGAATGGCATGTGATATTGCCTAGCACGCCGCGGAAGTCAGTTCTCGTCATCGGTGCCGCAGATTACAAGCTTCTTCGGGCATACCTGCGCCACTTTCTTTTCCCGGTTATGGTCTTTATCTATAGACGATTGCGTCCGGCACACCCGCGCGACTGAGACTTCGACATCCGGGGCCATACGCAGCGCGAGGCCGGCTATAAAGGTCCCGTGTGCACCTTCATCGATCGGAGACTCGGCGGCATTCTCAAAGTCTTTGAAAAGTGGCATCCTGGTGCCTGCTCGGTACCGTCGCCATCGCTTCTTTATGTAAGCGTGGCTTTTGTCGATTCCAGTATCGATGATGGTGAGACGTGTACGCTCCATAGCATTGTTGTCAAACGGGACAGGGAGTATGCTTTCTCGAAACCTAATGAGTTGTCTGATCCATTTCTCGCTGAGTCTTGAGCAAGAGATCAGCTTCTGACGAATAGTCCATTTGAACCTCAAAGCTCTCCGTATTGGCAGACTTACTCATTGTGTGAAGACCCAGATGCTGGCCTGATTGAGTCAAATATTGTTTTCGATTGAGGGATCTAATGGTCTCAAAAACAGAAAACAAAAGCGGTGGTGTCAGTAGTGTTTATGTTACCACTAGCTCTAGCATACTCTGTATAGCTTTTTGGACCTTACGCTCAACGAATTTGCCAAAACCGACAAGTTAGTCCCGAAGCTAGCTCACAAAGAGTTTTATTTGAAATGGCTCAGTCTACAGGCTGTTCCCGGAGAGACAACAACATGGGGACCACTGTGGAAAAGTACAGCGCTTTGAATCAGAGCTTTTGGAATGAACGGGCACCAGCGGTATTCGTTTTCCTCTCAATCTCATTCTAATCGTGAGCTAATTACCTCAATATTTCCAGCATGCCAAATCAACCGAATATGCTCTGAGATGCTTTTTGTCAGACCCTGCGTATATCAGTAGCATCGTCAATTTCGACCATGTCAGAGGCTATGTAGTACTAAGTAAAGGAGTTAGTAGGAGGGCAGTTAGGGGTCACTAGTGACTGTTATTCTAATCTGTCTCCTCTCTAAACCTTGATGCTATTGTGAAAACCCCTTTTGTATGCCCTTTAGTATAACGTTATTCTATTCTATAGTATCCCCTAGGCCCTACCTAGTACCCTACTAGCCCTAAAGCTAGTACTACTTTTAGGAACCTAATATAATCCCCCCCCTCTAAAGTTCTATCCTTAGGACCTGGTAGTTAATTAGTTAGCCTCTCTATTAATACCTTAGTACCTTACTTATAATACTGCTTATACTTTAGTAGAGTCTAGGAACTCTACTAGGCTTAGTAAACTACTAAATAGGTAGTTATCTCTCTAGTTAATTACTTACCCTTAGCCTTACTTTTATTTTATAGTAGCTTAGTATAGCTAATAGCCTCTCTAGTATTTTACTAGGCCTAGCTATCCTATACTTAGGGTATAGGTCTTAGGCTCTTATTACTATTAGTAAGAGGCTACTTACTCTACTATAGAGGTACCTTACTTACCTATAGTACTACTTTAGCTACTTATTCTTTTCTCTTTTTTATAGCTTAGTATTCTATTATCTATAAAGTAATATAGTTAGCTTTTATTACTTATACCTTTATTTCTTTAGTAGTTAAGCCCTAAGTTATATTATTCTTAGTATAATAGTAAGGGTATACTTTACAGTAATAAAAGAGGTACTAGTACCTCCCTAGTACTTCTTACCTCTCTTTCTTTTTAGAGATATTATTATTTCTTTATAAGCTAGAGTTATTATTATTACTTACTTATATACATACTACTTAGTAGAATAGCTAGGCCTACCTTCTCTTTTTTTACTTTTTACCTATTTTCTTTTTTTTCCTTCTTTTCTTTATAATATCCTTATATTATTATTATTTTTTTATTTTTTATTATACCTCTACTACTATAGTAGTAATAATAGTACTAGTAATAGTAATACTAGTAGTAGTACTAGCACTAGCTACTCCCCTGCTATTACTATTATATTCTTTATACCTCTTGCTAATCCTACTATCTTAGATAGCTCTAGTACCTTCTCTAGTCCCCCCCCAGTAGCCCCCCCTACTAATAATACCTGTTCTAATACTTCTAGTATTATTAACCCTACTATTATATATAAGGTCTCTTATTATTACTACCTTTAAGCTATAGTAAAGTAGTAGCCTAATATAAAAAATACTATTACCTATCTTCTCTACTATATCAAGACCTAGAGTATATACTTATTTCTTTAGTACCTCTCTACTACTTCTTTACTATTCTAACTATTCTAGCTACTAGTAATAAATACTTCTATTATACTAGCTAGTATAGTAAGCCTTATATCTCTATAAGCTTATCCCCTCCTCTATTATTACTACTTCTATAGCTATTAGTCTACTACTAATTTATAGTAGGCCTTATATACTACTACTACTACTACCCTTATTCTTAAGGTAGTTTTTAAAAACCTCTATAAAGAGGCTAACCTTTACTCTTACTACTACCTTATACGTATATATATACTTCTATACTCCTCTAGTACCTCTTAGCCTAACTCTTTTTAGAAAGAGATTAAGAAAGCCTAGCTTGTAAGCCTAAAGGACCTTGAGATAAAGGCTTCTAATATATTAGTCTCTAATACTAAGTATAAGGTAGTATAGGAGGAGGAGAAGTAGCTTTGCTACTAGTATAAGGTCCTTAGTCTTAAGGGTACCTACTCTATTATAAAATAATAAGCTAAGTAGGCTAAGTTATTAGCTAAGAGTACTAAGATTACTACTACTACTATCTAGGACTAGGTTATTATATTCTATAAGTAGACTGAGGCTATTAAGACCTAGAGCGCTCTCTTCTCTAACTAGACTAAGTCCTATACCTATGTTATATATCCTTTCCCTACTTTAGTACCTCCTTAGTACTCCCTTATAGTACTAATAATAGCCTCTAGTATACTAGTAAGATTAACTCTTAAGCTAGTAGATTAGATCTTAAAAAAAGTACTACTAATAATAATAAGGAGAGGTCTAACTAGTAGGCTCTAGTACCCCCTATATACCTCTTTAGTACTCTACTAATACCTCTTTACTATTTATTTAGTTAGTTACTTATCTCTAAGCTTTGAATACCTAGCCCTTAAGCCTCTCTACTTTCTAGCCCTAGTGCTAAAGAGATAATAAAACCTAGCTACCTTATAGCTATATAATTATTAACTTAGTTCTCCTCTAATAGGCCCCTAGTAATCCCCTATTTATAATTCTACTACAGTTTCTTTACCATATTTTACTATAGTTCCTAAGAGTTCTCCTCCTCTCTATACCCTTACTACTTTATTAGATACTATTAGTTTCTCTAGAGACACTTATATATAATTATTCTCTCTACCTAGTATATATCCTCCTCTTTCTCCTTAATAGAGACTACTTATAGCTCTATTACTACCCTATAGAACTTCTCTAACTATAATAGTAAGAATATATTATAGATATAATATTATATCCCTAAGTTAAGCTTATATACTTTTCCTCTACTAACTACTTATACAACTATAAATAGCCCTAGATACTTATTTAAGAGCTTCTTTATAGAGTACTTTTACTATATAAACCTTAATAATAGTAGGACCTTCTTTTCTACCTTAAACGCTACTATAGATTACTTTATATTATACTACCTCTTATAGTTCTTATTAGCTTTCTCTAGTATCTAGAGAATTACAGCCTGCTAGCTCTGTAGCTGCTATACCTAGTCTCTTACTAACAAGACCTCTATTAGTAAGGCTCCTTCTAGCTTTGTATTATTTGTATTATATAGTATATAGCCTATTAGGGCCTCTACTAGTGCTATCTAGATTGTGCTATACTAAGTACTGTTATAAATAAACTTAGCTATTAGTAGCTACTTTACTTAATTATCCTATTCTAGGCTATAGAAAGCCTAAAAGAAGTACTTAATATTCTAGTTTTATTACTCTATCTAGCTATCTATCTGTAGGTAGTAGGCTATACTTAGCCTCTACTTAATAGCTAGTAGATAGCATACTACTAACTAGAAATAGCTGGTAAAGAGAGATCCTTAGTTAGATACTATTACTACTAGGATATTAAATTATAAGAATACCCTTTTAACTAAGAGGGATACTAACTGGTTTGCTATTAGAGTATCTTATATAGGTATATGTAATATATACTTTATAAGTTAGTTTACTATAACTAGGACACTATTATAGCTCTCTTTAGTAAATCCTTTTAACTTAGGTTGCTTAGTAATAAAATCTAGGGTAACCTATTCTTATAGTTAGCTAGGTAGTAGTAAGGGTACTAGTTCTCTATAGGGTAGGTAGTAGTATAGCTTTATCTATTAATAAGTTGTATATATCTAAATATATTCTATTATATCTTTTTTTATTAATCTCTAGAAGAATATCTATTTAATTCTTTTAAGTATATAGGTTACCTCTAGGTACTCTCTAGCTAGCTTATTATAGAATACTACTATAATCTTTATTCTTAATATATACCCTTTTAAAATAACTACCTTACCCTTATACCTAAGGACTCTATCCTCTCCCTCTAACTAGTTATCCCCTAGCTTTTGCTACTTCTTAGAGGTAATTGCTTTATTAGCTTGCTATACTACTATAGTTTCCTTCTCTAGGCTTAGAGTAAGTTCTTCTAGTAGTAATAGGTATACCTCTATTAACCTACTACTAATAATTACTACTACTCTCTAGGTAAACCTACTTAAGAAGCTTTTTAAAAATATACCCTATACCTCTTAGTCTTCTATGCCTGAGGGCTAATAGTCTAGCTACTATAATAGCTTATTAGCTATATTCTCCTTTTCTAGGTAGTAGTTAATCTTAAAGTTAAAGAGAGATAGGCTCTAGAGTAACCTTACCTACTAACTATTAAGCTAGGGCTAACTAGTGAGGTAGTAGTAGCTTAGGTAGTTTATTAAGAATATAATCCTACTCTAGGTATATAGGAGGTAGTACCTCTAGTATATAGCTACCTCTTAGATTATAAGTAGCTAAGCCTCTAGTATACTATACTATAGTTTAGTACTCTTTAGCTTCTTGGATAGGAAGGTAATAAGGTACTACTAGTTCTTTACTAGCTATAATAAGATAGCCTTAATTATAAAGTTTAATATATCTATTTCTATTTGTATTAGTAGTACTAGGTTAAAGTACTATAGGATAAAGGCTTAGGTAAATATAACTTAGAGCTTATAGAAGGCTTTAATTACCTCTCTAGTTATTACCTTTTTCTCTACTACCTTAGCTATTAGTTAGTCTATAAGAGGGGTATATACCTTAGAGTAGTTCTTAATAAAGTACTAATAGAACCCTATAAACCTAAGAAAGACCTATATATCCTTAATACTAGTGGGGAGTAGCTACTAAGCAATTACCTCTATATAGTCTTACTCTATAGTAATACCCTCTAGAGATATTACAAACCCTAGAAACCTAATTATCTTAGTATAGAAAACATACTTCTCTAGGTTAGCGTATAGGCTAGTAATATCTAACTAGCACAGTACCTCTTTTACTACCTCTATATAACTAGCCTTGTTTTTAGTAAAGATTAAGATATTATTAAGGTATATAATATAGGTAATATCTACTAGCCTAGCTAGAGTATTATTTATATATACTTAGAAGGTTATTAGTATATTAACTAGCTTAAAAGGTATAACGCAGTACTTAAAGTACTTATACTATGTCTAGAATACTGTTTTCTACTTATTACTAGTATAGATCCTTACCTAGTAATATATATCCTTAAGGTTAAGCTTAGTAAAATACTTTACCTCTTCTAAGTAGTTAAGGATCTCTCTAATTAGTAGTAGTAGTATATAGTTCTTAACTATAACCTTATTAAGGCTGTAATAGTCTATATAAAGGTATAACTTACCTCCCTTCTTTAGTATAAATAGGATTAGTACCCCTGTAGGGCTCTACAAGAGCTAGATCTACCCCTTACCTAGTGCGTTATCAATATACTTCCTTAGCTCTTCTAACTCCTTCTCTATAAGGGGGTAGATAGGGCTAAATAGTAGTTCTACCTCTAGCTTAAGGTTAATAGTATAGGAGTAACCTTTGTCTCTAGCTAGTTTAGCTACTAGGTTTATATTAAATATATATGCCTATTCTTAATATTCTTTTAGTAGCTTAAATCCCTTTATCTCCTCTCCCTTTTCCCTCTCTACTATATGAGGTAGCAGCTCTAGTACCCCCTTAGCTCCCCCTATATATAGGTAGTAAACTAATAGATTATATACTAGTATTACTACTACCTCTCTTTATACTCTCTTTAATACCTTTTTTCTCTAGATAAGTTATAAGTAGCCTTTTCTTAGTAGGTAAGTCTACCTAATTATTACCTACTTAAGATTTAGCTATACCTTTTACCTCTAGGGGATCTCTAGGATAGTATTATATATACCTATATTACTTACCTAGCAGGTATAGGACTATACCTTTCTTACTTCTATATTATTTATTACTTCTATTACTAATACTGCTACCCTATAGTTAGGTACCTTGTTTCTCTATATCCCTAGTAACCCTGCTTTCTCCCTATAAACCTCTAGTGGTACCTTCTTATATAATATTTTCTAATATATAATATTTTTATCTACTCTAGGGTTTATTAATACCCTTTCTTTCTTCTATATACTAGCTACTCTAATATAGAAGTCTACCTTAAAGTAGTAATATAGTTTCTCTCTCTAGGGGATCTATATACTATTAACCTCTATAGCTACTAGCTAGGTTACTAGTACATAATACCTACTTATATAATAAGGCTAGTTATACTTATAGTACTTCTCCTCTATATACTCTATTTGTTGAATGGACTCTCTCCTGTCCATGAGAGTCCGGTACGATCGTAACCGGGGTAAACAAAGTATGGGGTGAGGCACAATTCTATTGTTATGACTATCTTTCCTAACTACATGATTGTCAGTCGTACGAACAGATATATCTATCTGTTCTCGTACGTGAGTCATGTAAGTGTAAGAACTGTGTTTAAGCCTCCCCTATAACCGAGGTCTAGATATCCATTCTGTGACCTTTGTGCATTGACCATAATTCCAAAGTAGGTATCGTACGGTCATGTGATATTGATATTCCAACACTCACAACTTTTCTTTTTGTAACCGTACGATCCCTTACGTTACCCAATCAGGTTGCACTGATTGTTCTCAGAATAGCTTCACATACGCCTCAGTAGTTATACTACTGATTCGTACGATCTGTTATCCTGTGACCTGTAAAAAAATCAGAATAATCAAACTCCAACATGTCCCCTTCTATTTGTTTCCATCGTCGTACGTATCCTTCCTTATTTAGTGATGGTTGTAGAAGGTGAGGTGGATGCGCTCTGGAAAGTCACGTGCGTACGTGAGCTCCTTCTCTCTTAAACTTCACCTTCTGCCTAACTTAGGTAGGCGTACGACGGGTTTTTCTTCCCATGTAAGGGTTTGTTTTTTCTTCCTCTTTTTCCTCTTCTTCCTTTCCTTGCTAGCCTTACACGATCATCGCAATGTCGATTGCTCCTGGTGGCGCTGGTTCTGGAGGTGATGGAAATGACGGAACTGGTCCCCGTCTGATTGCTGGTCGCCCTCGTGGTACTGGTGTTGCTCGTACGGGCCTGGATCGTGTCCTCTATGGCACTGCTGAGCGCCCTCTTGCCGTTGACTCTCAGGAGTAATTGGTCTTGTTGATGCTCGTACGTATCGTGGTTGAGGAGGGTTGGGGCGTACGAGCCAGACAAGATGCCACGATTGTTTCTTTGGGCCTGGTTCTGATTCTGGTTTTGGAACTGGCTTTCGCACGATACCCTCTGGTCTTCGGGAAATAGATAGTTCGGTCTGTCGTACGGGGGTGAGCCCGGGAAACAGACCTCTAACTGTCAATTGATTTCTTCCCCTAATCTTTCAACGTACGCTTCCATACGTATCCTCAGAGTGTTGTGCGATACCAATTGCTCTAGCGTGGAGTTTGGTGTTTTCTTTGTGAGTGCGTCGGCTGGGTTATCTTTGCCGTTGATCCATCTCACCTCTGATATCTCTTTCTTCTCGTACGACTCCCGTAGACTCATAATGTCAATCATAAGTCTCTTTTCGTCAGTTGTTCCTAGTCGTACGAGGCATTCGTAGAGGGATCTTGAATCTGAACATATAACCACCGGGATATCTGGTTGCTGAAGCGTACGAAGTATTCTGTTCAGGGTTGTGCTCAGGGAAATCCCACTGTCAAAGCCAGTAGTCATCCCGTACAATTCACTTGCAAGTACGCTTCGTGTGACTCTCTTGCACTTTGTTGAACTCCAGTGGATAATGTTTCCCTTGATTTCAAACTCTGTTGTCGTACGAGCTGTTTCTTCAGCCAGTACAATAATAAATCCAAGCTGTGAGGATAGGTCGGTGTTGTTAGCAAATGACCCGTCAGTGAAGATATACATCTTCGTACGATGGAAATCTAGAGGGACATAGGATAGTCCTCTGTCAGGGTTGTTGATTTGCCATTGGATTCGTATGTTCAATGCTTCTATATCTTCCTTCTTGGGATCCATAATCTGGGAGGCGACTGCGATATCGTACGATGCTTCTGGCTGACAGATTGATGCCACATATGCTGCTCTAGCTCTCTGTGAAATGAATTGTTGCTTTGCATCGTACGCCTCTGGATCAATAAGTTTAAGCCGACTAATCTGGCCTTTCTGTGTGAACCAGATGTTGTTGTTATCCGTACGAACCTTTCCACCATTGAAATCAATCTCTTGGTCTGGGGAGAGGATGGTCTTTGGTTTCGCACGAAGACCCTTCTTCACTAATTCCCCTTCCTCCTTCTTTGAGAATGCTAGTGTCGCGAACATTAACGTGTCGTCCGTCTGCATAGCTGTAACACAGAACATGTCCTGGTTGTTATTGGTGTATAGGAGGCAGGGGTCGTACGTAGACTCTAGCATTCCTAGATCTATCTTGTGATGTTCTGAGTAGGTCTTGTACCAATAAAGTCCTGATTCAGCAAGTCCGTATAATGGTCGTAGGATGTGTAGGAGTGTGCCTTCTGGATATTTCTCCTGAAGTTCTTTTGGAAGTCGTGCGATGATTGTCCTTGTTAGTCGGTCAGTTGACTGGGTGTATGCCTGAGTGATGTCCCTTAGTTCGCACTGGCATCTAAAACTTCGTACGAGAGTAGGTCCAATACAAATCAAGAGTCTCTGGCTCATTCTCTGGGTTGTAGGTGCCTGGGTGAGAAGGAATCTCTTCTCCCAGTCCTCATAGCCTTGTACGACTAGTCTTGATTTCTCGTACGCCTTGTCTGGTAACCCTTTAAGCTCCCGTACCATCCGTGTAGAGTAGATCCGTAGGTGACCATGCTTTGACTTTTTGTATCGTACGACTTCAAATACACACCTTGGCTGATGAGATTTTCAATCTCTAGCCTGTCGGATTCTTCGTACGGCAGTCCAGGTGTTGTGATAATGTTGTCCCGTCTCAGCTTTAGGGCAAGCTCATAGTGGTCTTTCTCCTTCTGGGATAGGTATGTCATACCTGTCCTATTTGACCTTCGTACGGCAGTCCTCTGTCCTTTCTTTGGCCTTCCCCTCTTCTTTGGCTGTTCTTGAGGGGTTGGCTGTGCGACTTCTGAATCCTGTTCTTCAGGTGTATCCTCCCTGAAATAGGGTTTGACGTGTGTCGCACGGAACTGGGTTGGACCATTGACCATTCGTACGGTAATAGTATGGCCTTCAATGCCATCTATCTCGTACGGTCCTACCCATCCCTTATTCTCTCTCCATACAAGGACTTTACTTCCTATAGGTAGTGATAAAACCTGTTGGAGGTTTGGGCCGTTCCGTGTGTTTATCGCACGATTGATTTCTACTTCCGCACGAATGCCTTGTAGCATTTTCATAGCCTTTTGAATAGCCTGTGCTCGTTGTGTAATATCGTGCGATGGAGGTGAATCCTTATTAATCCTTGGATATGTTCCAAAGACAAGAAGAGTTGGTACGATGCCGTGTGGTCCAGCTGTGTCGTTCAGGGCTTTGACTGCCATTTGGAGGATTGTTTCCTCATCCGTACAATGCCCTAATTCCTCATAGAGGATGTCGTATGCACGTCTAAGGGGTGCGTGTGCCCTTTCAATCTTTCCAACTGCCCAGTGAGCCTCCACTGGCATTTCTTCGCACGATATGCCCATGATCGTTGCATTGTTCCTGAACTCTTCGGATGCAAAGTTGGTTCCTGGATCATGTACGATATGGTCTGGTGGACCTACATACGTATTGATCCAGCATCTTGTTAGGGCGTTCCATGTTTCTCGTGCGGATAGTGATTTCAGGAATGTGGCTCCTTGGAAGCTGGTTTCTGTGTCGATAACATGTAGTGCGTTCTTATCCCTTAATCGTACGACGTCTACTACAATCTCATAATTGAAGTAACTCTCGTCTTTTAGGGAAAACTTAAATCGCCTTGGCGCTGGGTCGTGCGATTGACAGTGATGACAGAACTTCTGGATCTTCTCTAGAATAGAGACATTAATGTCATCATGTCCTGCATTCTTCAGAAGTTGATGTAGGCGGTCCGTACGAGGGTGTCCAAAACGTCTATGGAGTCTTCTAAGCTGTTCTTCTGTAAAGAACGTACTCGACTCCGTACGACTGAGATTGAAGAATGGATGTCCCCATTTTCGGATGACTGGGATGTGTGTTCCATCTTTTCGTACGATCATGTTATTGACATTGTTGAAGTATGCTCCTAGTCGGTCTGCATCGTACAATGAAAATAGGAATGGTGTTGGGGCATCCAGGATGTGGTATGTGACTTGGCCAAGGGAGCTCTCCATTTCTATCGTACCGATAGATGTAATGGATGTGTTAGCTCCAAATCGTACGTTGGCTGATCCTGGTTTCCAATCTATCCTCGCACGAGGGTTCTCCCTTAAGTACGCTAGTACCTGGGGCTTCCCTACTGTCGAGAACTTGGCTGCTCCTGTATCCCATAGCTCTCCTTGGTACGATGTAGTATAGGGGTCCTGCAACATGAATTGACTGGCCTCTGTGGTCTTTGGTGCTGAGAAGATGTCTTCTCCTGTCGTGCGATGGAAGAATGCCGATGACATGAGGTATGATGATGTCTTCTCATCGCCATGTGGTTCATCTTCATCGTACGAGTCTTCTTCGTCTTCTTCCACAGGGTTTTCACCCTCAACACTCATAACGTACGATGTAAAGTCTCCTGGGTCCTGGTTTAGAACTTCACAGGCTTGGAGGTATTGCTTCCTTGCCTGATTCCGTTCCTCGTCCGAGTGGTTAGTTGACCAACAGCCTTCCTTCTTACATACAAAACACTTCTTAGGAGTGTTCGTACGATATGGTTTCTGTTGAAATGGTCGTCCACTTCCACCTCTGTTGAGCTGGGGGGTTCTGAAAATTTCTTCCTTCTTTGTACGATGGTCTCTGGCGGTCCCTATAGTTGGATGTGTACCGCCTGTCGACAAATAGGATCTCGTGCGAAGTCTGTTTCCTGTCTAAGGCTACCTGCATTGATGCCCTTAGGTTGGAAAAGAATTCCTCGCACGTGTGGTGTGCCTTTAGGTTACTAAGTGCTGTTTCTAGTTCTTGGATTCCTCGGCAGGCATGGATAACTTGCGTACGAAGCATAGTTTCTCCTTGGAAGTTGGATCCTAGAGCTCGTTGTACGATAGGTAGTTTGTCTAGAAGAAGGTCTAGGATCTCCATGTTGTTCTTCTCTGGATTCTCCCTCTTGACTCGTGCGAATGTCATTGTGGTCCAGTCTGTATAATACAGAGCATGGTTGGTGCTTGTATTAAAGTGCTTATCCAGCATGTCGTACATCTCGTCCCATCGCCTTGTAGGGCCTATGAAATGTAGAAAGAATTCCTCCGCACGACCTGATAGAATATCAGGGAAGATCGCATGATATTGATCTTCTGTGATCCCAAGACGTCGGCAAACACTAATGAACATCTTTGCCTTGTCGTATAGGATATCGTACGGTTTGCCTGTGTAGTTCCTTTCCTTTCTCCATCCCTTGTGGAATGCAGAAACTAAACTTGGTTCGCACGGTCCATTCTGGACTATTCGACGTGGTGGAAGGTTGTAGACATTGTCTCCTTGATGTAGAGGTGTCGTACGACCTTGGTACTTTGGGAAACTATCAACCTCCTGGGTAAATCTTGAGGCTGGTGGTATGTTTCTGACTGGTGATTGGTCTCGTACGGCTGGTTGTTGAGCCTCTGTTGAGTTGTACACTTGCTCAATAGATTCTACCGCTTGTTCAGCAATGTTCTGCTTAGATGCTGGTTGAGGTTGTCGTACTGGTGTTGTTGACACATGGCTTGGGGTGCCTATCGTGCGTGAAGAATTTGCCTGGTTGTACTTCTCCCGTATTCTTCGTACGAGTCAACAATCTGGTCTTTCTCATCTAAACGTAGGTTTAGATATATTCCCTTTTTGCTGATCTGCTTAAGAAGTTCTCGTATGAATGATTTATAGACTTGTCTCCAGTGTTCTGAGGTCCAGTCTTCAAAATCTGAGAGTATCGTACGCTCAAACAGGAGTTGATTTTGGTTCATGTGGATCATCTGGTGAAGCTCGTACGCTACGTATGTAGTAAGCCTTTTTTTTCTTCTGTTGTATAGTCGTCAGGTCAATCTCCCATTCTTCTGTCCAGTACTGGGGTGTTGTTTGTGATCTCCAGGTTGTAAGTGGGATACTACTTCCATCAGCCATGTCTTCGTACGAGAAGTCATAGCCGTCAGAAGAGTCTTGCTCCACGTTGCCTTGGGGAGATTCTGTTGTCATGATGGTAGTCGTTTCGTAACGTACGACGTCAGGTTGATGGTGATGGTTATGCAGATGCTGCACACTACGTCAGATCTTCGTACAATAGTAGAGAGGATCCTTATAGTCGTCCCTGTTCTGTTGCACACAGGGGAAGGTAGCACAAGTGGTGTCACAGTAGATTAGTCCTTGAACCCTTCCGCAGTTGGGTAACCTCAGGAATAATCTATCGTACGACTCAAGCCTTGTCTCTTCACTCTTGCCAATCTGTGATTGTCCAAGCAATCACTGATCAGTGTTGAATGGACTCTCTCCTGTCCATGAGAGTCCGGTACGATCGTAACCGGGGTAAACAAAGTATGGGGTGAGGCACAATTCTATTGTTATGACTATCTTTCCTAACTACATGATTGTCAGTCGTACGAACAGATATATCTATCTGTTCTCGTACGTGAGTCATGTAAGTGTAAGAACTGTGTTTAAGCCTCCCCTATAACCGAGGTCTAGATATCCATTCTGTGACCTTTGTGCATTGACCATAATTCCAAAGTAGGTATCGTACGGTCATGTGATATTGATATTCCAACACTATTAATATATATCCTAGCTTACTATAGTTAAAGTATATAGGAGAGCTCTAGAAGTACCTTAGGGGTTATCTATACCCTCCTTATTCCTACTTAACCTATAGCTTAAGCATAGGCATATACGTAGCTACCCTAGGTATTAAGACTAACTATTACCTTTCTAATTTATCTAAGGGGGTAGCTAATACTAGTGCTAGAATAATAGCCAGAGTCTACTAGTTCCTTCTCTCTTATAGCCTTTGCTAGTCTTCTGTTATTATCTTAGTATATATCTTTATAAGTGTCTCTACCCTCTTTACTACGTTATTTAGCTCTTAATAAGTAGCTAGTAACTTATGTACTAGGATATAGCTTTATAAGTCTAGGAGTAGTTAGTTTAAGATATAGACTACCTACTATCTCTCTAGTTAGAGGTCTAGAATCTCTACCTTAACTATTTTATACTAGTTAATAAATTACTAGTATATCTACCTAGGTTTCTACTATATCTTATCTAGCTCTATAGCTATACTAAAGGCCTATATATTATTATTAGTAATACTATTATAGAGCTAGGCCTCTATCTATTTCTAGGTAATTAGGCTAATATTACTACTATATTAGAGGTTAATATAGCTTCTCTAGCTATATAATAGGTTACCCTCTAAGTAGGCCTCTATAAACTAGACTTTACTCTTATTAGCTATAAATTCTTTCTTAGTAATAAAGAATTAGTCTTATAACTTAAAAAGGAAGTCTTTAAGGTTATTTTAATTATCTCTCTTATATTAGATAGAAGCTAATTACTTAATAAGGGTATTAGTATATAGGTGCTTAAGCTCTAGCTAGGCAGCTATATGTTACGACCCAACAAGTTACAGGCGATAACAGCCCCACCGACCAGCGGGAAGCGCGGGCGGCACAGCCTTTGTATGGACAAAAGGATAGTCAGACGGATGACTCCCCCGGACACGGAAGAACTATGGTACAGGTCACGTGATGATTACATAAGGTGATCACTCTGCAGGATCCACCGAGCGATCACCAGTATCCACTGATCGATCACTGGACCCTCCGAACGAGGCTCGGCGACAGGCCCGGGCTGGACTCAAGACTGCGGCGAATGGCAAGCCTCACCGATATAAATGCTGAACACATCGACCCGCTAGACCTACCACCTTGGGAGCGCCTAGCTGACTGGCACACGGCCCTTAGCATGGTCGGCTATGAACCTAGGAAGACCAAAGAAGAACTGGCCATCGCCTTTACAGACAGATTGGGAACATTCTCAAAGCGGGACATTGTTATCTACACCGACGGCTCCCAGATGTTGGACGGTAGCAGAACCGCCGCCGGAGCAGGCTGGGTTGGGTACCAGGCCACACGGCAGATCTTTCGAGGATCGGAGCCGCTCGGTCATCAGACGGAGGTCTTTGACGCAGAAGCGCAAGCCGCTTTTCGGGGCCTACTGGAAGCCATGAGGTCTCCCACGGCGCGGATGGCAGACAATGTTCACGTCTGCCTCGATAACCTCGCAGTCGCAGCTAGGCTCGTCACCCGGAGCCCAGGAAGCAGCCAGGCTAGGTTTAGGGCCTTTAGTGAGCTCTCCGCCTCTTGGGCACAGAGAGGACGGACAAGCTGGACGATGCCTGGCAGGGTATACATTTGGTGGTGCCCTGGACACACGGGAATAGCAGGAAACGAGGAAGCAGACGCTCTTGCCAAGGAGGCCTGCAAACAAATCCCAGAATCACAACCACAGCCTACATTGGCACACTTGAAGCGGGAGTCTAGAGCAGCCGATCTCCAGGCTTTCGCTAGGAGATGGCCGTCAATCTGCCCTCGGCAGTATGCTGACCTTGGGATAAGTCCTCATCCCAAGCCCCCCGAACTTCGCCTTCCTCGGCATTTGCTAGGAAGGCTATATGCGGCAAGATCGCATCATGGAGACTTCGCAGCATACCACGAGAGGTTTGCTCATCAGGATGCACTGCTCGACTGCAGTTGTGGAAGACGCAAAACCCCAGTACACTTCTACTTCTGCAAGCGTGGCCGTAAGGCTACTCCGCGGCATCTCCGCCGACATATGGCGAAGGCAAGCATAGATTTTCTGCTAGGTACTTCGCAGGGAGCCTCTCTTCTGTGCGAATGGATGGAGGCAACCAATTTCTTTTCCGAAATCTGCCCGATTCATTGATCAGGAACGTTAGGTGAAGACGGTAGCCTGTAGAATAGTATAGATTAGCATAGACCATGTCGGCATTGCCCGGCACGTCCCTTTTACTCTGGACGTTAAATACATCATCATCATCATGATCGATCACTGGAGTATGCAAAGTGATCAGGACCAACAGGATCAAAAGAATCACAACAAGGAGCATCACGACGGACTTGTATATAGGATGGACTTGGACGCACTCAAGGACAGACTCCCATAGCTCTTCAGCAATCAACTTGTGACTTAGCCTCGCTAACTTTCACTTTCCCGACACCTGCTTATCTTTGTGAACTCTTGAGCTATACGAGCTACCCCTACCCCATCGACCACCCGACTGATCACCGAGTGATCGACAGACCAGCAAGCCAACGGATCTAGACGACTACTGTTAATTACCCTCGCAGCCTCAGCTATACTTTAGCAGAAAACCCACTGTCAGGAATCTGGCCGTAACACTATAGGTCCTCTACTAGCTATATATATATTCTTAATAGACTTCTTATTTCTAAGGGCTATAATCTATTTAATTATCTTTCTCTTTCTTACCTTAGTTACTTTATTATTAAGAAGGGTTCTTAGTTACTTCTCTATTAACCTATTAAGGTTAGTTATATACTACTCCTTTACTATAGTCTTACTAGTATCTAATATAAGCTACTATATTACTAGGCTACCTTATTAGGTAATAGATTAGGATTAGGTTAATTATACTAGTACTATTACTACTCTAATAGTTAGTATACCTATAAATAGGGAGAGATTAGAATATGTTAGAGGCTATATAGTACTAAGTAAAGGAGTCAGTAAGAGGGCAGTTAGAGGTCACTAGTAACTATTATTCCAATCTATCTCCTCTCTAAACCTTGATGCTATTGTGAAAACCCCTTATATATGCCCTTTGGCATAACGTTATTCTGTTCTGCAGTGTCCCCCGGGCCCCACCCGGTGCCCCGCTGGCCCTGAAGCCGGTACTACTTTTAGGAACCTGACAGACCGGCCCGTACTTGGTGACACCTCTGGGCTTGACTGCGTTCACCTCTAGTGTCATATCAGAACCGACACTTTGTCCCTCTCCCGGTTAAGGGCTTCAGCTTGTTCTGTAACTGGACTTGATTCATCTGGTGGAAGTATTCACCAGGCACGTCTTCTGGTACAAAATATGCTGGAAAGTGGGAGAAGAGAGCTGTATTTTGTGCAGACAGATATATACTCAGCGCTGGATGTCTGAGTCTCAAACATCCGTTCTTTGAGGGTGCTGAGCCCGACCTCGGCGAACATCAGGACACTTATGTGGCGACTGATGCTGATGATAAGTTCAAGCATGTTATTACAGGTGAGTTCAATCACAGCCTGGGCGAGATTCTACAGGCTTTGTTAGACTCTAGGATGCGGATTACGAGGCTAGAGGAGCATGACAGCCTTCCTTAGAAAAGCTTGCCAGCGCACATGAGGATGCATGAGAATGGACAATGGACCTAGATTGAAAAGCCTGAGAGATTACCGCATTCACACACGTTGCAAGCCTGGAAACCTGCTTAAGTAAGGAGTACGAATGTAGTACCACCGGTCGATCATTAGAGTAAAGATCAGCCAAGACACTTGGCCTACCTTTTCCTTTCCAGAAAGATATCGGTAGCTATAGTTAATACCTATACTACTATATATTTTATACTTACTAATTGAAAACCCATTCTTCTTTTACTCTAGTAGACGGTTATGAGAGCAATCTAAATCTTCAGGCTAGTAGCCCGGCCTAGCCACTCATTTTGTTTATAGCCCCTTGATTCTGCCAGCATGCCAAGCTGCCAGCCCTCATCTAGTGGCCGCCCTGCGCCTTGCGGCATCGGAATAAGAGTGGATTACAAAGATCTAACGAATATCTACGGTATGCAATTAAACAATACTTTTACGATGGTGGTATATACTTGAGCGGTTCGTCGCTAGGCAGGATCAATTCCCTGTTTCCCCAATCACTATCATTTCTTTCTGATTCCGCTTTCTCTCGCACAGCAAAAACCACATCAATACCGCGCCATAAAAATGGCTGCTACCGCTCAGAAGCGAGTTCCTTTTTTGTTCAGATATCGCAGCTCTGTGGCATTCATCATCATCACAGTCGCGTTTGCGGTCTTTACAGTAATTACCACGCTGAGGATTCGAGTGAGCTGATTCGATGCTGATGCAATGCGTAGGATGTCTTTCTCTATGGTGTAATCGTACCAGTCGTACCTTTTGCCTTGGAGTCCCGTGTCGCCATCGTCGAAGGCAAAAGTGAGTTCCACGGGCTGAATAGATGTGTGTCTTGCGCCACGACTGACTGGTTTACTACCTGGCATAGTGCAGTTTTGGGTCTCGATTCTCCTTGCAGTATATGGAGCCGCCCTCCTAGTCTTCTCGCGTAAGTGTACCTTGAGTTTTCATGTAATATTCATAGGGTAGCTCATCTGACCGAAGCTTGCAGCAATATGGGGCTACCTTGCCGACCGCATCGCTTCCCGCCGCCTGCCAATGGTTGTCGGTCTTTTGCTTCTGGGCGGAGCAACTGCCCTTCTGTGTGCCGGAACCAGCATTCCCGTCTTGATTTTCGGTCGACTCTTGCAAGGCGTATCTGCTGCCTTAGTCTGGACCGTCGGTCTAGCCCTCATCGTTGATGCTACTAGCAGTGAGAACATAGGGAAAGCCATGGGATGGGTAGGAATGGCCATGAGCGCGGGTATCCTTTCATCGCCAATGCTAGGAGGTCTCGTATACAGTGCTGGCGGCTACTATGCTGTCTTCGCAATGTGCTTTGGTCTGATAGCAGTGGATACTGCCATGAGATTAACAGCAATCGACACCAAGGCAGCCCAGGCCTTGCTTGGCGAGACTGAGACTGGTGGGATTGCTCTAGACGACGAGCGCCATATCCACGACGACCAAACAGCCGATCCAACACTGCAGGGAGCCAAGGCAAACCACAGACCTGCATTCCTTACCTTGCTCCGGAGCCCGCGTCTTCTCGCTGCCCTCTGGGGCACCCTTGTCCACGGCATTATTACGACATCTTTCGATAGCACCCTCCCCCTTTTTGTCTCGGAGACCTTTGGTTGGAATTCTGTTGGTGCCGGTCTTATTTTTCTACCGTTAGTTTTGCCCTCGCTACTGGGCCCTCTGATAGGTGCCGCTTGCGACCGATGGGGTGCTAGACTGCTTTCAAGCACCGGCTTTCTGGTCGCAACGCCCTTCCTGATTTGCCTTCGCTTCGTGGATAGCGATAGCCTATCACAAAAGGTCATTCTATGCGTCTTGCTGATTGGTGTGGGCATTGCTATGGCCTTGGTGCTCGGCCCGCTAATGGCAGAAATCACCTGGGTGGTTGAGGAGGCCTTGCCTAGCTCGGCACAAAATTCCTATGCACAGGCGTACGGGCTATATAACATGGCCTTCTCTGGAGGTGCCTTGCTGGGCCCTATAATCGGTGGAATGATACGTGATACTGCTGGTTGGGGCACTGTTGGCTGGGTTTTGGGCACGGTCACATTTACGACGTTCATTACACAGGCCATTTGGATCGGAGGCCATTGGCCATGCTGTTAAATCTATGTAACAACAACTAACTCAACTGTCCCACTTCCTGCTCATGGTCTAAAACACCAACATCGTCATTAATACCACCCAGGTTCAAGCTATCACAACATTTTACATTTTACATAAAACAACGCCATTTTCAGCATGTCATATCTATTATATAATGAAGCAAGGGCCTATGGCCTTTTATCGTGACTGTCAGAGCTTCTGCCGTTGCCGACTTTCACTTTGGCCGGCCGACTTCACCAGCGGCTGCCACGGGGTAATTCGCGCCATGGTTGAAGTGAGGTCTAAGTCGGCAGTTGCTCTGACTTATTGGGTATCCGTAATGCATTGGATCATCGAGATAAGGCACAGGTCAGAGGTGCTTTTACAGGGTTAAACGTACTGTGATATCACTATATCGGGTGAACTGGTCTAGGCTGCCTATGGCGGTCTAGAACGATTCAATTACATAGATACTAACTATTATTATAAAGTAGTCCTCATCTGTTTGGTCTCTCTTTCATAGTGTGAGCTACTTTTCTTGCTACTCTTGTATACCCTGCTATGTATACTAACTTGTGATATAGTTCCTTCTCTCTTCTCCCTTCCGCTATTTCTTATGCCTAATGAGTGTCTCAAGTGGTTTTGTTTTTCTTTTCCAACTCATTGTCTTCCTCTAGGGCAGACGGGGTCGGACTGTCAAAGAGTGTGGCAATGGCCTCTAAACTCGGGCCCTTTGTTTCAATGAAAAACATATAAACAGCGACAAATTCGATGGCCAGCCAAGCGACATAAACAAAGTAAAACTTCCAAGCTAGAGCCTGCAGACCGATAGGGTTCACCAGGATGTTGATAAAGTTGCTGGCCTTGCCGAAGAACATGAGCAGGGAGAAGCCCTTGGCCCGGATCGGGTATGGGAGAATCTCAACGGGGTACGAGTAGAGAAGGGCGTTGAAGGCCAGGTTGTAGAAGACATAAAAGAGGAAAAGCAAGGCAATGACGGCCTTGCCGGCCGCGAGGTCGTGCGCCTCATTGAAAAGACCGGAACAGAGAGCTTGCGAGGCGAAAACGGCGAACATGCCCCCGACAGAGATCAGAAATTGCGTGCGGCGCTTCATGTAAGCGGTGAGGAAGGCAGAGGCGACGGATGTGAGCCAGTTAAAGATCATGAGGCACCCGTTAAGGATATTACGCTCGCGAGGGTCGTCTACGCCAACCGTCTCGAGAACGCGGACGAGGTAATACGAGACTAGGCCGTTACCCGACCACTGACTAAAGCATCCGAGACAAGCCAGGATGAAGAGTCTTCGCCTGTTGCCGGGGGATTGAAAGAGAACCTTCCAGCCAGTCTCGTTGTGGACTTCGGACTCGATGACGTTGCGCATTTGCTCGTGTTCGGGCTTGGCGAGTTGGTCGTCGGGGTTTCCGTTGGCGTGCCATTTCACAAGCACGGCCATGGCGTCGTCGACGCGGCCGTTGGCGATGAGCCATCGAGGCGATTTGAGGAGAAAGAAGACGAAGCAGATCGGCACAAGAGCCGGAGCCGCCTGCAGCAGCGATGGTATCCTCCATGACCAATCGCTGGGGATGGCAAAGGTGCCGAAGGTGACCCAGGCAGCAAGGATGGCGCCGATATACCAGGAGGTCTGGTAGAGCGATGTAATGACCTGGCGGTCCTTGGGATGAGCGAGCTCGCCGATGAGCATGGGGGCGTAGGCGTTCGCAAAGACGAGACCGAAACCGAGGATGAAGCGGGACACTAAGAACATGGCGACTGCACATAGGTCAGCGTCATATAGACTCCCAGGCAAGACATGGTGTTTGGACAAGAGCAAGTTTGGCGGGAAGGGGGAATGCACCGTACAATTAATTGAGGCGCCTTGGATGACGCCGCCACAGGCCATGATCAGGGCACCGAGGAAGATTCCCATCCGGCGTCCGAAGCGATCGCCGACCATGCTAACAAACGGGGTCGCCACACAGCAACCTAGAGGAAGGATGGCGGACATGATGCCGAGAAGTGCGCCCCGGGGCTTTCCAAAGTCTTTGCGGCGCAGTTAGATGCTGCATAAAACAAGTCAGAGGGACGAGAACTTACACGCGTCCTAATAGGGCACCGCCTGCAGCCCCGACATCATGGATGCGTCGAATCCCAAGGTAATTGCGGCGCAAAGGCAGCCCGGAATAATCATCATGTAGAGCTTGAGAAGGTTTCCGTTCTGATAGAACGGCGGCGCTGCCGCCACGAGCTCCTGGAGCCGCATGTCGAGATGAAGCGTCTCAGCGACGGGGTCGGAGGCGGCATTCTCGATCATGGCGATGTCGCCACGCTTTTCCCCGACTGGTTTGCTCATATCAAAAGTTGGATAGAAAAGTTTCTTCCAGGTGGTTAGTTTGTGACGAGGTATAGAACCATTTCTCTACCGAGCAGGGAGGGTACTGCCGTCTGATATGACAGTTAAATAGGTAGCTGATTACTTCAAGTCCTTTCCTAAACGGCACTACAGCACGAAGGAGAAGCCAAAGAAAAAAACCTGCTTACCCCATGGGGTTCCACGGTGACTGCGCGGTTATGCGCTTGGGGAATAGATCCATGGTCAGGGACTCAGGGGGGATCACAAACGGTGTGGGAGGGCCCGGCTGCTTCCCGAGGGTCACGAGAGGCGGACTGGATGCTTCCCGTCAGGGCATTTGCTAGAGAGACGGACGCTTCCCGGCGGCTGAGCTAGGGCTACATAACGATGCAAGGAGCCATCGCATCACGAGGCCCCTATGAAAGACACACGCACACACACACACACACATAGACAGACCCCCCCCCCCCCGCATATCAAACCGACATGGATTCTTCAACGGACCACGCGGCCCTTGTAGCCCGGCTGACGGTGGAGGAGAAGGTCAGCCTGCTGGCAGCTGTGGACTGGTGGCGCACGCCAACGATACGGCGTGACGATGTCTTCGTCCCGCACATCAAGATGTCGGATGGCCCCAACGGCGCCCGGGGGGAGAGCTACGTCAGCGGTATCACGGCGGCTTGCTTTCCCTGCTCGACCGCCGTCGGGGCCACCTTTGACCCCGACGGCGGACACCGCTTGGGCCGGGAGATCGCGCGCGAGACGCGCACAAAGGCCGCCAACGTCCTCCTCGCGCCCACCATGAACATCATCCGCTCGCCCCTCGGCGGCCGCAACTATGAGACCTACTCGGAGGACCCTTACCTCATCGGCACGCTCGCGGCCGCCTTCGTGCGCGGCTGTCAGGCCGAGGGCATCGCCGCCACGCCCAAGCACTTTGTCGCCAACGAGTCGGAGCGGTACCGGACCAAGATGACGTCGCAGGTGGACCGCCAGACGCTACGCGAGCTGTACATGCTGCCGTTCCAGCTCGTCATGCGCGACGCAGACCCGTGGTGCTTCATGACCTCGTACAACCGCGTCAATGGCGAGTACTGCGCCGACAGCCACTGGCTACTAGAGGAGGTGCTTCGGAAGGAATGGGGTTTCTCTGGGCTTGTTGTGTCGGACTGGCTCGGCACGTATTCGACAGCCAAAGCTCTCTGCTCTGGGTTAGATCTCGAAATGCCAGGCCCGTCGCGGTGGCGTGGACAGAAGCTATTGGATGCTCTGGCATCCGGGGACGTGCCCGCCCAGGTCCTTGATAATAGCGTGTGCCGCGTTATTGACTTGGCACGGAAGACGGGGCGTTTTGAGGACCCTGTTGAGCGGCCCGAGTATTCAGAAGAGGATGCAGACCGGCTCGAGTTCATCGCTGCCCTCGCCGCGGGTGGCATGGTTCTGCTCAAGAACGAGGGCAACGTGCTCCCGCTGTCGTCCCCGACGGCTTCGGTGGCCGTGATTGGCCACCATGCCACCAACCCGAGCATCGGCGGCGGCGGCAGCGCCAAGGTTCTGGCCCAGCGCGTCGTCTCGCCTCTCGAGGCGCTCAAGGCGCGGGGGGTCGAGTGCCGCCACGCTCCCGGCGTCCCAGTCTTTGGCGCCCTCCCGCATGCCGAGCCTGCTGCGATTTCCCCGGTGCAGCTCCGTTGGTTCAACGGCTCCGTTGTCGGAGAGCGCCTGGCCCACGAGCAGAGCGTTGCGTTGCCCGAGTACATGATCAAAGAAGCCTGGCCGGCCTTCCTCGACGCCGAATACTGCACTAGCATGTCCACCACCTTGACCCCGACGACGGCGGGTCACCATACCTTCGCGGTCATCACCACCGGAAAGGCCGATGTCTTGGTCGACGGCAAGGTGGTTTTCCACCGGCCGCAGGAGCCGCAGCTGCTGCCCGAGTCTTTCTACTTCTACAAGGCCAAGATCGAGCGCCGCTTCACCCTGGCCATGGAGGCGGGCCGCGAGTATCGGGTCGAGCTGCGCTCCTGGGCCACGGACCCGGACGTACTCTCTCGCGTCAGCGGAACCATGTTCCAGGGTTCTTCCCTTTGTTTCATGGAGCACGTCGACATTCCCGGCGCCATCCGCGAGGCCGCCGCCGCCGCCGCGTCCTCTGATGTTGCCGTCGTCTTCGTGGGCACGACCAACGAGCTCGAGTCAGAAGGCTACGATCGTGACACGATGGATCTGACGGCGGACCAGTACGAGCTGATTACGGCCGTCGTTGCCAATAATCCCCGCACCGTCGTGGTCAACTTCTCAGGCTCCCCCGTCACCGTTCGGCCATTCGTCGACCGGGTCCCCTGCCTCCTCCAAGGCTGGTTTGCCGGCCAGGAGTGTGGACACGCAGTAGCCCGTGTCCTCCTCGGCGACGTCAACCCGTCTGGTCGTTTGCCCATGTCGTGGCCGCGGCGGAACGAGGACAACCCGGCGTACCCCAACTTTCCATGTGACGACAACCTGGAGCTCAACTACGAGGAACGTCTCAAGGTCGGCTACCGCTACTACGACGACGAGGACACGCCAACGCCGGAATTCCACTTCGGCCATGGCCTCTCCTACACGACATTTGAAATCGTGGACATTCCCACCGTTGAGTCGTCCTTCGGCACCCCACAAGACACAAAAGTCTCGGTCGCCTGCAGAGTCAAAAACAGCGGTGACAGGGACGGCAAGCAGGTTATCCAGCTATACGTCGGCCTACCGCAATGCCCAGGCCATAACCCGCGCCCCGTCAAAGAGCTCAAGGCCTACCGCAAGGTCCCGATCGTCGCAGGCCAGACCGAGACGGTCGTTTTAGAACTTGACAAGTACGCCTTCAGTTTCTACGATGCCGAGGCTGGGCAGTGGAAGATGCCCGAAGGCGAGGCCCTCCTACACGTATGCTTCACCTCGGCCAGCACGCTTCACCTGCTCAGCGTCAAGAACCCCAAAACCCATTACTGGACCGGCGTATAGGCACGTGGTCGTAGCTAGAGTTTAAGAATCATTCCTTGTTTACACTGTTCCGTTAATAGAAGGGGCAAAGAAAAAAGACGTCTCTAAAGCCGAGTTTGCCGGACCGGTGTCCCGTTAACCGAGGATTGGACCCCTTTTCTGCTGATGTGGGCCTCCCTCGGGTTTCTCTCAAATATCTGGGTGAGCATGATGATGCGGCATGACCTTCCTATGAGGCAGTGAACAAGAAGTAGACTGTCGTACTACAGATGATTGTCTGTACCTCTGGCATAGGCAGAACGCTGTATGAATAGAAGTAACTTGGAACTATTGGTTGTTCAGAGCCAATGCATTCACAGTATTAGTACAGCTATCCGCATACCCGTACTCGTGTGTGTGGCTCTGTTTGAGGGGTAGGTGGATCTGTTGTGAGAGCCGAGGGACGGCAGAGGGGTGAACAGCCTTTTCACGGGCTGTTCCCGACATGACCGGGTCATTTATTAGCTCCCAGGTTGTTGGTCACGGAAGCCACCCGAGCGTACATCCATGCATTTGGCAAGTAGTGTCGGCAGGGAGTCCTGGCTCACTCAACCCATATTCGTACTGGCGGGTGTAAGATAAGATACGGCCGGCGGGAGATGGCGACCCCCCGCATCGGCTCGCTATGGCGGTCGACTTACCGGACCACGTACGAATGATCAATTAGCCACAGCTCTTCTCCGTCTGCCGCGGGAGTCGAGGTGATAACCGTGTTTCTCTTTCCGCAGCCCTCTCCCCTCTGTGCGATTGATACTTGTGCAAGTAAATCAGTTTTCACGATGCTTAACAGGCCGCTCCGCCCCGTCCTGGCACTGGCCACGAGGCGATCCCCCACATCGACATCGGCAGCACGCCTGGCCGGTTTGTATCAGATTCATGACATGACGAGTTCGAGGCCGTCCGGGGGCTCGCGCGAAAGCAAGGAGTCTGGCGAGCAGACAAGAAGACGACCGGTCCTGTTGACTTCCGCGCTGTCGGCGTTAACAGCGACAACTGTTGGGCTGGGAGCCTGGGGTCTCGCCAGAAAAAGCGAAACCGGGGCGAGTTCGCAGTACGCCAGTCGGGCCGAAATGGAAAAGGTTTCCGGCACCTGCTTACAACCCAAGACGAGAGAAGCAGGGAGGGTTATGGCTAACTATATTCACTCTGTGGGCAGTCGAGGAAATCAGACAGGCCCTCGGAGAAGATGCAGTGAGCATAGAAGACGAGATCTTGCGTTCCCACGGCTACTCCGAGTGGCCAACCATCAACATCGAGCGCTTGCCGGTTGCTGTCACCTTTCCGACCTCAACCGAGGAGGTGTCCATCATCGCCAAGATCTGTCACAGGAGACGCGTGCCCATGAGTAAGGCGCAGTTCGAGACATGTAGGGAATGAAGCAACGACAACTGACACAATGAACAAATAGTTCCCTATAGCGGGGGCTCAAGTGTCGAGGGTCATTTTTCGGCTCCGTTTGGAGGGGTGAGCGTCGACTTCTCAAATATGAACCAAATCTTGGAGATGCACAGTGACGAGTAAGTAAGCGGGCTTGTCGCAAGAGTCAAACGACCGAGAGGTGCCAAGACATATCGGAAGCTAACAACGTATTGACCCCCAGTATGAACATCACCGTCCAGCCTTCGGTGTCCTGGATGGAGATGAACGAAAGCATCAAAGAAACCAACCTCTTCTTCCCCATCGACCCGGGGCCCTCCGTTGGTTTCTCCCCGATCGCTGCAACTGGCTGACGCTGACCATTGATTATTACTTGCATGATAGGCCCAAATCGGAGGTGTGATTGGAACGAACTGCAGGTGCGCACTTATATTCCGAAGGAACTCGGGTGTTTAGCGCCATGATACTAAACCATAGACCAGCGGCACGAACGCGGTGCGGTACGGCACCATGAGGGACTGGGTCGTCAACCTGACGGTAGTCCTGAGCGACGGAACCATCCTGAAAACCCGCAAGAGGCCCAGGAAATCGTCGGCCGGGTACAGCCTCAACTCGCTGTTCGTCGGGTCGGAGGGGACGCTGGGTTTCGTGACCGAGGCCACGCTGAAGCTCGCTCCGATACCCGAACAGACCGGGGTAGCCGTCGTCACCTTCCCCACGGTCAAGGCCGCCGCGACCATGGCCATCGAGGTGATCCGTCGGGGCGTGCCGGTCGGCGCGGTCGAGATCCTGGACGAGGTGCTCATGAACGTAGTCAACAGGATGGGGGGCACGGCCAGAGAGTGGGACGAGACCCCGACCCTGTTCTTCAAGTTCAGCGGGAGCGAGGCGGTGGTGAAGGACAGCATCGCGCAGGTCCGACAGATCGCCGCGAAGCATCAGGCGCACAACTTCCTATACGGAGGCGATCCGCGAGAGCAAAAGGCGCTGTGGTCGGCGAGGAAAGAGGCCCTCTGGAGCATGATGGCGCTGCGGCAATCCGAGGGGCACGTCTGGTCCACCGACGTGGCCGTGCCGTTGTCTCGCGTCGCCGAACTCATTGGTGAGTGCCCATGTCCATCGAGATATTTTCAAGTGGAGTTTGCGTACACGACGAGATTGCTCATTAATTCCCTGGTCAATCTGCGCAGACATATCCAAGAAGGACCTCGTCGAGCTGGGCCTGTTCGGTAGCATCCTGGGACACATTGGGGACGGCAACTTCCACGAGACGATCCTCTTTGAAGATGGGCAGCGCAAGGCGGTCGAGGCCTCGGTCGACAAGATGGTAGCGCGGGCCCTCGAGATGGAGGGCACATGCACGGTAAGCGTCGCCGCGTAGTACTTTTACTTGCCTGCCCCCCCCCCCCAAGAGGCTAGCTAGCTGCTGACTCTCTCTCTCTTTTATAATTCTGCAGGGCGAGCATGGCGTTGGCCTGGGCAAGAAGGACTTCCTCCGAGAGGAGGTTGGAGATGTGACCATTGATGTCATGCGGGCCATCAAGAATAGCTTGGATCCCTTGTGGTTGATGAACCCGGGTAAAATCTTTGATCGTAAGTAGGTAACTAATAAACTTGATGAATTGTAAAGATATTGGAGGAATCCGGCTTGGGAATTCTGTAGATTATGTAATCAGTCCAGGTCTTGTAGCTGCTGTGGCTGCCAGGGTCAGTTGATTACGTGACCCACCACACCTGGGTGTAGCCGCCTAGCTAGATGTAGTTGTGGCGGTGGTGTGGGTGGTGGTGGCCGGTGGCTGGTGGCTGTGGCTGGTGGCTGTGGCTGAGGCTGTGGCAGGTTACAGTATTTATAACCGCACTTAATACGAATAAAGAGTCTGTCCCGGCTGTCTATGCTAGCCACCTGTCTATTAAGAAAAGAAAAGAAAAGAAAAAAAACACATTGTCTAGACTACCTAGATCAAAGTGCATAATAGGGCACCGCTATTCCGTGTGGGCTGTGTTCTCTACTCTTTCCACTAATTGACCAGTTAATCCGGCGCCATGAGCCCGGGAACGAACCGCCATCCACTGGGCGCGGGGCGCAACGGATACTTCCCGTGTAAAGCTCCGGTACTGGATACGGCTGTTCATGAATCGCGGGCGGGGCTCCGAATCGCGGGGAAGCCCCGCGAGGACACGGTTTACGCTGATGACAGCTTTGGCGATTCGCCGTCTGACATGCAAATCCGAGTAAATAAATACTCTGGGCGTACGGATACATATGTGCGCGAGTGTGCAGCAGTCCAGTCGGCTCTGGAACTATAGCACACCGTGCCTCGCCCTTATCACTTTGCCATCATGTAGGTCGCCACAGCCCCCGGGGGCCATGTCGCTCTCACCACACAGGCAGGCGAATCCGAGCTGACGCGCGGCATCAGGTACACGACGTCTTTCGCCTTCTTCGAGGCCCTGGTCGAGGCCGGGGTCAAGAATTGCTTCGTCAACTTGGGCTCAGACCATCCAAGTATTCTCGAGGCCATGGTCAGGGGTCAGAAGGAGATGCCTGACACGTTTCCTCGGATAATGACGTGCCCCAACGAGATGGTTGCGCTGTCCATGGCCGACGGGTACGCGAGGCTGAGCGGCGAGGCTCAATGTGTCATCGTGCATGTGGATGTTGGCACATCAGCCCTGGCAGCCGCCATTCACAACGCCGCCATGGGACGCGCCCCTGTTCTCATATTCGCCGGCCTCTCCCCCTTCACCATCGAGGGCGAGCTGCTCGGCTCGCGAACCGAGTTCATGTGAGTTTGCTTTGTCCTGTGGGGAACGAGTGGCCTGCGTGCACGCGAGACTGACAACACGAAGCCATTGGCTGCAGGACGTGCCCGACCAGAAGCAGATCGTGTCGCAGTACTGCCGGTACGTGGGGGAGATCAAGACGGGCAAGAACGTCAAGCAGATGGTCCGCCGTGCACTGCAGTTTGCCACCAGCCACCCTCAAGGGCCGGCCTATCTCATGGGCGCGCGCGAGATCATGGAGGAGACCATCGAGCCCTACAGCATCAACTCGGCTTTCTGGCAGCCCATCGCCCCGGCCGCCCTGCCGCAGGAGGCGGTGCAGGAAATCGCACACGCCTTGGTCGACGCCTCGGAGGCTCTTGCCATCGTCGGGTATACCGGCCGCAACCACGCCGCCGTGAAGGCGCTTGTTTCGCTCGCCGATACCATCAAGGGTCTTCGGGTCCTCGACACAGGCTGCTCCGACATGTGCTTTCCCGCCGATCACCCGGGGTGGCTGGGTATGAAGTACGGCGTGGACTCTGCCATCGGAACGGCCGACGTCCTGCTGATCCTCGACTGCGACGTGCCCTGGATCAACAAGCTCTGCAAACCGAAAAGCTCGGCCCGGATTTTCCACCTCGACGTAGACCCCCTGAAGCAGTCGATGCTGGTCTTCTATATCGATGCCGAACAGCGCTATCGGGTGGACGCCGAGGTCGCCCTCAACCAGATCGTCGCCTATCTCCGCGGTTCGCTCGCCGAGAGACTGACGAGCCCCGAGTTGGATCGTCGGGCACAGGCCACGGCGCATGCTCACTCGGAGCGGATTCGCGCCCTGGACGAGCGAGCCAGGCCCCCTAGTTCGGGGAAACTCACGACCGACTACGTTTGTGCGACGGTGCGCAAGCACCTACCCGAGGACACTATATACGCCGTGGAGGCCATCACCAACATGATTGCCGTGGCAGACCAAATCCGGGCGACCTCGCCGGGCCAATGGATCCACTGCGGCGGCGGCGGCCTCGGTTGGAGCGGTGGCGGCGCGCTGGGTGTCAAGCTTGCGGCAGACGCGGCAGACGCCCTGGTACCCGGCAAGCGCAAGCGATACGTGGTCCAGATCGTGGGGGACGGGTCGTACATGTTTAGCGTGCCGTCGAGCGTGTACTGGATCTCTAGCCGTTACGGCATTCCCGTGCTGACCATTGTACTCAACAACCTTGGCTGGAACGCGCCGCGGAGGTCCATGCTGCTGGTACATCCGAGCGGTCCGGCGTCTAGAGCCACAAACGAGGAGCTGAACATCTCCTTCGCCCCAAGTCCAGACTACGCAGGCATTGCCAAGGCGGCGAGCAACGGGCTAATCTTTGGTGCACGCGTTACAGATGTTCCGCAGCTAGAGGCAGCACTACGTGGTGCAGTTGAAAGTCTAGAGAAGGGCGTCTCGGCAGTATTAGATGTAGCTATCTAGAGTATACACTAGAAACAGATCTAACTAGCTACTATGACTATATTACAGAAGCTTCACTTTGATATAGTCACTATAGAGTTGAGCGAGGAGACACCCTTATTAATAAATAACATGGTTCTAAGTAATATACTCTAGAAAAACTAGCTATACTTCTATTATTCCCCCTTTCTGCCGCAAGCTTAACACTTCGAATAAGGCGAACGACGCTGTTTACCTAACGCCGGGTGCTAGCTCAGATCAACTAGGGTAGGGAAGTGACCTGTAATAGCACAACTAGACGCGTACGTACGAGAAAGGCTGCATCAGCGCCTGTCAAATGTCGACCGGGGTGGTGACTTGGATGTATTTCCACAGTCGGAGTTTGTACTGGCCGCTTTGCCGATATGTCGCCCCGAACATTATTGCCGTAGCCGGGGTACGAACCAGTTCCCTGCGATCTAGTTGAGACTATTGTTACACCCCAACTTCGACTAGGAAGTATCCGTTCACGAGGGACCGCCTTGTGTTAGTAGCTTGGTAAGACGGCTGACAGCCTAACACAGACCTTGGAGTATTTACACAAGTCATCTTAATACGCCCCAACATATCTTTCCATTCTAGCTTTTGTCCATGTGACGAGGTAGCATCACTTATTAGCGGCAAATTATACAGTTGAAACCGTGCGAGCGTCATTCGCAACTCCGCCACGTGGACCCTTGGCGGTTACAGCGCTCGGGTAGTTTCCGAGCCCACAGTCTCCAAGCTTGAACAAATGTCGGCAACAGCCCGTGAAAAAAGACTGTTCATCCCGTTCCCCATCCCTCGGGTCTCGAGGCAGAACCGCTCCAGCTGCTGCTGCTCCTCCCCCGCCAACCCGAGTTACATGAGGCCGCACGCGCATGAGAGGTGAGTGCTAATTTGCGGATCGATCCCGAGCCATGGACGCGACGACTACGTCTCCTCCCGACCACCACAGACAAGAACCTGGGCCGGAGCCTGAGGCGCAACCAGCCAAACGCAGGCGAATCCCGGTGGCATGCGACATCTGCCGTGAGCGCAAGATCAAGTGCGATGGCGAGAAGCCCATGTGCAGCCCCTGCGTCAAGCGGAGGGAGGCTTCAGCCCGCTGCACCTACACCGTCATCGCCGGGACCGCCAGGCAGCTCAGCGGCCAAGAGTGAGTAATATGTTCCATGAGCTCCATTCAAGTGGCCTCTGGCATGCCGACACAGACAGCACTGAACTCTGTACAGGTATGTCGCGTCGTTGCAGAAACAGATAGAGGAGCTGCAGCAGGCCAGCGACCAGCTCCGGCAAGAGGCCGCTGTGGCCAGTGCCGGAGCCAGAGCCCCAGTCCCCCGAGACCAACGGCCTCGATTCCATCCTTGCCCAGTTGCTCTTGAGCGTACTTGGCATGCCAGTACTCGGCAGATGTGTTTCTCGGCCCGGTCTGGTCGGCGGCAAGGAAAGAATCCTGCCCATAGACACCGGGCGCGGATTCAAGTGCCACGTTAGCTTCGATGAAGGATATAATATCGAACAGCGACTCCATCCCTGTGCTGTTGGTGCGTTGACGGGTCAGGTAATTGGCCATGTCTTCCTTGATATCGTACTCTAGAGGCACAAGTTCCGGGTCAGACGACTGCAGTCGCGCGTACGGGGGGCATGACTGTGGACTTACGGATGACGATGGCCCCGGCGCTGTCTCTCTTCGCTCCGCCGACAAAGGGGTACCTCCAGTCAGCCTCGTTAGGCAAGATGACCGGGTCAATGATCTCGGCACCGAGGGCTTTCATCTTTTCCAGCACTGCATCCAAAGCAGGGTTGGTGGCGGGACGATATCCTTGGAATGTTTGGTTCCAGAAGGGCTCTCGGGGGACACCCACGCGGAGGCCTTTGAAACTGGCCCCGTCGACAAATTGGGTATAGTTCTTCAATCGGAAGGGCTCGGCTGCGGCGGAGTACTCGTCTTCATCGTCGTGAACGGCCATCACCTCGAGGAGAGCGGCAACATCCCATACCGGCTTGGCAAGGGGTCCTGTGGGGTGTCCTGCGAGCTGGATATAGGGACCACGCCGGTCCTGCTGGTGAGACCGGTAGACGGGCGCAAGCTGAAAAGCGCCGCGCGGTTCGCGGGGAACCCGATACTACCTTCGGTGTCGGTGCCCAGGGCAGCAGCCGCGAAACCAGCAGAGACGGAGACGGCAGAGCCGCCGGAGCTCCCGCTGGGATCGCCGCCGGCGCTGAAGCCGCCGAAGACATACGCAGAGGAGATACGGCCGCCCCTCGCGCTCCACGCGGATGCGTTCACCGCACCGCGTTCTCCCGAGAACTTGATTGTTGTCAGTACGAGATGCCCGTCAGACAGTTTGGAGCCCGGTGATATCTACCTCATTCAGGTTGGCCTTGCCCATAATGACAGCGCCGGCGTCGCGCAGTTGCTTGACCACAAACGCATCACCCTTGGCATGCGAGCTGAGCAGCGCGTACTAGCCTGCTGTGCTGTTCATGCCGAGCTCCGTGTCCACATTGTAGTCTAAGCCGTTGCAGGAATTAACACGGGCCGCACTTTCTCCCGCCCAACTTGATATTCCTTTGGGATCTTACTGTCTTTGACCAAAATAGGAAGGCCGTGGATTGCACTTCGGACAGTTCCACGCCGGCGCTCTTCGTCGAGCATCTTTGCGGTATCCCTTGCCGTCGGGGCGATCTCGATGACAGACTGAAGGTTCAGGCCGTTCCTGTCATTGGCTTCGATTCTGGCTAGATAGGCGTCGACCAGCTGTTCCGATGTCACATGCTGTTGGGTCAAAGCTTGGGCAATATCCCTCGCTGACGCAGAAAGAAGATTAATGCCGTTGACATTGACGGGGTAAGAGAGGGTTGAGCCTTTGGTCGAGTAGTCCAGGGCTACAGAGGCCACTGCGAGCTGCTGGCCCACGAGCAGGCATGGCAGCCAGGAGCGCTGTCTTGGAATCATCATGGTAGTTGTCTGGAGATGAATGACGTCTGAGCAGGCTGCCTCTGATGTCTTGTGGTTTCACTCCTGGTGGTCTATATACTTGTTCGCTTCTGTGCTGATTGTCTGTTACGGTGCCGGACATCGCCAGCCATCGCCGATAACCGGGCCAATCTTGTGTAAACCCACCCAGATTACCCACCGTGGTGGTGGTGGTTATCTTGACTTTCCATCGGGCAGCCCCCAGTAGCTTCATTTCTTACTCAAGCATTGTAGATAACAACCTTCACCTCCACTATTCATCACCACTTCGAAAACCCCTGTTATTCTTTCTAACAATGTGGTTGGATAGTGACAAGCGCTGGCAACCACGGCTAGCCCCACGCCAGCACACTGTCGCTTGGGGCTGCGATAACACTAACCGCTACTTCCCGACGTTGGTGCTGATAGGCGACAGCCCGCACGATAACATCATGTCATTGAGTTCTATTCATTGACTCCGACACAAACGATTACGATGCCTCGGCATCGAGCTTCGAGCCATGTGATAATCTTCCGGAAGCTGAGATGGAAAGAGTACTCTCCATCATGGTCCACTTGATGCCGATCTAGGGACCTAGATAACACCAGGCATCGGGCCGATAGTCGCTGCAGTCCTGTCCTGCCTTTGATTATCTCGCACTGGTAGACTATTGGTGTCGCTATGGTTGCATGGCAGGGGAACGCATGTATGTGATGGGCAGACAATCTACAACCCCAGTGTACTCTGACTCTAAGAGAGTTCATCTGGATGAAGATGAATGAGTTGCAGAGTACATCGGAGCAGAAAGAACAGGAACAGTGGCAAAAGACCTTGTCTAGTCCTTCCCAGCAGAAATGAGCGGGCCCTCCTCTTACAGTCTTGGATGTGTTGCTACTAACTAAAAGAACGGAGGTTCATGCACGTTACCTCTTGTTCAAATCTGGCCCGTAATCAGCCCACTGGGAAGGCAATGGGTACATATACAGGGACAAAACAACCACGTCCACATTGGCGGAATCCATAAACCAGAGAAAAGCTGGGGGCAAACCAAATTCCCACAGATTTTCTGTAGATGAGTTGATTCTGATGAATTGGATTTGAAGCGGATGCCTCTTCTGTGTCTTTGCCACCTTCTGACCTTCATAAAACAACCTCCTCAATCGACAGCACTGCACATGCAATGTAGTTGGCTACCCAGTAACATTTCATGCCACATACGACTATTGAATTTTCTTGCCAAAGATATACAGTGGAACTGTTGTCAATGCCACACCTACAGTGAGAGAAGCCCAAGTGGTAAAGAACACAATTGGACCACGCTGAGCGTAGTAATCGTTAAGAATAAACGAAATGCCAAACGCAAAACAACTTTTAGTCATCTGCATTTCCGTGTAAGACAAAGGTTAGCTCTGATGTTGAGACAAACGCACCCCGCCACTGTCCATAAGTAGCCTATAAGCAAAGGAGAGGTTGGTGACTTACCATGGCGAGGCCCATAGAGTCTGCAGCAATAGGGCCCAGGGAATCGTTTGTATACGCAACGATACCCGTACAGCCGAGACCAACTCCGAAGTTCAGAACGCCCAAGAGTATAACAGATGCCCAGATAGTTGATCCTGCGCTGACAGCCAGGCCTAGACCATAGGCTCCGAAAGCGCAGAACAGCGTCCCGGGGCCTATGAGCAACAAACGGAACTCAGACCTGTAGACGCCGTTGTTACGCCTGACCAAGATGTCGACTGTCCTGTCACTAGACCAGCCTCCCAAGACTGTCCCAAGCGCAGAGCCGATGAGGGGGGGGATACCAATGAGGATCCCAACAGTTGCTGCTTCAAGGTTGTATGGCGGCGCCGTGTAGATCTGGTCAGTGACGGCACCTTGGATGATAACCCAAGTGAAGAAGACGGTCCACATGCCGGACGCCCAAATCACAGCAGGGTGCCTCAGCGTGCCGAATGGAGACAAGATCATGGCGGGCAGCGTCTGGAAGCTCTCACGTCTCATGCGGTGCAGACCGAGAAAATTGGTGTGTTCTGGAGCGGTGGCGCTTATTTTTGCGCCTGGTGTCTCAGATGGACAATAGGCCGAGATCTCTACACCCATGTTGGACGTGGCTTCGACGTCCTTGTCCCTAACCGGTTGATCCTGCTCAGCCGACCCGGGCACGCCGTGCAGGACGTCTTGCTCAACCAGGGTTTCGCGAATAAACAGGAACGTGAGGAGTAAGGCCAAGCCAGAGGCAATGGCGAGGATGCGAAAACTCCATCGCCAACCTAGGGATGTGATAACATAGCCGCTGATGACGGGAGTCAGATTGACGGAGAGCAGGACCGCAAAGTTCCAGAGACCGACCCGGAGCCCACGCTCGTGCTGGGCGTAGACATCGTTGATGGAAGCCGTGCCGGCGAGTGACATGAAACTGCCCAAGCCCAAGCCCTGGAGGGCCCGCGGCCCCAAGAGCGACCCGTAAGTGCGTGCGTAGCTGGCCCAGATGCAGCCGGCGGTTACAAAGATGGCCGTGAGCAGATATATGGCGCGCCGCCCGCAACAGTTTGCCAGCGACGCACACGAGTAAGCGCTGATGCCGAGCGCCATGATGAGGACCCCGTTGAGAATCGTCACCTGCGTCAGCGAAATTTGGAACTGAGCAGCGACGATAGAGAACCCGGGAATCAACAATGGGCCGACGGCCCCGGCGATACAGGCGCCGTAAAGCAGGGTCCCAAAATAGAGTTCTTTGTATAAGCGAGGCATAACGGTGTTGGGCGTAACACTGCTACCCGATGAGGAGTTGAGAATACCTGACGGCATGTTTTTCTCTGCTACCCTGATTGGAAAATAAGTGGTTGTAGCTGGGGATATTATCTTACTCGACGCACGCAGGGGATTCGGGAAGAAAGACGGAGAAAAAAGGTGGATGAAATTATGCACCTTAAGTGTCCAGCCTGTTGAGAATTGGTTGCAATATTTTGACATGTTGTTCTCTTCACTTTATCTCTTCCCTCGAGACATCATTCCAAGTGTAAGAGCGCGATTCCGTGCCCGGAGGCTTATCTATCGACACTTTGTTACGCTCACCTTTATCTCATGATCCTTGTCTGAGATAGTCGGCGCCGAAAGTTCACCCAACACTGTAGGGTCTGGCAGGCAGATAACGCTACTGTAACGACAACGTACTCGGGGTTTGCAACAACCGTCATAACCGAGGCTGGAGTGGAGAGACCTTGCCATATTAGAAAGATTCTCGGGATTTAACCAAAAAACCGTTTCATTCGCCGCACCATTTTCAAAGGCCAATCGAGGTCAGTATTCCTGCCCTCCTTATCTCTGTCCAATTCTATGCCTCCAAGATCCAAGATTAGACAGACTATCCCTGTATAATAGCGCGATGCTACGCAGAGGCCTCGCCGCCCCTCGGGTCAGATGAGCATGTCCCTCATGAACTGGGACGTTAGGGGTCAATGTATATAACAACTGCTCCTCTAGAGTTCTTCCCCCCTTACAAATGGCAATAGCTTGACCCTCGTACATCAATCCCTCTCCAGTGCGAAACGATGGTGGTCTCCGGAACTACTTCGCTGCGCGTTGCAGTCACCCAGTCAGAGCCAATCTGGCTTGACCTCGAGGCAACTGTTGAAAAGACTTGTGAGCTCATCAGAGAGGCTGCAGATAATGGGGCCAAGCTGATTGCATTCCCCGAATGCTGGATTCCTGGCTATCCTTCATGGGTCTGGTGAGAGCCACCATGCAACTCAAACATCATTGAGGAAATTCATTTCGTTGATGCATTAACTTTATAGGTCGCGACCTATTGATCCCGAGATGACATCAACGTATGTCAAGAACGCCCTGAAGATTGACTCGCCACAAATGAATCGCATCCAGAGCACCGCAGCGCAGTACCAGATTGTCGTCGTCCTTGGCTTCACTGAGAACCAGAACCATTCTCTCTACATCTCTCAAGCCATCATCGACTCGAGTGGCGAAATCCTGGCCAATAGATCCAAGATCAAAGCCACACACATGGAGAGGACCATCTTCGGGGACTCTTCGGCCGACTGTCTCAACAGTGTGGCGGACACGGCCGCCGGCCGCGTCGGCGCTCTGTCTTGCTGGGAACACATCCAACCACTGCTCAAATATCATACGTACTCGCAGCAGGAACAGATCCACGTGGCGGCTTGGCCGCCCGTGTTCTCGCACGAGGGCAAAGATCTCTGGTCCATGTCACGTAGCGGTGCGTTCCATACAAGCAATTCCCCCCATGTTACAATTTCTTTCGAGCCCTCACCTTCTACATTACCCATGGAGTCGAGTAGCCTGTGGTGGTGATGGGTTATACATGAACTTTAGTAACAGTGTCTCAGGTGTCGAAACCATTGCCAGGACCTACGCCATCGAATCCCAAGCGTTCGTCCTCCACACCACGGCAGTCCTAAGCCAGTCCGGCGTCAATCGGATGAACACGGGTAGCGGACTTCTTATGAACAAACCTGGTGGTGGAAGCTCGGCTATATTTAGGCCGGATGGGGCAAAACTCTCAGTAGATCTACCTGATACCGAAGAGGGTATTATATACGCCGACTTAGACTTGGACCACATCATTCATTCCAAGTCATTTGTTGACTTATGTGGCCATTACAGTCGGCCTGACTTGCTGTGGCTCGGGGTCGATAGAGATGTGAAGGAATGCGTAAGGGCTCAAAAGAACAAATAGTTGTTAAATCAAGTTTTCGATCTTTGCATGGTTCTCACTTCAAAAGCCGCCAATATCAAAGCGTGCTGTTGTAGATACATATATATATATATATATATATATATATATAAACTGGACGACGAGATATACTGTGGTTTCGTATCAAGTCTCAACCGCACCATTGCAAGTATGCCCAAAGCTTATGATGGGGTCCGGTGGCTTTCAGAAGCTAGAGGCCCTGCCTGGGATACGGTCCGCCCTAGAGACAGGACTTGAGTATTGTACCTACGAAGCTTGCTGCTGATAACTCCGTTGCTTTCGCACCCATCTGGCTGAGGTAACATGAAGATTCCCCATCTCAGACAAGGCTTATCATAGACTGAAATACAGATGGTATCGGCTCTAGGGGGTTATTATATAATTTTTCATTATCAGGTCAAATGCGGCTTTATACAGTCCCATCTCTAAGCTAACGCTGAGAGAAATAGCAGGGTGAGCTGGATGAGCAGGTGAGTAGCCACCCTGGCTGCTCAAAGGCGGATGTTATCCAGGCATCTAGACGTCCTTAGATGCTTTTATAAAAACCTTATCATAATTATAGTGTGCGAACATCTCTAGAAACGAATGTGTACTATTCTTATCTTTATCCTGCGAGATTTCTTGGCACGTTTGCTAGATTGTATTGCCCTTTGAGGTGGATAATGGGATGGGAAGTGAGTTGAGTATGGATGTGTTGTCTGGACTGTAACGTTATGGATAGCCTTCAGACGGAGGTCGATCTGCTTTCTTAGCCTTATCTGATGCCCTTAGGCGCTTTTTGGTATTCCCTGAGATATTATCAGACAGTTTGTAAGTTTAGACAAGCCTATGATTAATGGATCCTCGACCGGTGTTTGCTTTTATAGATATTATCACCGGAGTAGGCCTGCCGCAAAGCCCGACCTGATAACGGATATCCCTTCCTGACCTGACGGATACTTCCCGAAACACGGTATCTTGAGCAACAAATTTACGCCAATGGCCTTTATTGCCGTTCGATATAAAGCGTATGGCTTAGAAACAAGCAGATTGTCACCCAGAGACCAATGTCGGTAGTGTCTTTTCCCAGTTCTGACCATTATGCGGAGTATCCAATCATCTTTGCCGCCAACTCCTTCCTCAGCATGATCTATGCTCAGGGCGGCGGCTATAAGGCAATCAACGCGACAGCTTTTAAGCTCGCCGCAATCAGGCAGCCGCCGGCCATATTTGTCCAACCGGTTGGGTTAGACAAGACCTGGGTTGATTTGGACTTGAACGCGACCGCTGCTCAAGCACTCCAAACCATCTCTGAGGCGAAGAATGATGGCGTGGCCTTCCTAGCATTCCCAGAGCTCTGCTTTCCAGGCTACCCTGCGGTATGTAAAGATACACAAGATGGACGGACGAAGTATGTGGTGCAAGCACTGATCCATGGAAGGTAATCAACACGGCGTACACAGTTGACCAGATTGCTCAGTGCGTGAGCCGGTCCATGGCATTGGATGGACCTGAATTCGAGGCACTGGCTGCTGCATTCAAGGCGACTGGAACGTACGGCTCTTTCGGCTTCTCGGAACGTGACGGCGACGCTATATATGTGAGCCAGGCTCTTATCGGGCCCGACGGTGATCCGTCTGGCTTGACCGTCACGGCCACACAGCACGGTCGTATGGGCATGCTCGAATGTCGGGAACACTCCCATGTAGGTCTTGGATTGAACGATGTCCGGCATAACGCTGACAGGCCACGCAACATAGGCGACTATGACATTCCCAATGCTGGCTCAAATGGAGGACATTCACGTTGCTGCTTTTCCGTGAGCACTCCCCGTCCCCAAACGACCCCGCGCCTACTCTACCGCGCGAATACTGATTCCATGGTCTATCGAGCTATTGTCCCGACATGGGCAGCGATCGTCTTGCCTGGGAGTCGACCGACGTTGGACTCGCGTCGGCACGGGCGTACGCAACCAACAGCAATGCGGTAGTGTTAATGCCATGTGTCGGTGCTTCGGCTATTCTCCGCCATGGTGAACTAAACTTGTCAAAGTGGCCATACTACATGTAGATACTTGGGCCTATGGCCTTTTATCGTGACTTTCAGAGCTTCTGCCGTTGCTTACTTTCACTTCGGCTGGCCGACTTCTGGTTGAAGTGAGGTCTAAGTCGGCAGTTGCTATGACTTATTGGGTATCTGTAAGGCATTGAATCATTGAGATACGGCACAGGTCAGAGGTGCTTTTGAAGGGTTAAACGTACTGTGATTTCACTTTATCGGGTGAACTGGTCTAGGCTTCCTATGGCGGTCGAGGACGTTTAAATTACATAGACATGAAGATACTTAAGGGGATCAGAGTGAGCACTGAAGTAACAAAACATGGTTGACCCACTTCTTTTGCTCCTTTGACAATTGCACCCACTCTGATATATCTTTTGTCTCGGTAAGCGGAGGTTAATTAGCTACGTGAAGGGCGATCGTCATTGGTGGTCGGCCAAAACTTGACGGACTCCGAGTGCAGCCGGTACGCCGCTTTGCCTGGTAGGAACAACTACAACAGGCAGGGGTATGATTGCATCGACCCAATCCCAGCCACGGTATTTCTCAACCGGTTGTCCGTGATGAATCAAGTCATCGGCGCTCTCGGAGGCCGATGTGGGGTTGAGGTAGCAATCGACATATTGGTGGGGCGTGTACGTTACAACCCCGAGATATTTCCACAATCAATGCATTCAGATCATCGAACAAGTCTGTCTTCCCGGGTGCCACAAACTCAAGGTTCGGACGGCAGATATATAAGGACTCGGGTCGGCAGTTCTGGCAGTTCGTCCCGTCGCACGGCTCTGCTACCAATCCGAAACCGACATCATGATTCTACCAATCCACGCCTTAGAGTGCAAATCACTGCCGCCGTTTTGGTGGGTGATACCTTTTGCTGTATTTTCATTCTCTCTGTACCGTATCATCTGTGCCGTTCTGGATCCTATGAGACATGTGCCTGGCCCCTTTCTTGCGAGGTTTACTCGGCTGTGGTTGTTTCGCCAATACTGCCGCGCTGACTATGAGAAGACGGCCTTAAAGCTGCACAAGGCATATGGTATTCAAATCCCTAATTATTTTAAAGACGGTGTAATGGATTGCTAAGTATTCTTGCATCAAATGGCCAGGCCCTATTGTGCGGATAGCCCCTGGCCAATTCAGCATCGACAGTATTGACGCTGCCAGGACTATCTACGGCCACGGCAGCCATTTTGTCAAGGTATCTAACATATTTATACTTGATTTTTGAGTAGAGCCTTTGGTGACTAACTGACTTCTTCAGAGTGATTGGTACATTCCATGGGGCAGCCCCATCCAGAACAATCTCTTCAACGAGTTGGATCCGAAAGTCCACGCCGGCATGCGCCGACAAGTTGCCAGTGTCTATTCCATGTCTAGCATGGTCTCCTACGAACCCTACGTCGACGAGTGCACCGAAATATTTGTCCATCGCTTGTCCGAACTTTCTGGTCGGGGAAGCGTTATTGACCTGGCGCATTGGTTCCAGTGCTATGCTTTAGATGTCATTGGCAAGATTACGGTGAGAAGGACACTCAATAATGTGGCTGGCTTGATACTGATTATGTCATCTAGTTTTCGAAGCGTTTCGGGTGTCTTGACGCTGGAGAAGACGACAACGGAGTCATCAAGTCGCTAGACCAAATTCAGATACTCAGCACCATAGTCGGTATCTATCCGAGGCTTTTGCCCTTCTTGATCAACATCCTCAAGTTTCTCGGCTCAGGCGGAAAGCCAACAGGGGTTGTGTTCATGACTCAGTTTATAGAAGAAACAGTCGCGGCCAGCCGGATGGAAGAGAAGCCCAAAGAGGGGATTCAGGATTTCGTTTCTAAGCTTCTTCAAACACAGAGAGAGCGGCCGGGAACCATTGACGACGCGGCCCTTCGGGAGGCGGGCAGCATTAACATTGCCGCTGGATCGGATACCACATCGATAACGCTCAGTGCCATCATGTACTACCTCTCCAAATCCCCAAGGATATTGCAAAAGCTGCGGAAAGAACTGGATGACGGCGCGGCGGAGGGTTCAATTTCGAATCCAATCACCTTCAGGGAATCACAAGCATTGCCGTACCTCCAGGCTGTCATCAAGGAGAGCCTCAGAATGCACCCTGCTACCGGGCTCACCATGGCTCGGGTGGTGCCTGAGGGCGGCAGACACCTGGCTGGAAGCTTCTTTCCCGCAGGGGTAAGTGACTGATATAACCTCCTTACGTAGACGGCCGATGATACTGACATATCCGCAGAATGTAGTTGGCGTCAACGCTTGGGTCGCGCATCGCAACAAGGAGATTTTTGGCCACGATGCGGACGAGTTCCGACCGGAGCGATGGATCGACTCAAGCAAGGAGAAAAAAAGCGCCATGGAATCATATTTTTTCGCCGTAAGTGTACACCAAATGCGATGAGTCAAAGTTGGCCAACGAAACTGACACAATTCCAAGTTCGGTCAAGGCTCGCGCACCTGCATCGGCAAGAACATAAGCTTGTTGGAGGTGTCCAAGGTCATTCCCAGAATCGTACAGAATTTCGATTTGGAATTTGTGAAGGGGGGTGACTGGTCTTGTGCCAATTACTGGTTCGTGAAGCCTCGGGACTTTATGGTCATGGTGAAGAAGAGAGCATCACACTGAACTCCGTGACTGGGTTCCATTGCCCTGAATCTATGGCTTGCCAGAGGTGGTCAGAAAACACGTTTCCACAGATTCGTAAAACCTATCATAATCTTGTTCTCCAGCTTCTTGCTCATAACTCATATCCCAGACTGTCACAAACCGACCTGATTTCCTTCAAGCAAGAATTCATACAATTTGCGTTTGTCTGCTCCACCGGAGAGTGCGAAAGAGCGATTGCTGGCTTCCCATCAGCGTCGATTCTGAAAGGGCACGAGGCTCGTCACCAAGGGCGACTTAGATGTCCAGAAGCGGCATGTCCTTACAATGACGTTGAATTCCCTTCTCGACGACATCTACGTAATCATCAGCGCAAAGTACACCCAAAGGCGGAACCATCACTAGTCCCCAAGACATTACCGGTGCTAGAGAGACAACAGCAGCAAGAGCGTCAACAACAGCCGGTACAGAGTGCACCCAGACCTCACCTCATCGTTCAGCAGCAACAGATGTTGGCCCGGATCAGGGACCCGGAAATACCTCTAATGCCAGCACACAGGGTGATGATGGATACTATGGATCTCCCTCCTCCAGTACTCCAGCAGATCGGTAAACAGTTCCGCGCCCCTCCCGATGTTCGCAAATGGAAGGATCTCTGGGCCTGGCTCGAGCAAAATCCCGTTCAGCCTCAAGTCCAGGCACACCTTGAGAGAATCGAAAGGTCTCAGTTTGCTACGTACATGCAGAGACAGATGGAAAGGAGGAACCAAGACGCGCAAGCCCAAGCACGGGCGCAGCAGCAGCAGCAGCAACCTCAACACCAGCTGCCACAGAGCCCCCAGTACCCTCAACAGCAACAGCTAAACAGCATGCAGCCTAGTAACGCTGGCGTCAATGTGCAAGCTCCTGCTCAGTTGCCTAGTATACCAGACAGTATGATTCAGGTCACACCCGTCGACCTCATAAATGCCCGCAAGGCGAACCCTAAGATAGCGAGCCTGACGGACGACCAACTCCGTCAGTTCATCATCCAGCTCAGGCAACGTCAAATGGCTACCGCCAAGCAAACGGAAATACGTATGAGGATGCACCAGGGTGACCAGGGGCAGGCGGGCGCGCCAGTTCCCGCTCCTCGGCCTCAGCAACCCTCAATGGCACAAACCGGCGTTCCTCGGCCAGACCCCACGCCCACGCCGAAGCAGCCAAGCCCGCCGCCGGACCTGGCTCCTTACTATTACGCCCAAACTCAAAGCAACCCTAGGATGCGCCCCAGCGCTGATTATTAGAAACTGGGTGACGGTACAATGCGCTTCTTTTAGCAGTTGCATTGATCACTACTTATAGATACCTCAACTACGGATTTAGTTACTTAATAGGTCTTATAGCGGTAACGGAATTTACAGTTAGTACGGGAGGAGGTTCGGAGGGAGACACATGAAGGGCGCCGGAGCCTATCAGTATACAGTCTCGAGCCCATGAATAGCTTGCTAAAGAACGTGTTGCGGCTCAAGTCAATCATCCCGGGTCGTTCTTCTCAGCGTATGAGGCCCCGGATGTCATCTCTGCCTGGGCGGAATGGAAGCCATATCATGTATGCAAGCAAGACCAGCTATCGAAAACAGCCACGAGCTGTCCTGGCCTGTTTTTCTTTTCGGTGCGAGCTCTGCGGTGTTGTTCAATCATATCGGACCACCTACTCAAGTGAGAGTTCGAGCCAGCCAGTGACGATGGAACTACCATCAAGACCATGCTGTTTGGGCTCCCGACGCTGGAGAAGTGTCGAGCGACGGTGTTAGTCGGGCGGGGGAGGTCATGAGTAATTGTTCATGTAATTGCTGAGGTGTTCCACGACGACCATGCAAGAACGCGAACACCCTCCGCCTGAACGATTGGAGGAATAACATCCCTCATTCAAGTCTCGAGGCGGGGTCGCCCCCCCCCTAATTGCAGAGGCGTGCTCGTTCGCCCGTCCAATCGCGTTTAGTAGCCCTGTCGGGCCAAGACGCTACAGCTGATGTACTGAGAAACAAGAGAGATCAACCGTCGCTCAGGGAGAGGATGTGGCACGCCAGCTTGGGCAAGGTTGTGCGGCTGGGGAAGCAAGGCCCGTCTTCCACAACGGACGGGCAGCCCGCATCGCCGGAATCACTTGAGGCGGACACCACGTGCATGATGGATGGACGCCACAACGATAGCACCCAGGGGCAAAAGGTGGAAAGCGTGAAATCCCTCCAACGGCAAGGCGGATACGTGGGTTCTGGTACGGGTTCGGCCGAGACGTGTGGGAACGATGCCCCGATCGACGACGATGTAACCTTTTTCACACTGACCGGAGGCTCGTGGTCCGCGTCGCCTTTGAAAGGCGTTCAACGCATGCCGGCCGAGTGCGTCGATGGCAACGAGCAAGCCGCTCGACAGTATATAGATGTGCACGGTCAAGAGGAGGCCAAACGTCCGGATCACCTCGACCATCGGCCCTCTCAGTCACTGTCGCTAGCAAGATGAAGACCCTCCTGACCCTCGCCCTAGGGGCCTTCGTCGCCCTCCTGGCGCCCGTCTTGGGCGCCGAAGTGGTGCCCCGCGCGACCTTCAGCGAGGTCAAGGACTACGGGTCCAACCCGACGGGCACGGGCATGTGGCTCTACGTGCCGCGGAACCTGGCGGCGAAGCCGGCCGTCGTGGTCGGGCTCCACTGGTGCAGCGGCAGCGCGCAGGCCTACTACCAGGGCACGCACTGGGCGAGCAACGCGGAGAAGTACGGCTACATCGTCATCTACCCGCAGACGCCGTACCTGCGCAGCAACTGCTGGGACGTGTCGAGCAAGAAGACGCTGACGCACGGGGGCGGCGGCGTGAGCACCTCGATGGCCAACATGGTGAGCTTCGTGGTCGCGCAGTACGGCGCCGACGCGAGCCGCGTCTTTGCGACGGGCACCTCGTCGGGCGCCATGATGACGGTACGTCCCAGAACGATACGTGGGGGACAAAAGCTCTACACCGTTCCATGGGGAGATGTGGCGGTGCTGACGGAATGCTCGGAAACAGAACGTGCTCGCGGCGACGTACCCCGACGTCTTCGCGGCCGGCATCGCCTACGCGGGGGTCCCGGCCGGGTGCTTCGCGTCGGCGGACGAGAGCCCCGACTACTGGAACGGGACGTGCTCGTTGGGGCAGATCGTCTTGACGCAGCAGCAGTGGGCCGACGTCGCCAAGGCCATGTACCCCGGGTACGCCGGGGCGAGGCCCAAGATGCAGATCTACCACGGGTCACTGGACACCACGCTCTACGTGCAAAACTACTACGAGACGATCAAGCAGTGGACGGGCCTGTTCGGCTACTCGGCGACGCCGGTGTCGGAGACGGCCAACTATCCGCGCAGCCCGTACACCAAGTACGTGTTTGGGGAAAAGTTCGAGGTAGGTTTCGAGGTCCTCGGGGCACGAGATCAGGAGAGGAGGAGGCAGCTGACGGCGTGTTGCAGGCATTCCTGGGCAATGGCGTATCGCATTCGATCGACGTGTTTCCCGACGAGGATCTCAAGTGGTTCGGGTTTGTGGTGAGTCGGCCCGAGGAGTCAACGAGTTTTTTGTGTCTGGTCGGAGCGGGAGAAGCTGAATCCTGGATGGCAGACGCCGGTGAGCCCCTCGTCCTCGACGACGACTACGACGAGCCGCGCATCCACGACTCTGGCGGCCGGCACGACCACGACAACGAGAGCGACGACGACGACGACCTCGGCGGTCCCCGGATCGGGGACGGCGCCGCAGTGGGGCCAGTGCGGCGGTATCGGGTGGACGGGACCGACCACGGTGAGTCTTTTGCTATCCAGTGTTCGGGGTGTTGTTTGTTGGGAGGCCATGGATGCTGACTTTGTTGAACAGTGTGCGAGCCCGTTCAAGTGCAACACGGTCAACGACTGTAAGCGAAGAACTCATCCCCAATGACACGGACATGCACTGACGATGATCGAGGGTACTCGCAATGCCAATAGATGACGATGCAGAGAGTGATGGAGGCGCCGAGGCGTGGTCCGTGGGGGACGGAAAGGGGGGGAGGAGTGCAACGGGCAGACAAGGAGCGCGAATCTGTTTTCAGCAAGGGCGGCTCATCCTGAACCTCCCAAGCTTCGATATTTCCGATACATAAAACGAGCATGTCGTGAAGCTGCGGAGCCTGCGCGTCACTGTCCCCCTCTCCTACTGCCGCTCGCGGGGTGCCATGTAGGCCTGGCCGGGCCGGGCGATGCGATATGTTGAGGATGGGGTTCGCGACGGAATGCCGCAACCGGCTTTTCGGCAGGGACACTTGTGGCTTTTCTCTCCCTCTCTCGCGGGTACAGGCATGGCGTGGAAGAAACGGAGTGCGAGACTGCGACATGACCTCGCCCGTGAGACAAGACGCATTCCAGCGGGAGAAAGCGGAGACGTGTCTCGGGATCGGGATCGGGAGACTTGCGATGGTGTCTCATCGGGGACAGAAAGCGGAGACGAGACTGGCGGTGTTCTTGCAGCTCTCGGATCCTCTTGACGGCACGACGGCTAATTACTAACCATGTCTGCAATGAGCATTGACGAAGGAGGGGGTTGAGAGCCAAGGGGGACCGTGAGGCTCCATCGTGGGAAAATGTGCGCCCTCAGCTCCCTCCCCTCCCACGTGCGCCATTCCACGCGTCGGATTCCGGATTCGGCCGCTCGCCGTCCTTGTTTTGACGGGACAAATCACGTGACGACGAGTGGCGGGTTTTGTCGGGTTACCTTTCCATTCATCCTCGATGGGTTTCTGTCATGATTCGAATCTCGCTTCCGGCAAATACAACACTTCACAACTTGTTCTGAGAGCAAGGTCGGAGCCTTCTGGGTTTTCAGGGTCCCGCCGCCCCTCTCTCTCAACCCCGGCCGGTGGCGTCATGCCGCATTCCCGCTTGGCGAAGAGAAATTCGTTACGAAGAAGCGCGTCCTGGACCGACTTTGTGCGCCGTGGCTGGACCCACGGGAGAGGAGGGAATGGCGAAACGAAAACTTCCTGCAGAGGCTACGAGAGCCGTGACAACTGGGGGACAAAGGAAGATTGTTTGTCTAGGACATATTCCCCCAGGCTGACGAGTCTTCGGGACAAACCAGAGACAGTCTGCAAAAAAGGGTCATCTGATGTCTCGCCACCTTTGTCTTAGCAGAGCCTAGGGGCAATGCATAAACCAACATAAACAAACATGGGTACAGCACCTAAGCTACGTATTTGTACATATCTACTTTGTACGAGTTTGCACTGCGGTACGAGTACATGGCATTTACGCAGTAGCAATTCCCCAAATGTCCCGCCACCCCAGCAAGATCGGCCCAAGCCTCACCGCCATCCAACATCAAAACCCGCAAGTCCATGGGTGTCAAGGTGTCTACTACTAATGTATTGGGTTGTTGATTACCTAACTACATTGTACAATTATTACCTCAAAGCTTTTCTCCCGGCCCTCCTCTCACCACCCCCCCAGATATCCTCCGCCGCTAACCCGAAACCTGGCCCGTCCCTCTGTCCGTCTCTGCAACGGCGGTTCGAGCTTGCACAACTTCTCTCTGACGAGTGTCGACAACTCACCGCGCTTGCTCTGCGGACTGACGTATGGGGCACTACTACACGATGCACTCAGCACTCAGGCACCGTGACGCAGAGTCCCGTCCCCCCATGCATCCTGCGGTAGACCCGGTTCGGCCTAGCTCCCCGTCTTGCTGCGGGTATCCTTGTCTCTGCGTATTGTCTCTCGTCTGCCACACATACACACACACCGGCGTCCATCCATGATCCTCTGCCCCACCCCCGCGATAGATGAAGACTTGGCCACAACCCCCTTGGGCCTCCTCGTTTCCTGTGCCATCGCCCGTCTACACAAGTACCACCCTATCTTGTTTCTCTCTCTCTCTCTCTCTCTCCATATGCATGAATCCGCAGCGGGGAGGACCGCAAGCGGCTCGAGCTTGGTCAAATCGTGCCCCACAGACACGCACTCCAAAAAAAAAACACAACGTTGAAGCTTTTCAGGTTCTTCCCTACGGATATTGCAACTATATTGGCTTCATATCCCCCATCCCACGATCTCGTGACCATTGTTGCGACTTTGCCTTTGTAAACAGACTTTGCGGGACCGCTCCTAGCCGAGGCATCTGGAATACATCGTAGATTCTCTGTTTCGCCTCCCCCTCCCGTTCCCCCTCCTCCACCCGGCCCTCTTCTCGATCCAAATGAAACTTTCCTCCAAGCCCTACAGCTTATTCTAATCTGTTCTATTTTGGGCGGGCATCGTTGCTGTTATTGTTGTTATTGTTTCAGTCTCCAATAACCCCCAAATACCTCTCCCCTTACCCGAACACGCCCGCCATTGACTCTTCCACACGTCACAACTACCAGAGCATCGCGACCTCGAATCTCGCGCCCGTCATGTCCGACACAACACCCTCGTCCTCGGACGAGCGTCTTCGCACCGCCGTCATCGCGAACCACCTCCCTCCAGGCTACGGCGCCACCTTCTCCAACACCGACCTGACCCGGCAGACCTCCAACACCTCCAACCCGACGTCGCACCCCGCCGCCGCCGCCAACGGGAACGAGCACGACGACGCCGCCGAGGAAGAGGCCTCGTCCCTCCTCCTCCCCGGCGGAGACATCCACCGCGGCCTCTTCAAGATCTCGGCCCGCGAACAGAGCCTGAAGCGGGCCCAGACCTTCTCCCACCCGCGCCGCACCGAGTCGGACCACGACATCGACCTCCCCGCCGCCGAGATGCTCATGCCCCAGGGCTTCCGCCGCCAGTTCGTCATGCAGAAGCGCGGCTTCACCGCCGCCAACCTGCCCATCACGAGGAACTTTGTCGAGTTCCTCGACTTTTACGGCTCCTTCGCCGGCGAGGACCTGGCCGACTCGGACGAGGAGGCCATCGAGACGGACGACGAGGGCGACGGCCGCGACGACGAGGACCCGCGTCGCCGCCGCGGCCGCGACGACACCCGCGGGACGGCGGCGGGCGAGAGCCGACCCCTCCTCGGGCGGAAGCGGTCCTCCCGGTTCGCCCGCAAGGCCGGCGACGCCTCGACGACAAAGACCTTCTTCACCACGCTCAAGGCCTTCATCGGCACGGGCATCATGTTCCTCCCAAAGGCCTTCAAGAACGGCGGCATCCTCTTCTCCTCCGTCACCATGCTCGTCGTCGCCGCCGTCTCCATGGCCGCCTTCCACCTCCTGCTGCGGTGCCGCGCCCGCTACGGCGGCGGCTACGGCGACCTCGGCAACGACATCTCGGGCCCGCGCCTGCGCTCCCTCATCCTCGCCTCCATCACCCTGTCCCAGATCGGCTTCGTCTGCACCGGCCTCGTCTTCGTCGCCGACAACTGGTTCTCCTTCCTCCAGGCCGTCACCGGCGGCGCCAACCCCCTCGGCTCCACCGCCCTCATCGCCCTGCAGGCCCTCGTCATCGTGCCCCTCGCCTTCATCCGCAACATCTCCAAGCTCGGCCCGGCCGCCCTGGTCGCCGACGTCTTCATCGTCGTCGGCGTCGTCTACATCTGGTGGTACGACGTCTCCGCCCTCGCCGCCCGCGGCGTCGACCCCTCCGTCAGGCTCTTCAACCCCTCCTCCTACACCCTCACCATCGGCGCCTCCATCTTCACCTTTGAGGGCATCGGCCTCATCATCCCCATCCAGGCCAGCATGAAGAGGCCCGAGCGCTTCGAGCCCCTGCTGGCCGCCGTCATGCTCCTCATCACCTGCGTCTTCACCTCCGTCGGCGCCCTCTGCTACGCCACCTTTGGCGACCGCACAAAGATCGAAATCATCGACAACTACCCGCAGGACAGCCGCCTCGTCAACGCCGTCCAGTTCATGTACGCCCTCGCCGTCCTCGTCGGCAACCCCGTCCAGCTGTTCCCCGCCATGCGCATCCTCGAGGGCAACATCTTCGGCCACCGCTCCGGCAAGAAGGACCTCTTGACCAAGTGGAAGAAGAACGCCTTCCGCACCGCCCTCGTCGCCCTGTGCATCGCCGTCTCCGTCGCCGGCTCCGCCAACCTCGACCGCTTCGTCGCCCTCATCGGCTCCTTCGCCTGCGTGCCCCTCGTCTACATCTACCCGCCCTACCTGCACTACAAGGGCGTCGCCGAGACGAGGACGCAAAAGGCTTGCGACGTCGCCCTCATGGCCCTCGGCCTCGTGGGCATGGTGTATACGACGGCCATCACTCTGGCGACCAGCTTCCTGTAGAACTTTAGAGAAAAGAGCATTATACCTGTTTATAGTAGGAAGGGAATCGTGTATTAGTGATGAAAAATATGGCCTTTTTCTTTTTTTTTCATGTTCTTATAGAAAAAAATACACAAAATGGAAGACTTCCATGACCATCATTCATGGACCCAGGCTTCGTCATCTAGAACCGAGTGAACCCCCCGTTATCTCCCCCCCCCCCTTTCAGTCCAGCATCACTCCTCTCGCCATCTGACGGCCCAGTCCCCCTTGGCGTAACTCGGCTCGACGACCTTTCCCTGCATCACGGCCTCGCACTTCCTCCGCTCTTCCTTGCCGTCCACGAGGAACCCAAAGACGACGCCGCGGCGCGCCGCGCACCGCACCATCTCCCGCTCGTGCGCCCTCCTCTGCCCCTCGGCCCGCTTCTCGCGCATCTCGTCCGTCTCCCCGATCCGCTCCGCCCGCCCCTTCTCCCCGCCCACGCTGCCGTTGACCTGGCTCTGCGCCTGCGGCGGCCTCACCCGCGTCCCGCTGCGCACCGAGAGGCTGGCCTGCACGCCGGGGTCGAGCTCCGCCGACCTCGTGCGCCCCAGCCCGAGCATCTCGTCAATCACCTCCTCGCCCGGGTCCTCCGAGGCGTCGCGCTCGTCGCCGGGGCCGCCTCCGCGGGCGTCCGCGGCCCCGTCGTCCGAGTCGTCCGGGTTCGCCCCCCCTCGGATCACCCTCGAGGCGCGGTTCTTCTTCCGCCCGTAGACCTTGTCCGGGTCCTGCCTGTCGCCAAAGACCCTGCTCTCGACCAGGTCGCACGGCACGAGGGTGCGGGTGTCGCCCTTGACCCTCTTGGTCTTGGCGCCGTCGACCGCCGCCTCCTCCTCGCCCTGCAGGAACCGCACAAAGGCCTGCTCGATCTCCCTGTCCAGCCGGCCGGGCTTCTGGCCGCGGCAGCGGGAAGAGCAGTACTTTGCTTCGGGCTTCGCCTCGGCCGACTTTGATGCTTTGGCCGCCGCCGCCGTCGACTTGCGGCTCGAGATGACGCGGCCGCACGTGCGGCAGTAGGGCGTCGCGTCGCCGTTGGGTAGGAGGTAGAACGGCGCCGGCGTCGCCTGGGATTTGGAGGGCCGGGACCAAGAGTCCATCCAGCTCATCGCGGTGGTGTGAAGGGGCGTTTCCCGCGGGAGGCGGCGTGGGTGGAGGTGGATCGAGTGCGCGGCGAGGACGCTTCGGATGCTTCGGCCGATTGCTCTAACAGGATGGAGAAGAGGCCGTGGTCGGTGTAGCATCTGGGGGCTGGAGATGGGGATTTGAGAGTTGGGCGCGGTGCTGCTGTGTGTGCACAAATAAAGGGAGGAGAGTTCCGAGGCCGAAAGGTTGTCGATCAATCGGGGACCCGAACTACGTCATCGATGCCATGTTATCGATTCTTTATTGCCCATGTCTTGCGTCAGAGAATACGGATCATGCCCGCAGTGAGTGAGACACACTTAATGTCCGAAACGCAGTCCTTTGGCTGCTGAGTGGGAACTGGCAAGACTCAAAGAGAAGATGGCTTCTACAATGACAGGTTCATGAGTTGGGATTCCTTGATTACTTTGGTGTTGGTCTTGAGGGGGTTACAAGACGCCCTCAAAAGGTGAGCTCAACGACAACTTGATGAACAATGAAGAATTCGGCAAAGCGCCGGCCCGAAACATGAAATAATCCAGATAGAGTCCCTCCCTCGCCTTCTATAGTCAATGGTAAATGTTCATCTTGACTTACATCTCGACCAATGCAATCAGACTCGGGTAATATCAACCGTCACTACTCTTGTTCTTTTTCCAACTTTGTTATCAAATCTGACCTCTCGAACATTCCTCCCATTGTTTTCCTCCCATTGTTTTCCTCCTGTTTGAAACACAAGGGCTTCGTCATGGGAGCCTGCTCGTCTCCCTTCTGCCCATTCCTCAAGCACGTCGGTAACGGTCGGCTTCCGCTCCAAGACATGGCCAGCATCTAACCCCCACGGTGATTTGCTTAGTCCCTGCCGAACTACGAGTGTAAGTGTTCATCGAGGAATTATTGTACGGGGTTTCATTTGACCGCGAGCAAAAGGAGTCTCAATTCTGTCTTGAGTAGCTACGGATTGCGTCGCCTGGATGACTTCAATCTTCCATCCTGCCGAAAGCCCTGTTTATAAGATCGCCTTTTCCAAAGACCGTATCTCTCAAGAGCTCCCGTTGGTCCCATTGCTACCTTTGGTCCCATTGCTGCCGTTGGCACCGTTCAAGAGCTTCTCCTTGCGCTTCTGAAGCAGGTAGTAGTACTGACCCAGGTCTATGGGCTTGTTGGGCTGCACATCCCCTTCAAAGTTCCCCTTTCCGTGCCCGTCAAAGTGAACCTTCCAGGCTGGCGAGGTTTTAGCATTGGAGACACGTGTTCCGAGGACAAAAGGTACTTACTGCTGGCATCGAAGCCCAGGTAGGACCAGCTGTCGTTGAGGTAGGCCTTCTCCGTACCGACACGAATCGTCTTGACCAGGCCCATCTGTCCCGGGGCGGGGCGCAGCTGCTTGAGATCGGCCACGAGCTTCACGAGGCCGACGATGAAGGTCGTCGCAATGTCCTTGGCCAGACACTCGTGCTGGCCGTAGCTGAAAGCCGACACGGGGTCCGACTTGCGGTGCGCATCGAACTTGTCGGGGTTCGCCACCTCCTTGGGGTTGCGGCCGGCCTCACCCTGAAATCACAACTGTTAATTCCATGGCCCTTGAAGATTTCTACAGGCCGCTGGAGAAGGGGGGAGGGACTTACCAGAAGCATGACGACGACATTGCCGGGCTGGACCGGCTTCCCATCAACCTCGGCCGCCGCCGTGGCCACCCGGACGTTGCGCTGGGAGCTCGTCAGGCGCTGCGCCTCCTTGACGTATGCGTGCATTCCGGCATCGTCCTTCTTCTGCGCAAGGGTCTGCACCTCGGCCCAGATAGAGGCGTTCTCGCGACGCATGAAGTACTCCATGACTTCGTAGAACTGTGTTGCGTGTGCGTACGCACAGGTCAGCCTCGAAGCACGAAAACAGAGTTGGGCAGGCAGCCGAATCATCCGCGGGTGTGTGTACTCACAGCCGTCACCGGGGCACCGACGCCTCCAAATGCAGTAAGCCACATGTTGTCGACAACCTGCTCGGCAGAGTTGCCCTGGGCCAACAGCTCGTCGACGAGCTTGTAGCCGCAGGAACGCAGCGAGTCCTTCTTGAGGTTGGCCTTGCGGCCGACGACGCTGGAAATCGTCGACGCGATGCCGAAGCCCAACCCCCGCCCGACGACGACCTCGTTGACGATCCCGCGGGTCGAGTCGATGATGGCCTCCACGCTCTCCCTCGCCCGGCGCCGGCGGTTCCAGGCCTGGGCCGGGTCGTTGTTGTTGACGCCCCAGACGCGGATGTTGAGCAGGTGACGGTAGAGGTCGGCGGCGCTGAGCGTGCCGTTGGGGTTCTCGTCGGTGCGCAGGTCAAAGTAGAAAAGGTCCGCGAGGAGCTGCGCGTTGAGCGGGATGGCGACGTCGCGGATCAGATCCATCTGGCAGAGGCCCTCCTTCATCTTGAACGTCTCCTTCTCGATCAGCTTCGCGCCCACGCGGTCGATGAACTCGTGGACGGCCTCGTGCAGGTTGGGGATCTTGCCCAGCGCCTTGGTGATGCTGACGCGGTGCTGGTGGTTCTTGGGCCCGTCGCCCGCGAGCATGAACCAGCTGATGTCCTTCTTGGTGCCCGTGAACAGGTCGCTCAGGGGCCGGAGCCACGGCACGACAAACTGCTTGGGGTTGCCGAGGACCTGCTTGATGGCGACGCTGGTCGCCACGACGACAGCCTTCGGGGGCGGCTTGGGGTCGTCCGACGTGTACAGGTGGAGGGTGCCGAGCTCCTTGGCGATGGACTGGTTCGCCTTCTTGGTGTACATGGGCTGCATGACGGCCACCGAGTTGTACGGGAACCAGCCCGGGAGACCGCGCTGGATGAGCTTGTAGAGCATCGAGCCCCCGAGCGTCTTGTAGTCTTGCTGGACCTCGTTGTAGCCCCACGCCGTCAGGTTCGAGACGGTGTAGTCGAGGGTGTTGAACCTGTCCGACCGCACGAGCGTGACCGCGTCGGACAGCACGGCTCGGCCCACAGAGTACGTCGGGCAGATGCCGCTACCCGCGTTCCTGACGGGCTTGATATCCTCAATCATGAGGCCGGGGTACAGCTCGACCATGTCGGGGTCCGTGTACAGCTTCTCAAGCAGGTTGGCAATCTCCGGGTCCGAGTTGATCTCGCTGAACTTGCTGTACGTCTTGAGGCCGAAAAAGGCCCTGAACTCGTTCAACGAGCTGACCTGCCACTTGCGGGCCTGGTTGATGCCGAGTATCTCGACGATCTTGAGAGCCTTGGGGACCATGCGCGCGCCGAAGCAGCCCGCAGGGTCGTCCATGGACTCCTTCAGGACGCGCACGAGATCCTCGTCCTTGAACCTGCCGTCCGCCTGGCGCTCCAGGTCGTCAAACGTACGGACGCTGGGGTCCTTGGGGATGCTCTGCTCAAAGGTCATCAGGGCCTGGCCGAGCTCAGCCATGCCGACGTTCTGCAGGTCCTCCGGCTTGCGGTTCGGGAAGAGCTTGGCGAAGAAGTTGTCGATCCAGCGCTCGTCCTTCTTGGAGATGCACGAGTGGAAGCGGTACAGCAGGTTGAACTCGACGCTGACCTGGTTGCCGACGCCACGGGGCACGCCCTCGCCGTCAAACTGCTTGCCAATCTCGACGCGGGGGTCGAGGGTCCAGTCGCTCTTGGTGTGATGCGTGTTGGTGATGGCGCGCAGGTAGTCGTGCAGGGAGATGTTGATGTACAGGCCGCCGACGATCAGACGCGCCGTGTTGAAAAGGTCGTGGTCCTGCTTGGCCACAGCCTTGGCCCTGTCTTCGGGGCTGGCATCCGCAGGGCACTGCAGAGTGAACCGTCCGTTTTCGTTGATCTTGAGGAGAATGTCGCAGACGTAGTTGTGGAAACGGTTGTAGAGAACGAGCATGGCGTTGACGCCAGCAGGTTGCCCGAGGAGACGTCTCTCGTGGAAAGTATCCGGCTTAAGCATGCCCTCCTTCATGGTACGGATCTCCAGCTGGTCCTTGAGCGAAGACCCGTACAGCGGGGCAAGATCGAGGTACGACGACGTGTCGGACTTGTTCATGTCTGTCCGGTTGGTCCGGAAGATGTCGTGGATGATGATGGACGCATGATAGAAGAGCATGGAGGATATCCCAGCGGGGTTCTCCTTGAAGGTGCTATCGTCTCTGGCCATCAGGAGGTCAAAAAGGAGGCCCGGGTCGGGCTTCACACCGTGGAGTCTCTTGGTGGTCCTGACCGTCTTGGCGTAGGGAGTGCCGGCTTTGCCCAAGTTGGGCTCGAGGATGTTGTTGTAGCTCCCATCCGGCATCCTGTAGTGGTGCAGTCCATCGGGTGCGCGAGGCACCTGCTCACGTAGGATGATGTCGCTGTCAGGGGCCTTGAACTCGATCGAGTCCTCGGGCTGATGCTTGTCTTTCGATGTTGACTCCTTGGAGTCGACAACCTCGTACTTGACATCACCGCCAACATAGCTCAGTGGCGGATGCTGGAGGGTACCCCAGAGCTTGTCAATGAGCTTGTTGGTCAGCTGTACCCTGGTCTCCGATGTGGAGGGGAGGGACGTCAAGATCCCAATCAATATCTCAGTTGTTCTGGCCGACGTTAGAGTTTGACCAAAGACACATGTGGCGACACCATCACTTACCCCTTCTTGTCATCGAGAGGCTCGCCTTTCTGGAGCAGCTCCTTGACGAGGCCAGCGAGCTCTGCTGGAGATGTTTGACTCCGCAAGCCTACATAGTCTTTCAGGAGATCTGTAGCGACCTTTGTCGGGTCAGAGAAGAAGCTGGCTGAACTCTTTCTGACGTCTCCATACGTCTCCCCAGCCATGAACTTCTGGTCGAAAGACATGGCTTCTCATAAGCAGTCAAATTTCAGGTATAAAAAAATTGTAGAGTTGAGAGCTGTGATGAACCTGACTCTCTCATATGTTGTCATCCTCCCGCAAACTTGCCAGACATGTTGGCCACCTTATACGAAAGAAATGTTCAACCCTCCCAGTGCTGCGTCCCCCAACCATCTCAACAATAACCACGGCATGTGCCCTCATTCCCTGGCTTTTCGAATAACCCCTCACTTCTTGATCTGCATGCCGATGGCGTTTAATGCCGCAGACGATCGTGACATCGCCTTGGCCGGGCACAGGAGGCTTTTTCGATGCAAAACCCTTTGGCGTTCGGTACAAGGTAGGAAAGCCACTTTGTAAACGCCCGGCGAAAATTGTTACCCAAAGCAACCAGGAGAATCATGGCAATGAATCGTGGCTCCAGCCAAAAGGAATATGATTCACCTCCAGGCTCCCGCACTGACCGGAGACATGCAGATGGCGGTGTCTCATAGTGAGGGGGGAGCAGACGAAAAAGCCGGCATGTCATGTTGAAGCTCATGTTCTACCCAGACATGTAGCCAAGACGATCTTTCGCGAAGTCTGATGTAGCACAACATCAAGAAGCTCTTATACTTGCCGCGGTAAAATCTGCAGTTAGAAGCCGACAAGGCATACGCTGCTACCGTTCCCGAATATATTCGGCCAATTGCGCAGCGCCATGTCATTCAAATGCCAGTCGGGCCGAGGGAAGGGAGATAAATCCATTAATTACTGCTCGATTCATGCAACCCAACCAGGCACTACGAAGCTCTCAACGTTCCCCAGACGGGCCGCACCGCCTGCAGGAGATGGATAGCTTCGAATCACCAGGCGTTTGATTGGTGCTCGGGATTGCCGGCATGTCAGATCTTTTTAGTTGCCGTCGACTGGCATGTTGCACGGCGGTGTATCCAAGACATTACATGTGAGCGGACCTATCCCCTAAGGATGCGTGAGACATCCCATGTCTTCCCCGCAGACTCGCGAGCTCAGCTCTGGTGTGTGTATCTGCCTCCTTGCCATCATTCAGTCATTGCAACCGTAGCTGATCGCCCTTGGTAGTCCCAAAGTGTAAATGCAGGGCGTTGCGGCTGAGTGTGATTCGAAAAATATGTCGGAAACAAGACAAGCGCATACCGCTGATCGCAACTGACCATGGCCTGCTGGTTGATAATGAAAGTCCGGCTTAACCAGCACCCCTGGGTACCAATGAGAACTGCAGACTCAGTCCGTGTTGGCGCCAAGGTTCACAGCCATCAAATGATGGGATGTTGCGAGCCTTGGCTGAACTTACCGTACGAACATAATCTACTGCACCCGTTGGCCGACGCAACATGTTGATGTAACGTTCTAGCATGACTGTTCTTGTCCAACATATGACACCAACTTTACGAGCGGCATGTGCCGTCGACTTGTCTAAACGCGGCGTCAATACACAAACTGGGTTACGACATATGGCTGCAGCTGTCCCTCTAGAGAACGATCCGAGGCTGACGCGATTGCATCCCTTTGCTTCGGGCGCCAGAAGGCAGTTTGGGAATGATTGACGTTCTCCAGTTTTATGTCTTAGTCGTGGAATAAGTAAGGAGAACTTTGCCGTGCCAGGCTCCGTTGCAGTGACACGACCGCCGGGCTGACGTATAATTATGTGCGGAGGTCCGGCAGTGATAGCTCAGTAATTCACACAAGCCCCCAGATATACCGAGTTTGTCGACCTCTTTAAAGGCAAATAATCTTCTTGGTACGACAGGTCATTGACGGCTTCATTCCTCAGTCTTACCCTTCACACACGTTCTCGAGATTGTTGTCATCTTCGCTACGATGCCCTCTGCTCTGAACAACGGTGATCAAGCGACAGAACAAAGTTCTGCTCCCAAGAAACTTGTTCTCTGTTTCGATGGGACAGGAAACACTTTCACCGGGTCCAACTCCGACACCAATGTGGTGAAGATACTCAGCAAGTTGGACCGCAATGATCCGAACCAGTATCACTACTACCAAAGTAAGCATCTTCGGGAGTGAGTGAATTCTTCGACGCGTCAATCATTAACGCCTCGCCTCTCGTCAGCTGGAATCGGCACGTATGACATCAACGATGAATCCGTCAACAAAAGCTGGTTCGGCGAGATGCGAAGCTCCGTCTCCCAAACCATTGATCAGGGAATCGGCATGACCTTTGACGCTCATGTCCTTGCCGGCTATCGCTTCCTCATGCGTTACTACAACTCTGTGAGTGTGGTTACTCATCACAGCGAGTGACAGCTACTGAAGGATCAATCTCCAGGGTGACAAGATCTACATGTTCGGTTTCAGCCGCGGCGCTTTCACGGCCAAGTTCCTCGCGCGCATGATTCACACCGTGGGCCTGCTATGCAAAGGCAACGAAGAGATGGTGCCTTTCGCCTACCGTCTCTATCAGCGCTACCTGGCGGGCGAGGTTGAAGATTTCATCCTCGCACACCCCAAGAAGTCCAAGAGACACGAGGGCGAAGCCTCAAAGGGTGCGCCCGGTAGTAACGACCCGGCCCCGGGCATGGGGGACGACGTACACTTGACGCATGATGGCCATGAAGAGGGCGAAGACCCGGTGGCCCACGGACACAAATACCAAGTCGCTCGAGACGAGATTGAAGCGTTCAGTGACACGTTTTGCCGCAAGGAGACGACGATGCACTGCGGACAGAAGGAAGAGTCCAACATCAAGGTCTTTTTCCTCGGCATCTGGGATTGCGTCAACTCCGTCGCCGTCTTGGAGCGAAAGACCCCAGTCCCGGTGCCCGTCGTGGGCACGGCACATCACATCCGACACGCCGTTGCCGTCGACGAGCGCCGTGTAAAGTTCAAGGCGGCACTCCTCGCCCAAGACATCCGAGATTCGGATCACGACCACGAGGACATCAGGGAGGTCTGGTTCCCGGGCTGCCACGGAGACGTCGGGGGCGGTTGGCCCGCTTCCGACGACAACCCCCTCGATGTCCGGGGCGAGATGACCTTCTGGCAGAAGGTCAAGAACTTCTGGGTGAGCCGCACGAACAAGACGCCAAGCAGGGCTCTGGGACACGACCGTTTGCAGATGAGCGACGTCCCGCTCGCTTGGATGATTCGCGAGGTCGAGCTTGTCGGCGAGCAAGATCCATCAGCGGCTCTAAAGTGGCGCGAGAACGCACACGCGTTCAAGGCTCGTTTTGCCAAGAGGAAGCAGCAGGCTCTCAAAGGCGTGATCCACGATTCTCTCGCCTTTGGCTGCGGCACAGGGTTCTTCACGGTGCTGCTTTGGAAGTTCATGGGTAAGGAGTTCTCCCCGCCTGCGTCGCATCAACCGTTCCTGTTGTCGATACTGACTTGAACCCCCCCGACAGAATGGCTTCCTTTCATCACCCGCTGGGAGCTCGAGGACAGCGGGTGGGAGAATGTCCGCTGGCCTTTGAACAAGGGGCATACTCGCGACATCCCCAAGGACGCAGTCCTTCACGAGTCTTTGCTCTGGCGCTTGAAGAACGACCCCACGTATTGCCCTGGCAATAATCACGGCGGTCGGCTGCCACCTTGTCTGAAGCACAAAGACTCGGTTGCCGAATGCCAGCCGGAAAAACACCACGAGGAAGAAGAGCATTGTGAACATAAGACGTTCAAAATCCTCAGGTCTGCATCTGATCTCCATCGCGAGGGACACGGGTCATCTGTGTCATGATCGCTCGGTAGAGGACGGGTGTGCAGGGTGTGCAGACGGAAGCTCAGTTGCATGTATCAAGTGTTGACTTGATGTTTACAGTCAGGCGTCCCAACATACCATGGCATGCATCTGCCTCTTGTCCTGACACATTTTCCGCGGTAATCTGAACCAGAGTTTTGCCGATCGTGGTTACATCGAGCCTACAAGCACCGTAACTCGTCGTGTTCAGGATAGGACAACATCTTTACTTGTGGCAATATGTATGATAACCTTTCGTGGGGAAGAAGCTTATCAGCGAATTACGCCCATGGAGTCTTCACTAGGAACAAAAAGGAGGGGGGTTCGTGTTTCCTTTGTGCATGCACGCTTGGGGCTTGGCCTAATAAAGCCACCGGTTGGTTTCCCGGCCCCTTCATCATTATGGATTTCATCGAGGGTACCTCGGCTTCGAGAAATCTTCCAGTTAGTCCTATTTATTCGAATTAAACTACCGAATCCCGTTGTTATGATTTCTCGGAGCGAATTGTGAATCCATCAAGGCGAGTCCCGACATGCCCCAAAACGGATGATATTCCTCCCATGTACGGACAAACTCAACTGCCGGTCGACAAAGCCCAGGAAACCTATTGTTCGAAATCTGATAGCTTAGCGTGTTTTTATTTGTAAACATAGTTGCGTTGTACACGTTTTGCCTCAACATGCAACGCGTGGAGGCATGCCCTACGGGACTCTTGACTTCCCGATCTTGAAATGAAAAGAGGCGCGTCGAAGAAGCTGGCGAGGCAGCGCGGCGCGGATTGGCCTGTTTGCAAACTTTGTCGAAACCCGGGGTCAAAATCCGTGAGCCAAAGCTCAGTGATGCATACCCGTCGGCGCAACATGACGGCAACCTTTGCCGTGGGCCGCAGACAAGACGAACTCAAAAGGATCAGTGCTCTTGACAGACGCACGCCGTCGTCGGACCGCGGAGCTCAGGTGAGGATCAAAAGGGTCCAGTCAGCTGGATTTTCCAACGCACGTCTCTTATTAAATCGAACGGCATAGTGGCGGAGCTTGATGTTCGGCATTGAAGTGATGATTTGTGACGGGCAAAGCGTTGGCATCCGGTTCAACCGCCTCTCATGCGAAGATCAAATTATACGAAATGTATTGAACGCTGAGCTATTCCAATTTGATTGCTCACTGGTATGACTATGATCTGACTTGGTCTACAGCACCCTCACGGGCCTCGCCACCTCGAAGCATGAAAGCTGGATGATATAATGAGTCCGCGGACGCCAGTATGTTCGATGAGGCACTACGAAATCAACAGTTTGCGCACAGAGCTCCTGGGCCCTACGCCTTGAGGCCCAAGTCACCAGTCCTCCGCCGGATTTCAATGTTGGCCTTGGGGTCGACCTCGAGCGCGAAGCCAAAGCTGACGGGCTTGGGCTGAACCTCCGCTGCCAATCGCCAGTCGTACTTGAGGAGGAGGTGGCAGAGGATGATCTTGACCTCGTTGGCGGCGAAGAAGCGGCCGGGGCAGGCATGGTGGCCGTGACCGAATCCGAGGTGTTCAGGCGAGGTACTGACAAAGTGGGCGGCCCCGTCGTTGCCAGCCCCGAGAGACTCGCGCATGCGGAGGTAACGGTGTCCGTCGAAGCGGCTGGGGTCGAGGTAGACGGAGGGATCTTGCATTCGCTGGCAGCTGACGGCAATACGGCTGCCCTCAGGGAGTTCCAAGCCGTTAGAGAGGGTCGTGGTCTTGGTAACCTCGCGGTGCATGGCGACTAAATGGATCTTCACGTCAGCATCTTACCGTACAGGCAGGCAATGAGACGGGAGGGATATTGCTTACCAATGCCAATGGGGTGAAGGCGCTGGGTTTCTTTGCAGAAGGAATCGAGGAGGCGCATCTTGTAGAGACCCATGCGAGACCAGCCGTCGGTGCGGATGACGTCGGTAATCTCCTTGCGCAGCGGCTCAAAGTAATCGGGGTACCGGGCGAGGTCGAGCATGACTTGCGTGATCAGGTCAGAGGTGGTGTGGAGAGCGGCGAAAGACAGGCCAAGCTGCATCATGGCAGGGTCAGAGCTGGCGTCCTCGGACGACTCCTCGCACCACTCGATGCAGTCGTTGTACTCGGGCTCTTCCTCGCCGCGGTCCAGAGCGGCCTTCTTCTCCCGGCGGCGCTCCTCGACGATGGGGTTGATGATCTCCCTGGCCTCCTTCACCTGGGCTTGGAGGCTGCGGCTGAAGGGGCTGATGTGGTGGACGATGCTACGGAGCGACTTGGGGAAGAACCGAAGGATCTCGGAGGCCAGGAAGCTTGTTCTCGCGTACTCGGAGGTGATTTTCAACCAGGCCGGGTTGCGGCAAAGCTTCTCGCCGCCAAAGACACGTGTGGACACTCGCGATACTACTTCGAGCATCTTGGCCTTGATCGCAACAGTCTGCCAGTCTGCGTCGGGGTTAGTCAGACCTGCCCATGCTACCGTTGTGCCTCACTTACCCTCCTCCTCGCCAAAGGTGTCACTCAGAGAGCGTGTCGTCTCATCGGAAATGGGAGCCGTGAGTTTGGCTGGGATTGTGTTAGCAGACGCGTTCATGTAACTGGATGGAGGCGATGGCCACATACAGAGGAATTGAGTCAGTCTCGTGCGGATGACGAATTTGAGAACCTCTTTTTGCGGGTTGGCTTCTTTCAATGGCTCGAAACCAGGCAGGTATGCGTGGAAGTTCTAAAGTTCGCAGTTTATATAAGCAACGTGTTCATCTCGCAATGTGGACTCTGTGAGAAAAGCCTAACCTTGTCCAGAACGCGGTCGAGACTGAGGTCTTCATGGTTGCGGATCTCGTTGGCGAAGGGTACCGCGGGGAGGATCGTCACGTCCCCGACATCCGTGAGGAGCTGGTAAGGCTCATTGGGGCTTGCTTTGGTCCTCTCCTCCACGATGTGACGGGCGTGGAAAACGAAATCCCATTTCACCTTCAACCAGGCGAAATCCCACTTCTGCCGCGGATTCAGGATGGGAAGATCAGTGTGAGGCGTCTGGTCCGACTGCTGGATGGAGAAGTAAAAGACGAACAACAAGAAGGCTGTGATGAAATAAGGCACAGGCTTCTCCAGAGGGCTGGGGAACGCCTGCAGGGACTCGAGAGGGCCCCAGGACGACTGGTTAGAATAAGAATCGTTGGCGGTGGCCATGGTCGTTGGAGATGCACCGGTCACACGTGGAAGTAGCTCTTTGCTAACAGTCTAGCGTGTTGAAGGTGGGAAGACTTTGAGGGATAGAACAAGTCCGGAAGAACTAAAAGGAGGGAACGCTGGAAGAAAAGGGAAGCCGGCGAGCGGACAACGCGTCCGTCGTTCGCGCGCAGACTGGGACGGACATATCTTGCGTCTTGCCTGCGAAACGTCCATCGGAGCAGAGAGACGAGCTCGAGAGCTTGGGGCGCTGTGCTCACGCCTGCTACTGGCACGACGGCTGACGGGCGTTGTTTGGGTTTCAAGGGACATGCAGTCGCACAGCCCACTAGAGTCTGTGGTCGTTGATTCGGCGCATGGACTACGTATGTTCTCGGACGATCTCAACGCAGATCCCATGCGTCAAGCTCCAGGAATCACGGCGGAGGCAGGCAGTCTGGATCTTGGCCGAAGATGCAGTAGATGTGACGAGTGACACGTACCGGGGGGCTTTTGGGGGAGATGCGACCGGCCTATGGTGCTTGATGTATTAAGTGTTGGGATAGGACACTGGTGTTTTTGCCGCAGACAGTCTGCAGGTCTGCAGGGGGAACAAACAACGGGGGCCGAGCCCCGTTTGGCACAAGCGGAACCAGACCGGGCCTGGGATAGTAGTGCAGCAAGTCAAGAATAAGGACTCCGGGGTGGTGTCCGGAGCTTGCAAGACATCTTGTTGTCGCTTCGGCGTTGGGATGGGGTCAATCTTCGGTATTTATGGGCAAGCGATGTCTGCATCTACGACCGCGTTGATCAGGTTGGACCAAGTCACCATTCGCAGCCTACATCTCACTTCCTCTTTCTTATCTTTCCATGCCTTGGTTGCCTTGTTCAGATTGACTCTACTGTAGTATAAGCCCGAGTCCGTTAAAAAGTGGTCTATGTTTAAGTTGGCCGCACTTCACCCCTAACCCTTGCATTTCATTATGAGAACCGAAGTTTGCCGGCTATTTTCCATTGGGTGATTATAGTTCTGGATCTTCGATTTTATCCCGGGTGCGTCTCCTTACCTTGACGGCGCGTACAGTCAATCCAGATGCATTGGGGCTAGTCGCGTTACCATTGACTGATACCATACCAACAAGTGCCGGTGGTGCCACGGCTGCGCAAGATTGACCGGGGAAGCTTGGTGGTTTACGAAGAGATGATCCAATAGAAAACCAAACTAGGAAGAGTGGATACATAGCTATGACCGAACTGGTTCATTCTTACTTCTGGACACCGATGGGAAGCGATAGGTTGTGGCATGGGCACCTATTGTAACTACTCTAATAGACCAGTAGACCAATTCTTGTAATAGGTTCGTAGCAATTATTACAGCAACTGGCCATCAGAGTCATTGGAAGGTTGCCAACGCCGTTCGATAGTTGTCACTTTGGCTGAACTGTGATGTCATACTCATTGCAGATGGCCCCAATTTTGAATATCAACTTGAGACTCTGAAAAATACTTACGCGTCATTCTACTCAATAGAGGTTGAGGTTGGGGCAGCACCAGCCTATCCTCTTCTGGTAAATCGAGCGGCATAGAGCACTGATAGGTGTTGAGTTTAGGAAAGACTCGGGTCAGATCCTCGTCGACAGGAGTACCCTGAGTTATTAGACTTTGACCTCAGCAAGCGGTATCCCTCCACGAAGGAACAAGGATTTGGTGTTGTCGCCAAAGTTCACAACCGACCGCGCCTTTAGGCTTCTGCATGCGAGGCAATCCTGGATAATCCATGCAAGGGAAAGCACTGCTCCGAATCGACCGCCCGGGTTTTCAGTAACTTCATCAAACCGTTTCGTTACCTTGCAAACGGAAATATTCCTGATATACACAGTGATGACTGCTGTACTGAGTTTGAAGCATTCTTTGCAGCACAGCACACCGGACGAACCGAATCGGAACGCCCTGAACTGCCGCTGTTTTGGCGTTCTGATGCCGGCTTTCTGCGACGGCCATCACTCGGGCTACGTCGAGGGAATTACTAACCTCCGAATAGTAAGGCGGTTGGGTTTGCTGATGCGACTTCGGGGGCTGAGGCCGGGCCATAGGACGGTCTGATTCGGTTCCGTTAACGTTTGTGTAGACATGATGAAATCGGCAACATTTACTTTCGACAGTGACTCGCACATGGTATTCTCCGCAGCCAGGCCGTGAACTCAAATCAGCTCCATATCAGTCGGGACCCCAGGCGGGGATGACTTTGGCGATTCAGTTCTTGGAGAAAAGATTTAATAACCTGCGGCCACTCCTCCGAAGCCAAAGTTATCCGGCATTCCAAGTCATTCTGCTAGAGAGAACAGGTTGTTTCCTGTCTTTCAGGAGTCCATGCGCCTCGAGTACAAGTCGCCATGTATACGTTCGCGCAGCTCACAGCTCTCATTTCCGTGGCCATGGCCTCACTCGTCTTCCAGCTGGCCAGTGCTCTCCCTCCGCCCATCGAAGTCGCTCCGGACGTACAGTCGGGCCACCCGGAGGCGTACGCCGCCTTCTTGAGGGCGCCAAAGATCGTCCTGGGCGATGTCGACCGGAAGCGACAGGCCGTCCCGGGAGACGGCACACCCGACCCGAACCGACCTCCGATAACGCCCGAAAACATATTCGTTCTGCAGTGTCCCGACGCCAACTTCCTGGGAGACTGTCTGTCCTTCGGCGCACCTCCCGGACGATGCGGTAAGAAGCATGATTCTTGGGTTCACGCGTGATGGCGTTCGAAAACGCGCCGGGAGACTCGCCAAGGCTGACAAGCAGTTGCAACAGTGGAATACTCTAGCTTCAACACCAGCCGGGCTTTCATGGACAAATGGGACAACCAAACCTCCTCTCTAAGCACAAATACGGGCGGCCAATGCCAGTTTTATAAGTGAGTGTAGGCAAGCGACGTGTCAATTGCCTGTCGAGCTAATGCCTGGCAAATAGATTCATTGGGTGCGACAACAAGGGGGATGATCGCGGCGTTTCTCTCAGTTACAAGTTCAACCTCGGAATGGCCGATGACGGCGGGTATTCAGGTGACTACGATAATCAAATCAGCTCCTGTAAGTCCGGCTTTTGTCGTTATAGCACCATCTCTTGGTGGAAGCATGCAAATCTGACTTTATCTCGATAGGGCGATGCTGAACTCACGGTTCACCCTAGCTACTTATAGAGCCAGTCCGAGAGGCCAGCGCTCGAGCTGCAGATAAACGTTGAACGTCTTTGCGCGCATGCAAAGTCCATGGACGGTGACTGATGTACGGATGCCGTGTATGCTTTTTCTTTTGAGAACTGACTAGTTCCAGAACAGTTCGTCATATTATCCTTGTCATTGTATTAAAAAATAAAATAAACGGCTAGCAAGTCCCTAATGATACCGAGAGAATTGTCTGACGTGTCTCTTGTTAAACTTTGTGTCCTCGGTCGTGCTGTTGATGCCAGCCGCCAAAGCCGCATCCAGCTCGGTGACCACGCCGTCGTCAACCGGCTTGCCCAGGTTATCCGAAAAGGGCCTCACGACGTCGCAACGCAGTGCCTGCGCAGTGCTCATCCTCTCCATGTGGGTGTTGTTGGTCTGCACAAACAACCTCTCGCGGCCGTCGGGGCCCGTGAAGACGTTCCACTCGGCGGCGCCCTCCTCACGATCGACGTTGGGGTCCAGGTTGCGGATGAAGGAGACCCAGTACTTGCGAACCTGCGAGATGATGGGCTTGTTGCTGCCAAAGTACGAGGCGGGAGCCTGTCCGTCGGTGCGGTTCGGACCCCAGAAAGCGTACGTGTTCACCGTGTGGAAAGCCCCGAAGCCCTCGGCCTCGGACTCGGGATCCTGGACGGCGTACTTGTAGTTGTAGGTGGGAACCCCGTCGCGCGCCAGGTAGTTCTGGATGTTGCGGATGACGCAGTGGGTGCCGACGTCGCCGATGGCGTTGGCGGTCTGGCGCCACTTGACTCCGGATTCGGGGTAGACGGGCTGAGGCACGTCGATGTACAGCTCGTCAATAACGGCGAGGGACCCGTTGGACAAGGAGGGGTCTAGGCCGAGGAAATACTTGTTGGCCTCCTCTGTAGAGTTGGTGGACTGCGGAGCAGAGTACTTGGTGCCCTCCTGGGCGCAAGAACCCCATATGGTCGGGACCTTGACGTATTTGCCTTGCTTGAAGAGGTTGACCATGCTGTCGGTGAAGAGCTCCCCGTCGATGCCAGGGTTGAACCAGCAGCTCGAAGAGCGGACGGCGGACTGGTTGAGAGCACGTAGGCAAGACAGCGAGTCGGCCGAATCGGAGCAACCCTTCTCCTTGGCAAGGCAGTCGTACTGGCCCTGACCCTGCTCCATCGTTCGCATCGTCGCCCAGCCGCCAGACTCGACGATACCGCCGGCGAAGAGGCGCTTTCCACCGGTATCGGCAGCCATCAGTAAACCGACAGCCGACCCGCCAGCGCTGATGCCGTCGAGGACGACCTGCTCAGGGTTTCCGCCAAACTGTGCAATGTTGGTCTGAACCCACTCGAGGGCCTTGATCATGTCTTTGATACCGGCGTTGAGACCCCCATCGGCGCGGACCGCCTCGCTCTGCAAGAAGCCGTACATGCCGACGCGGTAGTTGACCTGAACGACAACAACGTTGCCATCCGAGGCGATCTCCCGGGCGTCCCAGTTCGCGTTCGAGTCGGAGGTGAACCCTCCACCCTGGAGGAAGAAAAGAACGGGAAGTTTGGAATCGGCCTGAGCCTCGGAAGGGGCCGTGACGCTGAGGTAAAGGCAGTCTTCGTCGACGGTGAAGCGGGAGCTCTTGCCGGTCACGGTATAGTCGGTGGGCTGCTGGGGAGGGCAGATGGGACCGTGGACGGTGGCGTTGACCAGGCCGGACTGCACGGGGTCGGCCGGCGCGGCAAATCGGAGAGCTCCGACGGGCGGAGCGGCGAACTGGATGCCCTTCCAAGCCGTCACGCCCAGCCGGGCATCGGTCACGGCTCCCTGGAACCGGGCGTATCCGAGGTCCACGAGCGTGTCGACGGCCCGGACACCGGGGGCGAAGAGGCTCGTTGCGGCGAGCACGAACGCGAGGTGCGATTCCCGCCACATGTTGAGTGGAGAGAGGTTGGTTGTTGAACGAAAAGAATGTACTCGAGGGATCCTCGAAAAACGAAGGGAACGGTCTATAAAGAGACCCCTGGAACGAATGCAAAAGAGTATGAACCCGAGTGCATGTCATTCCCGATTCCCCTTCCAGTCATGGCCGATTCTTCCCCCCTCGTTATATATCCAGTCCCTGTATTTTTAGACTTTCCAAGCTAATTTGCAACCCCCTCTTTTTTTCCGTTCGTAATTTACGTCGGCGATGGCGTCCCGCTCCATTCCATCGAGTCAGGCTGGCTGTATAGTTGAAACAGTTGTGGACAGTGGTGCTCCTTGGGCGGGAAGCGAACACGGGTCCCTCTAATTGATGCTACCCGGTTGCATGTCACCCTAGTCAAGCGAAAGCTTAATAGACGGGACGAACGTCAATTGTCGTGTGTGTAGGGGCAGCTTGGTGTACTCGATTCTCCTGTAGCCAAGCCTGGACAACCGCCGTGGCATATGCCCTATGAATTGACTGATCCCCCCAGCACCAGGCACTCAGACAATGGCGTAGAGTCATGAATAGAGAACGGCAACAATGAGTGTGCAACCTTTGCACGTGGTTGTCTGCTTGGCTGGCTGGATTAGACTTGGATGATAAGCTCAAGGTTTCGGGTGCGCGCCAAAGCGACCCGGAAACACAGGGGCCGAAAAGGCAGTCTACATTCGTTCAGGGATAGGGTGGGATGTCGATATCGACGGGCAGAATATCCAGGATATACTTAGTAGGTGGTTCGATCGTAGTTCTGACGTTCCTCGGCATACATTCGCACAGTGGTGCTCGCGATGCGATAAAGTCCAGGACCAAAGCCTCGAGGGGCGGGCTTCTCCGTCGTGAGGGTTACTTCCGGGCCATCACTATACACGGCCGAGGACGCAACGCATTCACTGGAACTTCGCGAACAAGTAGACGGCAGGTTGTGTTACACCTTGTAATCAACGTCGTTCCATGTATCTGGCGGCTTATGACTGACGGATCCTCGAGATACAGGCGTAGTGCGTAGATGCTGCTAAAAATCTGCCCATGCGGGATCGCCTACGGCCGCAGAACATTGAACAATGGAGGTGGAGATGGACTCTTAATCACACATTTTGTTGTTTACCGAAAACATGTGCCCCTGCCAACTTGCTGCCCTCGAGAAGTACACGGCATTTCACGCTACCAAGTTTACTCGGGCAAACCACAATCGGCAGTATAAAGCCAGAAGCTACCTCTCGATACGATCGAGACAAATATGTTTGCCCACTTTGAAAGGGGAATGTATCCCTTGCCAAGGTGTCAAAGAATATCTGGTTTGTACGCCCATCAACCGACAAAGCATTGGCGTTGATACCACACTGGAAACGCCACAGTTCGTTGAATGTTTGCCATACTGCAACTTGCAAGTGAAGGCTCGGTTATGATGCTTGTCCATGGGACTAGATTTCTTGCAGGAGGTACTAACCAGCCAGATGTTTAAAGCTGGTAGACGTTCCCACCGCTGCCCAGAAAACTCGAATGGTCTTGATGCTGCTGCTTTGAAAACTCGAGATTAAAGAATAGACCTTCGCAATGCTCAGCCATCAACTCTTGACTCTCGCCATGGCTGCGGTCGCTGTGGCGAAACCTACCCCGTCCAACTCAAGCGATCCCCTCGGAGCCAAGAACTTGGAAACCATCATCCCCTATCAAGATCACGAAGCCGAGGTTGCCCGTGTGGCTGCCGACGGGATGCGAGCACTCGGAGAGGAACGAATCTGCGACCTCACTCTCTGCACCGGCGTCAACTTCTCCGGCGACTGTTCCCGGTGGTGCTACTACCGCAACCGACCCCAGCTGGTCCCGACCTACCACAGACTCAACACCCGCTCTGCCTGGTACGAGAAACCTATAGAGTGCTGGTTCTATTCGTACGTGCGAACCCAGCCATTCCTGACGTTGTGTCTGACTTGCATCCTACACTTCGCACAGCGCTCCGACGTGTGACTTGAACTTCCTCATGCACGGGCCCGTCCAGATGATGACCCGGCCCGGGGGGGATCTACAAGATCATGTGGTGGGCCAGGCAGGCTGTGTCCGATGTATCGCGTCGCCGGATGCGTGACAGGACCTCGCCTACCGGATCAAACCCGAGTGTTCCGGGGAGAAGGAGGAAGTAGGGCAGCAGAGGGCGATGGAGATGTTTTCCAAAGACACGCGTAGGCAGTTAGTAGCGTCCATCTACGTTGGTTAAATTGGGTTTCATCAACAGATTCGACCTTGTTGCATGGCAGTTGGAATCAACTACAGACCACCAAGAATATAAATGCCGATTCTTTCATCGATTCACGGCGGATTGTGATGGGCCGAGTAAGCGTGTTCAGAGGACGATTGAAGCTCTGCTTGATAGCAATACGGAACCGAGTAGCACGTATTAGCCGACTGGCGAGAAAACGCCGTGACCGAAGCCCCGATAATAGATCGATACCAGGACCACGATTGCACCCCCCACCGCCTGGTCCACCTCTTTGCGGGGATCGGGCGAACTGATTGCTAATGCTTGCGTCATTCCTGAGATCGAGGAGGGTGTCTTTTTTCAAACGGGAGTCTAGTAGAGAAGGCTTGTTTCTTGCAGCCACCAGCAACGTTCACGACGCCTCTCAGCCGATCTTGAAAATTCAACAAAAGCAGCGACGTAGTCACAGAGACGATGAGCAACAACCAAGTGCACCGCTGGCAGACGCGGCAGGACGGGCTCGACAAGCTCTTCCTCGCCTCGGCGCCCATCCCCCAGCCAGGGCCGGGCGAGGTGCTCGTCAGGATCAGGGCCGTCTCGCTCAACTACCGCGACACGGAGGTGGCCATGGGCCTGTACAACCACCACAAGACGATCAACCCGGGAGAGGCGGAGCCGCTGGTGCCGGCATCGGACATGTGCGGCTCCGTCGAGGCCGTGGGCGAGGGCGTCGGGAGGTGGAAGACGGGCGACCGCGTCGTCTCCATCTTCAACCAGTCGCACATCAAGGGCCAGATCAGGGCGGCGGACATGAAGTCGGGGCTCGGTTTCCCGCTCGAGGGCGTGCTGCAGTCCTACCGCGTCTTCCCCGCCGAGGGGCTGGTCAAGGCGCCGGAGCACTTGGGCGACGAGGAGGCGGCCTGTCTCCCGATCGCGGCGGTGACGGCTTGGATGGCCATCAACCAGTTCCGGCCGCTGGGTCAGCCCGGCGGCGAGGGAGAGGTCGTCGTCTGCCAGGGTACCGGCGGTGTCGCGATTTCGGGACTGCAGATTGCAAAGGCCGCCGGCGCGACGGGTGAGTTGAGATGCAGCAGCAGCAGCAGCAGCAGCAGCAGCAGCAGCAGCAGCATCGCCAGGGCTATGGGCGCAATGGGCTGACCGCCGTGGATAGTAATCATCACCTCGTCATCGGACGAGAAGCTGGACAAGGCCAAGGCCCTCGGGGCAGACCACACGGTCAACTACCGCAGCAACCCCAACTGGGACGAAAAGGTCAACGAGGTCACCAAGGGCGAGGGGGCCGACATCATCCTCGAGACGGGCGGCGCCGAGACGCTGCGCCACTCGTTCGAGGCCATTGGTTTCGGCGGCACGATCGCGTGCATCGGCTACCTGTCGGGCAAGGTGGACGCGGAAGGGGACCGGACCAACGTGAACCTGCTGGCGCTGCGCAAGACGGTGACGCTCAAGGGCCTCATCAACGGCCCGCGGGAGAGGTTCGAGGAGATGATCGACTTCTACGAGGACAAGGGCATCAAGCCCGTCGTCGACCGCGTCTTCGACTTCAAAGAGGCCGACAAAGCGTACCGGTACCTGTACAGCGGGGGTCACTTTGGCAAGGTGGTCGTCAGGGTTACATGACGCCGCCCGATCGGAGATGGGCTTTGTGGATAAGTAGATTAGAGTTGAAACTAGTCGAGGACGAACTCGGAATGGCACACTGGGTTGATTGACAACTGCGAGGGTGAACGCTCAGGTCGCCGAGCCGAGGCACATGTCCGACTCATGACTGCGTCCGCCCGGGGTCCTCGGACAATGTCAACCCCAACAACCCCTGCACCGAGCTCACTGAGAGGGTTCGATAACGATGGACTTTGACTCGAGGCACCGAGTCCCTTGCAGCTTCGCGCGCGGTACATAGGTTTGCAGCAGTCATGGCAGCTTACGGGTTAGCTTCGCTTCGTTGTCCTACCAAGTATGTACGGATAAGCTGGATAGATCCCATTGTCAGCTTATGTCACTTTTCAGGTTTCCCCTGTCCCCCCAAGCTAGCATTGTGGTTCGGACTACCGGTACGCATATCTTCTATAGTGTATGCTCCAACCAAAGTAAATAGATGATCCTCTTCCAGGCGCGACGATCCTTTCTCTAGCCTTCGTTCCTCGGTAGGGGTCTGACAGCGTCGCAGATCGGCCCGGCGCATACACCTCTCCCCCTTGTCAAAGAGAAGAAAACTGTCCGTCCCCCGCACATGAGCGTGGTTATCCCGCCACCACGCAATCTCCAAGCAGCAGGGCCGTAAGCTGACCCCCGCCCCTTCGGCCGAGGCACATCAATCTTGTCCTTGGAGGCCGAAAGAATCTGCCAACTCGTCAGGCCATCCGTGGAGGCAAGATAGATATCTTTACTCCCTTGCCCCCCCCTCCCCATCATCAGGCCTGGTCAGCCGGATAGCTACAAAGCAGGGCCGGACAGCGCCATTTGACTGCCGTCAATAGCCACCATGCCGCTGCATCACGCGCACAGCCACCTGCGCGACATTCTCCCTCTGCCGCAGACGCCCCTCCAAACCCTCGCGGCGCTCGCTGGTCTCGGCGTCTCGGGCTGGCTACTAAAGCTCATCGTACGACACATCCTCCTCCGCAGCCCGGCCAAGCGCTCCCGCGGCTCCCCCTCCTCGTCCGGTCCCAAGTTCGCAGCCATGAGCGCCGACAAGAAGAAGGAGCTCCTCGAGCGGCCCGCCATCATCGTCGGCGGCGGGCTGGCCGGCCTGGTGGCGGCTTTCGAGCTCTCGGAGCGCGGCGTGCCGACCATCATCGTCGACCAGGAAAACGACAAGAACCTGGGCGGGCAGGCGTTCTGGTCGCTGGGCGGGATATTCTGCGTCGACTCCAAGGAGCAGAGGAGGATGGGCATCAAGGACTCGAGGGACCTCGCGATGCGCGACTGGTTCGGCTCGGCGCAGTTCGACCGCGAGAGGGAGGACACCTGGCCGCGCCGCTGGGCCGAGGCGTTTGTCAACTTCGCCACGGACGAGATGGAGGACTACGTCAAGGCCAGGGGCATGGGGTTCCTGTTCAACGTCGGCTGGGCCGAACGCGGCGCCGGCGTCGCCGACGGCCACGGCAACTCGGTGCCGCGGTTCCACGTCACCTGGGGCACGGGGCCCGAGGTGGTGAGGGTGTTCGAGGAGCCCGTGAGGCGCGCCGCCGAGAAGGGCGTCGTCCAGTTCCGCTTCCGCCACCGCGTGGACGAGATCGTCACCGACGAGACGGGCCGCGCCGTCGGCGTCCGCGGCAAGGTCCTCGCGCCCGACGACTCGCCCCGCGGCGTCAAGTCCAACCGGGACGTCGCCGGCGACTTCGAGATCTTTGGGTCGGCCGTGGCCGTCACCTCGGGCGGCATCGGCGGCAACGTCGAGGCCGTAAAGGCCGCGTGGCCCGTCGACCGCCTGGGCCCCAAGGTCCCCGAGACCATGGTCGTCGGCGTGCCCGCCCACGTCGACGGCCGCATGATCGGCATCTCCGAGGCCGCCGGCGCCAACGTCATCAACCGCGACCGCATGTGGCACTACACCGAGGGCCTGCAGAACTGGAACCCCATCTGGCCGGACCACGGCATCCGCGTGCTCCCGGCGCCCAGCTCGCTGTGGCTCGACGCGACGGGCAAGCGGCTGCCCCCCTTCCTGTTCCCCGGCACCGACACCCTGGGCACGCTGAAGCACATCTGCGGCACGGGGTACGACTACTCGTGGTTCATCCTCGACCAGAGCATCATCGCCCGCGAGTTCGCGCTCTCCGGGTCGGAGCAGAACCCGGACGTGACGGGCAAGAGCGTGTGGCAGCTCCTCACGCGCGTCTTTGGCAAGAAGGGCACCGTGCCGGTGCAGAACTTCCAGAAGCACGGCAAGGACTTTGTCGTGCGCGACAACCTCGCGGACCTGGTGCAGGGCATGAACGAGCTGCAGCGCGAGCGCGGCGGGCCGGTGCTGGAGCTGGACGACATCCGGGAGACGATCGAGCTCCGCGACGGGCAGTTCGACAACGCCTACTCCAAGGACGCGCAGGCCATGCTCATCAACAACGGGCGGACGTACTGGGCCGACAGGAGGAGCCGCATCGCGCCGCCGCACAGGCTGCTGGACCCCAAGCACGGCCCGCTGATCGCGGTGCGCATGAACCTGCTGACGAGGAAGACGCTCGGCGGCATCGAGACGAACCTGGAGAGCAACGTCATGAGGGCCGACGGCGACAAGTTCCCGGGTCTGTACGCGGCGGGCGAGGCGGCCGGCTTCGGCGGCGGCGGCGTCCACGGTTACAACAGCTTGGAGGGGACGTTCCTGGGAGGCTGCATCTTCTCCGGAAGGGCGGCGGGCCGCGGCATCGCGGATGAGCTGCTGGGGCGGGCGGCGGAAGCCAAGGGCCAGTAGTCGTTCTTGTAAGAGTTCCAGTTGGAAAAACACGCTGTAGAACAGAATGGGTAGTTAAGCGTTGTCTTCCGTTTTACCCTGTCTCCCTGTTCGTTTCCAGTTTTCGGGAACCGACCGCAACGAAAGTCGATGCCGTCTATAGCTCCGGGACCGGGGCCGACGGACCAGTCTCGGCGCTCTATAGACTGCTTCTTTTGACGACCATGACAGCTGACAAACAGTACGACGTTGAGCTACTGTTCTTTTCCCACCCAGACGAGCGGGTTACCCTCGTAATACTTCACACACGAATCAGAGGCGGGAATAACTCACACCTGACGGCAGAAACCAAGGATGTGAGTGACTCTGAACGAGAATGGCGATATTGCTATTATTATACTTGCCATCAAGGCCTTGTGGTCTGAAATCACTTATCAAAGGTCGAAGTCCGCGCCCTTTCCATCTTGACTTCGGTCGTGACCCGGATTTGCCCGTCTTTGGTGTTGCCTCCCGCGACCAAGCCGTCCGCCTTGCGCACCTCGATAGTCCTCCCCGACGCCGGCGACCGGACATGCCCCGCGTACCCGCGCTCCTCGTCGCTCGCCGTGTGGCTCTCCGCGTCGAACGTCTCCTTGCGCGACTGCGCGGTGAGCTCCATCTCGTCGTCGCCGCGGCGTTTCTGGGTGTTCTTGGAGCCGGTCGCCTTGGACACGGAGGTGCTGGCGTGTGATAGCGTCTTGCGCGCCATTGCCTTGAGCCAGGGCGGCGTGTAGTGAGAGATCATGGGTCGGAAATGGGGGAGGCAGGCCGCGATGATGTAGGTCCCCGTCTCGATGATGCTCCAGCCGACGAGGCCGACGGATGCCCCTATTTCAGTCAGTTACGAGGACCGAGGACCGAGTGCCGCCAAGCCACAACGGGACTTACATGTACGATCCGCAAACGCAGAAGTTTGGAAAAATATGTAGGCCCCTATTTTTTTTCCCCGTTAATATCAGCATTAATTAAGCTGGATGTAGGGATCAACCATGCAAAAGTCACTTACGGATCATGCTGGCAACAACACCGCTACGAAGCTGTTAGTCACGGCGCTACCATTCTTCTCATGCCGACGAGACGGGGTTACTTACAAGCTGCCCACCATAAAGATACCGACCAGCGCGAGTCTCTTGTGCATCGGCAGCTTCAGGCCCCAGATGGTGCTGAGCGGCAGCCCCATGATGATAAAGTCCAACAGGAAGCCCGGGATGGCCTGCCCGTGGAAGAAGGCCTGCACGTCGATGCACTTGCCGCCGGGAATCGTCCTGTCCCACCAAAAGGCGATGGGCTGGCACTGGAAGCACGCCGTGACGACGAAGGACACGCCCGTGGCGGCGAGGGCCGCGAGGAGGACGTAGGCCGCGGCGCGCATGGGGCCCTTCCAGTTGAAGACACGCAGGTACAGGAACACGATGGCCATCTTGGGCAGCGCGACGGACGTGAAGTAGACAATCTCGAAGGCGAGGAGGGACTTTGCCCACCCGACCAGCAGCTCGGGGTGGAACTCCTCGACGTACTCGACGTGTCGTCCGACACCGCCGACCTTGACCATGACTTGGGAAGACGCGCGTCAGCTGTACAGTATCACGGAGAGAGAGGGCGAGGTGGGGGGAGGGGGGGGTTAAGAAAGAGAGCGACACAGCAGGAGAAAAACATACCTATGCCCACGGCGCACATGCCGAGGTCGACGACGTATGCCGCCGCCAAGAAGTAATCGTCGATTCCGTAGCCGCCCGCGGTGAATCGTTTCGCAAACAGCCGCAGGCCGAGAAACAGGGTCGTGAGGATGGCGAAGACGATGGAGATGATGATGAGTTCGTTGCCAGAGTCCTCTGCCAGGTACTCGGGAGTCAGGGCGCGGGCTGGCCCCCCTTCGTTTTGCGTGGCCATGAGCGTCATTGTGCGTGAGAGTCGTCGTCGTCGAGGAGGGTGTGCTGAGCCGATCCACGGCCGAGACTCAACAAGAGCATGTATTGATCCGTCCCGGTGGTACACGTCCTGCAGAAGAAACAGAAGAAACAGAAGAAACGAAATAAGGGGGAAAAAACAAAGCCAAGCCAAGCGGGAAGAGAAGCCAAGCAAAGCCAATATCTATTTCTCTCGACGGCCCCTCTCTGTCCCTTTCTTTCCCTAGCCGCAGCCCTATACGGCCATCTACCTTGGCATGTTCCTGGAAGGCGGCCCCCGTCCGCGATGGAGAAAAGGAGGAGAAGGGCTGGCGATGACACCGAGACCGGGCAATAGCCGGCGACGGGGGGGGCGGTCAGGGGTTCTTCATCAGACCAAGGCCTCACTTATCATGGTGAGACGATAACCTCCAAAGACAATCCCGACGTGTATTGTCGGTTCCGAAACCATTCCATATCTGGAATCGCCCCTGGTGCGCATGGAGCACTCAAGATGACGGCGGTGTTTGGTCGTTATTGGGTGGCACGGAATAATAGTAGGCCTATATTAATGGCGTCGCCCCCGCCACTCCCTCTTTCTTGTGCGTGATAGGTTCAACTTTAGGTATGCCACCCTTACCTTCGGAGGGGGCGCACAGTTGCCGTGCGTGCCATCGTTTGGTAGAGGTGAGGTGAGGTGAGGAGGTGGTGAGCTTCATCGCGGAGCTGGCCAGCCAAGGTCGGCGAGGATGGCAGCCTTGACATGTCACAAAAAAGAAAAAAAAGCGGGCGCCAGTCTTCCCTTCGCATACGTGGATGCGCGAGCTCGGATGAAACGCATCATTCTAGAATCACTGGAAAGAGGGTTTACGATGAGCATGGGTTAGCCCCGGTCGTCCGGCCCCCTTCTTCTTGGAGGTCCCGGGCCTAGTATCTATTCCCATTCGTCGCGGCAGGGGTTCGGCCCTTGCTGGGTGAGTACTATCGATCTATTATTGTGTACTTTTACTGTGTTTTTCCAACTGTGTTAGAGTATTATTGTGTACCTGTGCGACCTCAAGAGGGACCGCCTGGACTACGTGCCTCAGTTGAATATTATCGAGCATCTTCGCCAAGGCATCCTCCCATCCCAGGCCTCATGCATGCATAGACTTCCAGTCTCGGGTACTACCTTGGTTGTACAAGGCCCACCTGGCCAACGGCGGCACAGCACCTACTGGGAGACGAGTTCTGAATCACATTGTGTTCCGACGAGACGTAGAATCTTGAAGGAGGCACAGCAGGGACTTCTTCTTTGCCGGTCGTGAGTCCTCGCTACAAGTGACTGGTTGGAAGTCCAAGTACTTAATTAAGTTAGACTTAACAATAAGTATTAACATATTATACTAGCCGTCGTTGCTACAGACTTGCGGCAGCCATGCGACCATTAGGAACAAAACACCGACTCGACGCCCCGGAGGTTTCTTCTCCGAGGTTACAAAGGTGGTCACATCTCTATTCAAGCTTTGGGCCTTCCGCCGCTCCCCTCATTCTCGCTCTTCGCCGAGGCAAACACCGCAAAGGCGACACTCGGCAGTGAACTGTGGCGTCTCGTGCAAAAAAACAAAAAAAAAACGATTCTCCAACCCGCATTACCATGCGCTTATTCAGGCGCCACGACGGGGGGCAGCCCCCTTTGGTGGAAACGGCCATGAGTCTGCGGAGATTCATGCTCAATCGTGTCGTTGGACAAAAAGGGAAAAGTCGGGGAAAAGGCCCCGGCAGCCCGACAATAAGGTGCTGGAATCCTCCATGGCGATCCCTCGGGTTGGTTGTGGATGCTGAGCGGACGGATACCCATTCATGGGCGATCTCCGATCTCAGCCCCGTTGTCTCGTCATGCCGGCTGAGGCCAGGGATGGAAGACATAGGTTCATGCCTTTAAGCTATCATGCCTTTAAGCTATCATGCCTTCGACTATGTTGTGCACCCGGAGTCTGGAAATTCTTGCCGAGTCAGAGGCACTGCACCTTACCATATCGACAAAACGGACCAAGAATCCAAAGACTACATATACTGAACGACAAATACTTTGAATTACTGCGATTGTGTCTTCGCTCAGGGGTGTTTGGCCAAGTAACACCATCCGAAGGGTTGGGCAGCTGATACGATCACGCGGTATACTGCGCATTTACAAGTGCAATAGAACCCTGTGATGTGCCGGCTCGTCCTGCGCTATTTCAAATCCACTGTAGCTCGTTGTCTACACCAAGATGCCACAGATCACAAACATTGATTTTACACTAGGGGATCCGGTTCATCTCTTATGGAGAGACAGGGTTCACGGCCGGGGGCGGGGGGCTTGGTCTTGAAGACCAGCAGCAGCGCTTCGAGTCTATGCTTTTCTCGTGTGTTTGTCTTCGTGACATGACGGGGCCATCCCCCTCCTCCGAAGCTAGGATGACCGTCGCCGAGGTCCGATCGTAAGGTCATCGATACGGTGGACTCTGTATGAAAAACAATAGCCGGCGTACAGAACCCTGGGTCGTAAGGTCGTTTCAGATTCCCGCGAACTCTGTTCCTCATCTCTTACTACGTAAGTATCCGGACAGGTCAGATTGTGCCCTGATTTCCACCACTGAAGCCATGGTAGATGCAAACCCAACGTGCTAACCTTGGGCTGGACCCAGGTGCGTAATTTGCAATGGCTGCAACCCTGTTGCCAAAGTGCAGGCCAGCCCGCCCCACGCTCCAGGGATCACGCCCGGTCGTCGATGACGCGTGTGCTCAAGGCGTCTGGGCTCGAGGAAGCGGTGGGCATTCGGGCCGGTAAGCCAACATGGTCCAGGCATGATAAAGCCCTGGGCTCTGCGACTGTGGTGACACTGACAAGTGACACCAGGAGCCACATTGCTAGGCGTTGTGACTGCGTACTCACCCGCCGATATGGATCTTGCCCGGCTGCCCAGTCCAAATCTTGGTAACAGGGTCGCTTTCGCATTGTGCCGAGCTTGGATGCGTAGTGAGAAGAGGTCAAGGAGCCTCATCGGAAATAACACGACAGGAGGAGGGGAGGGTGTCATGTCCGAGCACATGTAGTCAAGCTCGCTGGCATGAGGTGTGGATGTGATCATGGATTGCCTTGGTAGTTTCGGGACGTTTGCGTCCCCCGGTGAGACAAACGTACCTGAGCGGAAGTTGGCTGCCCTGAGCTAGTGGAAACGAAGCCACCGTCAAGTGAGCACGTTGCGACTATTGATTGTCCGCCTCATGTAAAGCGTGGAAATCCATGTCGTTTGGTGCATTGTCTTTGGGAAACACTGCGGTTGAGTGAAGGGTAACTGGAGGGCCTAAGAGTGAGGACCATCAACCAGCTCATCGTTATCGTTATCGTTATCAGCTGCTCCGAGTTCGTCGTCGTCCGGTGATAATGCCAATTCACGTTTCCCTCGGGAAACTTCGCCGCGGAGAACTTCACTCGGCATCGAGAGAGTCCTGAGATAAGGGTAAACACCAACAGTGTCCTCGGCCGCGCGAAAAGAAGTCGAGACAATGCCGTTCTTTGTCCATCTCGTAAGATGAGAGACGACAATTGAGACATGGCGCCCGAGGCCGACACTGACTCCTTTCCCTCGGAGCGCCCTTACCGCTCCCACCTCCGTCCCGCCTGTCTGGCTTGTCGGAAGCGCAAGTCTCGGTGCAATGTCGACCGGAACGGGGGGACCTGTCTGACGTGCCGGGCACACGGGACATCGTGCGAGTTCCCTCCGGCCCCTGCCGGCTCCTCCCCGCGGCCCAAGAGCGCCTGGAGAAACGGCCAGGGCCGCCGCCCGTCATCGCCGCCCCGGGTACAGAGTCTGGCCTCGGATCTTCGTCTTGATCCGCCTGCGACCCATCTGCTTCTTGCCGACGCCGGCCTGCCGCACGGTGGGGAGTCGAGGTCCTCGGATGGGCGACTCCCGTCCGTCTCGCCCCGTGAGGCTCGCTACCCCGAGCCCATCGGCGGCGGAGGGGAAGACGAGGCGCACATTGTGGGACCGGCCGACATCGAGGATACCCAGGTTCTTTCGACCTATCTGTCCAATGACTCGTCCGTTCTCAGCCGGAGCATCCGGACCAGGATTTCCGGGACGAGCCCGCGACAGGACCGCCCAAGTGGCGGCAGCACACGGAAACCCGTCGTCTTCACGACAGTGAGGAAGCAGCCGCTCGGTGTCCCGGACGACCGGAACCCGGCGTTCCTGAAATGCCAGGTCATAGAGAAGCTGCTCGAGCCGATGTTGCCCGACGTCGTCAACCTGTGGGTCTATCTTCAACCGTCTCCTCATGCGCCGGCGGGTGTGTGTGAAACTGACTCTCGGTACAGATTCTTTGAGAAGCCCAACCGGTGTTTTCCCCTGTTGGACAGGCACTCGTTCGAGAAACGCTTCGCCGAGGACCGGCGTCACATCTCGCCGGCCTTGCTATCGTGCCTTTATGCGCATACGACGACCTACTGGGCCCAGTCGTCGAGACTGGCGACGCAGCATCGTCCGGACACGAGGTTCATCTGGAACCAGGCCAACGACGCGCTGTACTCGGAGATTCACCTGTCGCCCGGTATCTCCACCTTGCTCGGCATCCTGCTCAACATCTCCGGCAGGCCCCTGACGTCCATCATCGGCAACGGACTACTGCTCGGCTCGGCCATTTCCCTGTGTCACTCGCTTGGCCTGAACCGAGACTCGTCCGACTGGGATGTGCCCGAGGCCGAGAAGCTCCTGCGAACCAAGATTTGGTGGGCAATCTTTGTGTACGACAAGTGGTGAGTGAGCCTTCGATAACCCTGCTCCTCCTCCTCCTCCTCCTCCTCCCCCCTCCCCCCCTCCCCCTATAATCAGCAAAGCCTGAGGCTTACGACCGGCAGGTCTAGTCTGGCATACGGCACGCCGCCACAGCTGCGCGGCGGCCAATACGACGTGTCCATCCCCACGGTACAACAGCTCTGCGGTCCTGCGCCAGACCCCGTCGACTTCGAGGCCACTTCCGTGTACCTGGCCTTTGTCTCGCTGTCCCGGTTCCTCGACCGGTACCTGGAGCACATCTACGACCTGGAAAAGACGCTGCCTTCCGGGCCCTGCGATCTGGAAGTCGTGCTGACGCAGTGGGAGGACTCGCTCGACCCCGGCCTCCGGCGGATCGTCATCCGCGGCGGCGACCGGCTCGACGTGCCCGGCTCGGCGAACCTCCGCCTGGCGTACCTCTACATCAAGCTGCTCCTCCGCAAGTGGGACCTGGACGCCGAGAAGGCCGCCCACGCCGACAGCCCGTCCGCCATCCCCGTGCGGTGCTACCTCGAGGTCCGGCGCGCCGCCGAGGACATTGTGCTGCTCGCCCAGGAGCTCGGGAACGCCCAGCTCGGTGACTACTGGCTCCCGCTCCTCGCCTTCGCCTTCACCTCGACCACAAAGGTCCTCCTCCGCTGCGCGCTCGAGACGGAGAGCACCGTCGGCGGCATCGCCCAGAGCATGTCGCTCAGGCTGGCGCGCGGCCTCGTCGGCGCGCTGCAGCTGCACCGCCAAGAGGCCTGGGACCTCGGCGACCTCTGCATCGCGCAGTACTCCGAGGTCGTCGAGACGCTGACCGCGTCCACCTCGGGCGCCGACTTGGCCGAGCAGCCCGTCGACATGCCCGATCTGCAAGAGTACGTGTCCACGAGCGTGCCGGACATTGACGAGCTGTTCCCGAGTCTGTGGGACATGTTCGGCAACGCCTGAGCGGCTTCTCTGCCCTCGGCGAGCTCCAGGATATACTCAAAAGTCGTCGGTCAAGGCCTCTTTTCGTGGTTGAAAAGTAACGACGGCAAAGAGTCGGTCAACGATCTGTTCCGGCGGCTTTACGATGTCTCGCTCTTGGGCATTCCACCACAGCCCCGTATTCTACGTTTAAACTGCGCCAGAAAAGCCTGCCATTCCCTGCCGTGGCTAAGCCGGTCCGAGGGCGAGGATGTCATGGTGTCCGGCTGTGTCTGATTGCCGAGGCCCTCTTGGGGGAGTCTCCGAGCGTCGTGGTGGAACAATACCTTACCAGCGAAGAAGCCACGGTTACCATGACGCCTCCGACCGGCTAGAACAACAAGTAGTGGTGACCTTCCGTCGTCACCCGCTTTAACCACCAAGACGGCATTACCCCGTACAATGGGGTGGCGGCGGCTACTACCAACCCCAGGTTCAGTACAAAGAAGGAGGAGGAGGAGGACCCGGCTTACGGGCAAGCCGCGATGGAATACGAGAGCCAGGCTGAGCTGATGGGGTTCACTGCCCCAATCCCTATTATATGCGACGCCTTGGCGAGTCCCTTGGTTCGAGGTTTCCTTTGTTCGACGTGGACATGAAGTTAGCAAGTTAATGGGATTGGAAGTCTGCCGTGGACGTGTGTCACCAAATAATGAGAGAACATGGCTGGCCCCGGCAGGCCTGGACAGGATAGAGAAGCCTGCCTGAGTCTGATGGCAGCCAAGTCCTTGGACTGGGACTGCCTAGAGCTAACGAGGCAAACTCTCTGTTCTTCGTCCACTTTGAGGGCGTTCAGTGATGGAGTTTCCTAGCATTCAATCCTCATCAATACCGGCGAATTATGGTTATCAAGACAAGCCATGATAGTTACACGAGCGAAAACGATGGATCACGTCATCATGAGGAATCCCGTTTAGAAAGAGGAGAGATAGTGTGTGTAATGCCAGTCAATTGCAATTCTCGTGAGCAGCCTCATGCAGCTGATCGTCGAAGCCTAGTGCTTCTTCTGCTTCATCCAGAGTGAAGGAAACCCCATGTTCCGTCCGTGTCTCCCAGACGCCTCGCCCAAAATCCATGTGTCCAGCCTTGCGTCAATGACAAGCCCCAACGCGGGCCAAACCAAACCTATCCCAGGTCTCGTTTACCAAAAGGACCAAAAGAAAACAAGACGAAAGAGCTGTCGAACGGGGAAAGACGAAAGCCTAGCCACGAAGAGTCATGGGGGAGGCGGCGTCGACCTCGGCGAAGGTGTGCTCGATCTCGGGGCCCTCGGTCTGGAGGACGGTCGAGGTGACGGTGACGACGTGGACGACCGGGGTGGCAGTCGGGGTCATCAGGCTGTGGATGGTGGTCAACTCCATCCAAGGGTCGGTGGCCGTGGTCTCCTGGCCGGCCCAGGTCGCGGGGACGTCGGTGGCGAGCGTGGTCAGCTCCAGAGTGGGCATGGAGTCGGTGGCGATGGCAGAGGGCTTCATGGTGGCGCACTCGCTGGGGCGGTACCCAGAGGGAAACGGGAGGCAGTAGACGAACCACCAATGGAACTGGCCTGCATAATCGAGGACGTCCATGGTGGTGGCAGGGGAAGAAGCCTGGGGGCTGCTGGTCTGGGTGGTCATGTCGGACATCTGGGTAGGCTCCATGGTCGACTCATCAGAGTCGTTGCCGAGACAGCCGTTGACGCCAGTGGCCTCGGGGCCATAACGGAGAATGCAGACGGTGGGGGACACCTTGGCCTTGGTGCCGATGACAGAGGTGTCAAAGGTGACGGGAACCTTGTCACTCAGATTGTGGATGGTGTAAGGGCCGGTGAAGGTGCCGGTGGCAGTGAAGGTAGGCCAGAACGTGTCGGTCTTGATCTCCGTGGCAGCCGGAGCACCCGAGAGAGAGGCGTTGATGCTGGTGATAGAGACGGGCATCTTGCTGCCATGAGTCTGGATGTTGCCCAAGTGGCGATGAACCACGTTGTGAGCAACGTTGGCACCAGCCGCACCAGCACGGGTGGACTCGGAGACAGCCAGGTTGGCGTTGTCAACGATGGGGACACCGTTGACGGTGGCAGCCAGAGCGCTGACGAGGGCGAAGATGATGGAGCTCTGTGAGGGATGATGGGTGAGCTTCATGATTCCGCTTCGCCCCGGAGAAGAAGCAGAGAGAAGGAGCGTGGAAGCAAGACTTACCTTCATCTTGGCGGTTGACGATGGATGCGTTCTTTGCTTGGGTGTTCTTGTTTGGTTGGTGAAAGGGTGGAAAGAGAGCTTTGCTTTGCTGCTTGTGGTTGCAAAGGAAGTGTGCGAGTTTCCTTGAAGAATGGTGTGTGGTGAAGAAAGGTGAAAAGGTTGATATGAAGAGGTTTGTTTTGTGTGTGAGAGGAAGAAAGGCTGGATGAAGGTTGGTCAGGGCAGGGCAGGGCAAGAAAGATATACGCGAGGCAGGCCAGTCTCTTTTATCCTATTTCTTTATTTCAAGGCAACAACGGAAAGAAACAAAGTCGGCAAGCGCGGTTCAGCCACGTGAGCTGGTGTTTAGATGGGATACGCGTCTTGTTTTGATGGTGAGGTTGTTCAGAGGGGATATCTGATAGGTCAAGGCCAGGAAAGGATGAAAAGATGGGCAATACTGAGGCAGGAACGAACCTCTGGATGAGCTCAATAATAACACGCTAGCCTTGTTCTGACGTCACTCTGTGGTTGTCAGGGAGTTGAACTGTTGAAAGAGGCTCTGTTGGTTGTTTTGATGTTGAAGGGATCACGTGGCCCATATCTGTCACGGAGGGATAGCAGTGCAGGCCTGATGGTTGATGTGCCTTGCTCTTGAGTCTCTGGGCCACTGACAACGTCTTTGACCGTGTCTGATGCTATTTCTTGGAAGGTGTGTATTTAAATATTCTTATAGAGAGAGAGAGAGAGAGAGGGTCTTGAAGTTTTGAATAGGTAGACACGCATATCAAGCCACAACGAGAATGACACACAGGATATGAGATGGACAGAGTAAGAGGCAATCTGGCGTCAGAGGATTGATCATCACATTATTCAAATAGATCATTCCATCGTCAGAGTAACACTGCTTGTCTGTAGCGCGCCGGTAGACATCATTACTGTTAGCGTACCCTTATTCCCCCCCAGACTTGTGTTCGCAGAGCAGCGACATGGCAAGTTGTCTGCCGAGAGGCTCAAGATAAGACTTGACAACGGTACATACACCACACGACTTGAGAGATGAAGTGTTATTGTCATTGGCCGTCGCTCAGCATCAGTCGTGTAATTGGTCTGCCGCACATAGTTACGCTCAGCAAGTCGCATTGAATGTTATCGATACGGGTATGCCAGCCCCCACCGAAACCATTTAGGAATTCACTTGGATCTTGGTTCATAGTCTGTTGAGTCGTTGGGCCGCGAAACTAAACCAATCCTGGGTATGTCTTCCTCCGTCGATCATCTTGGCGCGCGATAAATCCAAAAGTTTATTAGGAGAGGTTGTCGTTTTACTATTACCAAACGGACTCTCTCTCCTTTTGGAGGCTGTTTTATGCCAAACGTCGGCGGCCCCCTCAGTAATCTTCCGCTGCCCCTAATCGGTCCGATTCTTCGTTGCCCGTTTGTGCTTCACGATCGCCCTCGGAGGTCCCGTCAGCGAATCGGCCGGGCTGGCGATGAGGAGCCGCCCAAGACACGGATTGACTACATAGGGACGACCAGATCCACCACTATTTCAAGCGCAGAGTCATGCTTCATTCACCCTGTCTTTCAAACAACTCGACCTGGGCACGGCAACCCTTCAGGCCCGGATCAACAGATGGCGTCTGTCTCACAGGGCGCTCGACTAGGAAGTGGCCTTGAATAAAAAAATAGAAAAAAGGCCCTGCCATAACGAATATATGGCACAGCCAAGTTACACATTGATGTACATGGTGAGCAGTCGTGACGAAATTCGGCCCTATTCTGCCAAGAAACTCGGGATCCACAAGACAAGACATTGACGGGCAGACAATCGACAGAGATGAGGTTGACATAGTCTCGAGTCAAGGTTTACGCGCGGGCCATGAGGCTCGACTCCCATCACAGACAGACCCTTTTGAGCCGCAAGGAAGCTATCGTACGCAGTGGACGGTGAACGACTCGTGCGCGGCTCCACTGCTGTAAAGCCGGGCTTCTTTTCGCAGCTTTCCAGCCACTGCCAGAGTCTCGGAGAGATAAGCTAGCCAGGGTTGCCCTGGAGCAGCGGGCAGACCGTCCATGTCGCCAAGACTGCTGCGGATATTTCCAACGTTCGGTATTTCCTTCTCATCGTCCACTTTCACCGGGGCCCAAGAGCTTGCAGGTGATGAGCCGGAGAGCCATGCGGCTTCATGGCTGTCGACGGTGTGAGTCAAGGCGGGCTGCAGCAGAAATAGTAGCAGCAGCAGAAGTAGCAGCAGCACCAGGAGGAGGAGGAGGAGTAGGAGGAGGAGGATGAGGAAGAGCATAAAGACGCCACCCGTCCGTCCACTTCCGCCGCCGAGGCCGAGTCTTCATCCCTCAACCGGCGCTCGCCACGGCTTCTCCTAGTTCTTTGGTCGGCATCAGAATCTTCAAGTCTGCCATTCCATCCAAACAAGGTTACTACTCAGGCCCGCGAGCATGTCTTTCATCAACCTCGACCTCCACGCCCTGGCGACGGGCGGCGCGGGCTACCTCGCCTCCATCGACGCCGCCAACCTCAGCACGCCCGCCATCTCGCTGCTGTCGTACCAGCCCTCCTTCGTCGACGTCATCGGCGCCGGCGCCACGGCTCGCAAGGTCGCCGACCTGGACTGGGAGGCCTTCCACGAGGGCGGCATCTACAACAGGAAGGACAACTCCCTGTACATCTCGTCCAACTTCAAGTCCCTCGACGACAACATCAACGTCACCGTCGTCTCCCTCGACGACCTCTCCGTCCGCAGCACCCAGCTCCCGGGCCTGGCCGAGGCCAACGGCGGCTCGTCCTACTACCCGCCCGGCGCCGACCGGTCCGCCACGCCCCCGATGCAGGTCTGGTGCGACCAGGGCGACTTGGAGGCCCACTCGAAGCTCCTCGCCGTCGACGTCAACGCCAACACGTCCGAGACGCTCATCGTCGGCTACAACGGCCGCAACTTCAGCGCCGTCAACGACGTGAGGCAGCACCCCGTCACCGGCGACCTCTGGTTCACCGACGCCAACTACGGCCACGTCCAGCACTTCCGCCCCCCCTCCGACCTCCCGCGCCACGTCTACCGCTTCGAGCCCGCCACCGGCGTCGTCCAGGCCGTCGCCGACGGCTTCCACCAGCCCAACGGCCTCGAGTTCTCCCCGGACTACAAGACGCTCTACGTCTCCGACACGGGCGCCCAGAACTTCGACGTCAACGCCACCCGCCCCGCCTCCATCTACGCCTACGACGTCGTCGGCGGCGGCAAGAGGCTCGCCAACAGGCGCCTCTTCGCCTGGGCCGACTCGGGCCTCCCCGACGGCCTGCACACCGACACCGCCGGCAACCTCTGGGCCGGCTGCGGCGACGGCGTGCACGTCTGGAACCCCGACGGCATCCTCCTCGGCAAGATCCACCTCGGCGAGACCTACAACAACTTCGCCTTCGCCCCCGGCAAGGTCTTCGTCTTCGCCAACCGCAGGCTGTGGGTCGTCGAGGGCATCAGCGCTCTCGGCCGCGAGGTCTGCAAGGACTTTGGCGCCGACAGCGACCCCAGGTGCCGTGAGTAGAAAGAAACTGTAAGAGCTTTGTCGGCTCGCTTTGGATAAGCGGTGGAGTTTTATAGATCGGTCCTGCATGAATACCCAATTCCAACTTTTTTTTGACTGCTTTTGAGCATATTGATTAGGCCATGAGGCACAAGGGAAACAGTCCCAATGGTTTGCTTGTGATGGCGATGCTCCCATGTCTGGGAACAGCACGATTTTCTTGTGCACAAAAGGTCCAATTGAGTTGCTCACGAACTTGGATTCGGAGCCTTTGTTGGGAACATGTCGGCTGGTCTCCTGAGTTGGCCCGGTCTCGAAATGTCAAAGTTTGAGCAGGACTTTCGAGCAAAAAGACTGGGCAAAATGCGGCTGAACGGTGTGACATTTGGAGGAAGTCTTCAAACGCAATGCTTCGGTATGAAATATGAGGTTTCATCCCTTCTCCTCAAAGTCGGCGGGAGTAAAGCCTTGGCTGGGTTACTTACTGAGAGACCAGATGAGAAGTTGAGAAGAACCAAACTGACCTCCAGACAAAGCCTGAAGATGCTCAGCAAGACTTCGTATGCGGCTGCAGCTTGAGCAGCGTTTGCCGTACTTCAAATGCAGTAATTTTTTCAGTGAATGACACAAAAGGCAGGGCACAATGGAGCCGAGGGTTGGTGCGAGAATGAGGCGATGGGGTCTCGAGCGGGATATGGAGGTTACACACAAGTGACTTGTGATGTTTAGTTGCTACCGAATTCAGACAGAGACAAAGGGGTTTTCACTCACCTATTGATTCTAAAATCAGCCGGAAACCGACACATGCAAGTCTATCGGGCGTTTCTCTATGAGTTGTTGGAACCAACATCAAGGAAAGAGACAGCAGAGAAAACACACAATAGTTTCAAGACCAATGCAACATACACCTCACATTTCCTACTTGTATCAGCATGTTTGGGCATCCTGGGCCCCTCTCAAAGACGGACCGCTTTCTATCTACTGAATTTGTGGTTATGTGGCTCACTTGTCCAGTCTCACCCGACCACTTTACCTTTCGCACCAACAGTATCGCCGGGCTAGGTTTTCCCCTCTTCTTTACCATCACTTGGATCCACGATTACCTTGAGCAGCAAGAACCGCATCGCCTTCGCCCGAGAGCAGCTCGACGCGGCCCATCTAACCTTTCGCTTACGTCGCCGAAAGACACGAGCATCGCACACATTCACCCCAGTTACTTTGCCCTTTGTGCGGCAAGACTCAAACCCCCATCTCTCCTCCTCACATCACTCGAGCGTCCGTTGACCGGAAGACTGATTCGTCATCACCACCATGGCTGACAGCAACAACTACCTGATGGTCTCCTCGACCATCCCCAAGCTCAAGGGGGAGTCTAGCTGGTCTTCGTGGACCGTCCTCATGGGCGCCACTCTCCGCGCCCACAAAGTCAAGAAGTACGTCGATTCAGACGTCGCTGAGCCCGCCGAGGGCACTCCTGCCCACGCCTCATGGGAGGCCGATCGCGATGTCGCGTACAGCCTCCTCGTCCTTTCATGCGACACCCTCATTGACCAGCTTCTCAACGCTGGCTGGCGGGACGACGGCAACCCGTACACCCTCATGAAGGCCCTCCAGAAGCATATCCTCAAGGTGTCCGAGAACACCGTCGGTTCGATTGTCGATGAATTTGCCAGAGGCAGCGCCGACGACCACAAGACCCTCCACGACGCCCTGAAGCGCGCCCAATACCTCCGCGCTTGCATCACAAGTGTCTGCGGTGAAAGTTCCGATCATCTCTGGGCGGTTCTTTTGCTCAACTACTTCAAGACCCGCCTGCCGGAGACGTACAAGCATTACACCACCGACAACAAGAAACCCGCCTGGTCCGACGTTGTCGAAACCATCTACACCCTCGGCCAAGACGAAGAGCAGGAGACAAGCCTTGCCTCGCACCGCAACGACTGCGCCAACAAGCCCGTCACCAACTTTTAGCACCGACCCCCCTACGAGAAGAACCAATCTGCGGCAGCGTGCTCAACCGTCAAACCGGAACTGTTTCCGCTCGACAACCCTTCCACGACAGGCCCTCGGCGGCGTCCGACATCTTCCTATTCCCCAAAGCCGCGACGGCTTCGTGTCCGCCTCTGTCATGTTCAAGGCCACCTTCCGCTACGCCGAGGCCTCCGAGGAAAGAGGCTGAGCACAAGTATATCAAATACTTGCCACCGGTCATCGAAAGGAGCGAGAGACGGCATTGGCTACCTTTGAAGGTCGAAGCTGGGGTCGAGAAGTGGTCCAGAGCCTGTTATTCTGCCAAGGTAACAGCAAAGTAGATGGCTGTGCTGTTCTTGTCTCCTGCCGAGACCCAGGATAGAGTGACCCAGGTATACCAGCATCACAAGATAAGCTTCCCATCGTATAGGGATAGATTTGACATATTCCGCGCCGCTCATAAAATGACCCTTCTTCCGTTTCTTGCCCCCTCGGCCTTGGGCCACACACCGGGCCGCGACCGCATGGCCGCAACCTCATGGCCGAAGCGTGTGGCCTGCGTGTGTTGCATCCAACCGGACAGATGCCGTCACCAAGGGCGCTTAGGAGTATTACCGGCCCAACAAGGGTTCGACTTGGGTTCCAAGGCCGCATGCTTCCCTCTCTCAAGCTGAAAACCGAGGCCGGGGCTCTTCGACATGCCACCCAGAGCAGCGCTCCTGGCAGCTTACGCGCCGTGATCGATGGCAGGGCGTACTGGGAGGCAGCCCGGAAGCCCTGTCCAAACCATCGATGGAACTGTCACTTATCATCAGGTGGCTTCCCTGTGTCGCACGCTTTCGCACTCCCCGCCCATTCTCTCCCCACCTCATCGCCGGCCTTCGCATAACTCGCCACAGCAACCATGGAAGCGCCGGAGAACCTTCGCCAGATTCTGTGTCTCACTAAGCGTGGTCATGAACCACCGGGATGTCAGAAGGGGGGCGGACACAGCACCCTACCTCGGCGTATCGAAGCCAGGTTCGACCACATCGAGGCGGTGCGAGGGGGAGACGCGGACGAGCTTCGCAAGATCGACTCCCTGCGCGAATGGCTCTTCCCGGATGGCGTTTTCCAAGAGGCGCGATTCCAGGAGGCCCTGGGCAAGAGCAAGCCGTGCGACTGGTCCTGTTGCCCTGGCACAAGTCCGGATCAGAACATATCCGCAGGGCGCGGAGGAGCCTCGAGGAATTGGCACGTGTCCGAGGATGAACTAACTGCGTTTTTCGGAAACCAAGTCACTGGCAATACTTGGAAAGGGATCGCCGGGTTCTCGAAAAAGGCGCCGCGGTGGGAGCATGCCCGAGCGGCCATGCTCGCAGCGAAGAGGACGAGGGTGAACGGCGAGTTGTTTTCGAAACGCTTTTCCCGCGCAAAGCCGTGGACTCCGATTGACTTCGTTTCAGCGTTCGCAATCTACAAGGGAAGTAGCCGCGATCCATGGCCTTGCACGACGATGTTCTAACTCCATCAGGAATTGGTTCTGAGAAGCCCCCAAGTGAGCCCACGCGGAGACGCGCTCCAGGGTGTGGCTGTCCGCGATAGCCTGGAAACGACTGGTGAGGCAAATACAGCTCGGACTGGAACCCCCGTCGAGACGGCGCCCCCCGGTGCCGGCCATGCAGAGTCCGACGACGTGATCGTGGTATCTTCGAGAGCGCTTGCGGGTGGTCCTTCGTCAATGTACAGGGGCCAAGGGACAAAACGACCACGACCACGTAGCCCAGAGTCAGACGCGCCCCGGCACCCCGTCCCGAGGCGACAAACCTTTCGTCGCCCAGATATCTCAGATACCAGGACGCTCATAAGCGAAAGAGCTCTTCGGCCTCTTAAGTCCGGTCACGCTCTTCCAAAAGAGGTCATCCACGCCGCCCTCCACGTAATCGAGTGCGCCGTCGGAGGCCAGCTTGCGGTCGTCGACCCCGCCACGCCGCACGCGTTTAGAAAGTTCCCAGGAGAGCCCGGGACGCGACGCCTTATACCCCTGTCTCGCAACGACCACTGGTCCCTCGGCGTGATGGACGCCGGCCAGCACGTCCTCCGCGTGTACGACCCGGGGCCGTCGCCGGCAAACCACCGCGCGGTCCACGAAATGGTCTCCAGCTCGTCACCGGCGCCAAAGGTCAAGGCCACGGCGCCGCTGATGCAGGAAAAAGAGGAGGACTCGGGCTTGCTGCTCATCGTTTGTGCGCTCTACGTCTCGGTAGGCCTTCCCGTCCCGCCGGACGCAGATTCGACGTTCTGGCGCGGCATGGTACACACCCTTCTTGCGCCATTGTCAGAAGACGAGGTCGGGTTCGTGCAAACGTATCGGCTGGGCCAATCACTGGTCCCGAGGAGGATCCCTGAGCGGGCCGCTGTCACCGCGGGTGATATCGATGTCGGGCAAGTATCCCTCCCCCTTGCGCCCGTAGAAGCGCTAGATCTGTGCAGAAGGTTACGCTCCGAGGCACTCGCAGCACGTCGGCGAGTCGACCTGGCTACGTCGTCCGCGTCCTCGCTTCTCGATGCTGTCGGGGCTCTCCTGAATCGGGCCACGATCAGGTGCCTGAAGGAGGCTGGGGCTGATATCATCGAGTCGGTTGTGCGGCTGCAGAGACTGAAGATGACTTGTGAGAATCTACACGATCAAGCAGAGACGCTGGGGAGTTTGATACGACACTTTAAGTGATACAAACAGCTAAATTCGTTCTGCGCCGCCTAGCCCGTATCATTGCATGGACATGCTACACACTATACATCATGAACCCCTTCCTCCCTATTAAGCGTTAATAGGAGTGACCAGTGACCCATATCGTAAGAGTTGAAAGTCGTTTTTTCCCCTGTTCGCTTGTGTTTGATTCTGGACTATGGAATGCGTCTTTCGTCGGATGCACATTACTGCTGTCCTGTCCCGGGGGAGATTGTGTCACGAGATATAAGGTGTTAGTTACTGCCACGTAACTAACGGTATCGTTTTGTTACGTGACAGATTGGTTGGCGCTGTCAGGTAGGAATCGGACCACGACTGCATATCAAGGAAGCACGACCAACAGGTTCATGAGCAGAATACGCAGAATACACTGATACAGAGTCGGCCAACAAAGGGCCTGGCCGGTGACAATAGCTGCATAAGCGCCGCCAAGGCAAAGCTGAAGCAGCAAGAGAATCACGCAACTGGTCGAGTAAACTAACAAGGCCACCAACAGAAGTCCCATTACCAGCCCGTTTGCCCAGCAGGACCGGTCGAATGGGGGCCGTCGTGGAGGAACAGCCCAGACTAGCACGACTTTGACTATGAAAGCGAGGTCCGTGCCGGTGAGATATGATGATGTCTATTCTCGTTCGTGTGAACAGTGAACGGCCACTAGTTACAGTTGGATGAAACGGAGAGCAGGAGCTGCAAAGGGCTCGATGTTGAAGTCTTCTGCCAACGGAAGTAAACTTCTTCCTATAGAGATCATACATCCATCCCATAGCAAGTGGCTTTGAAGGCCGGTTCAATAGCTGGGTTAATAGCCGAGTCGGTGAAACAACCAGCGAATACCTGGTGTTGTATGTTTTTTTTTCTCTCTTTTCTTTTTGCGTCCTTGGTACAGACCTCTGGTACGTCCTGGACCACGCGAAGGGTACGGGAAACCAGTCAAGCATGAACGAGTTCATGCCGGTGGCGGTTGGGGAGGTGAGATACCGAGGATATGGGCCTGGAGAGACTGCGTGCTGCTGCTGGTGTGGTCAAGGTGCCAGGACCGGCTGCTACGGCGACGCTGGCGTGACGTTCCCATGAAAAGACGAACCGGCGCATCTCGCACAGCATCCGAGACGACAGACGGAGATGCGGCGCACAGCCCCCCCCGCAAGTTCTACCCGGCCTCCTTTTCGCACTCGCCTACTCGGCCGGCGTTGACAGAAGGGAACTGCGAGAGAACCTACGAGATTATCTGCTCAGCCGCGGGAAATAGCACCTGTCACCGACTTGGAACTGCAGGACCGTTGACGGCGATCCAAGTGGTCCGCGGCTCATCACGAGTTTTACTGCAAAGGGAACCCCTTGAGCCTCGGGCGAACAGGACGCGAGACGTCTTGGTTCATTTGAGGGTTTGGTTCAAACGCTGATGCCACATGCAGCAGGATGAGAAGGACGGGTCCCAGGTTCCGTTTCTGCATAGCCCCCGCAAAGGTTCACCACGCCCTTTGAGGTTTGGCGTCTGCGACTCGGCCGAGAAAACCCATTCCTTGCGTGTTTTACTAGCCCGGCGATGACTCCCGTCATTCCAAGTCTGGGAGCCCGAGTGAACATACGCTTCAACAGTAGCCTGCCAGGGCGTGGAACGGCGGCCCGGACCGCGTGGCGAGGTTAGGCAGGGAGTTTTCCCATGGTCCTTTCAGCACCTGACGCCTCGGCCCGGGGCTGATAGCTTCCATGTTTCTTGTTCCAGACCGCGTGGCACGCAGAAGAATCTAGCAAAACGCCTCGTTCTCCTGTGGATGTGGATGGGCCCTGAAGCTTCCCGTCAACAGAGCAAGCCTCCAAAGGTCCGGGCACGACACGGCCCAGGCCAACTCTACATAGTCAGTACCGACATCAGACTCACCGCATTTTGCCAGACACCCAAGACCAGACCAGACCACCGTCAACTCCTCCTCGATCGTCGGCCCCGGGGGCTTGCAGGCAGTTTCTACGACGCATGTCCGGGGTTTCCCTTTCTTCAGGCATCCACGATTCTGCAGAGCTGTCAACCCATCAGTCGCTGGCAAGATTCTTCAAATGAACACTCGGATGCCCGAGCGGCTGTGGTGACGTAATGATGTAGGAACCGTTGCGCGGTGGACGGCGCAGTGACGGACGTGCGTATCCGAGTGCGATGCAGACGGTGATTTCGAGCCCACGCAGGGCCGTTGGCTTCAAGTTAGACGAGTCAAGCTCGGAGAGGACCTTGCCTTTGAACTCTGGGCAGGTAAATTATTGCCTGGCACGCGGAGATTGAGCCATGTGCCCCTCGAGCGATCATCACACCATCACGTACAACCCCGGACAGGGAGCGCCCATCCCGATGATGCTAGGCGGGGACGAAGACGACGACCACGACGAAGCGCGAGGCGATGACATTCCGGGTGCTTCGATATGCGTGCAATACAACTTTTCGCAGACAGGACCGGCATCTCTGGGCGTGCCGATGCGTATCAGGCTCTCGAGCGCATCGGACGACGCCCTCGTGACGGTCCACGGCAATCGCGACGTATTGGCCTGGAGTTTGCGGCGCAACGTGGCGCCCCAGCGGATAGAAATCGACATCGCCATGGACTACGTGACGGGCATCGCAATCTCCCCTCACAGCGATAGCGTCATCGCGCTCGTGTTCCGGGTCGAGACGAGATACGAGGCGTGGACGTACGACTGGATGAACCGGACGGCCGAGGCCATTGTCGCAGCGGGGACCGATTTCCACTCGATTCAGTATTCGCCCGACGGTCGGCTGCTAGCATGGATAACGGGCGAGGGCATCGACATCTGGGAGACGGTCCTCAACACACACGTCAGAAGCATTCGCGGAAGCAAGAAACGAACCAACGGGCCGCCGACCGTCTCGTTTGCATTCACGCCCGACTCGAGTCGGATCGCAGCGGCGGACCGGTCGGGGCGATTGGCCGCCTGGGTGGTTGGGTCGTGGTCCTGTATCGGCGAATCGAAGCCCAAGAGGGCATGGGACGAGGACGGGCGGGAAGCAATACAGCTCGTGGCTAGCAAAGATCGCGTTCTAGTAGTCTCTCGCGAGGGAGGAGGAGGACAGCCGTGGGGGTGGAGGTTGACGACGTGGTGGCCAGATAACGGCGGTAGGGCGGGGTTCGAGATGAATGGCTGCGCGTACGGATGCGTTCCTCGGGATGGCAGGTTCGTCGCAACGGTGCAGCTGGACGGGGGGAAGCTCCGGGTTCGCGACCCCAACAGCGGCGTGTGTCTCGATCAGTCGACGCAGGGCATAGCCAAAGTCGGCAAGTCGCCGTCAGTCATGGCAGGGGTGATGGCATCCAACGGTGAAACCATGGTGACGCAGACTGTCACGGGGAGAACGACCATGTGGCAGTTGATGGCGTCGGTATAGGGGCTTGAAGCGACTGGCGATCTCGGACCGATGAAGGAATGAACGAAGGAACGAACGAACGAACAAACAGATGGACGAGACTTGCTATCATAATGCAGCAAGGCGAAGAAGGGCCGATAAGGGCGGCGAGGAGTTCTCAGGGCTTTCTTTGCAGGCTCAGTCGACCAGGATCCAACCTGTGATGTGACAAGCAACAACATCCGCAACTTGGCTGGAGAGAGACACAGCCGAGTCGACTCTGGTGTCTGGATATGAGTCGCGCATCTGTCCACACCATCAAATCTCAGAGCAAAGCCTCTTTGTTGGAAGGGTGGCCGAGTTGGTTATGGCGCCAGGTTAAGGTCAGCTTAACATCTGTTTCCTGGTGGGGCAACCCGCGCGAGTTCGAGTCTCGTCCCTTTCAAGTCATGTTTTTGTGTATATGCAGAACAAACCTTTTGATGTTTAATCACCCTGGATCCCTGTGACGCCTGGTTGTTCGGTTTTTCTTTCCCTTTCCTGTAAACAGCGAGAGTCAGTCCATGGGTGCGTGATAAAAAAAAAAAGAAAAAAAAAAGAATGAAAAATATTGTTAACAACCAATTGGTCAAGCTGCCGGACGGTCCAATGAGTGGGGCAATATCGGTATGTAGTGGGTCTGGTCGGATACGAGGAGCCTATGAAAAGTGTGCATAGGTGGGTCCGGAGCCGACAAGCAGCCGACAAGGAGCCGTTGACCAACCAGCAACGGTGCTTGTCAGCACACAGATCATTCGGCTGTGGGTCCGGTCCTGATGCTCACAATTGCGTCCCATTCCGGGCGCCTTCGCCGACCGGTTCCTCCACCTACGGGCTACGAATACCCTCTCTGTTCTTTAGCGGCCCACACGCATGTTACCCAAGGAACGCCGGCACAGGGTGGGGGGGGAGGGGGGTGAGAGGACATGTAGCCTTGTGCAATGTACTGGCGGGTGAGACGTTGCGTACCGCTACTTGGGATCTCATCATGTATGCAGTGCAGTATGACCTGCTTGGGAATGCGTCCCCAATGCATCGTCGACGCTTGCGACTCGCAGACCCGTTGTGATTGTTACAGGATTCATTTAGTCTGGTCCACGACGGCCGTCCATGTGAGCGGAGGAGGTTCCGTTGTTTCCGAAGGGTGCTTGCCCAAAGAGTCACTCCATGTGCTGTGCCATTGATCCATGTCCAGCTGCGATGTTGCCTTATCGCCCGCTACGGGAGTCGGGTGTATCATTGATGGCGATGTAATCAACGGTGTTGCTGAAGATAAGCAGCACTAAGAGACCCTGGTCTGTCGATTGACCCCCCACGCAAGATTGCTCTAGCTGTCTTGGTCGAGTGCGATATCTTCACTTAGCATAAACTGTGTGTCTACTATCAAGGCTCCATCTGGTGAGATTGGAGACGGTGCGACCAGAGAATGTAGCCCTGCAAGCCATTGTGGTTTCGCAACGCTCGTCTCCGTGACAGCAGTAACAGGAGCTACGCCATATCGCTGTCGCACTGCAGGTTGGCCTCTGTATCTTTTGGTCGCTTGATCTGTGTATCGTACTGCTTTTTGATGGCCGCCAGCGTCTTACAGTACCTCTTCTGTGCTTCGTCGGTCGTCGGACTGCCACCAAGAGTGACTCGGGGAGTCGAGGCTGTCGTAATCGAAGGAGAACAAAAGGAAGACGGAAAGAATGGGGTCGACAACGACAGCGAGGTAGGTAGGTACGTACCAGCAAATCTGAGAGAATGTCGAGGAAGCAGCGGCGGCGGCGGCGGCGGTGTATCGGCAGAATGAGCATTAGAGGGAAGGCACGATGTGCCTCCGTTGCTTCCCTCCGCCTTCTCTTCTCTTTCGTGAACACGCACCTTCTTAGGTAGGCACCCAAGGTACTAAACAGGTACTGCCTCCTTCATGTCCCGTGACCGTGGCGGTGCATCATCGCAGACGACGACACAGACAGTTTGGCGCTCACGATTCTCTCAACGACGAGGCGTCTCACTTCCCTTTTGTCGGTATCACCAGCATGGCCGCCGCCGCCCTTTCCACAGCGCACCATCAGCGATTCATCGCCTACTCTCTCGTCGTCCCATTCTCTGCAATCCCTCTTCTCAACTCCGCGTTGCATCCCGTCCTCGTTGAGAACTCTCTCGGTGCTGGCGTCTCTTTCGACCTTTCTTGCCGATCATCAAGTACCCAAGGAGCGAGAGCAGGGTCTCGTACATGTATGTAGGTAGGTACGCCACCTTGTTGCCCTCACCCTTGCACCTTGCCTGAACAGGCTTGGCCATCTACCTACACTCCAATGCACTGCACTCCTGCAACACATGAGAATTCGAGTGTAGATCTTACTCTGTCCTGCTGTTTGTCCCCTGACCTCGTTGGATGTCGGCACATGAACACGTCCTCGCTAAATCGAATCCAGCTGCGGCTCAGTCGCGCTAACCGTGTGGCAGGACCGGGAGCGAAGGATGAGAAGCACCGATTCAGCCAGCCTTACACAGAACAACCCAATACGAACAAAACACCCAGAAGTTTCAGTCCCCGTCGTCCTATGGGCATTGCCGACTGCCCACTTCCAACTGCCATCTCCGTCTCAGGCTCAGAACAGTCGCGGCATTCCAGAAGCAACCTCATAGCCGACAGCACCGCCTTGGGCTTGCTGCCACAACTATCGTCAGTCTGGCGTCGCCATTTCCACTTCACTTTCGCCCAGGACCCGTCATCAGGGCGCCGTGTCACACCCGCTTGCTTGCTTGTTTCCATCACGGCTACGGCCCAGAATGAGTGCATCGTCCAGCAATGGTCTGGGCGTCAACTGGTCGACCATGATGTAAGGCTATTCATTCGGTAGGTATGGTGACCCCTCCCACCATCTCAGCCTTTCCCCGGATTCGATACGTATCTACGTATCGGGCGTGCCCCGACGGTCTCAGGGTACAATTACGCCATCAGCGCGCCTTCAGTACAGTTGGCTGACCCGAAGTAGTGGGACAGATCAATGCACCTGTCGCGTGCGCAGCGATCGACCCCTTCTTCCTCGTTGTCAAGGCCGCTCGTCAATTGTTCCTCCGGGATGAGATACTTGGCTTGTCGTCGTCACGCTTCGCTTTCCAGCCACGGCATCTTGACTTGTCTCTCCCCTTCCCGACTGCTTGACCACAACCGGCCAATCGACAGTCACCGTCTGTCGTCGACCACGGTTGCACGGGGTACCCCTTATGCCTCGCCCGCGTTGGGCCGGAGCAGAGACCCTTTTACGTACGACTTGGCTTGGCCCTAACTGTGTGCGGCAGGTCGGCGGACCATCACTGGAGTCTCCCCTGTGACATCACTGCATCAGCACCATTCCAAGGCCTCCTCAGAACCACTTGCTTGCTTCGAGAACATGCAGGCCTCACGATCCTAGAGGGCTTGGTTTTAGTGGTCAGGGTGTGTGGTACCTGAACCCACCCCAGTGTCCCCTTCCGGGGGGCTGAAGATAGCCTTGGGATCCCTTATGCAACACTGGGGATCCCCCCCTGTCGTGCATCTCCATCTGCTCCAAAGTCGCTCCATTTCGCGCCGTTGGCTCCCCATCCAAGCGTGCCCACCTGGCTCGGTCTCAAAAGCTCACTCGCTCCATTTGCGACCGCCAACAATGTCATCCTCCACAATTGTCGGCTCAAGACGGCAAGACGGAAGATTAAGAGACTCCACGACTCGCGCCGGGCGGACCAACGGTCTGCGTCCGCGTGGAGAGCTCGCCGCGTTAGTTGGGCGACTTGGCACCACACTACTACGTCATATCGCATTGCTGAGCAGGGAATCGAGAAAGAAAAAAGAAGACGTCCCGGGGTGTCGTGACAGGTCGCTTGACAGGTTACAGCTGCTCGTTGCTCGATGGTCAATTCCGGCGTGACGAACAGCGCAAATGCGAAAGAAGCCACGAACAACACAAGAATATTAATCATTACGCCCCCGACAGCTGTCGCTCCTCGTGGCGGACAGTGGACGGCCGAGAGACAACGCTCTACGATTGCTGGACCGATGGGAAGCCTATCGTGGTCGGTCAAGGCTCGAACCCCCCATGCGCCTGTTTCCCCAAGGCCAATCCAGGTCGTGGGAGGACAAAGCTCCCAAAGGCGCGTGGTCCCAAATAACGGACAATTGCCTGGCAGAGGAGCCAAAAGTGCAAGGAAGCGACAGGCAGGCCATGCTGCCTACCTAGCTATGGCCAGAGTGAGAGTGTTATCGCCAGACCTAGATTGGATCGTGCGAATGATGAACTGGCCCAACGTATTTCGGGCCAGCGGTCGATAGCGCAGGACAAATTACCGCAACCAGAACCCCGACCCGAGACTCTAATGCTAATCGGACGAATGGGCCTGCGTCTTGGCATGACACCAAATACGGCTCTCGCGATGTCCTGCATGTTCCAAGTTTCGATACAGATACCGAGGACATGCCTACCTTTTCAGCTCGTTCTCGGTTGGCCCTTTCGCGTCGTGTGCTGCCGCGGCCTTCTGCGCCGCCAAGCGAGAAGAGCAGAGCTACTACGGCACCCCGCGCTTGCTGGCCTGGGCTGACCTGACCTGGTGCTACACTACTACTATACCTATGCTCGGCAAGTCTTTATCAGCACAGGGTGTGGGCAGCCAAAGATTGCTGTGGCACCAGTCGAAATCCACCGGGGACCCCGAGTCAGACAGAGAGAGAGAGAGGTCCGAGATAAACAGCACACAGACTACGCAGTCGAGGTAGCGAACCTAGGCCAAACCTCCGTCAACATTGTGCGAACCTGTCTGTCTGCCTGCCTGCCTGCCTGCCGCGCCCACAGGAGCTAGCCCACCGCACGTATCCAGATACAGGGGACGACACTGATAGGACAAGACACGCGAATGCTGACGACAGGGGCCGAGAGATGGGGGGGCAAAGGGCATGGACATGGGTATGGGACGACGGGGGGGTTCGAAGACATTGATGGCACTCTTTTGAGGAGGCCCCGCAGCCCACGTCCTTATCCAATGAGATGGACGTCATTCTGGTCATCCCGGCGAACGCGACACCAACCGAGCGAGGGAAAACGAAAGAAAGTTGGACTCTGGGAGCGAGCGACTCTGAGAGGCCAAGGACGGCACAGGCTGCAAGTCTAACAGTGAGAACTGCCTCAACTCAATCGAGTCCTTCCCTGCCGTCGTCTGATTGCTTGTCTGGCTTGTCTCTTTAATGGGCAGCCCAGGTATTCTGATCCGTCGCTCGGTTTTTTCGACCCTTGCCGGGTTTTTTGCCTCTTTTTTTTTTTCCCTCTTCGTTTCTTCTTTTCCTTTAAATCCTGCGTCTTCCCGTTCCCCTCGGCTCTAGGACCCTTCAGCCGAATCACAACACCAGGACGATCCCTCCCTCAAGATTTAAACTTGCAGTCTTTCCCTTGGCTTTTCCAACGACGCATAAGGCATTACCACCGTCCCTATGTCACTTGGACCTGTCGTCTCATCCTTCTAACCTCCCCCTCCCCGGCCCCCTCTTCCCTCCCTGTCGTCCCCAAGTCCTCCTTTTGACTTGAGACTTTGCTCTTGGACAAACAGTCGATAGAAAGTCAACAAAGCGGACCACGCAGGGCTTTCTCTTCACAAAGTCCTCGACCATGGCGCAGGTGCTCTCTCAGGATCCCGGTGCCCGCGAGCACGATCTCGGCTTCGCCAAGGGCGACGTCGTCAAGGATGGCTTCGCTACCCGTCCCTCCCGCTCTGACGATGGCGGCGCCGACAACATGCTGGAGCAGCTTGGCTACAAGCCCGAGCTTGAGCGCACCCGTTCGACGCTGCAGGTCGCCTTCATGTCCTTCGTCCTCGCCTCCATTCCCTACGGCCTGGCCACGACCATGCTCTACCCCTTGGCCGGCGGTGGTCCCGTGAACATCATTTGGGGTTGGTTCGGCGTGTCTTTGATCATCATCTGTGTCGCTGCTTCGCTTGGTGAAATCACCAGTGTCTACCCTACTGCCGGAGGTACTTGCCGACTCTCCCTTCTCCGTCACCCCCGGACCTCGCGGCGCCCGACCCGGTCCCGATAGGCCTGCCTGGCCTGCCATGCACGCTCTCCGGCCTGTCTCTCCCGGACGTTCGACGCTAACCGTTGCAAAAACAGGTGTTTACTACCAGGCCTTCATGCTTGCCTCCCCTAAATACCGCCGTGTTGCCAGTTGGATTTGCGGCTGGCTCTACGTTGTGGGAAACATTACCATCACTCTCGCCGTGAACTTTGGAACTGCCCTCTTCTTCGTTGCGTGTATCAACGTTTTCGAGTCGGAGCCTGGCGTCGGTGTCCTCGCCGGCGACCCGTACCAGGTGTTCCTCATCTTCCTGGGCCTGACTTTCCTCTGCAACGCAGTGTCCTCGCTCGGCAACAAGTGGCTTCCCATGCTTGATGTAAGAATGTCTTGGTTCCGTCTCCCGTTCTGTCGGGGTAATGTGAAGGGGGTTTTTTTGTGCTAAATCATTTCTCGCGTGACCCAGACCGCCGCCATCTTCTGGACTTTTGCTGGTCTGCTGGCCATTGTCATTTCCGTCCTCGTCGTCGCCAAGAACGGCCGCCATGACGCTGCCTACGTCTTCACGCACTTCGAAGCCAACTCGGGATGGACCCCCGGTTGGTCTTTCATGGTCGGTCTGCTCCACGCCGGTTATGCCACCTCGTCTACTGGCATGATTATCTCGTAAGCCCGGCCCCCCAACACGATGGACGTTTGTTGCCAAGGACAGTTCCCACGGGATGCTAACCCTGGCGCGATGCAGCATGTGCGAAGAGGTCAAGAAGCCCTCCACCCAGGTCCCCAAGGCCCTCGTCCTGACCGTGTGCCTCAACACCGTGGCCGGTCTGCTTTTCCTCATCCCCCTCGTCTTCGTTCTCCCGGACATCAACTACCTCATCAGCTTGGCCAACGGCCAGCCCGTCCCGGCCATCATCAAGGACGCCATGGGCACCTCGGGCGGCGCTTTCGGGCTCCTCGTTCCGCTCATGGTCCTCGCCATCCTCTGCGGCATCGGCTGCACCACCGCCGCATCCCGGTGCACCTGGGCCTTTGCCCGTGACGGTGCCATCCCCGGTTCCCGTTGGTGGAAGGAGGTCAACCCCAAGCTCGACGTGCCGCTGAACGCCATGATGCTCAGTATGGCTGTCCAGATCGTCCTCGGCCTCATCTACTTCGGTTCCAGCGCCGCCTTCAACGCCTTTTCCGGTGTTGGCGTCATCTCCCTCACCGCATCGTACGCCATGCCCATCGCCATCAGCCTCCTTGACGGCCGCAGCCACTTGGTCGGAAGCCCTTTCAACTTGGGCAAGTTTGGTGTTGCCGCCAACGTTATCGCTCTGGGTAAGTAAAAGCTGCACGCCGCTTGTCTTTGCTGTCGGGAAAAACTAACACTCTGGCAGCTTGGTCCGCCCTCGCCATGCCTCTGTTCTGCATGCCCACCTTCGTTCCCGCCACCGCCGAGACCATCAACTACGCCCCCGCCGTGTTTCTCGCCGCTTGCCTCATTTCCGGCGGATGGTACCTCGCCTGGGGCAAGAAGAACTACGCCGGCCCCCCGACCCAGGAGGACGCTGCCTTTTAAAGGTCCCCCCTCCCATCCCCATACTCGCACACAGACGCCCGAGGAAGTCTGCTACACTACAAGGTTCTCAAATGCTGGAATGCCCTTGAGCTCTTCAGTTTCCCTCGGGCCAGTCCCGCTTGGAGTATCAACAAAAGACTCGACATACGACGTACACACGACTGCATGGGCCCCTCTTCACACTTGGAAACAGTGACACGAGTAAACTCCCCCCCCATGGCTTGTCTGTTATGCAGGACGGCGCTCGCGGACTAGAGGCGCTTCTGGCAAGGCATCCGAAATAAAAAGAGAGGAGTGGAAGGCAGTTTTGTACATAGGAAATGATACCCCAGTCAAATTTACTCGTCGAAAAGACATATACTTTTAATCATCTGGACTCGGGCCTATTTGCGGCCTGCTGACTGGGCTGGGGAATCGGGTCGACGGGCCTTGTGGGGAGGAGAAGCCAGCATTCGTCTATTCCTGAATGTCGTCAACTTGTCATTCGTTCTTCTCATCATACTTTTGCTTCTTGCACCCTCTCCCACGGCGACCACAGCCATGAGTGCTCGAGCTTTTTGACTCGGACGGCTCTCCAAGTTCCACTCACTCACTCACTCACCCCACCTTTTACTGACTTGGCCTTGTATCACCCGGCCGAGGGAGACCTCCTTGCGTCCTACCCACCACAGGGCTGGCCCCTGAAAAGCCAGACCTGGGAGGAAACGATGGGGGTGGTGCTAAAACCACCTTACGTATGTGGTGTCGGTGCGTAGCCGGCGATGACGTCTACAATTCCACCCTTCGGGCAGGTTTCTTACCCCTGGAACGGCATTCAACGGGAGCCCGGCTTTGGGCCAGCTCCGCAGGGCTGATGCGTTCGCCGGGTCGTGGGCGCGGGGGCCAACGTTGTATGTTGGCCGGTCATACAGTATGCTCGGACGAGGCGAAGAAAGGTAGTCGCCGGATGGCACAGGGAGGTTCCTGTTTGACCGAGCCGGAGCGCGGTGGCGGTTAATGGGGTGCCGGCCGCCCTCCTTCATCATCAGGAACAGGATGTTGTGTTCCGAGTGAGATGCTCCGGGTCCTGAATAGCCGTCGCGAATCGCACCACCGAGGGGGGGGGGGATTATGCAGGTCGCGAAAGGGCTCAAGTACAATTCATCGAATCCACCCTCGATACCGACTGAGCTGCTACCACTGCAGTACCACACAGCCGCCGTGAGCGATTACATTTCGACCGACCCGCGGGAGCTTGTTGGTGGCCTGCGGCAGTGGGAGGGTTGTAAGCCGAGTATGATGCCGAGTGAGGGATGCATCTCCGTCCATTAGGGTTCGATGAGCCCTTTGGCAAGATGGTTATAGCAGGACGACCAGCCAACGTAACGAGCAACGGTATCAATGACATGATTTCACACCACGAGGTCAATGACCATGCGTATCTGTGGACTCTTGACATCTTGATACCCATGCGTGTTAGGCCTTAATTGGTGACCAAACTACCGTATCAACTGATGCAGGCAAAGAAGCAAGACCCATGCACCCAGCGGCCTGGCCCATAAACAAAATGACGTCTGGCCCTTGAACCCTTACTCCTCAAAACAATAGAAGCACACCTCGGCAGTCATGGGAGCCGTCAGGGGCATCTGGGCGGCACGGCCCCCACCGGTCTCGTCCGCGTTGAGACATCGCAGCGTGGTGTAGCCGCCATCCTGGTTCACCTCCAGCTTATGGAAGCTCAGAACCCGAGTGAAGGTGGCCTCGGAGACGACGGCCTTGGCCTTGATCTGGAACCCGTAACCAACTGCGAGGAGCTTCCCCCCGCCTTGGTGGATAACCAGACCACACGCGCCGCCGAGGAAGCTGGCGGTGGAGAGCTTCTCGATGGTGAATTCGTATCCTCCCCAGATTTGCCGCACAGGCTTCCCGGCCACACCGCCGGCGGCGTTGCCGGACGGAAAGGAGAACCCGGCAACGGGGGCTCCCTGGGCTCGGGCAGCGACGAGAATGGGTGCGACCTGGCCCATGAGGCGGAAGTGATCCTGGAGCGGGGAGCGGGCCGGGTCGACTTTGTCCATATGAATGGTTGCGACTCCGAAGGCTCCATGGGAGCCAAAAGCTGCCCAGAGCTGCCTGACGTCCTCCCCGTCCTGGGGGTGGGCCAGGATGAGGAGAGGTTGACTGTTCCCGGAGCCCCAGTTCTCACAGACGGTGAGGTAGTCACTGTGCAGCATGCGCGGGGCATACAGATCGATCGAGGGCGCAAAGCCCTTCCACAAAGGGAGGTTGTCAGGACCGGGAGCCCCATAGAGCAAGCCCTCGGTGTCTCCAAGGGGGACAATTGTGAAGGTCGGGACGGGATGAATGTCCTTGACGATTTTGGCAAGCGCCTCGACCTGATTGGCGAGGTGGAAGATTGTGAAGATCTCCTCGGCTCGCTCAACACTGTCCCCAAAGACTTCCCAATCGTATGTTTTGTCGTTGCTCATCAACGACCCGGCCCGTCGGAGAAAGTCCACAAAGGCCTGTGGGACGCCCGCCTCAAAGGCAGCGTTCGCCGCCGTTGAGCAGTCGCGAAAGTCCTTGCCGAGGCCGATTTGACCGCCGATCTGGACCATGAGGATGGTCTGCCGGTCTCCGTCCGCCCTGCTGATATGCTCCATGAGCGCCCGGAAGGCCTTTTGCTCTGAAGCGGCGAGCTCGGAGCCGAACAATGAGAGACAGTCGGTGGTGTGGACCGTCTTTCCAACGACGTCGCCGTCATCGTTGCAGACGTCCTCGCGGCGCTTGAGCTTGGGGAAGCGACTGGTGTCCAGCTTGGCCCAAGGGGGAGAAAACGTTGTCAGGTCTGTTGTGGTTGGTGTCAGCGAATATGTGCCGGAAGTAAAACGGAACGAAGGAGTACAGATGAGATTGATTCTTCATCGGAGCTGTTGTGGGATTAGGATGAAGAGGAGGATGGGAGGAAAGACGAGAAGGAGGACGGGAAGGAGGAAGATGGGGTGACAGAAGACAAAACTCACTATCACCATGGCCTCCCTTGAGAGAACCGAACCACTGGAACACGACACGCAAGCCCGACTCGCGGGCCTGAGCAATGATCCCATCGAACCAGGCTTGGTCAAATTGGCCCTCGCGGGGCTCCCAGACCTCCCAAGTAACGGCGATGAAGACCGTGTTGGCTCCCGTGGCCTTCACCTTTTGCCAGATGTTGGCCTTGGCCATGTAGGCGGCTGAGGTGGTGGACGAAGGCGTGATCTCGCCGCCGAGAATCAGAAACGGGTTTCCGTCCACGAACAGGTGGGAAGACGACCCAGCTCTGTGGATGAAGGGGAGATTCGTGCGGGTGTCTGTGGACGAGGCGGCCTCCATCTTCGTTATCGTTTCAAGGCGAGTCGGACTAAAGGATTATATCAGAGGCGATACGAGATGAGACACAAGAAGAAAAGAAACGCACGGAATAACTTATAAGCAGACTTTGCGCGCTGATGAGTTGTTTCTCGAGACTGTCGAGCCTGTTGACGGAGTGCGCGTTAACGATCGGGCCGTGTAGTGCTGGATACTGCGATGGGGTGAGTAGGATGAAAGTGAGGGTGAGCAATAAAACTACCTTGTATATAGAACGAGCTATCCGAACGAGGGTTCCTTCGTGGCTCGAGAGTGAGTAGGGACGAGAAATGAAATGCCCAATGGTAGAAAGTTGGGTCTGTTTTGCCGACTGAACAGTCCGATGGAGAGAAACCCGGGAAAGAAGAAGAAGAAGAAAACCAAAAGGTTGGATATCGGGGGTGAGAGTGAGAGTGAGTGAGAGTGAGAGTTCCGCCAACTTCTGGGACCTCGTGGGCAAGAAGAGGAAAAGATTGCTCGAAGACGACAAGAGGGTGATTGGAAAAGGCCAGAGGTCCAGGCCAAGGAAGAAAAGAGCCAAAGGAAGGAGAAACAGTCTTTTGGTCACCGGTCACGGCACGTCTTGGGTGGTATACCTGTTGTGTTCTGCGGTGAATCAGAAGGGATGTTGGTAGAGTGCCAGCCCAAGCATCTCATGAGATCTGATGAAATGGGGGAAAAAGCTCGAGCCGTGTGCTCAACTCAACTCCACTCGTGGCACCTGAAGAGACTTGAACTTGCCTTGCCCAACAAAGCCCTTAGTTGACAAGTTGGGGTGTCTCTGATAGTACCTAACCAGTAGGAGAGGTGTCTCTGATAGTACCAGTAGGAGAAATTCACCAGGATCAAGAATTCTAGTTTGTCGGAACTCTTCAACAGCTCTGATAGAGCCGAAGGAAAGAGAATTAGTCTTTTGGTCACGGCACGTACTGGGCGGTAGACCAGGTGAAGTCGTCGCGTATTCAGGTCTAGGCGAGTTGAGATGGAATAAACCGGAAGCCCTACTCCCGGCCACACAACCAGCTTCTCATTCCTAGTTTCCCAGGTCGTCCGTGACTGCCTTGTTTTCTCTTGCCGTGTTTTGTTTTCCATCCTTACCTCCAACCGAGCCCAGTCAGGTTCTCTTCAAAACTACAACCTCAACCACGGCCCCAACTCCAACAGCAACAACAACAACAATAACAAGAGCACCTACCAAGGTGCTCGTCACAAGCAAACACATCAGATCGAGAACCTCCATCTGAAGGTTTGTACGAGCTTCCATCCGAGTTCCTGAGATCCAGCAGCCTGAAGTATCCTGACTTCTTTGACCCAGACTACCACCATGGCTCCGTCTCATACCGACCACAAGGCTTACGACGCCCTTGCTCTTCAGCATGCTCTGAATGCTGGAGATAGTGCTGCCGCACTCCAAAAGACAGTTCAAGAACTGCAGAGAATCATCCAAAGTCACGCCCGTGATACCACCCGCAGCGTTGCCCAGGTGGCCAACGCCGCTGCCAAGGCCGAGCAGGCAAGAGACCTTGTTCTCCAGCAAGAGCTCAAAGCTGCCGAGGTGCTGGCCGAAAAGACACAGAACGACGCTGCACAGGCCATGATCATGGCGGAGGCCAACAATCAGCAAGCCGTGGCCTTTGCTGCCCACAACCCGGCCACTGCTGGCGTCAGCAACGTCAACCCCCAGCAGCAGCAGCAGCAGCAGCAGCAGCAGCCAGTCACCGCAAAGGCTCGCCGCCGTCGCCGCGGCCGCGATCCGAATCATATTCCGAAGAGTGGATATACACTCATCTGCGTTCGATGCGGGATTAGGCGTAGCCGCAATGATGAGCTGCGCCGCCACCTCCGGGACGAACACTATCCAGCCCTCTTCCCGGACTTCGACCGGCATGCCCTCTTGGCGCAGGCGAGACGTGAGGCTCCCTAGACTTTTCAACCCGTCGCCTCCCCAAAACCAACATCAAATCATTCATCGACCAACGATCAATAATGGATGGAAAGGGATGGGTAGAGTGGTATTGAGTGATGACTTTGGACTCTTGTACCGCTCATCTCACAAATACAAAACAACTGGATGAACAAGGTCCCTTGTTGTCTCAACAAAAGATACCACAAAGAGACTGAATAGGTCGCTTCATAAACTCATTAAACAACTGACAAAAATGCACATGTGTGAACGACCCCGCGTGGAAAGACTGTACACGGTATCACTGCTTTGTCCAAGTGATATCATGCACCTGAAAGTGAGATAGACCTGATGAGAAAAAGGGCCATTGTCAGGTTGGCACGCTGCCTTTTCTTTCTCTCTAGCCTTCCAGCACCTTTCATCCTGTCTGTACATTAGTCAACAACTTGACATGCGATCCATGCTGATGGGAAGACAGCAGTCAGAAGTTGATCGAGAACCAGGCACTATGGAAGAAAAGAAGGGTACCTTGTTTTTGCTATAGGACTTCCGCCCTCCGATGCTCAACATAGCCTGCCTTCCACGCTGAGCTGAGCTGATCTGGCAACCCAAAGTAGGATCTCGCAACATCGGCATCAACGGCACTGATACAACATGCCGGCTTGTACACAAGCACAACAGATCGGATCACTATTACTTCTGAACCGCTAGTGCCATTTCATGCAATCATGAAGCTTGAGGGCCTAGCGTGTGTTGATCTGACCCAGCGCTTCATTTAGAACAACCAACCCCGTTTTGGCCCCTCAGTTGATTAGTTGATTTGAGGTTATCCCGATAGTTGGTTGGTTGGTTGGTTAGCCTTTTTTCATGATAGTTGGTTGGGTTGGTTGTATTTGGTTGATTAGTTGATTATCCCATGGGCCATATTACATCTATATGATCCTATTCCCATACTATATAAAGGTATCCCCCATCCCCATCACAGTGATTCTTTTCTTCTCCCCATCACAATTGATCGTGTCGTCGTACGACGAGTATCATACGATGACACGATCAAGATCTATGTGTGTGTGTGTATGTGTGGTGGTGAGGCTATTTATAACTATCCTATCTATAAATTCTACCTCAAAACCCCCCATATCCCATCTATTATCCCATCTCTCATCCCATCCCTTATCCTATTTATATTATCATAGGATTCATCCCACCCTTCATCCAATCCTTCAGTAGCTCTATAGCTTCAACAGTATCCATATTCATCGCCTGGGCCTTTGCGATGTCAACAGGAGCTTTGCAGAGCTGAATTCTCTCTCACAGTCTGCCGCCATTGCTGGGATGGCGAGGATATCCAAAGCTAGCTGACTGACAAGAGGATACTGCTCACAATGGTCTATCCACCACTGCTCTGGTGTTTCTGTTTCAGCTATAGGGGTATCAAACCACTTCTTCAGCTTATTATCAACCTGATTTGAGCGCTGGGCCTGCTGCTGCTTGTGTCTCACAGAATTTAGAAACTGCTAATATCTAGAGTCCTTAGCTAGCATGGTAACTGATGGGATGATGCTAGGAGTAGGGGCTGGTGATGGTAATGCTGAGGATAAAGATATAGAGCTCCCTTGGCCTTGCTTATACTATTTGTTAAAGTATTATGTGATGTTGCCTTTCACTCTCCTTACCTATCTAGACTGGTCTTTAGAATCCCAGACTGCTTCAAGGTATGCCATACCATAAGATAGGTAAAAAACAATAGAAGCTAGGTATAAAGGTAACTCATAGAGCAGTATATAATACTCATTAAGTTTATCCTATGCTAAAAGAATTAACCCATATAAATAGGTCTAATAGTTAGCTCCAAGGTCTCTAAAGGAGGAGGTTTCTTCAGCCTGACTAAGATACTCTCTTTAGGTATGGGTAAGAAGAGCATCTTCATTAAACCTCCTCCTTCTTGACCGTCTAACTCCCTCTATTTCTACCTTAATAAGAAGAGGGTCAATTGACTGGGTATAGAATGACTTCCAGTCCTCCAGGTGTTGGAGGAGATACTCTATCCCTGTCTAGATCTCGAACAAGCGACCAGTCTAGCCACTCTTCCCACTACCTTAAGTCCTCATAGTCATCATATACAAGGGCTCCAGTATATTCTGAATCTCAGCAAGGACTTTCCAGTTATCTGGAGACAGCATATCTTCAGCTGGGAGCTGGCGACCCTTGTGCTCATTGACCTGGCTCCAAGTGATGAAAGTGATGATCTCTGACTGCTTGAGAATAGCTCATCTAATCATAAGGAAGGTAGAGTTCTATTAAGTGTTGTTATCTTAGATAACCTAGAGCTCAACTGTTAACTGGTGGTATAGATTAAACCCATTATTATCTACCTCTCTTACTAGGTCACGAAACTTCTGACTTTGCTGAGGGGAAGATCTAATAAAGCGTACAGTATTGTGAAGCTTGCCAATTAGGCCTCTTTTTCTCTAGAGCTGAAGCTCCCTCTCATACTCTCCAGTTAAGCTATATATACTAGCCTCAACGTCAAAAACCTCATAGTCTTTGCCATATATAAAGGCACGAGCCACAAGGTTGAGGATATAGCCAAAGCAGCAAAGGCAGTACTCCTTACAGTCCTGCTCATCCATAGATAGATCAATAAGGGGATAGAGATGCCTCACACAAGTATTGTTATTAGAGGCATTATCACAAATAACAGAGCCCAGCCTTTCAGTAATTCCCCAGCTCTGAAGGACCCCATAGATAGTCAGAGCAAGATTCTCACCATCATAGGCTCCTAGTTGCTCCTTCAGAGCAAGGAGATATTTCTAACGGTGCCCTAGGGGATTGAGGAAGTATGAGGTAATAGCTATAAGTGCCTTGTTATTAGGTGAGGTCCAGAGGTCAAAGCAGATATAGATCTTAGAGATAGACTGGATCAGCTGTTATTAGATACTCTTTTTACCTTGCTGATATAGGTGTAATATTCTCTGCCTTATCTCATTTCTTCCCCATGGTACTTGGGTAAATAATGCCCTATTGTAATGCTGAAGTAAGCTCTTTAGGTATGAGTCCTCAAAGATATTCATTGGGATGTTTCGTGATATAATAAACGCAGTAATAAGGTTCTGAATAGCTTTAACCTTGGCTATAGGGATAGTGCTAGATAAGACTTTGGGACGCTTGTATGGTATAGAGGTAGTGTTATCCTCTTTATCTACATCAGTAGATATAGAGCTCTCTTTTGTAATCTTATAGACTTTTATAAGATGCTCTGAGGCAGAGGTTGTTAAGGCGATAGAGAATATCTCTGGCTCTCCCTTCCGATCACATATCCTACAGCACCAGAAGGATCCCCCTACATGGAGTGGGCTGGGATAGGTAAGGAGCTCTACAAGGAAGACTCCATGGTCTTTGATCCATGAGGATCGACCTCTGCCTCTCTTCTTCGCCAGGTGCTGCTTAAGAACAAAGGACCTATTACGCCAATATATAACAGGCAGGTCTTGAAGAGAGGAGGAAGATTGGATAGTAGCTGAGTAAGCTCTTGTAGCCTGGGCCTGGATACTTTCTGCTGATCGTAGGCGTGTGAGGGCATTATGTGTAAGTGGTATTGGCATCTTGAATAGCCTCAAGAAAAGGAGGAGGATATGGGTGAAGAAAAGGATGAGGAAGAGAAGGAAGAAAAAGAGTAAGAAGTGATGGGGGGTATTGAGGTATAGGGGGTCATGACTCGTAGTATATATCCATAATAATATCCACTATATACCCATATAAACACCAAGAATAGCATCACCAATAGGGATATATATGGACTACGGAATGGGAATATATAGATATTCCGTATCCACTTTGTTCAAACAACCAACCCCGTTTTGGCCTTGAGGTTGGTTAGTTGATTTGAGGTTATTCGGAAAGTTGACTAGTTGGTTGACTAAGTTGGTTGGTTGGGTTGATCTAAATGAAGCGCTGATCTGACCAGAGATACAACAGAACAGTTGTCACGCTTCGATACTAACGTCAGCTCTAGTGTCACGAGGGTAGCACTAACTCGGAGGGGTGGGAAACATCGCATCCCCTAGGCTCGTTTGCCACCAGGCGTGCGCGCCTGAAATACTTGACTCGCAGGTATTCGTCTGCGACGAGTGCATGGCGCAATGTTTCTCTTTTTATCCCATGCCCTCTCAAGTCTGGCGATCAACTGCGTCGCCAAAACAGCGGTCCCGCTGCATCGTGATTCCAAAGCAGGACAAGATTTGGCAAGCTCCAGTTTTGGGCAGGCGAATCCCAGCATTGGGCGAGCCCAGAACATGTTGACGAATCTCGCAAACCTCCGTTTTGTGTCTGCATAGTAAGGGAGCCCACCCGGTATCCGCAACGTCGAGTCATTCTCGAGAATCCGCCGGTGCTGTGCAATGCAGGGTTTTTCCAAAATAGTACTTGGTAGTGGAGTCGTATGGTCCTGGGGAGTATAGATCTCGAGACCCATTCCACGAACCAAACAACTGGGGATGAGCTGATAACAGGCAAGAAATCCAGCCTGGGATGGGAACTGCATGGAGGCGCGTAACTGGGAGCTCTCGGGGCGGGTGTTTGAAAACGGGTTTTCACCACAACAATTTATACTACAGGGGAAGCCGGATGCGAATGATGGACCCCTCAAGTCGAGACCAAGGTCGCAGCAGCCTACCATGTGTGCCTGAGAGACTGGCCAGGTCTGGCTGGCTAGCCTCGATATCATCCGCCCACGTGTACGATTACCTTGCAGTGGATGCGCTTAGCGCCATGTGGAGATTTTCAGAAGCGATGGATCTCAGCGTCGATCACCTGGGATATAGATGACGGCGGAGTGATCAATGACTCGTTGCTGTGTGTGGAAAAGCTCGTAGGACACTTCTTTTGCGGTGCAGGGCGAATGTCAAGTCAGTAGAGGCGTAGCACACGACGAGGGCGGATGGCTTGCGGGAGTTCCGGACGAGCTTTTTTGAGGTACATCCCCGGAAGGCCGAGGCTTACGGGAGGATCAAATCGCGCGTGATACATCGAGGGAGTAGCTCACACTATCACGGGGAAGGACATGAATGTGGATGTCTCCATCGTGGTTGTTGGGGTGGTGTCAAGGGTATCAACGTTATGCAGTGGCTCTCTAGTCTTTCCCTGTTCATCAAGATCCGGTTCGCGTCTGCCAGACGAGCCACTGTTTGCTTGCATAGCAGCCTTTGCCCCACGTTATAAATACTGTCAGTCGCGGCGTCTCGTTGGCAGAGTCCGTTCCGCAGGTCTCCCATTCATTCCATCCCTCACCCTCCTCCACATCACCCGGACAACACGCAACAATGAGAGCCTCCACGGTTGTCTTCCCGCTCGCCATGCTCATGGGTAGCGCCCTGGGCGTGGACATGAGCAAGTACGAGCCCGAGGCGGGCGTTGAAGCTTCTTTCAAGCCGTTCCTCCAGGCGTGAGTCTCACCTCAACCTCCTTCGCCAGAACATCTGCCTCAAGGACGCCCAGCTAGACGTAGGAAGCTAACCGAGAGACTTGCGTTGATAGCCTGTACGCGTCTGCAGAGGACTACAAGTCCACTGACACGTTCACCGACTTCTTCGTTCCCGAGACGGGCCGTCTTGTCGTGCTCGAGCACGACGCCAAGGGAGCCGAAGCCATCATCGAGCTCAAGCAGGCGCTGCTCCCGACGACTGGCGCCAAGCACTGGAACCACCTGCCCAACGCTACCTCCGTGTACTCCGAGACTGCCACCGAGAAGGTTTACAACGTCTTCGGTCTCATTCAGTCGATATACGACGGCGGCAACTGTTCAGCCGCATAGTAAGCCGTCCCCCTCCCAATACGCGCACACACATCATGGAGTGAGCCGCACGACGTTCCCGTGTAACTAACGACGTCTTTCAACGCGAACAGCTACTCTAGCCGTTTTACTGTCCTGAAGGACAGCGAGGGCAACGTCCGTAACCAGCCTCACACCGGCAGCCTCGTGTTGTACGATGACTACGTCGTGAGCCCTGGCGAGTCGCCGACCAACATTGCGTGCTAGGAGAAAGGATTCCAAGTTGCGCGCTTGAACGAATAGAAGAAGCACGCAACGTGTTTATATGGCGGCGTTGCTATGTGTACCGAATGAGAAACCCTGACGGCTGCAAAAACTCATGGATACTAATATTCCCGCTTGATGCTCTTAATGCAATAAGAAATGAGATGTCAATCTAATAGATCAATGTATGTTATGTCTCAACTCGGACTGCCGACATGTGTGTGCCAGAGTACATGTACAACGTCTCGGGAAGTCGCTTTTACTTTCATCATGATGCCAAGGACAACATGACCGGTTCGACTGTGCAAGGTGACTCGGGCCTCGAAGGGTATTGGCGGATTTCCGCGGAAAAAACATGGCAGCAAACAGTTGTCTCCCAGCTGAATCGGCCAACCCGATTGGCCACAAACAACCATCCTAGTAGCACCTCGCACCAATTTAAGAGACTCGTCAAAGCATCTTGTCAAGAGGTCGACGATGGAAAGACCCCGCGTGAAGCTGTTCTGGTCAGATCTAGATCAAAAACTGCAACTTTTCACACCTAGTTTCTCCCCCTTTCGAGCCCCAACCGGCAGGGCAGACATGCAACACCAGACTGAGCGGCAAAGACAAGGGGTGTTGCAATGAAAGCTGTTTTAACAGGACACGACCAACGGCGAGATATGTGTCGGCATATCAGGGTTGTAAATAGCCCACTCTGAGGAGAATGCAGCCATACATAGTTACATCGTGGCCCAGGTGCACTATCCAAAGCTCGGTGAGTGTGAGGGAATGTCGTTTCAACAATGCCAAAGTCAAAGTCAACATCGCAATGCTCCTCCCTTCCAACGAGGTAAGCTTTCGCCCCGCCACGCTCTCTCGAAAGAACTCTACGTGAGAACGTGAGAGAACTATTCACCTTTAGTTGCGAAACGATTAAGGGAAGATTGGTCTTTTACGCAAGATGAGTGTGATAGCCTCTGTCCTCAGGGGACGACGAGCTCTGGGGCTGATTTAAGTTTGCAAGGATGATGTGTGCGGCCAGGGATGCCAACGCCTGTTTACAGTTTGCAATAAGGTCTATAGTAGCATTGAGCAAGAGGTTCCAGCGAGTGGGACTGGATTGATCGCTTTGGGTACGGCTTTGGCGTCAGTTCTGACTCCAATGCTTTGAGCCTTACTTGACGAGAAGACAGTGAGAAACACGAAAGTATAAGAGTTGCAACTGACCACCCGATACTATGCATGATCGTCTTGTTCAATCTACGCGCAAGCTATCGCGACGAACCCAAGATGGTTAGCGGTATGCAAGCGAGGGCGGCTTGAACGGATCAGCAGTTTGTTGCGAAAAAGCACGGAAGCCCGCATCGGAACCATGGAATGGGTCAATGTCATATCGGTTGTTTGAACACAATCAGTGCCGCGGACTTCCGTAAAGCTAACCAGGTTGAGATGTGACGTTCGGCCCCGGAACCCAACTTTGGTTTGCTCACAAACTTTAAAGTCAACAACCCCGCACGAAGGAATAAGTAACGGGCTGACCCGAAACTTTGTCAAGGGCCAAGGTTGAGTGCAAATGGACTATCTAGGTGCCCTTGAATCGTGATGGTCCAGCCATGAGCTCTTGGGTATCCCATCATAGCTAAACCATCCAGCCGGTACGGCAAATTGCGAGAGAGTTTCGCATTGCTAATTTGAGCAAGTCTTCCGTAATCCCCCAACCGGAATCCCGTGATTATAGGCAGGACAGTTACAAAAAGTCAGCCATTCCTCGCCTGCAAACCAGTGATTCCCCTAGCCCATGTCCATAACGTGCCTGAAGGTCGGGAAACCTTCAACCAGCCATGGACTTCTTTCGCGACACAGCGTTTGGGAACCTCGTGCGGTTCGTGTCAGGAGGAAGCATCCCCCAGTTGCAGTACGGCGAAGAACAGAGCCACGACTCATGGCGCCAGTATGTCAACGAGAATCCACGTGCGGATGCGATACAATGCGATCGAACCGAGCACACCGAGAAGGATTTCGACAAGAAAAGAACAAAAGAGAGGCTTTCCAAATACACAAGTAGAGATGGCAGTGTGGATACAGCCCGGACGATGGTGCCAGGCGAGGTGGAAGATAACTTCAGCAATGCCAAAAGTACCAGCATCGACCTCGAGAATACGAGAAGCAACCATGTCGTAGACTTTCTGCCCAATGACCCAGAGGTGAGTGTCCCGGCCTCGGCAGTGTCGCCCACAGTCTAATTCTCGACTAGAACCCGCAGAACTGGTCGTTGGCGAAGAAGGTGTTTGTGACCTTGCAGATTTGCCTTTTGACGGCCACCATCTACCTCGGCTCCGCCATCTACACGGCCGGTCTGAAGGATGTGATGCTGGTCTTCGGCGCCAGCCAAGTCTCTGCGCTGCTTGGTCTCACACTCTTTGTGGCCGGGTACGGCCTTGGCCCCGTGCGTTCCTCTGCTAATCTCTGTCCCAGAACGACTTTACTGACTGGAAACACAGATGATCTGGAGCCCCCTCTCCGAGGTTCCCTACATCGGCCGCAATCCCATCTACATCGGGACACTTTTCGTCTTCACCCTGCTGCAGATACCAACGGCCTATTCAGCCAACTTTAGCATGCTCCTTGCTTTTCGCTTCCTCTCGGGCTTCGTTGGCTCTCCCGTCCTCGCAACCGGCGGCGCCACGTTGGTGGATATCTGGTCGCCGCAGAAAAGAGCATACGCGATCGCGTGCTGGGGCATCGCTGCCGTGGCGGGACCAACGCTGGGCCCCGTTGTTGGCGGGTTCGCCGCCATGGCCAAGGGCTGGACGTGGCCCATCTGGGAGCTGATGTGGCTAAGCAGCTTGGTTTTCATCCTGCTCCTGTTCTGTCTGCCAGAGACGAGCTCGGCGAACATCCTGTTTCGCCGGGCAAAACGACTTCGCAAACTCACGGGGAACGAAAACATCAAGAGCAAGCCGGAGATCTTGGCCGAGGGTTTGACAGGCAGAGACATTGTCATGATGTGTCTCGTGCGTCCCTTCACACTCAGCTTCACCGAGCCCATGATCTTGCTACTGAACCTGTATATCGCCCTGATCTACGGTCTGCTTTACCTCTGGTTCGAGTCGTTCCCCATCATATTTTCCGGTATCTACGGCTTCAGCGACGGGTTTGAAGGTCTGACCTTCTTGGGCATCATGGCCGGGGCCTTCGTCGCCATACCACCTTACTTCTGGTATCTACGCAAATATCTCGAGCCGCAGTTCGACGAAAATGGCGACATCCAGCCCGAAAAGCGTCTCCCGCCCGCCTTTGTCGGTGCTTTCGCAATTCCGTTGTGCCTTTTCTGGTTCGGCTGGTCAGCCAAGGCAGATGTTCACTGGATTGTGCCCATCATCGGTTCCGCATGGTTCAGCATTGGGTCCACGTTTCTTTTCAACTCGGTGCTCAGCTATTTCCCCGACGCGTACCCGGACTATGCTGCGTCAGTCCTCGCAGGCAATGATCTGTTCAGAAGCGTCTTTGGCGTGGTTTTTCCTCTTTTCGCCAACACCATGTACGGGAGGCTGGGTGTGGACTGGGCAAGCTCCCTGTTGGGATTATTGGCGATCGTATTTATTCCGATTCCGTTCGTACTATACAAGGTATGTTGTATCCTCTTCGTTCATCTACGACTGCAAATGGCTAATCTGACTTAGATTGGGGCCAACTTGCGGAAGAACCACAGCAAGCACGCTAGGAAAGACTTATAGTCTCGTTGAGTTGGTCAAATTTATGTATCATGTTGGGCGCGTTACAAATCCGATTCAAGGTTGGGTCGTCTTGGTAAACTATCCATTGTTTTCATTGGGTCATTCGCATCAACCATACATCGCGTCGGGTGGACAGTGTCATGGGTGCTATTTCAATCATGCTGTAAGACACATATAGAAGTTGGCATGGGTGAAAGTTGAAACTTGATCCCGCCATTTGACTGAGATACAACATCCCCCGCCGTGTTTTATGATACATACAACATATGAATAGCATTGAATGACAAAGACAATTGAGGGCCAGTTTAAGAATTACTTCTTCATTGGCGTTAGCCTCATGTGTTATTCTAGGCTTGAACCAGAGGACGGTTGAACCGACGCTGGGCCCTTGTTCCAATCACGATCCTCTACTTTAGTTTCAAGTCAAAGTATCATATTAGCTTTGAACAGAACATGCACGTGATAACATACGTGGGCCTGTCCATCGTTCATCAGCTTGCAACATCAGCCTACATGCACTTACCCTTTACCCAAGCAGTTACTAGGAGTTGAACTTTCGAAACAGGTTGGGAGATTCCCTTGTGATTCCCGGCGAAACGTTAAATCATAATGCACGCGTTTAAACTGTCCCTAGAGTCCGTGATCGCGTCATGGGCTTGTTCCGCCAAAGAACTGGCTGCATGGGACCGATGCCAGGCGCCGAAAAGGTCCAGATCCTGAAGCACTTATAGCGGGCTGGTACAGTCTGTTGCGTTGGCAGTGTCGAAAACCTACTTTTTCGTCTGTGCGTTAGCAACCCACCAATGCAACCCCATGAAAAATCGCGATTTTTGGCTGCCAGATTCAGAAATCTGCCATATCCAAACATCAGGTAGTCCCTCTTCTGAAGTTACCCACTGCTAACACCAAAAGTAAGGCTATTTAGACCTATATAGGGCTCTTTACCAGTCAATTTATTAGCAATCAATACCTCTTAGCCCTCCTACTACCCTAATAAAGAAATTATATAGACTGCGCTGATGCATGGCCTTATTACTTATTATCACAGTATACAAGAGTAAGTAGGCTGCATAGGCCCTAAAGTTTATAATATCCTTACCCTAGAGACCTATATAAGGCTCTTTATTAGTTAATTTATTAGCTAGCTAACTAAATCTCAGACTTTAATAGGAGTAGTAGCTTAATAGGAAAAAAAGGCCTGATTACCTCTCAGCCCTTAGATTGTCCCTTAGCTCTTAGATTACCTCTTAGCCCTTAGATTGCCTCTTAGCCCTTAGACCCCCAAAGCCTCTAAAGTTTATAATATCCTTATATTACTATTACTACTCTTAATTAAATAAGATAAGAGATAAAATAAGAGGTTATATATTAAATTAAATAAATATAATAATACTATAACTAAATAAAGATAAATAAAAAAAGCTAGTATAAATACTAAAGACTTTAGAAAAGAAAATAGATATTAAGATTATAGTATAAATAGGCTATAGTATATATATAGTTAAATAGTAGTAATATTAATATAAAATAATAAAGTAAGTAAGAGTATATACTCTAAGTAAGCTAAGTTATATAAAGTTAGAAGTATAGTAACTATATAAGTTATTAAAGCTTCTTATATATTATAATAACCTTAGCCTTAAAGAGATATAGGACTTTCTCTATGTCAGGTTCCTAAAAGTAGTACTGGCTTCAGGGCCGGCGGGGCACCGGGTGGGGCCCGGGGGGCACCGCAGAACAGAATAACATTATGCTGAAGGGCACACAAAAGGGGTTTTCACGATAGTATCAAGGTTTAGAGAGGAGATAGATTAGAATAATAGTTACTAGTAACCCCTAACTACCCTCTTACTAACTCCTTTACTTAGTATTATATAGCCTCTAATATATTCTAATCTCTCCCTATTTATAGGTATACTAACTATTAGAGTAGTAATAGTATTAGTATAATTAACCTAATCCTAATCTATTACCTAGTAGGGTAGCCTAGTAATGCAGTAGCTTATGCTAGATACTAGTAAGACTGTAGTAGAGAAATAGCATATAACTAACCTTAATAGGTTAATAGAGGAGTAGCTAAGGGCCCTTCTTAATAATAAAGTAGCTAAGGTAAGAAAGATAAAGATAATTAAATAGATTATAGCCCTTAGAAATAGAGAGTTTATTAATAATATATATATAGCTAGTAGAGAACCTATAGCTACCTAGCTAGAGCTTAAGTACTTATATACTAATATTCTTATTAAGTAATTAGCCTCTATCTAATATAAGGGAGGTAATTAGAATAACCTTAAAGACTTCCTTTTTAAGCTATGAGGCTGATTCTCTATTACTAAAAAAGAATTTATAGCTAATAAGAGTAAAGTCTAGTTTATAGGGGCTTGCTTAGAGGGTAACCTATTATATAGCTAGAGAAGCTATATTAATCTCTAGTATAGTAGTAATATTAGCTTAATTACTAAGAAATAGATAGAGGCCTAGCTCTATAATAGTAATACTAATAATAATATATAGGCCTTTAATATAGCTATAAAGCTAGATAAGATATAGTAGAAACCTAAGTAGATATACTAGTGATTTATTAACTAGTATAAAACAGTTAAGATAGAGATTCTAGATCTCTAACTAGAGAGGTAGTAAGTAGTCTATATCTTAAACTAACTACTCCTAGACTTATAAAGCTATATCCTAGTACATAAGTTACTAGCTACTTATTAAGAGCTAAATAATAAAGGAAGGAGGGTAGAGACACTTATAAAGATATATACTAAGATAATAACAGAAGACTAGCAAAGGCTATAAGAGAGAAGGAACTAGTAGACTCTAGCTATTATTCTAGCACTAGCATTAGCTACCCCCTTAGATAAATTAAAAGGGTAATAGTTAGTCTTAATACTTAAGGTAGCTATATATACGCCCATGCCTAAACTATAAGTTAAGTAGGAATAAGAAGGGTATAGATAACCCCTAAGGTACTCCTAGGGCTCTCTTATATACTTTAACTATAGTAAGCTAGAATATATATTAATAGAGTATATAGAGGAGAAGTACTATAAGTATAACTAGCCTTATTATATAGGTAGGCGTTATATACTAGCAGCCTAGCTAGTAGCTATAGAGGTTAATAGTATATAGATCTCTTAGAGAGAAAAACTATATCACTACTTTAAGGTAGACTTCTATATTAGAGTAGCTAGTATATAGAGAAAAAGAAAGGTATTAATTAACTCTGGGGTAGATAAGAATGTTATATATTAGAGGATGTTATATAAGGAGGTATTACTAGAGGTTTATAAAAAGAGAGTGGGGTTACTAGAGATATAGAGAGGCAAGGTACCTAACTATAAAGTAGTAGTATTAGTAATAGAAGTAATAGATAATATAGAGGTAAGAAAGGTATAGTTCTATACCTATTAGGTAAGTAATATAGGTATATATAATACTATCCTAGAGATCCCCTAGAGGTAAAAAGTATAGCTAAATCTTAAGTAGGTAATAATTAGGTAGACTTACCTACTAGGGAAAGGCTACCTATAACTTATCTAGAAAAAAAAGGTATTAAAGAGGGTATAAAGAGAGGTAGTAGTAATACTAGTATATAACCTATTAGTTTACTACTTATATATAAAGAGAGCTAAGGGGGTACTAGAGCTACTACCTTATGCAGTAGAGAGGGAAAAGGGAGAGAAGATAAAGGAATTTAAGCTACTAGAAGAATATTAAGAATAGGTATATGTATTTAATATAAACCTAGTAGCTAAACTAGCTAGAGATAAAGGTTACTTCTATACTATTAACCTTAAGCTAGGGGTAGAACTGCTGTTTAGCCTTATCTACCCCCTTATAGAGAAGGAGTTAAAAAAGCTAAGGAAGTATATTGATAATGTACTAGGTAAGGGGTAGATCTAGCCCTTACAAAGCCCTGTAGGGGTACTGATCCTATTTATACTAAAGAAGGGGGGTAAGTTATACCTCTATATAAACTATTATAGCCTTAATAAGATTATAGTTAAGAACTATATACTACTACTACTAATTAGAGAGATCCTTAACTGCTTAGGAGAGGTAAAGTGTTTTACTAAGCTTAACCTTAAGGATATATACTACTAGGTAAGGATCTATACTAGTAATAAGTAAAAGATAGCATTCTAGATATAGTATAAGTACTTGAAGTACTATATTATACCTTTTAGGTTAGTTAATATACTAGTAACCTTCTAAGTATATATAAATAATACCCTAGCTAGGCTAGTAAACGTTACCTATATTATATACTTGAATAATATCTTAATCTTTACTAAGGATAAGGCTAGTTATATAGAGGTAGTAAAAGAGGTACTACGCTAGTTAGATACTACTAGCCTATATACTAACCTAGAGAAGTATATTTTCTATATTAAGATAATTAGGTTCCTAGGGTTTGTAGTATCTCTAGAGGGTATTACTATAAAGTAGGACTATATAGAGGTAATTACTTAGTAGCTACTCCCTACTAGTATTAAAAATATATAGGTCTTTCTTAGGTTTATAGGGTTTTATTAGTACTTTATTAAGAACTACTCTAAGGTATATACCCCTCTTATAGACTAACTAATAGCTAAGGTAGTAAGAGAGAAGGTAATAACTAAGGAGGTAATTAAAGCCTTCTATAAGCTCTAAGTTATATTTATCTAAGCCTCTATCTTATAGTACTTTAACCTAGTACTACTAATATAAGTAGAGATAGATATATTAAACTTTATAATTAGGGCTATCTTATTATAGCTAGTAGAGAACTAGTAGCACCCTGTTACCCTCTTATCTAGGAAGCTAAAGGGTACTAAACTATGGTATAGTATACTAGAGGCTAAGCTACTAGCAATCTAAGAGGTAGCTATATACTAGAGGTACTACCTCCTATATACCTAGAGTAGGATTATATTTTTAATAGACTACCTAGAGTACTACTACCTTACTAGTAAGCTCTAGCTTAATAGTTAGTAAGTAAGGTTACTTTAGGACTTATCTCTCTTTAACTTTAAGATTAACTACTAGCTAGGAAAGAAGAATATAGCTAATAGGCTATTATAGTAGCTAGACTATTAGCCCTTAGGTATAGAAGACTAAGAGGCATAGGGTATATTCCTAGAAAGCTTCCTAAGTAGGTTTACCTAGAGGGTAGTAGTAATTATTAGTAGTAGGTTAATAGGGGTATACCTATTACTACTAGAAGAACTTACTCTAAGCCTAGAGGAGGAAACCGTAGTAGTATAGTAAGCTAATAAGGTAATTGCCTCTAAGAAGTAGTAAAAGCTAGGGGATAACTAGTTAGAAGGGGAGAACAGGGTCCTTAGGTATAAGAATAAGGTAGTTATCCTAGAAGGGTATATACTAAGGATAAAGATAATAGTAGTATTTTATAATAAGCTAGCTAGAGGGTACCTAGGGGTAACCTATATACTTAAAAGAATTAGATAGACGTTCTTCTAGAAATTAATAAAGAAGGATATAATAGAGTATATTTAGATATATATAACTTATTAATAGATAAAGCTATACTACTACTTACCCTATAGGGAACTAGTACCCCTATTACTACCTAGCTAACTATAGGAATAGGTTACTCTAGATTTTATTACTAAGTTACCTAAGTTAAAAGGATTTACTAGAGAGAGCTATAATAGTATCCTAGTTATAGTAGACTAACTTATAAAATATATACTATATATACCTATATAGGAGACCCTAATAGTAGACTAATTAGCATCCCTCCTAGTTAAAAGGGTATTCTTACGATTTAATATCCTAGTAGCAATAGTATCTAACTAAGGATCTCTCTTTACTAGCTATTTCTAGTTAGTAGTATACTACCTACTAGCTATTAAGTAGAGACTAAGTATAGCCTACTACCTATAGATAGATAGCTAGATAGAGTAATAAAACTAGAATATTAAGTACTTCTTTTAGGCTTTCTATAGCTTAGAGTAGGATAATTAGGTAAAGTAGCTACTAATAGCTAAGTTTATCTATAACAGTACTTAGCATAGTACAATCTAGATAGTATTAGCAGAGGCCCTAATAGGCTATATACTACATAATGTAAACAATATAAAGCTAGAAGGGGCCTTACTAATAGAGGTCCTATTAGTAAGAGACTAGGTATAGTAGCTATAGAGCTAGCAGGCTATAATTCTCTAGATACTAGAGATAGCTAATAAAAACTACAAGAGGTAATATAATATAAAATAATCTATAGTAGTGTTTAAGGTAGAAGAGAAGGTCTTACTATTAGTAAGGTTTATATAGCAAAAGTACTCTATAAAGAAGCTCTTAAATAAGTATCTAGGGCTATTTATAGTCATATAGGTAGTTAGTAAAGGAAAAGTATATAAGCTTAACTTAGAAATATAATACTATATCTATAATATATTCTTACTATTATAGTTAGAGAAGTTCTATAGGGTAGTAGTAAAGCTATAAGTAATCTCTATTAAGGAGGAAGAGAAGGATATATACTAGGTAGAGAGAATAGTTATATATAAGGGCCCCTAGAGAAACTAATAGTATCTGATAAAGTAGTAAGGGTATAGAGAGGAGGAGAACTCTTAGAAACTATAGTAAAATATAGTAAAGAAACTATAGTAGGATTATAAATAGGGGATCACTAGGGGCTTATTAGAAGGAAACTAAGTTAATAATTATATAGCTATAAGGTAGCTAGAATCTATTATCCCTTTAGTACTAGGGCTAGGGAATAGAGAGGCCTAAGGGCTAGGTATTCTAAGCCTAAGGATAAGTAACTAACTAAATAAATAGTAGAGAGGTATTAGTAAGGTACTAAAGAGGTATGTAGGGGGCGCTAGGGCCTACTAATTAGACTTCTTCTTATTATTATTAGTAGTACCTTTTCTAGAATCTAATCTACTAGCCTAGAAGTTAATCTTACTAGTATACTAGAAGCTATTATTAGTACTATAAGAGAGTACTAAGGGGGTACTAAAGTAGGAAAAGGATATATAATATAGGTATAGGACTTATTCTAGTTAGAGAAGAGAGCGCTCTAGGCCTTAATAGCCTTGGTCTACTTATAGAGTATAATAACCTAGTTCTAGGTAGCAGTAGTAGTAATCTTAGTACTCTTAGCTAATAACTTAGCTTACTTAGCCTACTATTTTATAGTAGAGTGGGTGCTCTTAAGGGTAAGGACCTTGTACTAGTAGAGGAACTACTTCTCTTCCTCCTATACTGCCTTATGCCTGGCATTAGGGACTAATACATTAGAGGCCTTTATCTAAAGGGCCTTTAAGCTTATAAGCTAGGCCTTCTTAATCTCCTCCTAGAAAGGGTTAGGCTAAGGGGTACTAGGGGAGTATAGAGTTATATATATACTTATAAGGTAGTAATAAAAGTAGGGGTTAGCTTCTTTATAGAGGTCCTTAAAAACTGCCTTAAGGGTAAGAGCAGTAGTAGTAGTAGTATATAAGGCCTACTATAGGTTATTAGTAGACTAATAGCTATAGGAGTAGTAATAGTAGAGGGGGGGATAAGCTTATAGGGATATAAAGCTTGTTATACTAGTTAGTATAGTAGGAGTACTTATTACTAGTAGCTAGAATAGTTAGAATATTAGAGAGGTAGTAGAGGGGTACTAGAGAGATAAGTATATACTCTAGGTCTTAATATAGTAGAGAAGATAAGTAATAGTATCTTTTATATTAGGTTACTACTTTATTATAGCTTAAAGATAGTAATAGTAAGAGATCTTATATATAATAGTAGGGTTAATAATACTAGAAGTATTAAAATAGTTATTATTAGTAGGGGGGGCTATTAGAGGGAGACTAGGGAGAGTACTAGAGCTACCTAGGATAGCAGAATTAGTAGAGAGTATAGAGGATATAATAGCAGCAGTAGGGGAGTAGCTAGTGCTAGTACTATTACTAGTATTACTATTACTAGTACTATTATTACTGCTATAGTAGTAGAGGTATAATAAAAAATAAAAAAATAATAATAATATAAGAATATTATAAAGAAAAGAAGGAAAAGAAGGAAAATAAGTAAAAAGTAAAAAAAGAGAAGGTAGGCCTAGCTATTCTACTAAGTAGTATATATATAAGTAAGTAATAATAATAACTCTAGCTTATAAAGAAATAATAATACCTCCAGAAGAAAAGAGAGGTAAGAGGTATTAGAGAGGTACTAGTACCCCTTTTACTACTATAAATTATACCCTTACTATTATACTAAGAATAATATAACCTAAGGCTTAGTTACTAAAGAAATAAAAGTATAAGTAATAAAAGCTAACTATATTACTTTATAAATAATAAGATACTAAGCTATAAGAAAGAAAAGGGAGTAAGTAACTAAAGTAATACTATAGGTAAGTAAGGTACCCCTATAGTAAAGTAGGTAGCCTCTTACTAATAGTAATAAAAGCCTAAAACTTATACTCTAAGTATAGGATAGCTAGGCCTAGTAAGGTACTAGGGGGGCTATTAGCTATACTAGGCTACTATAAAATAAGAATAAGGCTAAGAGTAAGCAATTAGCTAGAGAGATAACTACCTATCTAATAGTCTACTAAGCCTAGTAGAGTTCCTAGACTCTATTAAAGTATAAGTAATATTATAAGTAAAGTACTAAGGTACTAATAGAGAGGCTAACTAACTAACTACTAGGTCCTGAGGACAGGACCTTAGAGGGGGGGGGATCATATCAGGTTCCTAAAAGTAGTACTGGCTTTGGGGCTAGCAGGGCACCCGGTAGGGCCTAGGGGGCACTGCGGAACGGAATAACGTTATGCTAAAGGGCACACAATAGGGGTTTTCATAATAGCATTAAGGTTTAAAGAGGAGACAGATTAGAATAATAGTCACTAGTAACCTCTAACTACTCTCTTACTAACTCCTTTACTTAGTACTATACAGCTTCTAATACTCTATAAGTAATATACTATAGAGGTCTATAAGTTAATAATTAGTTAGTAGCTTTGAAATACTAAGTAGTTATTAAAATCTATTTATATTATTACTACTTAGAGAAATAATATATTATAATATACTTAGGTATATACTATCTATTAATACTACCTAGAGTAATTAATCTTTATTAATAAGTTAGGTATAGATAAGTATACTGGTATATAAATAATAAGCTAAGTACTGAAAGGCTTAGTACTTTATTATAAAGATAAACTTAAATATAGGTAGTAGTATTAGATCTTACTAGCCTTTATAGTAAATAGGATTTTTAATATATTAATATACCTAGGTATAACTAATAGTAATAGGTTTTTAGTATAGATTTAAGAGAGAGTACTACCTAAGTATAGTACGTTTCTTATTATAAAGTTAGTTATTATAATAAATAATACTAGCTTTTACTACCAATAAGATATCTAAGAGGTATATAAATCAGCTAGTATATACTTATTATATCTACTACTATACTTACCTAACTTTAATCTTATTAAGGAGGTATTTAGTAACCTTAAGAAGCTTCTTTATAAGTAGTATTCTATCTAAAATAGGGATATAGAGAATATATAAGAAACTAAGAAGCTACTTTATAACTATATAGTAGAGATTAGTTATAAGATAAAATAGATAGAAGGCTACTTTTACTATTCTTTTATTAACTTTAATAGTATATAGTTTATATTTAATAATAAAAGATTAATTAATAGTAGTATAGTTATTATTAATAGAGATAAAGTTAAAGTTACTTCAATAGTTAAGAAAGTACTACTATTAAGGTAATAGTAAAGAAAATAAATATATATTATTAATAGTTAAAAGAAAACCTTTTTAAGTAATTACTTATTTAGCCTTACTACTTTGCTTATTACTAGCCTTACTATATTATTACTTTTTATTACTATTATATAATACTATTAATAACCTATTATCTACTACTTTAATTAGATTATTAACTTTATTACTATATAATCTATTAAGGTTAAAGATATTATTATTATTATCTTTAAGTTATATATAGATTAAGGGATATATTAACTTAGGTAGAGAAGTAAAGAAGAAGCAGTAGTTAGCTATAGAGATAAAGATATAAAGAAACTAGTACCTATAGAGGTTAGTATTATAATAATAATAACTAAAATAAGGTTAATTAATTAAATCTTTTATTCTTAAGGTTACTTATTTAATTACTAATAGTAGTAGTAAAGAGTAATAAATTATTAACTTTACTACCTATAGCATTTAACCTAATATATAGTAATTTACTTTATTACTTAAAAGTAATAAAGTTATATTTACTATACTTATAATACTACTATATAAGGATAAAAGTCTTAATTAACCTCTATATCTAGCTAATAAGAGATATAGATATACCTTTCTTCTTATACTACTCTTTTAGTATATACTATATTACTATAAGGCTAGATAATAAACTCTAGAGCTACTTAAGAGCCTTATTAGTACTATCTTTATATTACTAATATTTCTTATTAACTTTAATAAACTAACTAATAAAATCTTTTAATTTAACTAACTATATTATAGGTAATTACTTATTATACTATAGTAATAATAATAATAGTACTAGGTTAATACTTTTTATTATATAAGAAGTCTATAGTAGTTATAGTAATAATAGGTTAGTTAATAGGTAATAATACTATAGCTAAAGAGATAGCTAACTCTAGTATAGTTATTAATATAATTACTAGAGGTAAGAGCTTGCTTCTCTACTACTACTAAATAATAAATTAACTACTATATTACTAATAGAGTTATTAGTAATTAGTAAGGCTAAAATAGTAGCTAGATTTTCCTCTCCTTTAAGTATAATTATAAAAGGTAAGTTATTTGTAGGAATCACAGGGGTTGTGATACGGTTAACCGTACGTATCAATAGGCAAGTAACGCCGATAATAGGGGTAAATACCAGATCTCTATTATGCGTTATTCTTAGGTGTAACTATCGTGGGCCGCCCGGTTGAAAAGGGCGGTAAATACTCCCCACCAGGTGTAGAGTGCCTTCGGCGAATCGCCGGTTATTGACCTGGTGGGGTTGCGGCGGAATTACGGTTAATCCGCCGCCGCGTTATCGGGGTTAAGTCCGATAACGCCGATCGGTCCCGCGATGGCTGGCATCGCAACATTATTACTTACTTTACCTCTTATAGGTATAACCTTTTTTATTTACTACTAGCTAATTATAATTAGTAGGTCTATTAGTAGGTTTTTTAAGCCTATATTAGTATCTTAATAAAGTATTACTTCTTACTATATCTCTATATCTCTAATAAGTAACTTATAGTAAGTTTTATCTATAATAAAGTACTAATTTATACTATTACTACCTTAGATATTATTATAGTCACTCACTTAATTAGTATACTAATAATACTTTATTAGATTCTCTTATAAATCCTTTTTTATATCTTTCTCTTAACTAAGCTTCTCTCTTATTAAACTTATTACTATTTTTTTAATATATACTTTAATAGACAACTACTACAGTCTTATTAATTATTATAGTATTATTAATTATTATAGCCTTATTACTTATTATAAGACTTTATATATAGTATATTACCTACTACTAGAGATAGTTACTTTTATTATATAGTTATCTATAGTATATTAAATACTGATATAACTAAACTAGTATTATATATAAGCTTTATACCAAAGAAGATCTCTAGAATCTAGTAACCTAATTAACTAAGTTAGAGATTAAAATTAATTTATAGTAGAGCTAGCTATTTCTCTTTCTTTATAGTAAAGTTATTACTATAATAGATAACTATTAATATCTTAGTAATTACCTATCTTTTACTAAACTTTATACTTATCTATAACTTTAAAAGCTAGTATTACTTACTAAGTTATATCTAAATATACTCTTTTATATCCCTTAATATCTCCTTCTTCTACTTTAACCCTATTATTATGCTAGCTATCTATTAACTTAACCTCTATACTATTTAAAAAAGCTAGATTGATAGTACTAATATAATACCTCTAAATTAAAGACTAATAGTAAAATAGATATTTACCTTAATAAGTAGTAGTAATAGAATAGCTATTACTATAGCTACCTATTACTATTACTATAATAGTAATAAGGTTTATAATAAAGTATTAAAAAGGTTAGAATAAAAAGTACTTATTATATAAGCTGTTTATTATTAGTATTCTTATTATTATTATTATTACTATTATCACTATTATTACTATTATTGCTACTATTATTATTATTACTATTATTATTATTATTACTATTATTATTATTATTACTTATTTTAGCTACTTATAAAAGCTTTACTAATACTTACTTTTCTAGTATCTTAAGAATTATTATTAACTTCTTTAATAGTTTTATAATATAGCTTTTTATAATAACTATATAACTAATAAGAAGCTAAGTAACTAATATACTTTTTATTACTAATAATACTCTAGTACATAATAATACTTTATAAGTAGCCTTATAAGCTTATATACTATTAGCTAATAATATTAGTAATACTAGCTCTATACTACTAGAGGTATTTAACTCCTTTTTTTTTTAGTAGTATACTAGTAATAATAATAATAATAATAATCTTTTAAAGCTATTTATAACTATAATATCTATATAAAAGTATATAGTATATATAGTTACTTAGTAGGGTAACCCCTCTATATAGCCCTAACTAAGGTAGTAGTAGTAATAGTATTACTAACGCATAGATAAAAAAGTAGGTTTTTAATACTACTAATGTAACAGACTGTAGCTAGGTAAGAAAGCTACTGTTATCAAAGCGCCTATAAAAGTGGAGGTACCCCCGCTTAGAGGACACTTTGGTTGCTGCTAAATACTCTGGCTACTTTGACAGCTGTTGTGCCTACAGGGCTATCCATAGCTCTTGTTATCAACATTGGCAAAAGCATGGGGGACTGGCATAGCAACAGCGCAAGCATGTAATCACTAGCCATATTACATTAAGTGTACTACGTAGGAATAAACATGGAGGTTAGCATGGACATCCTGTCAATATTAAAATACCGAGCTACATCATTGAGCATCCGCATGCTACGTAGTATCCGTCACCCATGACTCTGAACCAGGGTAACTGAGAGTCTTCAGTGGCTCATCAAGGCAGTCTGACTGACTAGTGCGCCCTTGCTTGGGAGCTTATCGGCAGCAATACTCTCCTCCGAAATGCGGAGAAGTTGAAAAAGAGTTTCCTTGGGCACCTGTGCTTCAGATGGGCCTCTACAATGTGTGAAAACTCTACCAGCAGTATCCTCGTATTGTTGATAAGCTTGACAGACACTCGGTAATCAACATCCGCTTCTTGTCGCATCGAGGACCAGCTGGACGGCTGCAAGGCCGTTCCCGACCCCCGTCTTGCATCAACAAATGGAGTCCCCAGCGGAGCGTCGGCGTCGGCGTCGTAGAGTACCGGACGGAGTCCGCCAGAGAGCGTCGCGCGCCTGCGATCGCTGCAAGATGCGCAAGAACAAATGCGTCGGGACGGATTCCGGATCATGTCAAAGGTGCATCGAGAGTTCGAAACCGTGCCTTTTCGACGGGAAGCCAAGTGTAGAGGGCAGATCGCTTCGAGGCTCCGAGTCCAAGACAACTCCTATTGAGCGAACAGCACCCGCAGAGCCGAATGATGCAGCCGGAGCTTCAAGAGAGGGGGAACTCTGCAACACCCAGGGCGACGACCTCTCGCCAGCGGTCAGCACGGCTTCCGAGGCCTTCATGTGGCCACGCTTCCTCTCCCGGCTCAGAGACGCGTTCTGCCTCGATTCTCAACCAGCACCAGCACCAGATGAGCAGAACGTGACGGGGCCGCGGATACGACCAAACCATCCATCATCGTCTCAACTTGCGGAGCTCCGTCGTACCCGGAAGGCCATCGGGAGCTTCCCACCAAGGGCCGTCGCCGACTTTTTGGTCTCAGTTTGCGTTGCTTACGCGACTGATGTCTTTTTCTATTTCGACCAGGTGCAATTCGTAGCCGAACTGGACCAGTTCTACAACGAGCCTGCGTCAGCAATACGCCTGAACACTAGCTTCGTGTGTCTCTGTTTCGCCGTGTTCGCTCTGGGAAGCCAATGGACTGCTCTCGCCCGGCCAGAAGACCCGGACCACGCAAAGCAGAGAGATGACCAGAACTTTGATCCCGGTCGCATCTTCTATGACCAGGCTCGTAGCTTGTTACCAGACGTTATAGACCGTTCTTGTGTCAGGTCTGTCCAGGCGACCTTTATACTCGGTGTCTATCTCATGCCAGCCAGCGCCATCAGCGCGTCCTACGTCTACATGGGGTTGGCTTTGCGCAAAGCGCTTGCCATCGGCCTCCACCAGGACCCGGACGAATCCGTCTTTGGTCCGGAAGAACAAGAGACCAGGAGAAGGTTGTGGTGGTCTATATACTCTCTAGAGAGGTCAGTCTCGCCTCGTCTGCATCCGAACTCCCGAGGCTGAGCATTCCAGGACTATGACGATCAAGCTCAATCGCCCGCGATCTATCAGCCAGGACATTATCTCAGCCCGCCTCCCTCGACGCATGTGCCGGGACTCGGTCCAGAAGTTCGATAACGTCCAACACCAGATAGCCAACGCAACCTTTGTACTCATCATTGACAAGCTCTCGCAGCCAGGGTAGGTCAACTCTCTTCGAGTCAACTTGTAGCTTGCTTCTAACAGAAAGCCTAGAGCATGGTCACGAATAAACCAAGCACTTTCAGCACCAGAGCCTCCCGAGTCGTTGGAAAACGCTCAGATTTCACTCAAGAAGTGGAAAAAGGATCTGCCACCCTCGATACATCTTTCCGACGTCGACCCCAAATCTTCCAGCTACCGGGCCGTCTTCCACCTTCATCTAAACTACTATTTTGCTTGGATCGACATGGGTAAAGTTTCAGTCGTCACCGTTGTCAGGGCCCGGCTTCGCGCTGCTTTCCGCCCGCTCGACGAACCCCAAAGTGTCAGCAGAGAAGTCGAGCAGTCCTCCGACGCCTGCGTCAAGGCAGCCAAGAAGATGATCGAGCTCTTCGAGGGCCTGTGCCGCAACGGCAAAATGGCACGGTTCTCTTTCACAGACTTCCAAGGCTGCAGTATCGCCACGATCATCCTGCTGCTCGCGGGCATACTGACCCGAGACTCTGGGTACGAAGGCCGCATAGCCTTTGGCCTGGACTGTCTTCGACGGATGGCTTGTGGTGGGAACGTCACGGCTCAAATGGGAGTCCGCTTCATCGAGACTCTGCAGTCCATTACAAACGAAGCAAGGCGCAAGTTGCTGGCCGCGCAGCCGGGCCAAGAGAAGAGCTCCGGTAGGTTGTCGGAAGGCACAGACGATTATGGGTGTTGGGCAGAGTGGCTGGCCAACTCCGAAAGACTTCACAACCCTTCGGAAGATGGAACCGAACCAGAGTATCCTGAGGGGCTGGCAGTCAACGTGGCGAGCCCGTTGCCGTTGCGAAATGGAGTGCAAACAGCTCCATGGGGCGAGTCTGTAGCATCGCAGCTTCAAGATGTATCGACGCCAGGATTCCCTCTGCGAATGGGCAGTACAGGATCTCTTCCTACCCAGTTCCCGGCAGCCACACAGCCTGCCGAGGATCCTTGGATGGCCCCATTTACTTGGACGAATGACCAAACGCATCTGATGGGGCTGACTGGCATGGGCGTTCTAGACTTCACAGACCTGTCCTGAGGATGAATCACATAACGACATTGAAACTTGACGCCGAGGCCCGCGTAAGGTTTTGCCTGCATATTGATGTTTTTTTAAATTTGATGCCATCCGTCTCATAACGCTGACTTGACTCTAACCGGCACCACGGCGTCCTCTATCAAGCCGTTCCATCGACTCTTGTGAATCCTTCCCTCCTTGATTACTCCAAGAACGTGTGTTTCGGGATCATCGAGAATGGATACATTTTCAGCAGGATTGGCATCAGTGATGACGATATCTGCCATAAACCCAACCTTGATCTGGCCCAACGAACGTTCTTTGCCCACCATCTTGGCGGGATTGATGGTCGCACTCTGCAGGACAGCAAGTGATGGTAGAGCCTTGCCACGCAGGGTGAACTCGAGCGACTGCGCCGCACCAAGCGGACCAAGGAGGTCGGTGCCAAAGCAGATGGTGACGCCTGCGTCGTATGCCGTTTTGAGAGCGATGAGCCCTGCGTGGAGGACCTCCTCGTTCTTCGACATCGACTCCGGCGGCAGATAACCTTTCCACTTTGGCGATGCCATCTGGGCGTATGTGATGAGCGTCGGCGTCAGATACACGCCCTTCTCCGCCATGATCTTTGCCGTAGGAGCGTCGACAAAGTTGCCATGCTCGATGCCCCGCACTCCGTTGTCGATGCAATGCCTGATGGCTTTTGCCGTGTAGGCGTGTGCCGTGACATACGTGCCGGCATTCTCGGCGCATTCGACCATTGCCTGAATCTCGGCATTGGTGAACTGGAGGTGGTCGATCCTGTCGGTGGGGGTCGAGACGCCACCGGAGCCCATGATCTTGATAAAGTCCGCTCCGCCGCGGACCTCCTCGCGTACGGCGGTCATGCACTCCGGGACGCCATTACACAGTCTCCCGAGGCCGTTCGTCGAGCCGCCGCAACACTCGCTGTGATCATGCACGCCACGGATGTCTCCGTGGCCGCCGGCTTGCGACAGCGCATGGCCGGCGATGAAAAGCCTGGGGCCGGGAAAGACGCCATCGTTGATGGCCTCCTTCAGAGCCGACTGCGCGCCTCCGCAGTCCCGCACGCTGGTGAAGCCTCTGTGCAGCATCTGCGCGCAAACGTACGGCTGGCGGAGAAGTGAAACATCGTTCGAGTCTCCGAAGGCTTTGGAGAGGTCGCCGAAGCCCGGGACGGCTACTAGGTGGACATGGGCGTCAATGAGCCCTGGACAGATGAACTTGCCGGTGCAGTCGATTATCTCGAAGCCTTGTTCTCGGGCGGTGTTGATGGCGGAATCCGTGGAGTCGAGAATGGCTTCGATGAGACCGTCTTTGAGTCGAATTGCCGCATTGGAGCGGAGAGAGCCGTCGGTAACATCTACAATCGTGGCGTTGGTAAGGATGTACTGCCGAACGGGTGCGCGCAGCCAGGGCTTGAGGTCTGCTTCGGTCACCATTCTGGCGTTGATTTGATCAAATTGAACCGCTCCGAGACATGGGTAAAGGGATGAACTGAGGGGATGGCAAAGGGTTGGGAATCAACGTGACACCAATGCTGTGCAGCAATATAGTAGCATGGACGATGCGAGCCTCTCAAAAGCTAAATATTTATCCGATTGGCTTTGTCTCGGAAGAGAAACGTCACACTGGGAGCCATTGATAACCAACACTGGTCAACGGAGAAGACTGTGTCGGGTGCATGTGCCTCTACCATCGGTTAGCCGTCCTCGCAAACCTACGTTGCCGATACCGGCATCGGGTATCCGTCCCTTACAATCGGGAATCTGGCCCGCCCCACTTGATATAGTTGCTATCATCCGCCGTCACGGCCTATCATGGGATTAATGGAGACCGTCTTGATATGCATCCTTACTGCGGGGAATAGGAGCGCAGCCCCGGGTTGATAGACCGAAGTGGCACGCGGCATGTGGATCGGGCCAGCTTATTACGACTTAAACCGGCTATCCTGCTCCTGCTGAGCGTTGGAACGGAGGTTCTCCCTTTGATGGGAAACAAGGAAAACAGTTTCCCAACGAGAGCTTGGAAATCGACACCAGAATGAGTTCTTCCAGCGCCGCCGACGCGGTGGGCAAAGAGCGAGATGACGGCCGCCCACAAGAAGGCGTGGAAGAAAAGATTGGGCAGATTGTTGATATAGCAGATGGGTATACCCCCGAGGAGGAGAAGGAAGTGCTGCGCAAGATCGACCTCGCGATTATGCCCATGGTACAGAGAGGCCTTCCTATTAGCAGTCCCCGTTTCTCAGTTAAGCTAATATGACTGAAAGATGTGCTTCGTTTTCTTTCTTCAGTACCTTGACAAGCAGAGTCTAAGCTACGCAAGCGTATGTTGCTCTATTCCTCTGGCGCGCTTTACGTTCTCACAAGTATCATAGGTGTTTGGCTTGATAACGGACCTCGGCTTGACTAGCAATCAATACTCCTGGTGCTCCTCCATCTTTTATGTCGGTAAGGAAGTCTTTATTGTATCACGACGAACTAGGATTCAAAACTCATCATGCCAGGTCAACTGGTGTCTGAGTACCCATTCATCTACCTCATGAGCAGGTTTCACCTGACGAAATTCGTCGGGATTACAGTGTAAGCAACTGTCTTTTTAACAAGCCACGAAGTCTCAGTGTATCTTGCTGACGTTCCGACTCCGCTTTGGAATCCAGCGTGATCTGGGGGATGATTTGCATGTGTCTCGCTGCGCCCAAAACCTACGCTGGCTTTGCTGCTGTCCGATTCCTTCTCGGATTCGCCGAGGGGGCCGTGTCCCCTGCTTTCATCACCATCACCAGCATATGGTACCGAAGCAACGAACACGCTCTCCGAACAGCGTAAGCACGTATCTTTGAACTTGGTTGCTGTGGTGTTTTAATGGAGACTGACGCCGCACCAGGCTGTGGATTACGATGAACGGGGTCGCCCAGATCTGCGGTTCACTTCTCATGTACGGCATTGCCAAAAACACGTCACTCTCCCTTGCCCCTTGGCGAACCCTCTTCCTTGTCTGCGGCGCCATCACCTCCGCGGCCGGCGTAATGTTCTATCTCTTCATGCCAAACGGCCCCAAGGATGCATGGTTCTTGACGGCCCGCCAGAAACAGGTTCTTGCGTTGCGCATGGCCAAGGACCGTGAAGGAGGCGACAAGACATCTTTCTCCATGGCGCAGCTCAAGGAGGCGGCACTGGATATCAAGACCTGGTTTGTGTTCTGGTTTGGGGTTTTGGTGACGATGCAGTCTCCGGTCTTGACTGTGAGTGTTTCAGCCGCGCAACGTTGGGCCTTTTCTAACCCTCTTCAGTTCGCATCTCTTGTCATCAACAACATCGGGTACGATAAGTACGAAACCATGTTATACACTGCTCCGTCGGGTAAGAAAAGACTTCATACTACACCTACAGACTCCAACTAATTCAACCACGTGGAAGGTGCTGTCCAAATCGGCATGCTGTGGATCGGCGTCTGCGGGTGCATGCTATTCCCCAAGAACCGGACCCTGGTCGCCTTGGTCCTCATCATCCCACCGCTTGTAGGCAACGTGCTTCTGATGAAGCTCTCCACCGAGTCGGGCTGGGGCATGATAGCTGCATCTTGGATCGTAAGTTCCCCTGCTCTAGCAAATGCCACCATCTCTGACGGCGTTTCAGTCATCATGCATCACTGCGGTTTGGTCCATTCTTCTCTCTCTCACCGCTTCAAATGTGAAAGGAAACACCAAACGCGCTATAGTAAACGCCATGTTCTTCGTTGGTTACTGCGCCGGTTGCATTGGTGCTCCGCAGCTCTGGACTAAGAAACCGCGATACTTCAACGGCGTGGTCACAGCTATCGTCACCTGGTCCCTGCTCTTTGCGGAGATCGTGGCATATCGGTACCTTTGCGCGAGAGACAACTCGAGAAGAGATGCCGCTCTCTCTAATGAACAACAGATTGCTCAGGACAGTCAAGGGGAGATCATTTTGGATGCCGATGGTGCACCGGATAGTGACCTCACGGACAAGAAGGACAAGCAGTTCAGGTACAGTATATAAGCAAGAGTGATTATTATACCACGGTGCTATGGGAATCCTCGAAAAGATTAGCACCGGAAACAGGATGTTCATAATGAGTCAATGCTGTGATCAAAAGAAAACTCGAAGGGCTGAGCCTTGAGTGAACTGGTCTACACCAGAAATCTGAAACCTGTCCGACAAGAGTGAGAACCGGGTCAAAAACAGCAGCAACTTGCTCCCGAAGATGACTAATTAGTTCGCTTGATTACGTTTGTCAGCGGGCTAGTTGCATATGTGTCAGAATCGGTCGCCTTGGTAATCTTCCTCCAGGCAACTATTCGGATAACTTTGACCGCCCTCCTCTCGGAACAATACTGGAAAGATTGACCTCAGGAAGCTGACAGCTACGCGGGGTAGTTGAGCAGCCGAGATGGCCGAGCCCCCAATCACTTCGCCAAACTTGGACCCAGCGGCTGTCGCCGACTTCCATGATGCCCTCAAGAAATCAAAACGTATCATTGCCGTCATAGGCGCAGGCCTATCGGCATCCTCTGGGCTCTCTACCTTCAGAGGAGCCAACGGCCTTTGGAAGACAGAGGACATATTCCAGGTCGCGTCACCCGCAGGGTTCCGCCACGATCCAGGCTTTGTCTGGCAATTCTACACATATCGTCGGCAGGAGGCGCTCCGCGCGAAGCCAAACGCGGGTCATTATGCCCTGGCTGAGCTCGCAGGTCGAGTGCCGGGATTCGTCGCCTTGACACAGAACGTGGACAACCTCAGCCAACGTGCCGGCCACCCGCCCGACCAGCTGAAGGAACTCCACGGTAACCTGTTTACCTTGTCATGCGTCGACGTGACCGGGTGCGGGTATGTCGAGCGCGACAACTTCGAGCCATTTTTGACACCCGCTCTCGGCCCCTCCAAGGACGAGCAACAGACCATCGGTGGCATCGACCCCGGTAACAAGCCCAGGGCTAGCCCGATTCTCCTAGCCGGCATCTCTCGGAAGAACGCGCAAATCCTCGGGGACAGGTACCAGGGCAACACCCCTAACATGCGGGACCTGGCCGCCCTCAAGCCCCCGGGACGAAAGGCGGCCACCGCGCCCACTATGATGCGGTTGTGTTCGGGCCTTTCTGAAGAGGACTTGCCACAGTGTCCCAGGTGCAAGCAAAGAATATCCTCCGACCGGGGTCGTCTGGTTCTGCGAGCACTTGCCCATCGACGTCGTGACGGAAACCGAAGCGCTCTTCGAAACCGACGAGCCCATAGATCTTTGTCTTACAATAGGTACTTCCAGTACTGTTTGGCCGGCCGCCGGGTATGCTGATATGGCCCGAAGGAAGGGCGCAAAGGTTGCTGTCATAAACATGTGCGCTGATGATGCCAAAGGCCTCCGGCGAGGTCAAGACTGGGTGTTTGTCGGAGATGCCGCAGTCCTTCTGCCAGAGCTTCTACAGCCTATTATCGGCGACGTAGAGAATGTAAAGAGGTGAACGGCATAATGACCATAAATTGTAGTGGGTTGCTATCGGAGAAAGGATATCTTGTCGGATCGAGTAGAGCTACGATTTGTGCACTGTCGGGGAATGATTCTCTCAGCAGTAGCATGAAGTATGCAGACAAATTGCCATATAGCAGGTAATAGTGGCAGCTTTGAGTGAAATCCATGCCGAGTAATTTCTTACAGTTACTGAACAACTTGCTGATTGTTTTCGCAATGGATAACCAATAAAGAAGTCGAAAGTGAAACACGAATGTAGTCCGTCCGTTGCGCATCGTGGCATCAGGTTAGGTTTGTTCTTACAGCGCTGATGCCATAGCAGCAACGTCAAGGAAAACAGGTTCCTGAACAATATCCAAAACACTTCGCCAGGAGACAGCTGTAGTCAGGGGTTTGAGGTGGTCTTGAAGTTGAATCTAATCAATTTTATAAATAAAACAAACTGTTCTTCCACCGATGCGTGTATGGGAAAAGCATCAGCGTTATGTGGTTACCGCAAGCTTCGTGCTATCGTCGAATGTCTCTGTCGATTATCCGGATCGCCTGTAAACATTCCTCGTCCCGGAACCGAGGAGCAACTACTTGGATTGCGCATGGGGCTCCGTCACAGGCCTCGGGATCGTCTATTGTCAGAGGCTGTGTAGTACCGAGTAAAGGAGTCAGTGGGAGGGCAGTTAGGGGTCACTGGTGACTGTTATTCCAATCTGTCTCCTCTCTAAACCTTGATGCTATCGTGAAAACCCCTTTTGTGTGCCCTTCGGCATAACGTTATTCCGTTCCGCGGTGCCCCCTGGGCCCCACCTGGTGCCCCGCCGGCCCCGAAGCCGGTACTACTTTTAGGAACCTGACATCTATGAGAAAGAAAAATGGTAAATCAGACGGTACAGAAAATCGGGTGAAAGGAATCTGCTCGCTGGTCACTCACAGTCTGCATCGAATTGGTCAGTTCCTTTCTGGTAATGAGGATCCTTATGCTTCGAAGCGAAGCTATACGGTATAATACCAGCGGGATACTATCGACGGTCAGCGAGGTGGGCGCATACCAATGTTCGGATGGCGTTTTCTTACATCCAGCACGTTCCACATCACGGTGTACACCGGAACGCCGTAGGTATCGTGGGGCACGGCGGTGCTTATCGATCCAGGACAGAGAACGACGTCGAGCTTATGCTCTAGCCAAGTCTTTCGCCAGCTGTCGGCGTAGCCAGCACGCAGTTTGAGAAACTCGTCCAACTGGTGTGCTGTGTCCAACTCTGGCGAGACGAGGGGTCCAATTTGCCCTAACCGAAGCGACGAGTGGCTCTCCAATCTCGCTCTCCAGGGCGTCTAGACCGGATGAACCTAGGCCGAAATATGTAAAACCCAGCTTACCCCCCAACCCGGCACTGCAGGAAGAGTCTTGTGGAAGACGAATAACGATGTGCCCTGCAGCCTCAAGCGATGAGACTGCTTCGTCAAGGGCGCGTCGAACAGGAGGGTGTAACGAGTGATTAGGATCCTCGGGAAGGACGCCGATGGTAAGGGTCTTCTTTGCATCATCCAGACTTCTCCATGGTGTAGCAATCGCAGATGCGCTGTACTCCCAAGTGCGCTGTGCGAGGGTCGTTTCCATAACCAAGACGAGGTCGTCGACTGAGTTTGCCATGGGCCCGAGAACTGGGGACACCCCGGGCAGCCGAAGCTTGGGGAACGGATAATATACCTCGTTACCGTATGGGATCCGATCGGCGGTGGGTTTGAAACCGTAGATTCCGCAGCAGAGAGATGGGATTCTGATAGAGCCTGCAATGTCGCTCCCTAGGCCCAGGACCGAGCCTCGAAATGCAACGAGGGCCCCCTCTCCTCCCGTCGAACCGCCGGCAGTCAAGGAAGTCTTGCACGGGTTAAGGGTTCTCCCGAAAATGTTGTTTTCCGAATCGGCAGTCTAACACTGGGTGGTCAGATATACCCCTCGGGCTGCCCACAACTAGAAGCAGTATAGCATGTGCGTACCATCATTGTCTGAGGAATGTTGGTTTTGCAGAAGAAGACTGCTCCAGCATCGAGAAAGAGGTCCACCATGGCCGAGGTGATCGTAGGCGGCGGTCGCTTGAGAAATTCAACATAACCAACTGTCGCGTAATGGCCCTTAACCACGAATGAGTCCTGATATCATGTATCAGTTAGTCGAAGCACACATTCGTCCCTAGTGAGTGGGGGTTTTACCTTGAGGCTGACAGGTAGACCATGCAGAGGACCGATCGGTTTGCCAGTAGTCCTAAGATGTTGGTCAAGCTCCCGAGCCCTTGCGATGCCTTCATCGAAGAATATCTCGGTCAAGCAGGAAGTCTACAGGCTCAGTTAGATCTTTTATGAAGTGTGCCTCGAGCTGCTTTCTATGCTGCTCACGAGTTGCTGAGCAAGGGCGGCACGCTTGCAAAATGCCACAGTCACCTCCTCAGATGAGAAATATCCGGTGTGGATTTTGTCGAGCAATTCCTTGCAGTGCAACTGTCCGTGATCTCGAGCTCCTTCTCAGTAAGCAGGCCGGATTTCCTCGCTGCTTCTAGGGTAATTAGTCGCCCTTATTTGGCTGTTCCGGTGCCTTTCAACTCCTCCAGCTTCGAATTTGGAATAATCCAATCTTGCGGAATAGCTTTCTGTTGCTCATTTCGATGACGAGAGGCAAGAGCCTTCCAATCGGCAGCAGCAGTCATCATCAAGATGGGATCTCGGCTGTAAGAGTTGCACGCACAGGACTCAAGGGAAGGGATCCGTCAACTGATGTTATCTTAGTAATAGATACGAATCGTCAAAGAAATGTAACGGGAATGGCTATTTTCGAGCTTTCCTGAGAATTGCAATGAAAGATACACCTAGAAGAAGTAATGACTCCAGATTTCAGAACATCTCCAGCATCAGAACATGTACAGTATGATACACTGGACTATTCCTGGCAGAAGAGTGGGTATGGTGTCCTATAAAGGAAGGACGAGCCGCCGGCTTTTTCAAGATCAACAAACACGTCTCAATACTCTATGATGTCAAAATAGAAGACTCAGCAGATGCGGCCGGCATGTTCAAGACACCTAAGCTTACATCGATAACATGGTGCTTACCCCTGGTTGTCAACATGTAAGAAACAACAATCAATGATTGGCGTCTGTCATATCGCATTCGCCACAGACCGTAACTGTTCGTCATAGCCTTTCCTCTGCATTATACTTTGAGAACTAGTACCAATTCGGCAGGTCTACACGCCAATAAAACGCCAGAGGTGCCAGAGGTCCATCCAGTAGCACCGCCCATGTTCCCTCCCCTGGGAATGCGCATGCCGCACCTCGACTTTATCTACTGGACAGTCTGCAATATGGACCCCAATTGTTACGAGAGCCCGAAACTCGATAGCATAAGTATCACGCGGCCTGCCTATCTTGGGCAAGACTCCAGGGTCAGATGTAGTTTAGATACTTTCTCCATTTTGTCCAGTTCTGAGATGTTATTGGAATGTCAGTAATACGTTCAAGGCGTGACATCAGATGGGCTTGTGACAGCACCGACATACCAGAGGCTCGTTTGGGTCCGAGGTTGGAGTTGGCGAGAGGACGAAGGTGCCCAACTCTGTGACCCGGTCATCTATGTTTGGAAACCCGTTGTCAACCCGGAGTCCACAAAGTGGACAAGAAGATCGCCAGACTTACGACTCCTCAGGTGGACGGTTCCCGGTGGCAGGGATGAGTCATTTGGGTCAGACGTTGTCGTTGGAATGGCCATGGCGAACTTCTGGGTGGGTTTGGGAGGGGCATGTTGAACTTGCGGGGAACCCAAATTGACAAGCTTTGTTGTCTTTTGATCCCGGGTTCCAGCCCGGTAGTTTATACGGGCAAAGTGCCAAGCGTCGACTGATATGATCGTGGGGTAAGTCAGTCATTTAGATAGTCGACGTCGGACGCGAACTTTGCGACCGAGATCTCCCATGTCGGCCTGACTACCAGGTAGCCCCCTTGACCAGTGAATAAATATCCTTTTAGGCATGCTGGGTGGTCAAGTCCCAGGAACCCAACCCATACCACCATAGTGATGAGTCATGGTGCATTGAAATTTACTACGCCATCGAACTAAACTTCGATCTGCTCGTCAGGTGTCTGTGGCCACGGTTCTTTGGTTATAGGGTTCTTGTGCATATATTGACAAGCACGACTTTGGCCAGTGAGAATCTCAATATAACGTGGGTATCAACTCCACACAACCGGATACATGTATCAGCATTCACAAGACGCCTGAGGCCCTTCTTATCACTTGGCGTGGGACAGGCCTGCAGAGCATGGGTTGAAAGTGTAATACTGCCGGCGTTTGAGACCCCAACATCAGCTTGCGTGAACCTTAATCAAGGTTGTATCCGGGCCATGCCCTAAGCGGCATATATATGCGACGGCCGCGCTTGTTGTGCCTCTGTTTGGGAAGGGGGCTTGGATCCATCATCCACAAAGCAAATTTCATCATCCTACGAGCTTGAACGGACAACGACCAGGCACGCGGCAGATCCAGAGAGAGACGTGCGCCGAGCCGGAAACGCCTACCCCCATCATTCGATCGAACCGCCACGTATGGGTCGCTCCAGGGGCGGGTGTCCGAATTGCAAGCGGCGGAAGCGGAAATGCGACGAGTCGCGACCAGAATGCCGTGCATGCCAGACCCGAGGGGTCCAGTGTGAAGGTTACAATACCACGCTTAAATGGACCAACGGGATAGCCTCGAGAGGTCGCTTCGCCTGGGCAGCGGTCCCTGACCTCTCCGCCACCGGTCCAGATACGACCCCGACAATGTCCTCGTCCTATCCGTCGACTGTCGATGCTCCACATCCCGACGCCGGCCGCTCGTCATCTGCACCCCTTGGGGTCCAGAGTCTTGTGCCGATCCATGCCAGTCCCTCTCCACAATCGGATACTCAAGGGCTGCAGCCCGGCACGTCTTCCGAGACATCTTCACCCGCCGAAGACGTCGCCGGGCGAAAACGGCAGCTGTTCCAAAGGTGTAAGTCGTCAAGAGCTGCTCACAAACTCTGCCATTTCTTCTGCGGGTTCGTTCCTCTCGAGTATTAGCCTCTGAGCATGGTCAACGTTGTCATCAACGCCCACCACTTATCATCGCCGTCGACTAACCCAAAGTTACAAGTCATCCACACAGGAATGCGCCGGCTTTACAGCACCCAAAGTCATGGCTGGCTTGAAGCCCACTTTTTGGCAATGGCAGAGAGAAGCCAAGCCTTTTGTAACGTCTGTGAAGCCATCCAAGCATACCTCGAGGACGGGCTCTCCGTGTCGTCGATGGAGCGCATGGACCATGCCCTCCAGACGTTCCGGTCAGAATTGGAAAGCAGACACGAGGCTTTTGATGCATCTACCGTATCAGCCGGCCTTCTCGTTTGTAGCCTATGTGTAAGCCGCCGTCATATGCCGCTGTTGACTTTGCCAACATCGCCCAGCCCGATCCTTGTCCAACCGAAAAGGTAATTCTTGCATCTACATCCGCTGACTGTGTTTTGACATAGTTACTCCAAGCTCGGCCATGGACAATCTACCTTCACCTCATGGCTGAGCTCTATCACCTAGAAACGGACATGGGCCGTCTTGTACCTGGAGCTGATCACGAACCCACAGTCCACCACTGCATTGAGGTTTTGTCCATAATGGATATGGGGCCTATGGTGGTCGGGAGAAAGACTCCGAGCATGGGCATCTGGCGTCACCTCCGCAAAGTACAAGACAGCTGGCAGGGAGGGAGAATCGGTGGCATCGAAGTTGTCTCGGGGCTACCGAGGACTCTCCTCGACGTCCTCGCCAACATAGGGAGCTGTGACGCCCACGAAACAGAGGCTCGTTTGTGGGGTTGGCCGGGAGAGATCGGAGAATATGTCCAATGCATCCTCTGGGATTGTTGGAGGTACGCAGCGGTCTTGCACGTCAGAAGGATCGAGAGACTGAAAACCCGGAGGTCATCTGTCGAAGAAATCCAACGCGAAGTGGAAACCGTAAAGGCGACACCGTTCCCCTCAAGAGAGGTTGTCCTATGCCGCCTAGCGGCGTCGCTTTATGCTGCATACCGAGCCCTCGGACTGCCCGCAAACCAACATCTACTGGTTTACAACGGGCTCGTATACCCATTAGTGACGGGTAGCTTGGAGGTCCCCATTTTGGCTGCACACTCGGAGTGGAAACAAGTGTTTGCTGATGTGCGAACACTGGTCCTCAAAAACGACACCGCCAGCCTCACCAAGGTGGTCGACGAGGTTCTCAACGAGGCGTGGAACGAGGGATCAGATACATTTGATATTGAAAAAGCAGCTCGGCTGCGAGAAGTTGAGATTGCCGTTTTTTAAAGGCATTCTAACCCCCCCCCCCTGTAAGCGACCCACCCCCACATCCGAACCACCTCCATCACCTGCCATCCCCCATATTATCACCAGCTATTTCATCAGGTTTTCCTCCCACCCATATGCAACTTTCGGCTTCACTGGATAATTCGGATACGCTGGATACGTCTGTTGTATCCATATCATCGCTGGCTGGATTTTGCGCCTGCTGGATATCCCATATAGTTACGAAGGTCCTGTTCAGCGATAGAGGGACCTTTTTCCTCTTGCGATTCAGAAGGTCGTCCAGCTGGGCTTTCAGTGCCTTATTTTCTTTCTCTAGAAGGGTCCTTTGTAATGCCTCCTCATCATACCCCTTTTGTACCTTTCTAGATAGGTGACGAATAGTATGGATATCCAACCTATCCTTGCATAGTTGACCCAGGTGATATAGTTGACGCCGTAGATCAGCAGACCGATGAGGTGTTGACCATGGAACGATAGATACAGCTTCATCCCACTGCTGGCTGCTTGGTTGCTGGCTGGTGTGTTGACTGGATGATGATAATGATGCCTTTGATACCAAGGAGTTGGATAGAGGGCGCTGTCTGGCAACTGGCCATAACCCAGCCCATTTCCAGTCACTTCTGATGTTCTCCTTCGTAATAGATGCTTTACGAGCCTTGTAATAGCACTGTAGAAATGCCCTTTTTCCAGCCACTGTTGAATCACTTATCCAGTCATCCAGATATCCAACCCCTTTACGATAGGCTTGCTTTAATGGACCGAAGACCGATATATCCAGGGGCTGGAGGACAGCAGACGAGTGCGGCGGTAGAAAAAGGAGATATATACGTTGCCTCCAGCATTCCCACATAAAGTCAACAGTTATATGGCTGTGATGCCCATCAAGAACCAGCAGTCTGGTTGCCTCTGGTTCGCTGGGCATAGTCTGAGGGATAAAGACCTCCTTCAGCCATGCTAGGGCAGTCTCGTCGTTTGTCCAGCCGTTTTCTGATGCTTTGAATCGCCAGTTGACATAGTTGGATAGGTTGGTTTCTGGAAACCACTGTGCCTGGACTGATTTTCCCTTATATATAACCAGGGGATCCAAGGAGGTCCCAGTGGCATTGATGCACTCGATGATGGATATCCATCGACGGGATCCTGGCTGCTGCTTTTGTATCTGCCGCGATGCTTCAGTTCCCAGCACCAGCCCATTGGCTCCCTTGCCCTCCATAATACCGGTTTCATCCATATTCCATCGGTTGGAAGGATGGATATCCTTGATAACAGGGATATCATCTATACGTTGGAAGAAATCGCGGATAACCTCTGGCGAATGGGCTTTCCATCGCCGGGCATCCATTGCTCTAGATCGCCTCGTTCGAATCGATGGGTTTCGCCGTAGGAATCGCCCTATCCACTTCCTCCCTAGCTGTTGTTGACTATCGCCCATCATGCGCTCTGCCAGTCCCTTGACTTGTTGATGGGTAAGGGCTCTGCCTAGTTGCTTTTGAGTGGATATATAAGCTGCCAGACTATCCTCCTGGGCCTGGGATAACTGTTGCCTATGAATATGGGCAATATTTCTACTCTGCCTGCCGTGGAATCGGTGCCGAAGGGTTGCGTATGGTATACCCCATATACGAGCAGCCTGGTGGATACTGCAACCATCTCTGATATCACGGAGCGCCCGTTGAAGCTCAAATTCGGTATATTGCTTCATAGTATAATAAATAAGGTATTCTGAAAAAATGGCGTTGTTTGGATGCGGATGGGTAATGTTGTGATAGTTTGAAAAAGGTGGTGATGTTGATGGAAGGGGATGGATGCGGCATTTTCGGGTGGTTCGGATATAGGGGTGGGTCGCTTACAGGGGGGGGGGGAGTTATCTGGTATATCTGGTATGAACGGCGACGCGGAAATTGTCTCGGTAACCATAATCCATAGTGGCGATCATTGGGGGCTGCTTTATGAGCCGGTTTCTTTCGCCATCTCTATAATGAGCGAGACCATTCAGCCGCAGCATTTCTCTCTCTGATCTTCCCCATTTACGAGCTCCTTGACCATGTCTTGGGCATATTGGGATGTCAGGTTCCTAAAAGTAGTACCGGCTCCGGGGCCGGCGGGGCACCAGGTGGGGCCCAGGGGGCACCGCGGAACAGAATAACATTATGCTGAAGGGCACACAAAAGGGGTTTTTATAATAGCATCAAGGTTTAGAGAGGAGACAGATTAGAATAACAGTTACCAGTGACCTCTAACTACTCTCTTACTAACTCCTTTATTTAGTACTATATAGCTTTTAATATATTTTAATCTATCTCTATTTATAGGTATACTAATTATTAGAATAGTAATAGTACTAGTATAATTAACCTAACCCTAATCTATTACCTAGTAGGGTAACCTAGTAATATAGTAGCTTATACTAAATACTAGTAGGACTATAGTAGAGAAGTAGTATATAACTAACCTTAATAGGTTAATAGAGAAGTAGCTAAGAGCCTTTCTTAATAATAAAGTAGCTAAGGTAAGAAAGAGAAAGATAATTAAATAGATTATAACCCTTAGAAATAGGGAGTCTATTAATAATATATATATAGCTAGTAGAGAACCTATAGCTACCTAGCTAGAGCCTAAGTACTTATATACTAATACCCTTATTAAGTAATTAGCTTCTATCTAATATAAGAGAGATAATTAAAATAACCTTAAAGACTTCCTTTTTAAGTTATAAGACTAATTCTTTATTACTAAGAAAGAATTTATAGCTAATAAGAGTAAAGTCTAGTTTATAGAGGCCTATTTGGAGAGTAACCTATTATATACCTAGAGGAGCTATATTAACCTCTAGTATAGTAGTAATATTAGCCTAATTACCTAGAAATAGATAGAGGTCTAGCTCTATAATAGTATTACTAATAATAATATATAGGCCTTTAATATAGCTATAAAGCTAGATAAGATATAGTAGAAACCTAAGTAGATATACTAGTAATTTATTAACTAGTATAAAACAGTTAAGGTAGAGATTTTAAACCTCTAACTAGAGAGGTAGTAGGTAGTCTATATCTTAAACTAATTACTCCTAGACTTATAAAGCTATATCCTAGTATATAGGCTACTAGCTACTTATTAAGAGCTAAATAATATAGTAAAGAGGGTAGAGACACTTATAAAGATATATACTAAGATAATAATAGAAGACTAGTAAAGGCTATAAGAGAGAAGGAATTAGTAGACCCTAGCTATTACCCTAGTACTAGCATTAGCTACCCCCTTAGATAAATTAGAAAGGTAATAGTTAGTTTTAATACCTAAGGTAGCTATGTATATGCCTATACCCGAGCTATGGGTTAAGTAGAAATAAGGAGGGTATAGATAACCCCTAAGGCACTCCTAGGGCTCTTCTATATGCTTTAACTATAGTAAGCTAGAATATATATTAATAGAGTATATAGAAGAGAAGTACTATAAGTATAACTAGCCTTGTTATATAGGTAGGTATTATATACTAGTAGCCTAGCTAGTAGTTATAGAGGTTAATAGTATATAGATCCCCAGAGAGAGAAACTATATTACTACTTTAAGATAGACTTCTATATTAGAGTAACTAGTATATAGAGAAAAGAAAGGGTATTAATTAACCCTAGAGTAGATAAGAATATTATATATTAGAGAATATTATATAAGGAGGTACTACTAGTGGTCTATAGAGAGAGAGCAAGGTTACTAGAGATATAAAAAAGCAAGGTACCTAACTATAGAGCAGTAGTATTAGTAATAGAAGTAATAGATAATATAGAGGTAAGAAAGATATAGTCCTATACCTACTAGGTAAGTAATATAAGCATATATAATATTATTCTAGAGATCCTCTAGAGGTAAAAGGTATAGCTAAATCTTAAGTAGGTAATAATTAGGTAGACTTACCTACTAGAGAAAGGCTACTTATAACTTATCTAGAGAAAAAAGGTATTAAAGAGAGTATAAAGAGAGGCAGTAGTAATACTAATATACAACCCATTAGTCTACTACCTATATATAGGGGAAGCTAAGGGGGTACTAGAGCTACTACCTTATATAGTAGAGAGAGAAAAGGGAGAGAAGATAAAGAGATTTAAGCTACTAGAAGAATATTAAGAATAGGTATATATATTTAATATAAACCTAGTAGCTAAACTAGCTAGAGATAAAGGCTACTCCTAAACTATTTACATCAAGCTAGGGGTAGAACTGCTGTTTAGCCCTATCTACCCCCTTATAGAGAAGGAGTTAGAAGAGCTAAAGAAGTATATCAATAACGCACTAGGTAAGGGGTAGATCTAGCCCTTATAGAGCCCTATAGGGGTGCTAATTCTATTTATACTAAAGAAGGGGGGTAAGTTATACCTCTATATAGACTATTATAGCCTTAACAAGGTTATAGTTAAGAATTATATACTATTACTACTAATTAGAGATATCTTTAACTACTTAGGAGAGGTAAACTATTTTACTAAGCTTGAGCTTAAGGATGTGTACTACTAGGTAAGGATCTATGTAGGTAATAAGTAGAAAATAGCGTTCTAGACGCAGTATAGGTACTTTAAGTACTATGTTATACCTTTTAGGCTAGTTAATATACTAGCAACCTTTTAAGTATATATAAATAATACCCTAGCTATGCTAATAGATATTACCTATATTATATACCTTAATAATATCTTAATCTTTACTAAGGATAAGGCTAGTTATATAGAGTAGTAAAAGAGGTATTATGCTAGTTAGATACTGCTGGCCTATATACTAACCTGGGGAAGTATATTTTTATACTAAGATAATTAGGTTTCTAGGGTTCATAATATCCCTAGAAGGTATTACTATAGAGGAGGACTACTATATAGAGGTAATTACTTAGTAACTACTCCCTACTAGTATTAAAGATATATAGGTCTTTTTTAGGTTTATACAGTTCTATTAGTACTTTATTAAGAACTACTTTAAGGTATATACCTCTCTTATAGACTAACTAATAGCTAAAGTATTAGGGAAGAAGGTAATAACTAGAGAGGTAATTAAAGCCTTCTATAAGCTCTAAGTTATATTTACCTAAGCCTCTATCCTATAGTACTTTAACCTAGTACTACTAATATAAGTAGAGATAGATATATTAAACTTTATAATTAGAGCTATCCTATTATAGCTAGTAGAGAACTAGTAGTACCCTATTACCTTCTTATCTAAGAAGCTAAAGGGTACTAAACTATGGTATAGTATACTAGAGGCTAAGCTACTTATAATCTAAGAGGTAGCTATATACTTAAGGTACTACCTCCTATATACGTAGAGTAGGATTATATTCTTAATAGACTACCTAGGGTATTACTACCTCACTAGTAAGCCCTAGCTTAATAGTTAGTAAGTAAGGTTACTCTAAGACTTATCTCTCTTTAACTTTAAAATTAACTACTAGCTAGAAAAAGAAAATATAACTAATAGACTATTATAGTAGTTAGATTATTAGCTTTTAAGTATAAAAGACTAAGAGGTATAGGGTATGTTCTTAAAAAGCTTTCTAAGTAAGTTTAATTAGAGGGTAGTGGTAATTATTAGTAATAGGTTAATACAAGTATACCTATTACTACTAGAAGAACTTACTCTAAGCCTAGAGAAGGAAACTATAGTAGTATAGTAAGCAAATAAGGTAATTACCTCTAAAGAGTAGTAAAAGCTAGGGGATAACTAGTTAGAGAGAGAGGATAGAGTTCTTAGGTATAAGAATAAGGTAGTTATTCTAGAAGGGTATATACTAAGGATAAAGATTATAATAGTATTCTATAATAAGCTAGCTAGGGAGTACCTAGGGGTAGCCTATATAGTTAAAAGGATTAAATAGATATTCTTCTAGAGATTAATAAAGAAGAATATAATAAAGTATATTTAGATATATATAACTTATTAATAGATAAAGCTGTGTTACTACCTACTCTATAGAAAACTAGTACCCTTACTACTACCTAGCTAACTATAGGAATAGGTTGCTTTAGATTTTATTACTAAGCTACCTAAGTTAAAAGGATTTACTAGAGAAAGCTATAATAGTATCCTAGTTATAGTAGACTAACTTATAAAGTATATACTATATATACCTATATAGGAGACCCTAATAGCAGACTAGTTAGTATCCCTCCTAATCAAAAGGGTATTCTTATAATTTAGTATCTTAGTAGTAATAGTATCTAACTAAGGACCTCTCTTTACTAGCTATTTCTAATTAGTAATATACTACTTACTAGCTATTAAGTAGAGGCTAAGTATAGCTTACTACCTATAAATAGATAGCTAGATAGAGTAATAAAACTAGAATATTAAGTACTTTCTTTAAGCTTTCTATAGCCTAAAGTAAAATAATTAGGTAAAGTAACTACTAATAGCTAAGTTTATCTATAATAGTGCTTAGTATAGTATAATCTAAATAGTACTAGGAAAGGCCCTAATAGGTTATATACCACATAATATAAATAATATAAAGCTAGAAGGGGTCTTACTAATAGAGGTTCTATTAGTAAGAGACTGGGTACAGTAGCTATAGAGCTAGCAAGCTATAATCCTCTAGATACTAGAGATGGCTAACAAAAGCTACAAGAGGTAGTATAACATAAAGCAATCTATAGTAGCATTTAAGGTAGAAGAGAAGGTCCTACTATTAGCAAGGTTTATATAGCAAAAGTACTTATAAAGAAGCTCTTAGATAAGTATCTAAGGCTATTTATAGTTATATAGGTAGTTAATAGAGAAAAAGTATATAAGCTAAACTTAGAGATATAATACTATATCTATAATATATTCTTACTATTATAGTTAGAGAAGTTCTATAAGATAGTAGTAAAGCTATAAGTAGTCTCTATTAAGAAAAAAGAGAAAGATATATACTAGGTAGAGAGAATAGTTATATATAAGAGCTCCTAGAGAAACTAATAGTATCTAATAAAGTAGTAAGGGTATAGAGAGAAGGAGAACTCTTAGAAACTATAGTAAAATATAGTAAAGGAACTATAGTAAGATTATAAATAGGGGATTACTAGAGGCCTATTAGAGGGGAAACTAAGTTAATAATTATATAGCTATAAGGTAGCTAGGTTTTATTATCCCTTTAGTACTAGGGCTAGAGAGTAGAGAGGCCTAAGGGCTAGGTATTCTAAGCCTAGAGATAAGTAACTAACTAAATAAACTGTAAAGAGGTATTAGTAAGGTACTAGAGGGGTATGTAGGGGGTGCTAGAGCCTACTAGTTAGACTCCTCCTTATTATTATTAGTAGTACCTTTTCTAGGATTTAATCTACTAGCTTAGAAGTTAATCTTACTAGTATACTAGAGGCTATTATTAGTATTATAAGAGAGTACTAGAGAGGTACTAGAGTAGGGAAAGGATATATAATATAGGTATAAGACTTAGTTTAGTTAGAGAAGAGGGTACTCTAGGCCTTAATAGCCTTAGTCTACTTATAGAGTATAATAACCTAGTTCTAGGTAGTAGTAATAGTAATCTTAGTACTCTTAGCTAATAACTTAGCTTACTTAGCTTACTATTTTATAGTAGAGTAGGTACCCTTAAGAGTAAGGACCTTATACTAGTAGAGAAGCTACTCCTCCTCCTCCTATACTACCTTATACTTAATATTAGAGACTAATATATTAGAGGCCTTTATCTAAAAAGCCTTTAAGCTTATAAGCTAGACCTTCTTAATCTCCTTCTAGAAAAGGTTAGGCTAAGGGGTACTAGGGGAGTATAGAGTTATATATATACTTATAAGGTAGTAATAAAAGTAGGGGTTAGCTTCTTTATAGAGGTCCTTAAAAACTGCCTTAAGGGTAAGAGCAGTAGTAGTAGTAGTATATAAGGCCTACTATAGGTTATTAGTAGACTAATAGCTATAGGAGTAGTAATAGTAGAGGGGGGGATAAGCTTATAGGGATATAAAGCTTGTTATACTAGTTAGTATAGTAGGAGTACTTATTACTAGTAGCTAGAATAGTTAGAATATTAGAGAGGTAGTAGAGGGGTACTAGAGAGATAAGTATATACTCTAGGTCTTAATATAGTAGAGAAGATAAGTAATAGTATCTTTTATATTAGGTTACTACTTTATTATAGCTTAAAGATAGTAATAGTAAGAGATCTTATATATAATAGTAGGGTTAATAATACTAGAAGTATTAAAATAGTTATTATTAGTAGGGGGGGCTATTAGAGGGAGACTAGGGAGAGTACTAGAGCTACCTAGGATAGCAGAATTAGTAGAGAGTATAGAGGATATAATAGCAGCAGTAGGGGAGTAGCTAGTGCTAGTACTATTACTAGTATTACTATTACTAGTACTATTATTACTGCTATAGTAGTAGAGGTATAATAAAAAATAAAAAATAATAATAATATAAGAATATTATAAAGAAAAGAAGGAAAAGAAGGAAAATAAGTAAAAAGTAAAAAAGAGAAGGTAGGCCTAGCTATTCTACTAAGTAGTATATATATAAGTAAGTAATAATAATAACTCTAGCTTATAAAGAAATAATAATACCTCCAGAAGAAAAGAGAGGTAAGAGGTATTATTAGAGAGGTACTAGTACCCCTTTTACTACTATAAATTATACCCTTACTATTATACTAAGAATAATATAACCTAAGGCTTAGTTACTAAAGAAATAAAAGTATAAGTAATAAAAGCTAACTATATTACTTTATAAATAATAAGATACTAAGCTATAAGAAAGAAAAGGGAGTAAGTAACTAAAGTAATACTATAGGTAAGTAAGGTACCCCTATAGTAAAGTAGGTAGCCTCTTACTAATAGTAATAAAAGCCTAAAACTTATACTCTAAGTATAGGATAGCTAGGCCTAGTAAGGTACTAGGGGGGCTATTAGCTATACTAGGCTACTATAAAATAAGAATAAGGCTAAGAGTAAGCAATTAGCTAGAGAGATAACTACCTATCTAATAGTCTACTAAGCCTAGTAGAGTTCCTAGACTCTATTAAAGTATAAGTAATATTATAAGTAAAGTACTAAGGTACTAATAGAGAGGCTAACTAACTAACTACTAGGTCCTGAGGACAGGACCTTAGAGGGGGGGGGATCATATCAGGTTCCTAAAAGTAGTACTGGCTTTGGGGCTAGCAGGGCACCCGGTAGGGCCTAGGGGGCACTGCGGAACGGAATAACGTTATGCTAAAGGGCACACAATAGGGGTTTTCATAATAGCATTAAGGTTTAAAGAGGAGACAGATTAGAATAATAGTCACTAGTAACCTCTAACTACTCTCTTACTAACTCCTTTACTTAGTACTATACAGCTTCTAATACTCTATAAGTAATATACTATAGAGGTCTATAAGTTAATAATTAGTTAGTAGCTTTGAAATACTAAGTAGTTATTAAAATCTATTTATATTATTACTACTTAGAGAAATAATATATTATAATATACTTAGGTATATACTATCTATTAATACTACCTAGAGTAATTAATCTTTATTAATAAGTTAGGTATAGATAAGTATACTGGTATATAAATAATAAGCTAAGTACTGAAAGGCTTAGTACTTTATTATAAAGATAAACTTAAATATAGGTAGTAGTATTAGATCTTACTAGCCTTTATAGTAAATAGGATTTTTAATATATTAATATACCTAGGTATAACTAATAGTAATAGGTTTTTAGTATAGATTTAAGAGAGAGTACTACCTAAGTATAGTACGTTTCTTATTATAAAGTTAGTTATTATAATAAATAATACTAGCTTTTACTACCAATAAGATATCTAAGAGGTATATAAATCAGCTAGTATATACTTATTATATCTACTACTATACTTACCTAACTTTAATCTTATTAAGGAGGTATTTAGTAACCTTAAGAAGCTTCTTTATAAGTAGTATTCTATCTAAAATAGGGATATAGAGAATATATAAGAAACTAAGAAGCTACTTTATAACTATATAGTAGAGATTAGTTATAAGATAAAATAGATAGAAGGCTACTTTTACTATTCTTTTATTAACTTTAATAGTATATAGTTTATATTTAATAATAAAAGATTAATTAATAGTAGTATAGTTATTATTAATAGAGATAAAGTTAAAGTTACTTCAATAGTTAAGAAAGTACTACTATTAAGGTAATAGTAAAGAAAATAAATATATATTATTAATAGTTAAAAGAAAACCTTTTTAAGTAATTACTTATTTAGCCTTACTACTTTGCTTATTACTAGCCTTACTATATTATTACTTTTTATTACTATTATATAATACTATTAATAACCTATTATCTACTACTTTAATTAGATTATTAACTTTATTACTATATAATCTATTAAGGTTAAAGATATTATTATTATTATCTTTAAGTTATATATAGATTAAGGGATATATTAACTTAGGTAGAGAAGTAAAGAAGAAGCAGTAGTTAGCTATAGAGATAAAGATATAAAGAAACTAGTACCTATAGAGGTTAGTATTATAATAATAATAACTAAAATAAGGTTAATTAATTAAATCTTTTATTCTTAAGGTTACTTATTTAATTACTAATAGTAGTAGTAAAGAGTAATAAATTATAACTTTACTACCTATAGCATTTAACCTAATATATAGTAATTTACTTTATTACTTAAAAGTAATAAAGTTATATTTACTATACTTATAATACTACTATATAAGGATAAAAGTCTTAATTAACCTCTATATCTAGCTAATAAGAGATATAGATATACCTTTCTTCTTATACTACTCTTTTAGTATATACTATATTACTATAAGGCTAGATAATAAACTCTAGAGCTACTTAAGAGCCTTATTAGTACTATCTTTATATTACTAATATTTCTTATTAACTTTAATAAACTAACTAATAAAATCTTTTAATTTAACTAACTATATTATAGGTAATTACTTATTATACTATAGTAATAATAATAATAGTACTAGGTTAATACTTTTTATTATATAAGAAGTCTATAGTAGTTATAGTAATAATAGGTTAGTTAATAGGTAATAATACTATAGCTAAAGAGATAGCTAACTCTAGTATAGTTATTAATATAATTACTAGAGGTAAGAGCTTGCTTCTCTACTACTACTAAATAATAAATTAACTACTATATTACTAATAGAGTTATTAGTAATTAGTAAGGCTAAAATAGTAGCTAGATTTTCCTCTCCTTTAAGTATAATTATAAAAGGTAAGTTATTTGTAGGAATCACAGGGGTTGTGATACGGTTAACCGTACGTATCAATAGGCAAGTAACGCCGATAATAGGGGTAAATACCAGATCTCTATTATGCGTTATTCTTAGGTGTAACTATCGTGGGCCGCCCGGTTGAAAAGGGCGGTAAATACTCCCCACCAGGTGTAGAGTGCCTTCGGCGAATCGCCGGTTATTGACCTGGTGGGGTTGCGGCGGAATTACGGTTAATCCGCCGCCGCGTTATCGGGGTTAAGTCCGATAACGCCGATCGGTCCCGCGATGGCTGGCATCGCAACATTATTACTTACTTTACCTCTTATAGGTATAACCTTTTTTATTTACTACTAGCTAATTATAATTAGTAGGTCTATTAGTAGGTTTTTTAAGCCTATATTAGTATCTTAATAAAGTATTACTTCTTACTATATCTCTATATCTCTAATAAGTAACTTATAGTAAGTTTTATCTATAATAAAGTACTAATTTATACTATTACTACCTTAGATATTATTATAGTCACTCACTTAATTAGTATACTAATAATACTTTATTAGATTCTCTTATAAATCCTTTTTTATATCTTTCTCTTAACTAAGCTTCTCTCTTATTAAACTTATTACTATTTTTTTAATATATACTTTAATAGACAACTACTACAGTCTTATTAATTATTATAGTATTATTAATTATTATAGCCTTATTACTTATTATAAGACTTTATATATAGTATATTACCTACTACTAGAGATAGTTACTTTTATTATATAGTTATCTATAGTATATTAAATACTGATATAACTAAACTAGTATTATATATAAGCTTTATACCAAAGAAGATCTCTAGAATCTAGTAACCTAATTAACTAAGTTAGAGATTAAAATTAATTTATAGTAGAGCTAGCTATTTCTCTTTCTTTATAGTAAAGTTATTACTATAATAGATAACTATTAATATCTTAGTAATTACCTATCTTTTACTAAACTTTATACTTATCTATAACTTTAAAAGCTAGTATTACTTACTAAGTTATATCTAAATATACTCTTTTATATCCCTTAATATCTCCTTCTTCTACTTTAACCCTATTATTATGCTAGCTATCTATTAACTTAACCTCTATACTATTTAAAAAAGCTAGATTGATAGTACTAATATAATACCTCTAAATTAAAGACTAATAGTAAAATAGATATTTACCTTAATAAGTAGTAGTAATAGAATAGCTATTACTATAGCTACCTATTACTATTACTATAATAGTAATAAGGTTTATAATAAAGTATTAAAAAGGTTAGAATAAAAAAGTACTTATTATATAAGCTGTTTATTATTAGTATTCTTATTATTATTATTATTACTATTATCACTATTATTACTATTATTGCTACTATTATTATTATTACTATTATTATTATTATTACTATTATTATTATTATTACTTATTTTAGCTACTTATAAAAGCTTTACTAATACTTACTTTTCTAGTATCTTAAGAATTATTATTAACTTCTTTAATAGTTTTATAATATAGCTTTTTATAATAACTATATAACTAATAAGAAGCTAAGTAACTAATATACTTTTTATTACTAATAATACTCTAGTACATAATAATACTTTATAAGTAGCCTTATAAGCTTATATACTATTAGCTAATAATATTAGTAATACTAGCTCTATACTACTAGAGGTATTTAACTCCTTTTTTTTTTAGTAGTATACTAGTAATAATAATAATAATAATAATCTTTTAAAGCTATTTATAACTATAATATCTATATAAAAGTATATAGTATATATAGTTACTTAGTAGGGTAACCCCTCTATATAGCCCTAACTAAGGTAGTAGTAGTAATAGTATTACTAACGCATAGATAAAAAAGTAGGTTTTTAATACTACTAATGTAACAGACTGTAGCTAGGTAAGAAAGCTACTGTTATCAAAGCGCCTATAAAAGTGGAGGTACCCCCGCTTAGAGGACACTTTGGTTGCTGCTAAATACTCTGGCTACTTTGACAGCTGTTGTGCCTACAGGGCTATCCATAGCTCTTGTTATCAACATTGGCAAAAGCATGGGGGACTGGCATAGCAACAGCGCAAGCATGTAATCACTAGCCATATTACATTAAGTGTACTACGTAGGGAATAAACATGGAGGTTAGCATGGACATCCTGTCAATATTAAAATACCGAGCTACATCATTGAGCATCCGCATGCTACGTAGTATCCGTCACCCATGACTCTGAACCAGGGTAACTGAGAGTCTTCAGTGGCTCATCAAGGCAGTCTGACTGACTAGTGCGCCCTTGCTTGGGAGCTTATCGGCAGCAATACTCTCCTCCGAAATGCGGAGAAGTTGAAAAAGAGTTTCCTTGGGCACCTGTGCTTCAGATGGGCCTCTACAATGTGTGAAAACTCTACCAGCAGTATCCTCGTATTGTTGATAAGCTTGACAGACACTCGGTAATCAACATCCGCTTCTTGTCGCATCGAGGACCAGCTGGACGGCCTTGCAAGGCCGTTCCCGACCCCCTGTCTTGCATCAACAAATGGAGTCCCCAGCGGAGCGTCGGCGTCGGCGTCGTAGAGTACCGGACGGAGTCCGCCAGAGAGCGTCGCGCGCCTGCGATCGCTGCAAGATGCGCAAGAACAAATGCGTCGGGACGGATTCCGGATCATGTCAAAGGTGCATCGAGAGTTCGAAACCGTGCCTTTTCGACGGGAAGCCAAGTGTAGAGGGCAGATCGCTTCGAGGCTCCGAGTCCAAGACAACTCCTATTGAGCGAACAGCACCCGCAGAGCCGAATGATGCAGCCGGAGCTTCAAGAGAGGGGGAACTCTGCAACACCCAGGGCGACGACCTCTCGCCAGCGGTCAGCACGGCTTCCGAGGCCTTCATGTGGCCACGCTTCCTCTCCCGGCTCAGAGACGCGTTCTGCCTCGATTCTCAACCAGCACCAGCACCAGATGAGCAGAACGTGACGGGGCCGCGGATACGACCAAACCATCCATCATCGTCTCAACTTGCGGAGCTCCGTCGTACCCGGAAGGCCATCGGGAGCTTCCCACCAAGGGCCGTCGCCGACTTTTTGGTCTCAGTTTGCGTTGCTTACGCGACTGATGTCTTTTTCTATTTCGACCAGGTGCAATTCGTAGCCGAACTGGACCAGTTCTACAACGAGCCTGCGTCAGCAATACGCCTGAACACTAGCTTCGTGTGTCTCTGTTTCGCCGTGTTCGCTCTGGGAAGCCAATGGACTGCTCTCGCCCGGCCAGAAGACCCGGACCACGCAAAGCAGAGAGATGACCAGAACTTTGATCCCGGTCGCATCTTCTATGACCAGGCTCGTAGCTTGTTACCAGACGTTATAGACCGTTCTTGTGTCAGGTCTGTCCAGGCGACCTTTATACTCGGTGTCTATCTCATGCCAGCCAGCGCCATCAGCGCGTCCTACGTCTACATGGGGTTGGCTTTGCGCAAAGCGCTTGCCATCGGCCTCCACCAGGACCCGGACGAATCCGTCTTTGGTCCGGAAGAACAAGAGACCAGGAGAAGGTTGTGGTGGTCTATATACTCTCTAGAGAGGTCAGTCTCGCCTCGTCTGCATCCGAACTCCCGAGGCTGAGCATTCCAGGACTATGACGATCAAGCTCAATCGCCCGCGATCTATCAGCCAGGACATTATCTCAGCCCGCCTCCCTCGACGCATGTGCCGGGACTCGGTCCAGAAGTTCGATAACGTCCAACACCAGATAGCCAACGCAACCTTTGTACTCATCATTGACAAGCTCTCGCAGCCAGGGTAGGTCAACTCTCTTCGAGTCAACTTGTAGCTTGCTTCTAACAGAAAGCCTAGAGCATGGTCACGAATAAACCAAGCACTTTCAGCACCAGAGCCTCCCGAGTCGTTGGAAAACGCTCAGATTTCACTCAAGAAGTGGAAAAAGGATCTGCCACCCTCGATACATCTTTCCGACGTCGACCCCAAATCTTCCAGCTACCGGGCCGTCTTCCACCTTCATCTAAACTACTATTTTGCTTGGATCGACATGGGTAAAGTTTCAGTCGTCACCGTTGTCAGGGCCCGGCTTCGCGCTGCTTTCCGCCCGCTCGACGAACCCCAAAGTGTCAGCAGAGAAGTCGAGCAGTCCTCCGACGCCTGCGTCAAGGCAGCCAAGAAGATGATCGAGCTCTTCGAGGGCCTGTGCCGCAACGGCAAAATGGCACGGTTCTCTTTCACAGACTTCCAAGGCTGCAGTATCGCCACGATCATCCTGCTGCTCGCGGGCATACTGACCCGAGACTCTGGGTACGAAGGCCGCATAGCCTTTGGCCTGGACTGTCTTCGACGGATGGCTTGTGGTGGGAACGTCACGGCTCAAATGGGAGTCCGCTTCATCGAGACTCTGCAGTCCATTACAAACGAAGCAAGGCGCAAGTTGCTGGCCGCGCAGCCGGGCCAAGAGAAGAGCTCCGGTAGGTTGTCGGAAGGCACAGACGATTATGGGTGTTGGGCAGAGTGGCTGGCCAACTCCGAAAGACTTCACAACCCTTCGGAAGATGGAACCGAACCAGAGTATCCTGAGGGCTGGCAGTCAACGTGGCGAGCCCGTTGCCGTTGCGAAATGGAGTGCAAACAGCTCCATGGGGCGAGTCTGTAGCATCGCAGCTTCAAGATGTATCGACGCCAGGATTCCCTCTGCGAATGGGCAGTACAGGATCTCTTCCTACCCAGTTCCCGGCAGCCACACAGCCTGCCGAGGATCCTTGGATGGCCCCATTTACTTGGACGAATGACCAAACGCATCTGATGGGGCTGACTGGCATGGGCGTTCTAGACTTCACAGACCTGTCCTGAGGATGAATCACATAACGACATTGAAACTTGACGCCGAGGCCCGCGTAAGGTTTTGCCTGCATATTGATGTTTTTTTAAATTTGATGCCATCCGTCTCATAACGCTGACTTGACTCTAACCGGCACCACGGCGTCCTCTATCAAGCCGTTCCATCGACTCTTGTGAATCCTTCCCTCCTTGATTACTCCAAGAACGTGTGTTTCGGGATCATCGAGAATGGATACATTTTCAGCAGGATTGGCATCAGTGATGACGATATCTGCCATAAACCCAACCTTGATCTGGCCCAACGAACGTTCTTTGCCCACCATCTTGGCGGGATTGATGGTCGCACTCTGCAGGACAGCAAGTGATGGTAGAGCCTTGCCACGCAGGGTGAACTCGAGCGACTGCGCCGCACCAAGCGGACCAAGGAGGTCGGTGCCAAAGCAGATGGTGACGCCTGCGTCGTATGCCGTTTTGAGAGCGATGAGCCCTGCGTGGAGGACCTCCTCGTTCTTCGACATCGACTCCGGCGGCAGATAACCTTTCCACTTTGGCGATGCCATCTGGGCGTATGTGATGAGCGTCGGCGTCAGATACACGCCCTTCTCCGCCATGATCTTTGCCGTAGGAGCGTCGACAAAGTTGCCATGCTCGATGCCCCGCACTCCGTTGTCGATGCAATGCCTGATGGCTTTTGCCGTGTAGGCGTGTGCCGTGACATACGTGCCGGCATTCTCGGCGCATTCGACCATTGCCTGAATCTCGGCATTGGTGAACTGGAGGTGGTCGATCCTGTCGGTGGGGGTCGAGACGCCACCGGAGCCCATGATCTTGATAAAGTCCGCTCCGCCGCGGACCTCCTCGCGTACGGCGGTCATGCACTCCGGGACGCCATTACACAGTCTCCCGAGGCCGTTCGTCGAGCCGCCGCAACACTCGCTGTGATCATGCACGCCACGGATGTCTCCGTGGCCGCCGGCTTGCGACAGCGCATGGCCGGCGATGAAAAGCCTGGGGCCGGGAAAGACGCCATCGTTGATGGCCTCCTTCAGAGCCGACTGCGCGCCTCCGCAGTCCCGCACGCTGGTGAAGCCTCTGTGCAGCATCTGCGCGCAAACGTACGGCTGGCGGAGAAGTGAAACATCGTTCGAGTCTCCGAAGGCTTTGGAGAGGTCGCCGAAGCCCGGGACGGCTACTAGGTGGACATGGGCGTCAATGAGCCCTGGACAGATGAACTTGCCGGTGCAGTCGATTATCTCGAAGCCTTGTTCTCGGGCGGTGTTGATGGCGGAATCCGTGGAGTCGAGAATGGCTTCGATGAGACCGTCTTTGAGTCGAATTGCCGCATTGGAGCGGAGAGAGCCGTCGGTAACATCTACAATCGTGGCGTTGGTAAGGATGTACTGCCGAACGGGTGCGCGCAGCCAGGGCTTGAGGTCTGCTTCGGTCACCATTCTGGCGTTGATTTGATCAAATTGAACCGCTCCGAGACATGGGTAAAGGGATGAACTGAGGGGATGGCAAAGGGTTGGGAATCAACGTGACACCAATGCTGTGCAGCAATATAGTAGCATGGACGATGCGAGCCTCTCAAAAGCTAAATATTTATCCGATTGGCTTTGTCTCGGAAGAGAAACGTCACACTGGGAGCCATTGATAACCAACACTGGTCAACGGAGAAGACTGTGTCGGGTGCATGTGCCTCTACCATCGGTTAGCCGTCCTCGCAAACCTACGTTGCCGATACCGGCATCGGGTATCCGTCCCTTACAATCGGGAATCTGGCCCGCCCCACTTGATATAGTTGCTATCATCCGCCGTCACGGCCTATCATGGGATTAATGGAGACCGTCTTGATATGCATCCTTACTGCGGGGAATAGGAGCGCAGCCCCGGGTTGATAGACCGAAGTGGCACGCGGCATGTGGATCGGGCCAGCTTATTACGACTTAAACCGGCTATCCTGCTCCTGCTGAGCGTTGGAACGGAGGTTCTCCCTTTGATGGGAAACAAGGAAAACAGTTTCCCAACGAGAGCTTGGAAATCGACACCAGAATGAGTTCTTCCAGCGCCGCCGACGCGGTGGGCAAAGAGCGAGATGACGGCCGCCCACAAGAAGGCGTGGAAGAAAAGATTGGGCAGATTGTTGATATAGCAGATGGGTATACCCCCGAGGAGGAGAAGGAAGTGCTGCGCAAGATCGACCTCGCGATTATGCCCATGGTACAGAGAGGCCTTCCTATTAGCAGTCCCCGTTTCTCAGTTAAGCTAATATGACTGAAAGATGTGCTTCGTTTTCTTTCTTCAGTACCTTGACAAGCAGAGTCTAAGCTACGCAAGCGTATGTTGCTCTATTCCTCTGGCGCGCTTTACGTTCTCACAAGTATCATAGGTGTTTGGCTTGATAACGGACCTCGGCTTGACTAGCAATCAATACTCCTGGTGCTCCTCCATCTTTTATGTCGGTAAGGAAGTCTTTATTGTATCACGACGAACTAGGATTCAAAACTCATCATGCCAGGTCAACTGGTGTCTGAGTACCCATTCATCTACCTCATGAGCAGGTTTCACCTGACGAAATTCGTCGGGATTACAGTGTAAGCAACTGTCTTTTTAACAAGCCACGAAGTCTCAGTGTATCTTGCTGACGTTCCGACTCCGCTTTGGAATCCAGCGTGATCTGGGGGATGATTTGCATGTGTCTCGCTGCGCCCAAAACCTACGCTGGCTTTGCTGCTGTCCGATTCCTTCTCGGATTCGCCGAGGGGGCCGTGTCCCCTGCTTTCATCACCATCACCAGCATATGGTACCGAAGCAACGAACACGCTCTCCGAACAGCGTAAGCACGTATCTTTGAACTTGGTTGCTGTGGTGTTTTAATGGAGACTGACGCCGCACCAGGCTGTGGATTACGATGAACGGGGTCGCCCAGATCTGCGGTTCACTTCTCATGTACGGCATTGCCAAAAACACGTCACTCTCCCTTGCCCCTTGGCGAACCCTCTTCCTTGTCTGCGGCGCCATCACCTCCGCGGCCGGCGTAATGTTCTATCTCTTCATGCCAAACGGCCCCAAGGATGCATGGTTCTTGACGGCCCGCCAGAAACAGGTTCTTGCGTTGCGCATGGCCAAGGACCGTGAAGGAGGCGACAAGACATCTTTCTCCATGGCGCAGCTCAAGGAGGCGGCACTGGATATCAAGACCTGGTTTGTGTTCTGGTTTGGGGTTTTGGTGACGATGCAGTCTCCGGTCTTGACTGTGAGTGTTTCAGCCGCGCAACGTTGGGCCTTTTCTAACCCTCTTCAGTTCGCATCTCTTGTCATCAACAACATCGGGTACGATAAGTACGAAACCATGTTATACACTGCTCCGTCGGGTAAGAAAAGACTTCATACTACACCTACAGACTCCAACTAATTCAACCACGTGGAAGGTGCTGTCCAAATCGGCATGCTGTGGATCGGCGTCTGCGGGTGCATGCTATTCCCCAAGAACCGGACCCTGGTCGCCTTGGTCCTCATCATCCCACCGCTTGTAGGCAACGTGCTTCTGATGAAGCTCTCCACCGAGTCGGGCTGGGGCATGATAGCTGCATCTTGGATCGTAAGTTCCCCTGCTCTAGCAAATGCCACCATCTCTGACGGCGTTTCAGTCATCATGCATCACTGCGGTTTGGTCCATTCTTCTCTCTCTCACCGCTTCAAATGTGAAAGGAAACACCAAACGCGCTATAGTAAACGCCATGTTCTTCGTTGGTTACTGCGCCGGTTGCATTGGTGCTCCGCAGCTCTGGACTAAGAAACCGCGATACTTCAACGGCGTGGTCACAGCTATCGTCACCTGGTCCCTGCTCTTTGCGGAGATCGTGGCATATCGGTACCTTTGCGCGAGAGACAACTCGAGAAGAGATGCCGCTCTCTCTAATGAACAACAGATTGCTCAGGACAGTCAAGGGGAGATCATTTTGGATGCCGATGGTGCACCGGATAGTGACCTCACGGACAAGAAGGACAAGCAGTTCAGGTACAGTATATATAAGCAAGAGTGATTATTATACCACGGTGCTATGGGAATCCTCGAAAAGATTAGCACCGGAAACAGGATGTTCATAATGAGTCAATGCTGTGATCAAAAGAAAACTCGAAGGGCTGAGCCTTGAGTGAACTGGTCTACACCAGAAATCTGAAACCTGTCCGACAAGAGTGAGAACCGGGTCAAAAACAGCAGCAACTTGCTCCCGAAGATGACTAATTAGTTCGCTTGATTACGTTTGTCAGCGGGCTAGTTGCATATGTGTCAGAATCGGTCGCCTTGGTAATCTTCCTCCAGGCAACTATTCGGATAACTTTGACCGCCCTCCTCTCGGAACAATACTGGAAAGATTGACCTCAGGAAGCTGACAGCTACGCGGGGTAGTTGAGCAGCCGAGATGGCCGAGCCCCCAATCACTTCGCCAAACTTGGACCCAGCGGCTGTCGCCGACTTCCATGATGCCCTCAAGAAATCAAAACGTATCATTGCCGTCATAGGCGCAGGCCTATCGGCATCCTCTGGGCTCTCTACCTTCAGAGGAGCCAACGGCCTTTGGAAGACAGAGGACATATTCCAGGTCGCGTCACCCGCAGGGTTCCGCCACGATCCAGGCTTTGTCTGGCAATTCTACACATATCGTCGGCAGGAGGCGCTCCGCGCGAAGCCAAACGCGGGTCATTATGCCCTGGCTGAGCTCGCAGGTCGAGTGCCGGGATTCGTCGCCTTGACACAGAACGTGGACAACCTCAGCCAACGTGCCGGCCACCCGCCCGACCAGCTGAAGGAACTCCACGGTAACCTGTTTACCTTGTCATGCGTCGACGTGACCGGGTGCGGGTATGTCGAGCGCGACAACTTCGAGCCATTTTTGACACCCGCTCTCGGCCCCTCCAAGGACGAGCAACAGACCATCGGTGGCATCGACCCCGGTAACAAGCCCAGGGCTAGCCCGATTCTCCTAGCCGGCATCTCTCGGAAGAACGCGCAAATCCTCGGGGACAGGTACCAGGGCAACACCCCTAACATGCGGGACCTGGCCGCCCTCAAGCCCCCGGGACGAAAGGCGGCCACCGCGCCCACTATGATGCGGTTGTGTTCGGGCCTTTCTGAAGAGGACTTGCCACAGTGTCCCAGGTGCAAGAAGAATATCCTCCGACCGGGGGTCGTCTGGTTCTGCGAGCACTTGCCCATCGACGTCGTGACGGAAACCGAAGCGCTCTTCGAAACCGACGAGCCCATAGATCTTTGTCTTACAATAGGTACTTCCAGTACTGTTTGGCCGGCCGCCGGGTATGCTGATATGGCCCGAAGGAAGGGCGCAAAGGTTGCTGTCATAAACATGTGCGCTGATGATGCCAAAGGCCTCCGGCGAGGTCAAGACTGGGTGTTTGTCGGAGATGCCGCAGTCCTTCTGCCAGAGCTTCTACAGCCTATTATCGGCGACGTAGAGAATGTAAAGAGGTGAACGGCATAATGACCATAAATTGTAGTGGGTTGCTATCGGAGAAAGGATATCTTGTCGGATCGAGTAGAGCTACGATTTGTGCACTGTCGGGGAATGATTCTCTCAGCAGTAGCATGAAGTATGCAGACAAATTGCCATATAGCAGGTAATAGTGGCAGCTTTGAGTGAAATCCATGCCGAGTAATTTCTTACAGTTACTGAACAACTTGCTGATTGTTTTCGCAATGGATAACCAATAAAGAAGTCGAAAGTGAAACACGAATGTAGTCCGTCCGTTGCGCATCGTGGCATCAGGTTAGGTTTGTTCTTACAGCGCTGATGCCATAGCAGCAACGTCAAGGAAAACAGGTTCCTGAACAATATCCAAAACACTTCGCCAGGAGACAGCTGTAGTCAGGGGTTTGAGGTGGTCTTGAAGTTGAATCTAATCAATTTTATAAATAAAACAAACTGTTCTTCCACCGATGCGTGTATGGGAAAAGCATCAGCGTTATGTGGTTACCGCAAGCTTCGTGCTATCGTCGAATGTCTCTGTCGATTATCCGGATCGCCTGTAAACATTCCTCGTCCCGGAACCGAGGAGCAACTACTTGGATTGCGCATGGGGCTCCGTCACAGGCCTCGGGATCGTCTATTGTCAGAGGCTGTGTAGTACCGAGTAAAGGAGTCAGTGGGAGGGCAGTTAGGGGTCACTGGTGACTGTTATTCCAATCTGTCTCCTCTCTAAACCTTGATGCTATCGTGAAAACCCCTTTTGTGTGCCCTTCGGCATAACGTTATTCCGTTCCGCGGTGCCCCCTGGGCCCCACCTGGTGCCCCGCCGGCCCCGAAGCCGGTACTACTTTTAGGAACCTGACATCTATGAGAAAGAAAAATGGTAAATCAGACGGTACAGAAAATCGGGTGAAAGGAATCTGCTCGCTGGTCACTCACAGTCTGCATCGAATTGGTCAGTTCCTTTCTGGTAATGAGGATCCTTATGCTTCGAAGCGAAGCTATACGGTATAATACCAGCGGGATACTATCGACGGTCAGCGAGGTGGGCGCATACCAATGTTCGGATGGCGTTTTCTTACATCCAGCACGTTCCACATCACGGTGTACACCGGAACGCCGTAGGTATCGTGGGGCACGGCGGTGCTTATCGATCCAGGACAGAGAACGACGTCGAGCTTATGCTCTAGCCAAGTCTTTCGCCAGCTGTCGGCGTAGCCAGCACGCAGTTTGAGAAACTCGTCCAACTGGTGTGCTGTGTCCAACTCTGGCGAGACGAGGGGTCCAATTTGCCCTAACCGAAGCGACGAGTGGCTCTCCAATCTCGCTCTCCAGGGCGTCTAGACCGGATGAACCTAGGCCGAAATATGTAAAACCCAGCTTACCCCCCAACCCGGCACTGCAGGAAGAGTCTTGTGGAAGACGAATAACGATGTGCCCTGCAGCCTCAAGCGATGAGACTGCTTCGTCAAGGGCGCGTCGAACAGGAGGGTGTAACGAGTGATTAGGATCCTCGGGAAGGACGCCGATGGTAAGGGTCTTCTTTGCATCATCCAGACTTCTCCATGGTGTAGCAATCGCAGATGCGCTGTACTCCCAAGTGCGCTGTGCGAGGGTCGTTTCCATAACCAAGACGAGGTCGTCGACTGAGTTTGCCATGGGCCCGAGAACTGGGGACACCCCGGGCAGCCGAAGCTTGGGGAACGGATAATATACCTCGTTACCGTATGGGATCCGATCGGCGGTGGGTTTGAAACCGTAGATTCCGCAGCAGAGAGATGGGATTCTGATAGAGCCTGCAATGTCGCTCCCTAGGCCCAGGACCGAGCCTCGAAATGCAACGAGGGCCCCCTCTCCTCCCGTCGAACCGCCGGCAGTCAAGGAAGTCTTGCACGGGTTAAGGGTTCTCCCGAAAATGTTGTTTTCCGAATCGGCAGTCTAACACTGGGTGGTCAGATATACCCCTCGGGCTGCCCACAACTAGAAGCAGTATAGCATGTGCGTACCATCATTGTCTGAGGAATGTTGGTTTTGCAGAAGAAGACTGCTCCAGCATCGAGAAAGAGGTCCACCATGGCCGAGGTGATCGTAGGCGGCGGTCGCTTGAGAAATTCAACATAACCAACTGTCGCGTAATGGCCCTTAACCACGAATGAGTCCTGATATCATGTATCAGTTAGTCGAAGCACACATTCGTCCCTAGTGAGTGGGGGTTTTACCTTGAGGCTGACAGGTAGACCATGCAGAGGACCGATCGGTTTGCCAGTAGTCCTAAGATGTTGGTCAAGCTCCCGAGCCCTTGCGATGCCTTCATCGAAGAATATCTCGGTCAAGCAGGAAGTCTACAGGCTCAGTTAGATCTTTTATGAAGTGTGCCTCGAGCTGCTTTCTATGCTGCTCACGAGTTGCTGAGCAAGGGCGGCACGCTTGCAAAATGCCACAGTCACCTCCTCAGATGAGAAATATCCGGTGTGGATTTTGTCGAGCAATTCCCTTGCAGTGCAACTGTCCGTGATCTCGAGCTCCTTCTCAGTAAGCAGGCCGGATTTCCTCGCTGCTTCTAGGGTAATTAGTCGCCCTTATTTGGCTGTTCCGGTGCCTTTCAACTCCTCCAGCTTCGAATTTGGAATAATCCAATCTTGCGGAATAGCTTTCTGTTGCTCATTTCGATGACGAGAGGCAAGAGCCTTCCAATCGGCAGCAGCAGTCATCATCAAGATGGGATCTCGGCTGTAAGAGTTGCACGCACAGGACTCAAGGGAAGGGATCCGTCAACTGATGTTATCTTAGTAATAGATACGAATCGTCAAAGAAATGTAACGGGAATGGCTATTTTCGAGCTTTCCTGAGAATTGCAATGAAAGATACACCTAGAAGAAGTAATGACTCCAGATTTCAGAACATCTCCAGCATCAGAACATGTACAGTATGATACACTGGACTATTCCTGGCAGAAGAGTGGGTATGGTGTCCTATAAAGGAAGGACGAGCCGCCGGCTTTTTCAAGATCAACAAACACGTCTCAATACTCTATGATGTCAAAATAGAAGACTCAGCAGATGCGGCCGGCATGTTCAAGACACCTAAGCTTACATCGATAACATGGTGCTTACCCTGGTTGTCAACATGTAAGAAACAACAATCAATGATTGGCGTCTGTCATATCGCATTCGCCACAGACCGTAACTGTTCGTCATAGCCTTTCCTCTGCATTATACTTTGAGAACTAGTACCAATTCGGCAGGTCTACACGCCAATAAAACGCCAGAGGTGCCAGAGGTCCATCCAGTAGCACCGCCCATGTTCCCTCCCTGGGAATGCGCATGCCGCACCTCGACTTTATCTACTGGACAGTCTGCAATATGGACCCCAATTGTTACGAGAGCCCGAAACTCGATAGCATAAGTATCACGCGGCCTGCCTATCTTGGGCAAGACTCCAGGGTCAGATGTAGTTTAGATACTTTCTCCATTTTGTCCAGTTCTGAGATGTTATTGGAATGTCAGTAATACGTTCAAGGCGTGACATCAGATGGGCTTGTGACAGCACCGACATACCAGAGGCTCGTTTGGGTCCGAGGTTGGAGTTGGCGAGAGGACGAAGGTGCCCAACTCTGTGACCCGGTCATCTATGTTTGGAAACCCGTTGTCAACCCGGAGTCCACAAAGTGGACAAGAAGATCGCCAGACTTACGACTCCTCAGGTGGACGGTTCCCGGTGGCAGGGATGAGTCATTTGGGTCAGACGTTGTCGTTGGAATGGCCATGGCGAACTTCTGGGTGGGTTTGGGAGGGGCATGTTGAACTTGCGGGGAACCCAAATTGACAAGCTTTGTTGTCTTTTGATCCCGGGTTCCAGCCCGGTAGTTTATACGGGCAAAGTGCCAAGCGTCGACTGATATGATCGTGGGGTAAGTCAGTCATTTAGATAGTCGACGTCGGACGCGAACTTTGCGACCGAGATCTCCCATGTCGGCCTGACTACCAGGTAGCCCCCTTGACCAGTGAATAAATATCCTTTTAGGCATGCTGGGTGGTCAAGTCCCAGGAACCCAACCCATACCACCATAGTGATGAGTCATGGTGCATTGAAATTTACTACGCCATCGAACTAAACTTCGATCTGCTCGTCAGGTGTCTGTGGCCACGGTTCTTTGGTTATAGGGTTCTTGTGCATATATTGACAAGCACGACTTTGGCCAGTGAGAATCTCAATATAACGTGGGTATCAACTCCACACAACCGGATACATGTATCAGCATTCACAAGACGCCTGAGGCCCTTCTTATCACTTGGCGTGGGACAGGCCTGCAGAGCATGGGTTGAAAGTGTAATACTGCCGGCGTTTGAGACCCCAACATCAGCTTGCGTGAACCTTAATCAAGGTTGTATCCGGGCCATGCCCTAAGCGGCATATATATGCGACGGCCGCGCTTGTTGTGCCTCTGTTTGGGAAGGGGGCTTGGATCCATCATCCACAAAGCAAATTTCATCATCCTACGAGCTTGAACGGACAACGACCAGGCACGCGGCAGATCCAGAGAGAGACGTGCGCCGAGCCGGAAACGCCTACCCCCATCATTCGATCGAACCGCCACGTATGGGTCGCTCCAGGGGCGGGTGTCCGAATTGCAAGCGGCGGAAGCGGAAATGCGACGAGTCGCGACCAGAATGCCGTGCATGCCAGACCCGAGGGGTCCAGTGTGAAGGTTACAATACCACGCTTAAATGGACCAACGGGATAGCCTCGAGAGGTCGCTTCGCCTGGGCAGCGGTCCCTGACCTCTCCGCCACCGGTCCAGATACGACCCCGACAATGTCCTCGTCCTATCCGTCGACTGTCGATGCTCCACATCCCGACGCCGGCCGCTCGTCATCTGCACCCCTTGGGGTCCAGAGTCTTGTGCCGATCCATGCCAGTCCCTCTCCACAATCGGATACTCAAGGGCTGCAGCCCGGCACGTCTTCCGAGACATCTTCACCCGCCGAAGACGTCGCCGGGCGAAAACGGCAGCTGTTCCAAAGGTGTAAGTCGTCAAGAGCTGCTCACAAACTCTGCCATTTCTTCTGCGGGTTCGTTCCTCTCGAGTATTAGCCTCTGAGCATGGTCAACGTTGTCATCAACGCCCACCACTTATCATCGCCGTCGACTAACCCAAAGTTACAAGTCATCCACACAGGAATGCGCCGGCTTTACAGCACCCAAAGTCATGGCTGGCTTGAAGCCCACTTTTGGCAATGGCAGAGAGAAGCCAAGCCTTTTGTAACGTCTGTGAAGCCATCCAAGCATACCTCGAGGACGGGCTCTCCGTGTCGTCGATGGAGCGCATGGACCATGCCCTCCAGACGTTCCGGTCAGAATTGGAAAGCAGACACGAGGCTTTTGATGCATCTACCGTATCAGCCGGCCTTCTCGTTTGTAGCCTATGTGTAAGCCGCCGTCATATGCCGCTGTTGACTTTGCCAACATCGCCCAGCCCGATCCTTGTCCAACCGAAAAGGTAATTCTTGCATCTACATCCGCTGACTGTGTTTTGACATAGTTACTCCAAGCTCGGCCATGGACAATCTACCTTCACCTCATGGCTGAGCTCTATCACCTAGAAACGGACATGGGCCGTCTTGTACCTGGAGCTGATCACGAACCCACAGTCCACCACTGCATTGAGGTTTTGTCCATAATGGATATGGGGCCTATGGTGGTCGGGAGAAAGACTCCGAGCATGGGCATCTGGCGTCACCTCCGCAAAGTACAAGACAGCTGGCAGGGAGGGAGAATCGGTGGCATCGAAGTTGTCTCGGGGCTACCGAGGACTCTCCTCGACGTCCTCGCCAACATAGGGAGCTGTGACGCCCACGAAACAGAGGCTCGTTTGTGGGGTTGGCCGGGAGAGATCGGAGAATATGTCCAATGCATCCTCTGGGATTGTTGGAGGTACGCAGCGGTCTTGCACGTCAGAAGGATCGAGAGACTGAAAACCCGGAGGTCATCTGTCGAAGAAATCCAACGCGAAGTGGAAACCGTAAAGGCGACACCGTTCCCCTCAAGAGAGGTTGTCCTATGCCGCCTAGCGGCGTCGCTTTATGCTGCATACCGAGCCCTCGGACTGCCCGCAAACCAACATCTACTGGTTTACAACGGGCTCGTATACCCATTAGTGACGGGTAGCTTGGAGGTCCCCATTTTGGCTGCACACTCGGAGTGGAAACAAGTGTTTGCTGATGTGCGAACACTGGTCCTCAAAAACGACACCGCCAGCCTCACCAAGGTGGTCGACGAGGTTCTCAACGAGGCGTGGAACGAGGGATCAGATACATTTGATATTGAAAAAGCAGCTCGGCTGCGAGAAGTTGAGATTGCCGTTTTTTAAAGGCATTCTAACCCCCTGTAAGCGACCCACCCCCACATCCGAACCACCTCCATCACCTGCCATCCCCCATATTATCACCAGCTATTTCATCAGGTTTTCCTCCCACCCATATGCAACTTTCGGCTTCACTGGATAATTCGGATACGCTGGATACGTCTGTTGTATCCATATCATCGCTGGCTGGATTTTGCGCCTGCTGGATATCCCATATAGTTACGAAGGTCCTGTTCAGCGATAGAGGGACCTTTTTCCTCTTGCGATTCAGAAGGTCGTCCAGCTGGGCTTTCAGTGCCTTATTTTCTTTCTCTAGAAGGGTCCTTTGTAATGCCTCCTCATCATACCCCTTTTGTACCTTTCTAGATAGGTGACGAATAGTATGGATATCCAACCTATCCTTGCATAGTTGACCCAGGTGATATAGTTGACGCCGTAGATCAGCAGACCGATGAGGTGTTGACCATGGAACGATAGATACAGCTTCATCCCACTGCTGGCTGCTTGGTTGCTGGCTGGTGTGTTGACTGGATGATGATAATGATGCCTTTGATACCAAGGAGTTGGATAGAGGGCGCTGTCTGGCAACTGGCCATAACCCAGCCCATTTCCAGTCACTTCTGATGTTCTCCTTCGTAATAGATGCTTTACGAGCCTTGTAATAGCACTGTAGAAATGCCCTTTTTCCAGCCACTGTTGAATCACTTATCCAGTCATCCAGATATCCAACCCCTTTACGATAGGCTTGCTTTAATGGACCGAAGACCGATATATCCAGGGGCTGGAGGACAGCAGACGAGTGCGGCGGTAGAAAAAGGAGATATATACGTTGCCTCCAGCATTCCCACATAAAGTCAACAGTTATATGGCTGTGATGCCCATCAAGAACCAGCAGTCTGGTTGCCTCTGGTTCGCTGGGCATAGTCTGAGGGATAAAGACCTCCTTCAGCCATGCTAGGGCAGTCTCGTCGTTTGTCCAGCCGTTTTCTGATGCTTTGAATCGCCAGTTGACATAGTTGGATAGGTTGGTTTCTGGAAACCACTGTGCCTGGACTGATTTTCCCTTATATATAACCAGGGGATCCAAGGAGGTCCCAGTGGCATTGATGCACTCGATGATGGATATCCATCGACGGGATCCTGGCTGCTGCTTTTGTATCTGCCGCGATGCTTCAGTTCCCAGCACCAGCCCATTGGCTCCCTTGCCCTCCATAATACCGGTTTCATCCATATTCCATCGGTTGGAAGGATGGATATCCTTGATAACAGGGATATCATCTATACGTTGGAAGAAATCGCGGATAACCTCTGGCGAATGGGCTTTCCATCGCCGGGCATCCATTGCTCTAGATCGCCTCGTTCGAATCGATGGGTTTCGCCGTAGGAATCGCCCTATCCACTTCCTCCCTAGCTGTTGTTGACTATCGCCCATCATGCGCTCTGCCAGTCCCTTGACTTGTTGATGGGTAAGGGCTCTGCCTAGTTGCTTTTGAGTGGATATATAAGCTGCCAGACTATCCTCCTGGGCCTGGGATAACTGTTGCCTATGAATATGGGCAATATTTCTACTCTGCCTGCCGTGGAATCGGTGCCGAAGGGTTGCGTATGGTATACCCCATATACGAGCAGCCTGGTGGATACTGCAACCATCTCTGATATCACGGAGCGCCCGTTGAAGCTCAAATTCGGTATATTGCTTCATAGTATAATAAATAAGGTATTCTGAAAAAATGGCGTTGTTTGGATGCGGATGGGTAATGTTGTGATAGTTTGAAAAAGGTGGTGATGTTGATGGAAGGGGATGGATGCGGCATTTTCGGGTGGTTCGGATATAGGGGTGGGTCGCTTACAGGGGGAGTTATCTGGTATATCTGGTATGAACGGCGACGCGGAAATTGTCTCGGTAACCATAATCCATAGTGGCGATCATTGGGGGCTGCTTTATGAGCCGGTTTCTTTCGCCATCTCTATAATGAGCGAGACCATTCAGCCGCAGCATTTCTCTCTCTGATCTTCCCCATTTACGAGCTCCTTGACCATGTCTTGGGCATATTGGGATGTCAGGTTCCTAAAAGTAGTACCGGCTCCGGGGCCGGCGGGGCACCAGGTGGGGCCCAGGGGGCACCGCGGAACAGAATAACATTATGCTGAAGGGCACACAAAAGGGTTTTTATAATAGCATCAAGGTTTAGAGAGGAGACAGATTAGAATAACAGTTACCAGTGACCTCTAACTACTCTCTTACTAACTCCTTTATTTAGTACTATATAGCTTTTAATATATTTTAATCTATCTCTATTTATAGGTATACTAATTATTAGAATAGTAATAGTACTAGTATAATTAACCTAACCCTAATCTATTACCTAGTAGGGTAACCTAGTAATATAGTAGCTTATACTAAATACTAGTAGGACTATAGTAGAGAAGTAGTATATAACTAACCTTAATAGGTTAATAGAGAAGTAGCTAAGAGCCTTTCTTAATAATAAAGTAGCTAAGGTAAGAAAGAGAAAGATAATTAAATAGATTATAACCCTTAGAAATAGGGAGTCTATTAATAATATATATATAGCTAGTAGAGAACCTATAGCTACCTAGCTAGAGCCTAAGTACTTATATACTAATACCCTTATTAAGTAATTAGCTTCTATCTAATATAAGAGAGATAATTAAAATAACCTTAAAGACTTCCTTTTTAAGTTATAAGACTAATTCTTTATTACTAAGAAAGAATTTATAGCTAATAAGAGTAAAGTCTAGTTTATAGAGGCCTATTTGGAGAGTAACCTATTATATACCTAGAGGAGCTATATTAACCTCTAGTATAGTAGTAATATTAGCCTAATTACCTAGAAATAGATAGAGGTCTAGCTCTATAATAGTATTACTAATAATAATATATAGGCCTTTAATATAGCTATAAAGCTAGATAAGATATAGTAGAAACCTAAGTAGATATACTAGTAATTTATTAACTAGTATAAAACAGTTAAGGTAGAGATTTTAAACCTCTAACTAGAGAGGTAGTAGGTAGTCTATATCTTAAACTAATTACTCCTAGACTTATAAAGCTATATCCTAGTATATAGGCTACTAGCTACTTATTAAGAGCTAAATAATATAGTAAAGAGGGTAGAGACACTTATAAAGATATATACTAAGATAATAATAGAAGACTAGTAAAGGCTATAAGAGAGAAGGAATTAGTAGACCCTAGCTATTACCCTAGTACTAGCATTAGCTACCCCCTTAGATAAATTAGAAAGGTAATAGTTAGTTTTAATACCTAAGGTAGCTATGTATATGCCTATACCTGAGCTATGGGTTAAGTAGAAATAAGGAGGGTATAGATAACCCCTAAGGCACTCCTAGGGCTCTTCTATATGCTTTAACTATAGTAAGCTAGAATATATATTAATAGAGTATATAGAAGAGAAGTACTATAAGTATAACTAGCCTTGTTATATAGGTAGGTATTATATACTAGTAGCCTAGCTAGTAGTTATAGAGGTTAATAGTATATAGATCCCCTAGAGAGAGAAACTATATTACTACTTTAAGATAGACTTCTATATTAGAGTAACTAGTATATAGAGAAAAGAAAGGGTATTAATTAACCCTAGAGTAGATAAGAATATTATATATTAGAGAATATTATATAAGGAGGTACTACTAGTGGTCTATAGAGAGAGAGCAAGGTTACTAGAGATATAAAAAAGCAAGGTACCTAACTATAGAGCAGTAGTATTAGTAATAGAAGTAATAGATAATATAGAGGTAAGAAAGATATAGTCCTATACCTACTAGGTAAGTAATATAAGCATATATAATATTATTCTAGAGATCCTCTAGAGGTAAAAGGTATAGCTAAATCTTAAGTAGGTAATAATTAGGTAGACTTACCTACTAGAGAAAGGCTACTTATAACTTATCTAGAGAAAAAAGGTATTAAAGAGAGTATAAAGAGAGGCAGTAGTAATACTAATATACAACCCATTAGTCTACTACCTATATATAGGGGAAGCTAAGGGGGTACTAGAGCTACTACCTTATATAGTAGAGAGAGAAAAGGGAGAGAAGATAAAGAGATTTAAGCTACTAGAAGAATATTAAGAATAGGTATATATATTTAATATAAACCTAGTAGCTAAACTAGCTAGAGATAAAGGCTACTCCTAAACTATTTACATCAAGCTAGGGGTAGAACTGCTGTTTAGCCCTATCTACCCCCTTATAGAGAAGGAGTTAGAAGAGCTAAAGAAGTATATCAATAACGCACTAGGTAAGGGGTAGATCTAGCCCTTATAGAGCCCTATAGGGGTGCTAATTCTATTTATACTAAAGAAGGGGGGTAAGTTATACCTCTATATAGACTATTATAGCCTTAACAAGGTTATAGTTAAGAATTATATACTATTACTACTAATTAGAGATATCTTTAACTACTTAGGAGAGGTAAACTATTTTACTAAGCTTGAGCTTAAGGATGTGTACTACTAGGTAAGGATCTATGTAGGTAATAAGTAGAAAATAGCGTTCTAGACGCAGTATAGGTACTTTAAGTACTATGTTATACCTTTTAGGCTAGTTAATATACTAGCAACCTTTTAAGTATATATAAATAATACCCTAGCTATGCTAATAGATATTACCTATATTATATACCTTAATAATATCTTAATCTTTACTAAGGATAAGGCTAGTTATATAGAGGTAGTAAAAGAGGTATTATGCTAGTTAGATACTGCTGGCCTATATACTAACCTGGGGAAGTATATTTTTTATACTAAGATAATTAGGTTTCTAGGGTTCATAATATCCCTAGAAGGTATTACTATAGAGGAGGACTATATAGAGGTAATTACTTAGTAACTACTCCCTACTAGTATTAAAGATATATAGGTCTTTTTTAGGTTTATACAGTTCTATTAGTACTTTATTAAGAACTACTTTAAGGTATATACCTCTCTTATAGACTAACTAATAGCTAAAGTATTAGGGAAGAAGGTAATAACTAGAGAGGTAATTAAAGCCTTCTATAAGCTCTAAGTTATATTTACCTAAGCCTCTATCCTATAGTACTTTAACCTAGTACTACTAATATAAGTAGAGATAGATATATTAAACTTTATAATTAGAGCTATCCTATTATAGCTAGTAGAGAACTAGTAGTACCCTATTACCTTCTTATCTAAGAAGCTAAAGGGTACTAAACTATGGTATAGTATACTAGAGGCTAAGCTACTTATAATCTAAGAGGTAGCTATATACTTAAGGTACTACCTCCTATATACGTAGAGTAGGATTATATTCTTAATAGACTACCTAGGGTATTACTACCTCACTAGTAAGCCCTAGCTTAATAGTTAGTAAGTAAGGTTACTCTAAGACTTATCTCTCTTTAACTTTAAAATTAACTACTAGCTAGAAAAAGAAAATATAACTAATAGACTATTATAGTAGTTAGATTATTAGCTTTTAAGTATAAAAGACTAAGAGGTATAGGGTATGTTCTTAAAAAGCTTTCTAAGTAAGTTTAATTAGAGGGTAGTGGTAATTATTAGTAATAGGTTAATACAAGTATACCTATTACTACTAGAAGAACTTACTCTAAGCCTAGAGAAGGAAACTATAGTAGTATAGTAAGCAAATAAGGTAATTACCTCTAAAGAGTAGTAAAAGCTAGGGGATAACTAGTTAGAGAGAGAGGATAGAGTTCTTAGGTATAAGAATAAGGTAGTTATTCTAGAAGGGTATATACTAAGGATAAAGATTATAATAGTATTCTATAATAAGCTAGCTAGGGAGTACCTAGGGGTAGCCTATATAGTTAAAAGGATTAAATAGATATTCTTCTAGAGATTAATAAAGAAGAATATAATAAAGTATATTTAGATATATATAACTTATTAATAGATAAAGCTGTGTTACTACCTACTCTATAGAAAACTAGTACCCTTACTACTACCTAGCTAACTATAGGAATAGGTTGCTTTAGATTTTATTACTAAGCTACCTAAGTTAAAAGGATTTACTAGAGAAAGCTATAATAGTATCCTAGTTATAGTAGACTAACTTATAAAGTATATACTATATATACCTATATAGGAGACCCTAATAGCAGACTAGTTAGTATCCCTCCTAATCAAAAGGGTATTCTTATAATTTAGTATCTTAGTAGTAATAGTATCTAACTAAGGACCTCTCTTTACTAGCTATTTCTAATTAGTAATATACTACTTACTAGCTATTAAGTAGAGGCTAAGTATAGCTTACTACCTATAAATAGATAGCTAGATAGAGTAATAAAACTAGAATATTAAGTACTTTCTTTAAGCTTTCTATAGCCTAAAGTAAAATAATTAGGTAAAGTAACTACTAATAGCTAAGTTTATCTATAATAGTGCTTAGTATAGTATAATCTAAATAGTACTAGGAAAGGCCCTAATAGGTTATATACCACATAATATAAATAATATAAAGCTAGAAGGGGTCTTACTAATAGAGGTTCTATTAGTAAGAGACTGGGTACAGTAGCTATAGAGCTAGCAAGCTATAATCCTCTAGATACTAGAGATGGCTAACAAAAGCTACAAGAGGTAGTATAACATAAAGCAATCTATAGTAGCATTTAAGGTAGAAGAGAAGGTCCTACTATTAGCAAGGTTTATATAGCAAAAGTACTCTATAAAGAAGCTCTTAGATAAGTATCTAAGGCTATTTATAGTTATATAGGTAGTTAATAGAGAAAAAGTATATAAGCTAAACTTAGAGATATAATACTATATCTATAATATATTCTTACTATTATAGTTAGAGAAGTTCTATAAGATAGTAGTAAAGCTATAAGTAGTCTCTATTAAGAAAAAAGAGAAAGATATATACTAGGTAGAGAGAATAGTTATATATAAGAGCTCCTAGAGAAACTAATAGTATCTAATAAAGTAGTAAGGGTATAGAGAGAAGGAGAACTCTTAGAAACTATAGTAAAATATAGTAAAGGAACTATAGTAAGATTATAAATAGGGGATTACTAGAGGCCTATTAGAGGGGAACTAAGTTAATAATTATATAGCTATAAGGTAGCTAGGTTTTATTATCCCTTTAGTACTAGGGCTAGAGAGTAGAGAGGCCTAAGGGCTAGGTATTCTAAGCCTAGAGATAAGTAACTAACTAAATAAACTGTAAAGAGATTAGTAAGGTACTAGAGGGGTATGTAGGGGGTGCTAGAGCCTACTAGTTAGACTCCTCCTTATTATTATTAGTAGTACCTTTTCTAGGATTTAATCTACTAGCTTAGAAGTTAATCTTACTAGTATACTAGAGGCTATTATTAGTATTATAAGAGAGTACTAGAGAGGTACTAGAGTAGGGAAAGGATATATAATATAGGTATAAGACTTAGTTTAGTTAGAGAAGAGGGTACTCTAGGCCTTAATAGCCTTAGTCTACTTATAGAGTATAATAACCTAGTTCTAGGTAGTAGTAATAGTAATCTTAGTACTCTTAGCTAATAACTTAGCTTACTTAGCTTACTATTTTATAGTAGAGTAGGTACCCTTAAGAGTAAGGACCTTATACTAGTAGAGAAGCTACTCCTCCTCCTCCTATACTACCTTATACTTAATATTAGAGACTAATATATTAGAGGCCTTTATCTAAAAGCCTTTAAGCTTATAAGCTAGACCTTCTTAATCTCCTTCTAGAAAAGGTTAGGCTAAGGGGTACTAGAGGAGTATAGAGGTATATATATACTTATAAGGTAGTAATAAAAGTAGAGGTTAGCCTCTTTATAGAGGTCTTTAAAAACTACCTTAAGGGTAAGAGTAATAGTAGTAATAGTATATAAGGCTTACTATAGGTTAGTAGTAGACTAATAGCTATAAGAGTAGTAATAATAAAGAGAGAGATAAGCTTTATAGAGATATAAGGCTTACTATACTAGCTAGTATAGTAAGAGTACTTATTACTTATAGCTAGAATAGTTAGAATAGTAGAGAGGTAGTAGAGAGGTACTAAAGAGATAAGTATATACTCTAGATCTTAATATAATAGAAAAGATAGATAATAGTATCTTTTATATTAGGCTACTACTTTACTTTAGCTTAAAGATAGTAATAGTAAGAGACCTTATATATAATAGTAAGGTTAATAATACTAGAAGTATTAGAATAAGCGTTATTAGTAGGGGGCTACTAGGGGGACTAGGGGGGGTACTAGAGCTACCTAGGATAGCAGGATTAGCAGGAGGTATAGAGAACATAATAGCAGTAGTAGTAGGAGCGGCTAGTACTAGTACTACTACTAGTATTACTATTACTAGTACTATTATTACTACTATAGTAGTAGAGGTATAATAAAAAATTAAAAAATAATAATAATATAAAGATATTATAAAGAAAAGAAGAAAAAGAAGGAAAATAGGTAAAAAGTAAAAAAGAGAAGGTAGGCCTAGCTATTTTACTAGGTAGTATATATATAAGTAAGTAATAATAATAACTCTAGCCTATAAAGAAATAATAATACCTCTAAAAGAAAGAGAGATAGAAAGTACTAAGGAGGTACTAGTATCTCTTTTACTACTATAAAGCATACCCTTACTATTATACTAAGAATAATATAACTTAGAGCTTAGCTACTAAAGAAATAAAGGTATAAGTAATAAAAGCTAACTATATTACTTTATAAATAATAGAATACTAAGCTATAAAAAAGAGAAGGGAGTAAGTAACTAAAGTAATACTATAGGTAGATATAAGGTACCTCTATAGTAAAGTAAGTAGCCTCTTACTAATAGGAATAAGAGCCTAAGACTTATACCCTAAGTATAGGATAGCTAGGCCTAGTAAGGTACTAGGGGGGCTATTAGCTATACTAGGCTACTATAGAACAAGAGTAAGGTTAAAGGTAGGTAGTTAGCTAGAGAGATAACTACCTACCTAGTAGTCTACTAAGCCTAGTAAAGTTCTTAAACTTTACTAAAGTATAAGCAGTATTATAAGTAGGGTACTAAGGTATTAATAGAGGGGCTAATTAATTAACTACTAGGTCCTAAGGATAGGACCTTAGAGGGGTGGGGATTATATCAGGTTCCTAAAAGTAGTACCAGCTTTAGGGCTAGTAGGGCACTAGGTAGGGCCCAGGGGGCACCATAGAACAGAATAATGTTATACTAAAGAGCATACAAAAGGGGTTTTTATAATAGTATCAAGGTTTAGAGAGGAGACAGATTAGAATAACAGTCACCAGTGACCCCTAACTGCCCTCCCACTGACTCCTTTACTTGGTACTACACAGCCTCTGACATGGGACAACAAGTTGCGATTCGAAGGCACGTCGAGTGCTGGATTCCCGGTAAAAAAGTCGACCGGCGTTATGTGCAGCTGAATCGTCTCAACCGGCCTGTGACAAGGCCAGTCTGCAAATAGGATAGGGCAACGTTACGAAGAACGATCAACTTACATCACGGGCCAGTCTCTGACACGGGGGTTGTGAGTGAGACCAAAAACACTCCAGATGACAATGTCACTCTGGTAAACGTCATCACAACGCGCTGCCGCATCATACACCCCTTCTCTTTCAATGATGCTCTGAAGCGGATACCTGCCACCGGCATAAATCTCGTCGTCTTTGTACTTGGTCACCCACAGGTGGCGCCGGTGTCAGAGGCTGTGTAGTACTGAGTAAAGGAGTCAGTGGGAGGGCAGTTAGGGGTCACTGGTGACTATTATTCTAATCTATCTCCTCTCTAAACCTTAATACTATTATGAAAACCCCTTTTATATACCCTTTAGTATAATATTATTCTATTCTATAGTATTCTCTAGGCCCTACCTAGTACCTTACTAGCCCTAAAGCTAGTATTACTTTTAGAAACCTAATATAATCCCCCCTCTCTAAGGTCCTATCCTTAGGATCTAGTAATTAATTAATTAGCCTCTCTATTAATACCTTAGTACCCTACTTATAATACTACTTATACTTTAGTAAAGTCTAGGAACTTTACTAGGCTTAGTAGACTACTAGATAGATAGTTATCTCTCTAGCTAATTACTTACTCTTAGTCTTACTCTTATTTTATAGTAGCTTAGTATAGCTAATAGCTCTTCTAGTACCTTACTAGGCCTAGCTATTTTATACTTAGGGTATAAGTCTTAGGCTCTTACTACTATTAGTAAGAGGCTACTTACTTTACTATAGAGGTACCTTATATCTACCTATAGTATTACTTTAGTTACTTACTCCCTTCTCTTTTTTATAGCTTAGTATTCTATTATTTATAAAGTTATATAGTTAGCTTTTATTACTTATACCTTTATTTCTTTAGTAGCTAAGCTCTAAGTTATATTATTCTTAGTATAATAGTAAGGGTATGCTTTATAGTAGTAAAAGAGATACTAGTACCTCCTTAGTACTTTCTATCTCTCTTTCTTTTAGAGATATTATTATTTCTTTATAGGCTAGAGTTATTATTATTACTTACTTATATATATACTACCTAGTAAAATAGCTAGGCCTACCTTCTCTTTTTTTACTTTTTACCTATTTTCCTTCTTTTTCTTCTTTTCTTTATAATATCTTTATATTATTATTATTTTTTTATTTTATTTTACCTCTACTAATATAGTAGTAATAATAGTATTAGTAATAGTAATACTAGTAGTAGTACTAGTACTAGCCGCTCCCCTACTACTGCTATTATGTTCTCTATACCTCCTGCTAATCCTGCTATCCTAGGTAGCTCTAGTACCCCCTCTAGTTATTATAACCTAACAAGTTACAGGTAATAACACCCCACTAACGGACAAGGCAGGATATAGGTAGCAATACATTTATACAGACAATAGAATAGGATGAATGAATAACTCCTTAGATATAGAAGAGCTATGGTATAAGTTACGTGGAGATAAGATAAGCTAATCACTCTATAGACCTACTAATTAGTCAGTAGATCTAGGTAATTGATTAGTAGAGGTAACTAACTAATCAATAGAGTAAGGAAGTAATTATAACTAATAGACTAATATAGTTAAGATAAGAGAAAAAAGATCAGGACTTATATATAGGAGGGACTTAGAAGTACTTAAGAATAGACTTCTATAGCTCTTTAATAATTAACTTATAAAATATCCTTAGATAACTTTTAGACTTCTTATACTTACTTATTTTTATAAACTACTTCTTAAGCTATATAAGCTACTACCTATCTATTAACTACCTAACTAATTACTAAGTAACTAATATATTAGTAAGAATACTAGTAAGTATAATACTATTAATTACTATTACAGCCTTAGTTATACTTTAGTAGAAAACCTATTATTAGAAATCTAGCTATAATACTTTAATTACTTCTATTAGTAAGTTAACCCTATAATACTAATTAATAGTAAAACTACAATATCTTCTTCTAAAACTAACCTATCCTTAATCATCCCTAAGATTCCTAGGTCTCTAGACTAGGAGCTTGCCTAAGCTATAGATCTTGATGATAAACCCACGATGCTTGAAGTTAATTTTAATAAAGATAGTAAGGCTATCCTTACTACAGACTAGTATATAGCTATATATAAGATAGTTAAGAGAAACGCTAGATATAACAAATAGCTAGCTAATATTATTAATAATAACGTAGCTTAGATAGAATAACTTAAGAAAACTAATAACTATAACCTATAATAAATATAGTCTATTATTAATAATACTCTTACTAAGCTAGAAGCTAAAAACAGTAAAGCTATTATACTTAGATAAGAAGTTAAGATGCTCTAAGCTGCTGCTAATATTATTTTAACCCTAGTTAAAGGATAAGACAAGCTTAAACTTAACTCCCTAGGAACCTATAATAGCAAAAGTGGATAGCTAAAAGGATTCCTAATCTAAGTTTGTACCTATCAGACCTTTTATGTTACTAACTTCTGTAACAAGACTGAGGGAGTTATCTATACTAGTACCTTTCTATGTAGCAAAGTACTTTTGTAGTTTAAGCTATTTTAGAAAGAATTCCTTAGAAATAATAGAGAACTAAGCATATGCTCCTATAAGACTTAGTTAATCTTTAGAAGTATAATAGGATTTAAATAAGCTCTAAAGTTACTATTCTAAGACTCTAATAAAAAATAATAAGCTAAGTAAGACCTTATAAACCTTAAGTAAACCAAGGCTACCTTATACTACATAACTAAGTTCTAATAACTTACTACTAGACTTAATATTATAGATAAATCTCTAATCTTTATGTTTTACTAAGAACTTAAGGAAGATATTAAAGATAAACTTACTAAGATTGTTAGTACTCCAGAAGACTTCCTTAGATATATTAAACTTGCTATTAAGATTAATACCTGCTTCTATAAACAGTAAAAAGAGAGGGGTAAGAACTAGTGATTAAACGCTAATATAGGTAAGTGCTATGCTTAGGGACTAAGGAACCCTAGTAACTACTAGTAAGGAAGGAATAATAACTAGTAATAACTATAAAACTAACTAAGTATATCTTATAGACACTATATAGGACCTATAGATATTAGTATAGCTAGGAAATAAGAGAACTAGCTACCTAAAGATACTAAAACTATTAAATACTATAACTATAAGAAAATAGGATACTATGCTAGAAACTACTAATAACTAAAATAACTCTAGAATAAAGTACTAGTAAAAGGTAACTAATAAGTAAATATTACTTAAAAAGAGGTCTTATACCTATAACTCTTATAGACTACTTATTATAATAATAGCTGTCTAACTCACTAGGATAGTAAGGAATAAGTAAGCTGATACCCTAAAGAACCTAAAAGCAAGACTATTGCAGTAGGTAAAAAGGCTCTATATAGCTCGAAGATACTATAAGCTATTAATATTATATAGTAACTTAAATAGTAAAACTAGGAAAAGATTATACAGTTAATCTAAGCCTGAGATACTCTAGAGATACTTAAAGATAAGATACCTTAGGACTAAGAAGTTATTAATATAATTAAAAAATAACTACCTAAGTAAATTTAGGTATAAGGTAACCCTATCTACTAACTTAACTTAGAAAATAAGTTGAACTAAGCCTTATATGAAGATATTATTAGATCTTAAGAGAAACCTTAATAAGTTATTACTAGGACTATTATAGTAGCTAGGAAGGGAAAAAGGACCTCCTTTTCTCCTCCTTAACTTTATTACTGTGAAACCATACCTAAGAGCACTATTAAAGTATAGGGAACTAGCTCTAATTAGGAGAAAAAATTAGAACCCTCTCTAGATGAATTTATATTACTAAGTAAGATAGAATAATAGATAGCTAAGTAGCTAATTAAGATAAGTTATGTAAACTTACCTGTTACTAAATAGACTGGTATGAACTAGTGTATTTAGAACTAGCCTAACGATATTCTATCCTTATTACTCTTGCCTACCTCTGAATATCAATATGATTCTGATAAACTGCTAGTATTACAAACCTATGTGGACTTTAGGGAAAACCCACTTATAATCAATACTAAAGAGGAAGCTAGAAAAGAAAGATAACTAGAAATTAGTAAGCATAGTAATAACTAGGAAGTATACTTCTATAGGATAGAAGATACTAACCTTAAGTACTACCTTATAATACTAACTAAAAAAGAACCTATATTTAGAAATAATAAATAACTTAATAGGAAAGACCCCCTATGCTATAAGGTATTTTAAGTAGATTATATCTTTGACAAATACTTAATATATTAACTAAAGAAAAGAGAATACTCTTTCTTTCTATAATAATATAATAACAAACCTACCCTAAAAGTTTATAAGAACTATAAAATTAGTAAATAGGAAGTTAAGAAATACTGCTAGCTATAGCTTATCCTATAGCCAAGCTTAAAATACTCTATACTATATATTAACTACCTTATAGGATACTAGTCTAACTACCTATTTAACAAATACATACGCTACTATGAAGGAAAAGCATAAGCATAGAGAGAACAAATTAAAGAAGCCCCTAAGGAGTTAAAAAACTCCCTATACCGCCTGTGAGAAAGGTACTAACAGCTAAGAATAATATAAAAAACCTTTATATAGTAACTAAGAGAGATAATAGCTATATTATTCTTACTATTTTAATTAATAGCTAGCTTACTAAGGTTATAATTAATAGTGGAGTATAAGCTAACCTTATCTTACCTAGGGTAATAAACAAATAAAGTATTAAATAGGTATATAAGGAAGACCTATATACCCTATACATAGTTAAAGAAGTATAAGTTTAGTATAGTAGAGAAACTATTAATAAGAAGACTATATACCTCCTTTTAATAATCTATAGCTAATGCTAAGAACTTAACTTTAATATTACTAACTTAGGAACTACAGATGTGATTCTGGGAATCCTATAGCTATAAGAATATAACCCTGATATAAACTAGAGAACAGGCTAACTCTAATAGAGAGATTCAGCTATGAGGCAGTATTACATACTATAACCCCTAAGTAAACTTATGTAACTAAGGAAGTATATTACTTATATTAAAAGGATTGAACCTATACAAGATCAAAGTTCTATATCTATAAAGATTATAAATACACTAGATAGGTAGGATAAACAAAGCCTAGAAGAAGACTAACTGAGATTAATACCTCTTAAATACTAGTAATATATATAACTATTTACTAAAGAACTAGAAATAGGACTACTAGAGTATCGACTATATAATTATAAGATCTAATTACTAGAAGGAAAACACCCTAAGCTTAAGCTAATTTATAGACTTAACCTAATAGAATAAGAAGTACTTAATAAATAGCTAGATAAGAACCTAGTAAAAGGTTATGTTAGACTATTAGACTTACTAGTAGGATATCCTATTCTATTTATACTTAAGAAGAATAGAAAACTATAATTATGTATTAACTACTAGAAACTTAATAATATCACAAAGAAAAACAGCTACCTATCACCCCTTATCTTAGAACTATAAGATCTGTTATATAGAGCAAACTAGTTTATAGCACTTAACCTTAAAGGTGCCTATAACCTTATTAAAATTAAAGAAAGGAGATAAATAGAAAATAGTATTCTAAATATATAGAGGACTATTTAAGACCCTTATTATACCTTTTAGACTTACTAATGTACCTGCTATATTTTAAACGATAACTAACCACATACTTAGGGAGTATCTTAATATCTTTATTATCTATTACCTTAACAATATCCTCATATTCTCTAAGAACCTTAAAGAATACAAGGAGTACATACATAAGGTACTTAAGAAGCTCTAAGAAGCAAAGCTTTTAGTTAAACTAGAGAAGAGTAAATTCTATACTTAGAAGGTAGACTACCTTAGATTTACTATTATACTAGGAGAGATCTAAATATAAGATAAGAAGGTTAAAGTAGTTAGAGACTAGCTAATACCTACTAATATTAAGGAAATTTAATTATTCCTAAGATTTATTAATTTTTATTAACAATTCCTTAAGAACTATACTACCTATATTAGAGAATTATAATAACTCACATATAAGGATATAGAGTTTAAGTGGATAGAAGAATACAACAAATCCTTTAATAGAGTTAAGGAACTTATTATATCTAAACCAGTTACTAATATTCTAGACCTAGACAAACCCTTTAAAGTTAAGACTAATACCTCAGACTTTGTAATAGGAGGATAACTTAGATAATAAGACAAGGAAGGATAACTACACCTATATATATTCTACTTAAAAGTATTTCATAGACCTGAATCAAACTACTAGATCTATAATAAAGAACTTATAGCAATTATTAAAGTATTTTAAGAATAAAAGCCTTATCTATTAGAAACAAAGCATTAGGTAATTATATATATAAATCACAAAAGCCTTGCATACTTCACAACGTCTAAAGTCCTAAACAAATAATAGATTTAATAGTTAGAATTTCTATTAGAATACAACTTTAAGATTATCTATTATAAAGGAATAGAGAATAGAAGAGCTAATGCTCTTAGCTAATAACTAGACCTTGAAGTCTTAGTACTAGAGGAAACATAAGTTATCCTTAAGTATAATAAGAATAGTAATATTATCCTAGTATAGAAACTTATTATGATTAGCACTTATGTCAATACTAGCATAACTAGAAGAATGATAAATAACTAGATATACAAGATACATAGTACTAAAGCACATAGATACTAAGAAGTAATAAAAACTTTTAAAAGAATTTAAGAACACTATAATAAGTAAGTTACATAAGAATAAGTAGCTTTAGTAATTAAGGACTATAAGTTATATAAAAAGAGCAAGAATAGCCCTTATAAGCTATACAAGTATATTTAACTATTACTAGTACCCCTAGAGGTATAGTACTTAATCTCTTTAGACTTTATTATTAAACTACCTAAGTCAAGAGAATTACTTATAAAGATATAGTATAATAGCATTCTTATTATTATTAACTAACTTATAAAGTATGCCTACTTTATCCTATACCTTAAAGCTAGTATAGCTAAGGACCTTATATATACTTTGTTAGATATTAAGGTTTAAATACCTTATATCTATTAAAAAAAGATAGTATATATAATAATAAAGTGAATTATATAACACAGTATTAATAGTACTGTATATACTGTATATACTACATAACTATATATTTACTTAGAAAACGCCTATATATTATAAATACATAGGATATCTATATACAAAGAATAGTTCTTTTAAGCAAGAACTATCTATCTAAGGAGAAATCTAAGAAATAAGAATATAGTTATAAACTATATAACCGAGATGTTTTAAAAAACAACGTATAAGAATATAGTTCTAAACTATATAACCGAGGTGTTTTAGATAACAACCTAGAATATCTAAGAAATCCTTAGAATATACAGAAAGTAAGTATAAATAAACCCCTTATATCCCTTATATCTAGCTAGATAGTAAGGTGAACGAAAAGCTCTTCCATTATATTAAAACAATATATATCTTATTTATCTCTTATCTTTTATCTCTAACCTCATTACCCCTCATAGCCTCTAACATACTTTCCTTAAGTATATTATTAGTAATTATAGCTTACTAAAAGAAATTATATTAGATAGAGATAAACTATTTACCTTAAAGTTTTAGAAATCTCTAATTTTATAACTTAGTTTAGACTACAAACTATCTACCTCTTTCTACTTATAAACCAATGGATAAATAGAAAGAATTAACTAGATACTTAAACAGTATCTCTAATGTTATATTAACTATAACTAAGATAATTAGGTACTACTGCTACCTATAGCCTAATTTACCTATAATATTACTATTAGAGAAAGCACTAGTAACTTACTATTTTACCTAAACTATAGATTTAAACTAACTACCTATAGAGAACCTTATAAAGGACTATGAGTACTGAAAGCTGTGGCTGATATTACCAAACTTAGAGAAATTTAAAGCAAAGTAGCCCTAGATTTAGAATTTGTTGGATAATAAATAAAGAAATACGCTAACCCTTTAAGAATTAAGAGACTAACCTTTAAAGAGAGGGATAGCGTGTACCTTATATACTAAAATATTAAAACTAAATAGCCTAGTGATAAACTTAACTATAGGAAATTAGGACCTTTTAAAATCCTATGAAAAGTTTTAGATATTAACTATGAACTTAACTTATTAGATATAATAAAAATTCACCTAGTCTTCTATATTATACTGCTTAAGCCAGTACTATATAGATTAAATACTAATAACTATATTATTTTAGAAGTAAATAAACTAAAATATAAGGTTAAATAAATTATTAATAAATATAATAAGAATAGATAAAAATAATATCTTATTAAATAGAAAGGCTATGGATATGAAGATAACTTATGGGAACCTGTTAAGAACCTCTAGTACTCTCTATAGTTACTCTAGGACTTTTAGATATTACAGGACCAGACCCTAAGACCTCAGCTTTACTAAATAATTACTAGAAAGAATTGTTATAATCCTAATTAGAAACAATACCTAATAAATCTACTATACCAAAACCCCCCATAAATTAAACCTTATAAATAATAGATAACTCTAGTATAATATCTATATTATCTATAAATAATAATACTATATTACCCTTCTTAAAAACTATTTGTTTTACTTTATAGATATAATCTAGCTTTGCAAGCAATGCATCTATTTCTGCCTAAGCCTTCCTCAGCACAACCGCTCTTTTACAGAGGATCGCCTCTTTAGACTCCTCCTCACAATCTAATCAACTTACCTTATCTAAAAGATAATTAACTATTAAAATAAGTCAGTACCCACAAACTAACAAAGGAAAAACATACTCACATATATAAATAGCATTCTAAGTTATATTATAAGATTAACCTAGATAAGTATATTTACTATAGATACTTATCCAAGCTATTATCTTATAACAAAGGCTATTTAAATAATAATAGGAATATAGCATAACTTTAAAACTAAACTAAGCAATTTATAAGGTATAGCACTTATAACAAAGAGTAGCTAACAACTGTTTTTAGGAAACTGAGGAATCTAATATATTATTAGTAAGATAAAGGAAGAGAGAACTTAACAAACTCCCTAACCTAGAAGTCCCTACTTACTTATATAATCTTAAGGATAAGATTATTAGAGAGAAGACCTAATATTATAACCTAATAAGTTATAGGTAATAACGCCCTACTAACAGACAAGGTAGGATATAGGTAGTAATATATTTATATAGATAATAGGATAGGATAAATAGATAATTCCTTAGATATAGAAGAACTATAGTATAAGTTATATAAAGATAAGATAAGCTAATCACTTTATAGACCTACTAATTAGTTAATAGATCTAGGTAATTAATTAGTAGAGGTAACTAACTAATTAATATAGTAAGGAAGTAATTATAACTAATAAACTAATATAATTAAGATAAGGGAAAAGAGATTAAGACTTATATATAGGAGGGACTTAGAAGCACTTAAGGGTAGACTTCTATAGCTCATTAGTAATTAACTTATAAAATATCCTTAGATAACTTTTAGACTCCTTATACCTACTTATCTTTGTGAACTACTTCTTGAGCTATACAAGCTACTACCTGTCTATTGACTACCTAACTAATCACTAAGTGACTGATACATTAGTAAGAATGCCAGCAAGTACAACACTATTAATTATTATTACAGCCTCAGCTATACTTTAGTAGAAAACCTACTGCTAGAAATCTAGCTGTAACACTAGTCCCCCCCCAGTAGCCCCCCCTACTAATAATAGCTATTCTAATACTTCTAGTATTATTAACCCTACTATTATATATAAGGTCTCTTACTATTACTACCTTTAAGCTATAGTAAAGTAGTAGCTTAATATAAAAGATATTATTACCTATCTTCTTTATTATATTAAGATCTAGAGTATATACTTATCTCTTTAGTACCTCTTTAGTACCTCTCTACTATCCTAACTATTCTAGCTACTAGTAATAAGTATTCCTACTATACTAGCTAATATAGTAAGCCTTATATCTCTATAAGCTTATCTCTTTCTCTATTATTATTACTTTTATAGCTATTAGCTTACTATTAACCTATAGTAAGCCTTATATACTACTACTATTACTACCCTTACTCTTAAGGTAGTTTTTAAGGACCTCTATAAGAAGGCTAACCCTTACTTCTACTACTACCTTATAAGTATATATATACCTCTATACTCTCTCTAGTACCTCTTAACTTAACCCTTTCTAAGAGGAGATTAAGAAGACTTAGCTTATAAGCCTAAAGGTTCTTTAGATAAAGGCTTCTAATATATTAGTCTCTAATACTAAGTATAAGGTAGTATAGGAGAAGGAGGAGTAGCTTCTCTACTAGTATAAGGTCCTTACTCTTAAGAGTACCTACTTTACTATAAAATAGTAGGCTAAGTAAGCTAAGTTATTAGCTAAGAGTACTAAGATTACTACTACTACTACTTAGGACTAGGTTATTATGCTCTATAAGTAGACTAAGGCTATTAAGGCCTAGAGTACCCTCTTCTCTAACTAGACTAAGTCTTATATCTATATTATATATCCTTTTTTTACTTTAGTACCTCTTTAGTACTCCCTTATAGTACTAATAATAGCCTCTAGTATACTAGTAAGATTAACTCCTAAGCTAGTAAATTAAATCCTAGAAAAGGTACTACTAATAATAATAAGAAAGAGTCTAACTAGTAGGCTCTGGCACCCCATATATACCCCTCTAGTACCTTACTAATACCTCTCTACTGTTTATTTAGTTAGTTACTTATCTCTAGGCTTAGAATACCTAACCCTTAGGCTTCTTTACTTCCTAGCCCTAGTACTAAAGAGATAATAAAACCTAGCTACCTTATAGCTATATAATTATTAACTTAGTTCCCCCTTAATAGGCCCCTAGTGATCCCCTATTTATAATCCTACTATAGTTTCTTTATTATATTTTACTATAGTTTTTAAGACTTCTCCTTCTCTCTATACTCTTACTACTTTATTAGATACTATTAGTTTCTTTAGGGGCCCTTATATATAACTATTCACTCTACTTAGTATATATCCTTCTCTTCTTTCTTAATAGAGACTACTTATAGCTCTATTACTACCTTATGGAACTTCTCTAACTATAATAATAAGAATATATTATAGATATAGTATTATATTTCTAAGTTAAGCTTATATACTTTTTCTTTACTAACTACTTATATAACTATAAATAGCTCTAGATACTAATCTAAGAGCTTCTTTATAAAGTACTTTTACTATATAAACCTTATTAATAGTAAAACCTTCTTTCCTACCTTAAATACTACTATAGATTGCTTTATATTATACTACCTCTTATAGTTCTTATTAGCTATCTCTAGTATCTAGAGGATTATAGCTTATTAGCTTTATAGTTATTATACCTAGTCTCTTACTAATAGAACCTCTATTAGTAAAGCCCCTTCTAGCTTTATATTCTTTGCGTTATATAGTATATAGCCTATTAGGGCCTCTACTAGTACTATCTAGATTATCCTATACTAAGTACTATTATAGATAAACTTAGCTATTAGTAGCTACTTTACTTAACTATCCTACTTTAAGCTATAGAAAGCTTAAAGGAAGTACTTAATAATCTAGTTTTATTGCTCTGTTTAGCTATCTATCTATAGGTAGTAGGCTATACTTAGCCTCTACTTAATAGCTAGTAAGTAGGATATTACTAACTAGAAATAGTTAGTAAAGAGAGATCCTTAGTTAGATATTATTATTACTAGGATACTAAATTATAAGAATACCCTTTTAACTAAGAGAGATACTAACTAGTCTACTATTAGAGTCTCCTATATAGGTATATATAGTATATACTTTATAAGTTAGTCTACTATAACTAGGATACTATTATAGCTTTCTCTAGTAAATCCTTTTAACTTAGGTAGCTTAGTAATAAAATCTAAAGCAACCTATTCTTATAGTTAGCTAGGTAGTAGTAAGGGTACTAGTTTTCTATAGAGTAGGTAGTAACACAGCTTTATCTATTAATAAGTTATATATATCTAAATATACTTTATTATATCCTTCTTTATTAATCTCTAGAAGAATATCTATTTAATCCTTTTAACTATATAGGCTACCCCTAGGTACTCTCTAGCTAGCTTATTATAGAATACTATTATAATCTTTATCCTTAGTATATACCCTTCTAGGATAACTACCTTATTCTTATACCTAAGAACTCTATTCTCCCTCTCTAACTGTTTATCTCCTAGCTTTTACTACTCCTTAGAGGTAATTACCTTATTAGCTTACTATACTACTATAGTTTCCTTTTCTAGGCTTAGAGTAAGTTCTTTTAATAGTAATAGGTATACCTCTATTAACCTATTACTAATAATTATTACTACCCTTTAGATAAACCTACTTAGAAAGCTTTCTAAGAATATACCCTATATCTCTTAGTCTCCTATACTTAAGAGCTAATAGTCTAGTTACTATAATAGCCTATTAGCTATATTCTCCTTTTCTAGCTAGTAATTAATCTTAAAGTTAAAGAGAGATAGGTCTTAGAGTAACCTTACTTACTAACTATTAAGCTAGGGCTTATTAGTAAGGTAGTAGTACTTTAGGTAGTCTATTAAGAATATAATCCTACTCTAGGTATATAGAAGGTAGTATCTCTAGTATATAGCTACCTCTTAGATTATAAGTAGCTTAGCTTCTAGTATACTATACTATAGTTTAGTACTCTTTAGCTTCTTAGATAAGAAGGTAATAGGGTACGACTAGTTCTCTACTAGCTATAATAGGATAGCTCTAATTATAAAGTTTAATATATCTATCTCTATCTATATTAATAGTACTAGGTTAAAGTACTATAGAATAGAGGCTTAGGTAAATATAACTTAGAGCTTATAGAAGGCTTTAATTATCTCTTTAGTTATTACCTTCTCTCCTACTACTTTAACTATTACTTAGTCTATAAGGGAGGTATATACCTTAGAGTAGATCTTAATAAAGTACTAATAAAACCCTATAAACCTAAGAAAGACCTATATATCTTTAATACTAGTAAGGAGTAGCTACTAAGTAATTACCTCTATATAGTCTTACTCTATAGCAATACCCTCTAGAAATATTATAAACTCTAGAAACCTAATTATCTTAGTATAGAAAACATACTTCTCTAGGTTACTATATAGGCTAGTAATATCTAACTAGTATAATACCTCTTTTACTACCTCTATATAACTAGCCTTATCCTTAGTAAAGATTAAGATATTATTAAGGTATATAATATAAGTAATATTTACTAGCCTAGGTAAGGTATTATTTATATATACTTAGAAAGTTACTAGCATATTAACTAGTCTAAAAGGTATAATATAGTACTTAAAGTACCTATACTATATCTAGAATGCTGTTTTTTACTTATTGCTAGCATAGATCCTTACCTAGTAGTATATATCCTTAAGGTTAAGCTTAGTAAAATACTTTGCCTCTCTTAAGTAGTTAAGGATCTCCCTAATTAGTAGTAGTAGTATATAGTTCTTAACTATAACCTTATTAAGGCTATAATAGTTTATATAGAGGTATAACTTACCCCCCTTCTTGAGTATAAATAGAATTAGTACCCCTATAGGGCTCTATAAGGGCTAGATCTACCCCTTGCTTAGTATATTAGTAGTATACTTCCTTAGCTCTTCTAACTCCTTCTCTATAAGAGGGTAGATAGAACTAAATAGTAGTTCTACCTCTAGCTTAAGGTTAATAGTATAGAAGTAACCTTTATCTCTAACTAGTTTAGCTACTAGGTTTATATTAAATATATATACTTAGTTTTAATATTCTTCTAGTAGCTTAAATCCCTTTATCTCTTTTCCCTTTTCTCTCTCTACTATATAAGGTAGTAGCTCTAGTACCTCTTTAGCTCCTTCTAAACTTATAGGTTATATACTAGTATTACTACTATCTCTCTTTATACCTTCTTTAATATCTTTCTTCTCTAGATAAGTTATAAGTAGTCTTTCTCTAGTAGGTAAGTCTACTTAATTATTACTTACTTAAGATTTAGCTATACCTTTTACCTCTAGAAGATCTTTAAGATAGTATTATATATACTTATATTACTTACCTAGTAGGTATAAGACTATACCTTTCTTACCTCTATATTATCTATTACTTCTATTACTAATACTACTACTCTATAGTTAGGTACCTTATCTCTTTATATCTTTAGTAACCCTACTCTCTCTTTATAAACCTCTAGTAATACCTCCTTACATAATATCCTCTAATATATAATATTTTTATCTACTCTAGGGTTAATTAATACTCTTTCTTTTCTCTATATACTAGCTACTCTAATATAGAAATCTATTTTAAAGTAGTAATATAGTTCCTCTCTCCAGAGGATCTATATACTATTAACCTTTATAACTACTTACTAGGCTACTAGTATGCAGTACCTACTTATATAATAAAGCTAGTTATACTTATAGTACTTCTCCTCTATATACTCTATTAATATATATTCTAGCTTACTATAGTTAAAGTATATAGGAGAGCCCTAAGAGTACCTTAGGGGTTATTTATACCCTCCTTATTTCTATTTAACCTATAGCTTAGGTATAGGTATATATATAGCTACCCTAGGTATTAAGACTAACTATTACCCTTCTAATTTATCTAAGGGGGTAGCTAATACTTGTACTAGGGTAATAGCTAGGGTTTACTAGTTCCTTCTCTCTTATAGCCTTTACTAGTCTTCTATTATTATCTTAGTGTATATCTTCATAAGTATCTCTACTCTCTTTACTATATTATTTAGCTCTTAATAAGTAGCTAGTTATTATAGCCCAACTAGTTAGGGTACTAGCTAGTATAACTATATAGTATAGAATAGGGGATAATAATATAGGAGCATTATTACTAAAGCTTTTGCTTTATACTAGAGTTAGTTACTCTAACCTACTTATAATATAATAATACTTCTACCTTATAATAAGGGTATAGGTTTAAATCCTAGTACTACTAGCTAGATAAGATACCTCTCTAAGGTCCTTAGTATTTCTAACTGTGGGTAGTATGTATAGGATTAGTTACCCTGTACCCTTACTAGAGTTTCCCTGCTTATACCTATGATATACCTGGTTGGTTATTGGTATGGGGATATGCCTCTTAGAGGGGAGACATGGTGTTATAGCCTAACTAGTTAGGGTGCTAGCTGGTATAACTATATAGTGTAGAACAGGGGATAATGATATAGGAGCATTATTACTAAAGCTTTTGCTTTATACTAGAGTTGGTTGCCCTGACCTGCTCGTGACACTAGTAGCTTATATACTAAGATATAGCTTTATAAGTCTAGAAGTAGTTAGTTTAAGATATAGATTACTTACTACCTCTTTAGTTAGAGGTTTAAAATCTCTACCTTAACTATTTTATACTAGTTAATAAATTACTAGTATATCTACCTAGGTTTCTACTATATCCTATCTAGCTCTATAGCTACATTAAAGGCTTATATATTATTATTAGTAATACTATTATAGAGCTAGGCCTCTATCTATTTCTAGGTAATTAAGCTAATATTACTACTATACTAGAGGTTAATATAGCTCCTCTAGGTATATAATAGGTTACTCTCCAAATAGGCTTCTATAAACTAGACTTTACTCTTATCAGCTATAAATTCTTTCTCAGTAATAGAGAATTAGCTTTATAACTTAAAAAGGAAGTCTTTAAGGTTATTTTAGTTACCTCTCTTATATTAAATAGAAATTAATTACTTAATAAGGGTATTAGTATATAAGTACTTAGGCTCTAGCTAGGTAGCTACAGGTCCTCTACTAGCTATATATATATTATTAATAGATTCCCTATTTCTAAGGGTTATAATCTATTTAATCATCTTTCTCTTTCTTTTCTTAGTTACGTTATTATTAAGAAAGGCTCTTAGCTACTTCTTTATTAACCTATTAAGGTTAGTTATATACTACTTCTCTACTATAGTTCTACTAATATCTAATATAAGCTACTATATTACTAAGTTACCTTATTAAATAATAAATTAGAATTAGATTAATTATACTAGTATTATTACTACTCTAATAATTAGTATACCTATAAATAAAAAGAAATTAAAATATATTAGAGGTTATATAGTACTAAGTAAAGAAGTTAGTAGGAAGGTAGTTAGAGGTTATTAGTAACTATTATTCTAATCTATCTCCTCTCTAAACCTTAATACTATTGTGAAAACCCCTTTTGTATACCCTTTGGTATAACGTTATTCTGTTCCGCAGTGTCCCCCAGGCCCCACCCAGTGCCCCCGCCGGCCCCAAAGCCGGTACTACTTTTAGGAACCTGACAATCTAGCAGAGTGAGCTGCAGGTGGTAGCCAGACATGGACGGCAGTCAAAATGACGGAGAGCACCGCAGACACCAAGTCCGTGACAAGGCTGGGATGGTGGTTTTAGATAGCAACACATTCTCCAGGTGAAAGCGTTCGTTCGCATAAGAGGCAATGAGTAGAATGCACAGTGAGATGGATACATCACTTCATAACGGTGTTCTTACCTGCCTTTCATATCACACGTAGTTTCTCAATAGGACAACATTTTAATTCAATGAACAGACCCTACGGTTCATCATGATCTATAAATCTTCACCAAACAGATCTTGATGCTATCTTTGACAATGTCGATAATCGTTGCTTCGTTTCCTAGACATGATCAGATCTACAAAGTCTAGCTAACCATTGAGTTTTAGCTTTGTGATAGTAGTAATGGGAATCCGGAGGAAGTCGGGTTGGTGGGTTAAAACAGTGATTCTCGTTGGTCTCCTCCGAGCATCTCCAAAGCGTCATAGTCGGTTCAGCGTCCGGAATGCTTTCCAACCTTGCCAGGATTCCGGACCTGGAGACCCTCTGAAAATTATTAGAAGTAACTGTGGCCACCTATAGCAGTCTCCTTACCCCTGTTCTGGAAGCGGAGGTTGATGGCTGTCCATGACTTGGGCCAACAGGCGTGCGGTGGACTAAGAAATACCCTGCTATCTAGACCAAACCTATGGTTGATGTTGTGTAAGCTCCACACGCTTCGCTTTTGGAACATCAAGTGCGGTTGGAACGCCGACGCCTCAAGCCTTCTGCCTGAGCCTCACATGAACCGGCATACCGTCCTTGACGTGCGGAGTCCCACGGTCGATTTGGTAGCAACGGTGTCCCTCGATGGCGGGATTGGGTACCCAAGTTTTACTGTACGATGAAACAGAATATTAGCGATATCACCAAGACTCGCGACCGCAACCAAGGAGGTGGGAATGACAACTCACTTCTTTGCCATCCACTTGTCCCAGGCGCAGTCTACGTCGAGCTCTCTCGCCATGAAGACTAACACCATCTTTATCTCTATCATCGCCAGCTCCTGGCCGATGCAGTTGCGGGGACCAACACCGAACATCCGCCAGGAGTTTCTCTTCGGGTGCAACGGATCGTTTTCATTCGACGTCATCCATCGTTCAGGCACAACCTCTTGGGCGCGTGGCCACAGCTCCTCAGATTGGGACCTCGAGCGCAAGCCGTCCCAGATGATGAATCCGTCGGTTGGAAAGCGGTCCCCAGTTTCCTTATCAGTGATGATATAGTGCGGCTTGCCGTCGCGCATAGCCACTGGGCCGGGGTATAGACGTAGAGCTTCTTTGACGATGCCGCCAGTGTAAAGGAGAGAGTTGATCAGGTGCGGTGACTGCACAAGTGCTTCGGCCGCCCTCGCGGGGTCTTCCCCGAGAATCCTGCCGTGTTCAGCGCGTAGCCTACGCGCAATCTCTGGATTCTTGGCTATGCAGTGCACCACCCAGCAAATAGCAGTCGCTGTCGTGTCATAGCCGGCGAACATGAATAGCTTGAGCTGGGAGATGACGGTGTCGACGAATAGTTGGTCCGTAACAGGTGCGTTCTCTTCATGAGCCGCGCCGGTTATCGGTTTCAGTGCCAGGTCTATGATGGTCTTGCCGGAGCTCGTCTTGGCTTTGTTCTCGCGCAAGCACCGTTCGATGGAAGGCAATAGTTCGCTGTGCATAACACGTCCATTGCGGGCAATGGCCGACAAACGCCAAGGGCTGTGCCTTTTCCAAATCGTTGCCATGTTCCAGCCCACGATGAACCGAGAGATCTGGTCCATGAAGTGTTTCTTAAACCTGCTGGGCCCGGCGGTCTGCTCATTTAGCTCGACGTCGAGGACTGCTCGGCCGATGATATCGATAGTCAAGTTGGTCGTAAGGTCTTCGAGGGGGAAAACGCCGCCCCAGTCTCCGCCGTCACCAGCTCGCTCGCGTAGGATATTGACGAACACTTGGACATCCTTGACCATGCCGGGAATGAGTGCAAGTATGTTCTTGTTGCTGAAGCTAGGGTTGAACCGCGCCCGCCACGTCTTCCACACTTCGCCTTCCGAGCTGACTAGGTCCAAGCCATCGGTAAGTGGTTTGATGATATCACTAAGGAGGTAGCTGCGTGGGATGCTCGGCTCGGCTGCACACTGACCCGCAACATCTGGATCATTGGAGAACATGACGGGCGGAGCCAGCGGCCACATGTCGACGTAGAATACAGGAGGGCAAGACGTGCGTTCCGGAAACAGGGTTTGCCAATTCTTGAATATGACTTGAGAGAGGTAGTTGGGGTGGCTGTCCCTCGGAAGTTGGGGGGTGAGCTGACCCAAAAGTCGAAGATGGCCAAATATGAAGGAATGAGGCATCATGGGCTTGTCTTGCGTGAGCACCTTTCGATCAAATGTGACTCGGTCGGATATGGACTTACTACACCCTGCCGTTGAAGCTTTCGGAACTTCATTCGCACCTGGAACATCCGAGTCAAGGCGAGTCCCAATCCAGCTACCACTGCTAGAGCGCAGGCACGGAGCACCGTCTCTGCGAGACTCTTTGCCTCGTTAATAGCAAAAGCTCCCATTTTCGGAGGATGCTGATTCGTTGGGCTGTCAATGAGTTGGTAAGACAGTGTTCTCTCACGAGGAGTTCGCGTGTCCTTGATTTCTTGTGTTCTCACCGGTATTTATAGGAATCGACGCAGTTTTCTCGGACAGGGTGGCCACCGGTTGCATTACCAGTAAAGTACTCGGGAAATGAACAGCTGCTGAGGGCCTCCCAATATCAAAAAGTACTTTGGTTCATGCGTTGTCATGTTTCATGGCACTGCTTGGTATTACGGTGATGGGCAGGTGGTATCGCGGATCGCGGGGGTATTGCAAGGCCCATGACGAACTGAGTGATGGCTGCATATGCTTAGTGAACCAGAGTGGCAAGTTGCGTACGCCTTTGATGTCTCATATGACCTATCAGCTTTCCTGGTGCCTATCTGCCAGCCGACTTCGCGATTGGTCTCGTATCTGTTTTCGACTTACCCCTCCTCGTCAGCATGCATGTTGCGTCGAACCCTGTCGAGACAGCCCAATCAAGACAGCGCGGCTGATAATTAGGCTTAAGGGAAATCGCTTAGACATTATGGAACGAGATCGAGATTTCTGTCTAACTCCATTTCGACAATGCCATCGTGAGATACCGAGGTTGGTCATCTGGCGGAATTCCTAGCGCCGTCAGGTCCCGTCGACTTGCAGCTTCTACTATAACATACACTCGAACCTCATACCTCGACCTGTCTCTCAAATCCCGGCGCCTTTGCCTTTCTTTAGAGTCGCAACTAAGAGGTTGCTCTAGGCTCAATTTCATAACAGCAAGCAGCACAACTCATCTCGGCAAGTAATCTCTTGCGTGCCTCCCCCTCCTTCTCCACGGATATGACTGCCTCATGAGATCATTTGATCTACTGAGACGCACAGCTGTGTTTAGAGGCAAGGAAATAGGGACAAATGTCAGAATTCGTCCCCGATCGTGCGGATATTGCGGCCTTCATGTCTCGAACTTCGGAATAGCCTAGCAGCAGGCTTCGCCCCCAAAAGACGTCAGCGCCTTTGGCGACCATTCTAACCTCAACTACGAACCGCTCGGGCTCTCACTATAGTGCAAGAGGGGATCCATAATGAATTGGGTGATGCCGGAGCCGGCTCATCGGGGAGCAGACGACCGGTCGTCATCAAGACGGTGTCATTCCACAGGTACATATTCAGACCATTTGAAGAAATCTTCTGACTTACACAAAAAGCAGGTAGCAAATTAAGGGAAACAGTTAATGCCACTCACTCTATGGTGAACTGAGTCGCAAAAACACAAAACAATTGGGCCTTAATCAAGGGATCGAATCTGGGGCCTCTCCCAAACCAGATGTTGGCAACACCCTAAGGGAGAATCATACCGCTAGACCATCAGGGCTTACATGGCAAGTTGCAAACCCGAGACAATCTAGACAATATCACTTCTCACTTTCAGAGCTTGCAGAGTCAAGGTTATTCACACATCATGACCCCGTGACTTGGGATCGAATCTCGTACTCCGATACCCAGCACCGACCCGTAGTGTCACTCCAAAGGTAATATTGAAATCTAGCCGTGCACCAAGAATTCCCTTCAGACTGCCCCAGGATCGGCGTACTATAACTGGGCCCACTGAATATCAGTAGCCAATTACAACAGGTTCTTCTTATGTGTCTGTCTTTTAGAAAGTAAGTAGGCTTCGTGCCTCTAGAGGGTTCGGATGCGGAGTTTGTGTATGTTTGCCTTCATATATCATCACCGCATCGGTTGTGTTAGTCTGCTGTTGTGTTGAAAAGATAGAGCGTAGAAGATACCACGATCGAAAGCAAGCTTTGCGTATTTACGTATACCTAGCCGGCACATCACCCCTACGGTGGCGGCCAAAAGAATGCATATAATCTTTTGACGAGTATGCAACCTGGACCAATGAAAAATTGAATGGCTTGTGATTTGAACAAAATTCCTCAAGTTTGGACTCTGATAGACGGCTCCGGTATCCAGCCTCAGAGTCTCGTCGTTCCCGACTTGACCGAGTCGGTCACTGCACGGCAAAAGGACAGTTGAGATACGTCAACTGGCCAACCATGCGTGAGGAATTCTCAAGATCACGGACCAAGGCTCCGAGCATCGCATGCCCTTGCCTCGTTGTGAACGTGTCTCGAGTTTGAAGATTCCAGAGATACACTCTTCGGGTTAGTAGAACAGCCCAATGGAACGCTGCCAGGATGCATACGGAGGGTTCTCTTCCTCGGGACTTTACGGCTCAAAAAAGCGCCACAAAGTAGGCTTAGCAATCCAGGTGCTTGGCCCGAGGGAGGACCGTAAAATCTTACCATGAAGTCCGGTGTGGCCGACCTCAAGGTCCTCGGCTACGGCACCGTTGAAATATCTTCGTCCGACGAAAACAACACGAAGTCTGCTCAAACGATAACGCCAACCATGACGCGCACGTACGGGGTCCTGATTGCCCTGTCGGCAACGGCTTATGCAACGAAATCTCACCTCCTACACCGAGCTACCCCAGCAGCATTTTCCTCAATAGTGGTGTTCGGTGATTCCTTCAGCGACAACGGTGAGTGTTCAGCGACCAAATGCTTCCGCCAAAACTGAGGAGTAACCCTATGTTATACATAGGCAACGGAGCGGCTCGTTTGTCCAACTCTGCATGGCCTCCAGACTCATAGTGAGTTATCCCTTCAATTACACTGGTCGCTGCTCGGGCTCATTCTCTCCGACTTCAGCTACAATGGCCGCTTTTCCGACGGCATCGTCTGGCCCGAATACGTGGCCGGGAACTTGTCGATTCCACTCTACGACTACGCAGTGGGAGGCGCCACTACCTCCAACAGCTTGGTTCAAGGTTACACCGGGGCGGGCGCAACGATTGCGGTGCCCTCGGTTGACGATCAAGTCGCCTCTTTTGTCGGTAAGATGACGCCACAAGGTCAGGCCTTCACAGACTTGGACTCGACGGCCTTGGCCTCGCCGTTGTTTGTTCTGTTTGCCGGGGCCAACGACATCATTTTCAACCCCAACATCAGTGCCTCGCAGTCTTATCAAGCCCTCCTCCAGGCAGAGACACGGTTACAGGTGGCGTATGATACAGCCGAAGTCATTACCATTTCACCTCCGGATCTATCAAAACTTCCTTACGGCTTCTATGTGGACACACTGGCAAAGAAGCAGCTGCAGAGCTTCACAAACCTTTTGGGAGACCTACTACGCCGCCCCAGGTTTGCCGCTGTCAACATAGATCTTCGACCGCTTTTCGAGGAGTTCGAGTATTACGCTGCGCCCCAGGCGTACGGATTCCACCCTCTGGGAAAGTACGGAAGTTGTTTGCAAGGAGCGTATGGAGAGACATCAAACGTGACGCTGTGCGAAGACGCTGCGAGTATGGTTTACTGGGACGAGTACCAGTACGTCTTGTCGCCTTTCTCTACCCGATGCCCTTTAGTCGTGTTATACCCTGATTGCCTTGCAATTCCATCTCTGACATCTCCGTAGCCCAACAACTCAAGCACACTCTTGGATTGCCAAGCAAGTCCTCGGCGTGTTGAGCAGTCCGTTCTGAGGTTTTGACTACAATCGTTTCCCGAGGCTGTCGGACTCGGACTGGCATGGAGTGAAAGTCTGCGGGGGCGTCGATGGAAGACCGTAGACATCGGAAACATTTCCTTGGAAGCAGCGATAGTACCAAAACGACGTTGAATACTTGGATAAGATGGGATCATCTTCACGGGCGAGCCCCGGCCCAGCACTATGTCTGAGACGAGTTGACAGGGCACCCCTTGCACGGCTTCATCTTCAGTCTCCACGACAGCTCAATGTCGCCGAAGCACAGACGAATCGTGCTTTTGGCTCTCGCTACCGGAAACCGGTAATGGCTGACAGGATACCCTACCGTACACAGCACAGCTCGCAGGGTACGGTTAAGGGGCAGTGTCTGACTGATAGGCTACGCCCCGATGAAAATGGGCTGAACACGCTAAGTCAAAGCACCCACTTTCCGCCCACCCCTGCATTCCGCCCACCCAAAAAATGATGCCATCACAACAACCACCACTTTATTAATTGACTATCAACCACCTCTTGAGGCCACGATAATACAGCTTTCGGCCTCACTGGGTAATTCTGATGCGCTGGATTCAGCTGACTCATCCATAACTTCGCCAGCCTCAATTTGCGCCTGCCGCATCTCTTTGATTGTCGCGAACTTCGTATTTAGGTCCAGTTGAACAGCCTTTCTTTTCCTTGGTATACTCTGGGCTAGCTTTGCCTCCAGAACCTCGATTTTATGCCTAGCTGTAGCTAGGTTATATGACTGCTCTTGGAAGCCTTTTTTGACCTTTCTGAATAACTGGCGTTGTGTGGCGATGTTTTATTCCAGTTAACTGAAGAGGGCCAGTTGGTCCCCAAGGTCCTTCACCTTCCTTAGCGTAGACCACTTTACAGCAGATACCTACCTATCTATATCCTGGATAACCTAGGCATCGTAGTCTCCCAGGGTATCTCTTGTAACCTTGTTGAGCGGCGTTGAGGGCGATGATGCTAGCAAGGATGCCTTAGATAGGAGGTGCCTACTCATCAGAGGTTTGGCTATAGATACTAGCTATAACCTAGTATATTTCCAGCCACTTCTGATGTTTTCTAGTATGAGACCATGAAGGCATGCCTTTTGATAGCAGGATAAGAAGTTTCTTTTGCTAATAACAGTTAAATCTATTAACTAGACTAGCTACCCTAGCTCTTTATGATATACTCCCTTAACTAAGCTAAATACTGATTGGTTAAGTAGCTAGAGAATATAGGAGGTATATAGTAATAAGAATAATAAATAGATATTATTTATATAGTACTCCTATATAAAATTAGTTATTATATAACTCCTATACTTATCTAATATAAGCAGTCTGGTCTAGCTATATTAAAAGGGTATAGTTTAAGGTAGGAAGACTTTTTATAACTACTTAATAGTAGTATTATTAGTAGTCTAGCTATTCTCTGTTACTATAAATTCTTACCTATTATATAGGCTAAGATCTAGAGAAAACCACTACTACTAGACTATCTTACCTTTATATATAACTAGTAAATAAAGTACCTTACTCTTAGTAGATATATACTTAATAATAGATACCCAGGCTTATGATCTAGGCTGTTTTTTCTTTACTACCTTTATAGTAGCTCTACCTAGCACTAGACTATTCTCTCCTTTACCCTTAAGGATACCAGTCTTATCTATATTATATCTATTAGCTAGATTAATACCCTTAATATAAGGTATAGCAAGATATCTAAACCAGTCCCTAATAACCTCAGTAGATACTCTATTAATACATCTTAAATCAATAGATCAACTTCTCTAGACCTTAATAGATGGGTTCCTTTGCATAAAGCCATCTAACCACCTCTTGCCTAGAGGTTTAATATCCCCCATAGCATAGAGGATACGCTGGGCGAATTCCTTGACTTGTTAATGGGTTGGGGGAAGCCCAAGGTCTTGCTAGGCTTCTATCTACTTAGCTAACTTAGACTCCTGGCTAGATAAGAGCCTCTAGAAGTCTTTAAATACTAGCCCTTATGGTTAAGCTCCTTTTAATCGGTCGCAAAGTGTTGAGCGTGGTACACCCCATCGCTTAGAGGTATCTCTAGTTGATAGGCTGTTTGCGATGTCCTCAATCGCCCGATTGATCTTATTTTCTGTGTACTGGACCATTGTATGATAAAGAAGGCATCCTGAAAAAATGAAGTGATTTGATAAAGGTTGGAAAAAGTGGTGTTAGTATGAAGTTGGAGGATATCTAGAAAATGGGTGGCTGGGCGGCATTTTTTGGGTGGGCGGAATGCAGGGGTGGGCGGAAAGTGGGTGCTTTGACTTACCTATATGTGGTAGATTCTAGGCTACAAGTGCGAGAATAGTAACAAGCTTAGCCTGCTAGACCTTCTGGGCCTTTATGCTCTGGATGGCACACCGGCTCTGCAAATGCATAGATTAAAAACGAATCTCAAGGATTACGTAGGAGGCAGTGCATGTGACTGACTTGTTTCCCAGAAGCACATCACGGAATTCGAACTTACCAGCCACGTCTTACTTCATCACATGTGTGTGAAGGCCATGATTGCCGTGCACCAGTTCAAGTTTATGCGACTGGAGGTGTCCCGCGTCCGCTCCCTAGGCCGACGCGGACCAAGTCATGATAGGTTGCCAGCTGCCTCCTACGTGGTGATGCGACGCAGTCAGCAATAGGTGAGTTGGGCAAGTTTAAGATGGCTCAAAGATCATTGTCTCAATCACGTCGGGATCGATCATAGTGATAGGCAAGGTTTCGTAAAACCCATCCGGCGATGCAACTTTGATTCCGGCACGGCGATGTCTATGCTTACAGCGCTAGCCCGAGCAAACAGTCATCACTAGCGTCGAGTCTATTCGGGACGCCTGCATATCACCTGGCCTCGTTTAGGCGTGACGTCCAACAAGGCAATGGTCACTCCACCCCGGCAGCGAGGCACTAAAGATGGGAATCCGCGCAACATGCCATGTCCGAAAATAAAAGCAAAGACGAAGTGATCATCGAAACGGGAAACAACGGTGCCGCCGCCTTTAGCTTACCCCAGAATGTCAAGGTCTGACGAGACAGACCCCATTCCTAATATACAGCAAACCCCGGTGGCCAGGGAATAAACAAGAGAACAGTGGAGAGACCCCTTCATGTCACTCTATCCTCGAAACGCACGGATCGGATCGGCTGAAGTCCCATGGGCATCACTGACGGCTAATCTTGGAGGGCGTCCATTGTTGCTTTTTCTCTGGTCTGGAAGTTTCTTACTTCATCACCACTACTCTGTATTATCGACCATTGTTGCGCTTGGCATACACCAATCTCCGGCCCCCAGCCACAGGTTAATGATGCTTGTGCAACTTGCTTACTCCTGAGAACCCGCCGGTTGGATATTGACAACATTTTGACACCCATGCACTTCCCGACCATTCCATCTTGAACAGAGCGTGCCAGGGGAATCTAGCCACTGACTCTCCAAGCTCCAGTCGAGCTGCGGACCAATACCAGACAGTGACAGATCGTACCGGACAGGACATGGTTCTTGAGCTGATGAAAGCCCACGTCTCGCTATTCTGGGCCGATTCACCCAGTCCCATATCGATCGGTCTCGTGTCGTTCAGCCGGGCTGAAGCCATCCTGGAAGCTCATGAGCCCAAATTGATAGGCGGTCATCTCAATGCGACGGCCAAACTGATATAAGTCGGGAGATTCTCCTCCCAAAGGCTGGTTATTCACTCCCCATCCCATTGTATCTCATTCCCTCACCATTCATACATTTCATTCGACTCTGAAGCTAGTCTTCTGTTTCGTTCTTTGACACCAAGCTTTTCATTCGTTTTTCGAAACGTCCATTGGAACCGTTTCCCACTTTGCATTCCAGCAACCTTACCCTCGAACTATTCTCAGCCACCCATCATCATGAAGGCCAATGTTATCGTCGCGACTCTCCTCGCCGCCTTCTCGGCTGGCGCTCTCGTCCGCCACGATGGCAAGTTTCCCGGCGGCCCCGGCGGTCCCGAGCCCATTGATGATGGCAAGTTCCCTACCGGTTTCCCTACCGGCCCCGGTGGCCCTAAGCCCACCAGTGGCACCGGTGAGGGCTTCCCGGGTCCTGACCCATCCCACGTCCCCGGCGGTCCCGGCGGTCCCAAGCCCATCGATGGCAAGTTCCCTACTGGTTTCCCTATCGGCCCCGGTGGCCCTAAGCCCACCAATGGCCCCGGCGCGGGTTTCCCGGGTCCTCACCCTTCCCAAGTTCCTGGCGCCGCTAAACCCTCTAGCGGCTTCGGCCATCCCCCGGGCCACCACTCCGGCTTCCGCGTCCACACCCGCAGGTCAAACAGCGACGCTGCCGACTCTGGCGCTCCGGCTGAAGCAACCCCCGCGCCGCTCGACTTCCACGCCCACCACAAGCACGAGGGTGGGCACAAGCCACACCCTACCCATGTCCCCGGCGCTGCTCAACCCTCTGGTGTTGCTCGGCCCACCGGCAACCCCGGCCGGCGGCCCGGTGGTGCACCCAAGGGCAAGCCCCGCCCTGCTTAGAGGATAGCGATAGTAAGAGAGGTTGGGCCTACAGGTTCAACATACCATGCGCCCAAGGAATGGGTATCACTACGACCTTGACGCGGTCTAGATCACACTGCACTTCTTTTCCACAATTGTTTTATTAGAGTATATAGGGTTATCGGGTAGAAGCAGACTTGACGGATGCAATGAACACAACGAGCAAATGCACTTTTCCTCTCTCTGTCCAACTATGTTATCAAGATGTGTTGAAACTTTCCCGCTGGGAGGTGGTTCGGCAAGTTGATATTCTGGTTTCTGATCTACTGCTGCCCAACACCCCTGTGGAATGCGGCGAAATCAAGCCGGGTTTTGCGCAGAGTTCTCCAGCACGATCATCAAAACGAATGTAACGACGAGGATGATTGCCTCGTTCCTGTTGAAGCCCTATTCAAGAGCAACTTTTGGGCGTGAAAAGGTTCAACATAAGCATCGTGTTAAACGATTCGACATCTGCTCTAGTGCCACCACGTCGCGCATGCCGCCCACAGCTCGCAACCGGCTGGTCATCCTCAGCACGGCGAACAAAGAAGAGGGTTGGGCGTGAACAGGTCCGTGTGCGTGTATCCTCGTCTAGTAATCAATACATCCGACGGTGGGGTATCTTCCCTTGCAGTCTTGCGGTGTGGTTTTGGCACCCCTGTCCCTCAAGGCCCAACCCTGTCGGTGATGGCTTGGTCCAATCACCTCCCTAACCAATGACCAGGGATAAATTTCTCTCGATGAGATCTGGTTTGCTGCCAAAGGCTTGTAGCGGATCCTCAACAAACCACCCATGGTGCCCAGCTCTCGGAATGGTCTTGGGACGAACTATACGAAGCTTACCGCTCGAAGACGACGAGAAACCCAATCCACACACGTGCATGAACAACTCGGATGCAGCGTTCGCTAGCCTCATACAGGCCGGTCTTTAACGAAACAGACAGCTTGGCGGACGATGGCCTTGCAGGGGATCGTGAAAGTAAGGCAACAAAGGCCGGGTGGCTGACCGAACGACCTCGCCCACCGCTTCTTTTACAACCGCGGCTCGAGTTGCCGTTGGCCGGGTGCTCGTCTACACCGTCTATTAAAGACGTGTCCGTGTCCGCTACCCTTGAGAAAGTTTCCCTCTTGGAACCCATCCTCTTTTGAGGCCCCCCCGTCACCAACCCCCAAACAACCCAGTACAACATGGCCCTGGCCTCGCCTTCATGGCAGAGGCTGCTGGGGCTGCTTTCGGTGCTCCTGGCACTGCTTCTCGGCGCCTCGGCCGGGTCGCACGGTGCCGTCGACGCCGGCCGCCCCGCCGACATTGTGCTGGCTTCGGAGAGCAGCACTTGGTCGTTCAAATATGAAAACGGGACCAACATTGCTGAGAGTGAGACACCCTCCATCTGCCCCATTGCCCTGTTTAATCTAACGACTGTTGCAGCCCAAGCAGAGAGCTCGCACGTCAGGAACCTGAACGATGAGGTCCGGAATCTCGAGGCGGCCAGCTTGCACGGCATGGGTATGTCGCACTTTATGACTCCCGCAACCGAGAACTCAACTAATGATCGATCAACAGGCGTCCGATCCGCTTTCGAGGCTTTTGCCATCGAGATCCCGGCCTCGTGCCGCACCCCCGGCATGAGGAGCGCGCTCGTGGAGCTGCCCGTCAGCTTCGCCAGTCTGCACATGCACCTGCAAAACATCCGAACCAAGTAACCCCGATGGCGGTTTGTTCATCCTACCAAACCGCCGACACGAGACTTCCAGAATTCGTGTCGGGTCGACCCATACGACTCCAGACACAACCCAAACCCTTGCATCGGGGGTGTGCTTGGTGTGCCGAGATAACATGCACCAAGCAAGTTCCGAGCCGGTTGCCCCCAAATCTGGGGTGGCCTTATTACACGACCAACACGACATGATCTAACGAAACGCAACGAAACGAACAAAAACAATGCAAAACGAAACAACGTCACGAAAAGATCCCCTTGACCATACATGCTTGGTCGAGAAGTACGATGAACGACTTTTCTTTATGTCTCTGATACCAAATCTTCTCCCTCTTCAGTGAGGTTTCAGCCATTTGGCTCTTTGAATACATCTCATTTGTCTTTATACATAAGACTGCTGCAACTATTCCGTGATATACGTGATCCATATTCTTACCCATCTGTCTTCAATGCCTGCGTGAGGAGTTTACATGTTCGGTGAAAAGTCTAGAATCGACCATGAGACGAAAGCCCCGGCTTACTTGTGGTTCAGTTGATTACACGTATTTTAGAATTCCAATTCCATATCAAAGGTCATTCCTGGAATAGAAAGCGCAACGCACTCCGAAATTGACGTCCTGGTTCTTCATACACGTATTCTATCCGCTGCACCTAGAATGTTGGACTCGGCACCTCAGATTCATATTAGCAGCTATCTTGGTGTAAAAACATAGTAAGGGCTCAACAGTTCATTCAACAGCGATTCTCGCGAGGTTGATGTCACAACAGGATTATTCCTCGTGACAAGGTTACGGTCTCTGGTAGCGCAGACGTTGGCTTGGGAACGTTGCAGAAACAGGGAAACGTTACACCTGGAAGGACAAAGGTGTATCCTACCTGGCATAGAGAGCTTTCATGGTCTGGAACGTCTTGCTTAACTCTGACAAAGCTCTAAGGGGCAGGTGACGAGAACTCATTTTGCTGGTGCTACTGGCCAAGCCTAATCCGGGACATGGCATCCATCAGTCATGGGACTAATCAGGAGGCAGTCAATACGTGAGGTGAGTGATCCCATTGTCTGCTCTCTTTTTTGCCTGAACGTGCATGCCTAGTGGCTGGCTGTCAGAGGCTGTGTAGTACCGAGTAAAGGAGTCAGTGGGAGGGCAGTTAGGGGTCACTGGTGACTGTTATTCCAATCTGTCTCCTCTCTAAACCTTGATGCTATTGTAAAAACCCCTTTTGTATGCCCTTTGGTATAACATTATTCTGTTCTACAGTACCCCCTGGGCCCCACCTGGTGCCCTACTAGCCCTAAAGCTAGTACTACTTTTAGGAACCTAATATGATCCCCCCCCCTCTAAGGTCCTATCCTTAGGACCTAGTAGTTAATTAATTAGCCCCTCTATTAGTACCTTAGTACTCTACCTATAATACTACTTATACTTTAGTAGAGTTTAGGAACTCTATTAGGCTTAGTAAACTACTAGATAGGTAGTTATCTCTCTAGCTAACTACTTACCCTTAGCCTTACTCTTATTTTATAGTAGCCTAGTATAGCTAATAGCCCCCCTAGTACCTTACTAGGCCTAGCTATCCTATACTTAGGGTATAAGTCTTAGGCTCTTATTCCTATTAGTAAGAGGCTACTTACTTTACTATAGAGGTACCTTATATCTACCTATAGTATTACTTTAGTTACTTACTCCCTTCTCTTTTTTATAGCTTAGTATTCTATTATTTATAAAGTAATATAGTTAGCTTTTATTACTTATACCTTTATTTCTTTAGTAGCTAAGCTCTAAGTTATATTATTCTTAGTATAATAGTAAGGGTATGCTTTATAGTAGTAAAAGAGATACTAGTACCTCCTTAGTACTTTCTATCTCTCTTTCTTTTAGAGGTATTATTATTTCTTTATAGGCTAGAGTTATTATTATTACTTACTTATATATATACTACCTAGTAAAATAGCTAGGCCTACCTTCTCTTTTTTTACTTTTTACCTATTTTCCTTCTTTTTCTTCTTTTCTTTATAATATCTTTATATTATTATTATTTTTTAATTTTTTATTATACCTCTACTACTATAGTAGTAATAATAGTACTAGTAATAGTAATACTAGTAGTAGTACTAGTACTAGCCGCTCCCCTACTACTGCTATTATGTTCTCTATACCTCCTGCTAATCCTGCTATCCTAGGTAGCTCTAGTACCCCCCCTAGTCCCCCCCTAGTAGCCCCCCCTACTAATAACGCTTATTCTAATACTTCTAGTATTATTAACCTTACTATTATATATAAGGTCTCTTACTATTACTATCTTTAAGCTAAAGTAAAGTAGTAGCCTAATATAAAAGATACTATTATCTATCTTTTCTATTATATTAAGATCTAGAGTATATACTTATCTCTTTAGTACCTCTCTACTACCTCTCTACTATTCTAACTATTCTAGCTATAAGTAATAAGTACTCTTACTATACTAGCTAGTATAGTAAGCCTTATATCTCTATAAGCTTATCTCTCTCTTTATTATTACTACTCTTATAGCTATTAGTCTACTACTAACCTATAGTAAGCCTTATATACTATTACTACTATTACTCTTACCCTTAAGGTAGTTTTTAAAGACCTCTATAAAGAGGCTAACCTCTACTTTTATTACTACCTTATAAGTATATATATACCTCTATACTCCTCTAGTACCCCTTAGCCTAACCTTTTCTAGAAGGAGATTAAGAAGGTCTAGCTTATAAGCTTAAAGGCTTTTTAGATAAAGGCCTCTAATATATTAGTCTCTAATATTAAGTATAAGGTAGTATAGGAGGAGGAGGAGTAGCTTCTCTACTAGTATAAGGTCCTTACTCTTAAGGGTACCTACTCTACTATAAAATAGTAAGCTAAGTAAGCTAAGTTATTAGCTAAGAGTACTAAGATTACTATTACTACTACCTAGAACTAGGTTATTATACTCTATAAGTAGACTAAGGCTATTAAGGCCTAGAGTACCCTCTTCTCTAACTAAACTAAGTCTTATACCTATATTATATATCCTTTCCCTACTCTAGTACCTCTCTAGTACTCTCTTATAATACTAATAATAGCCTCTAGTATACTAGTAAGATTAACTTCTAAGCTAGTAGATTAAATCCTAGAAAAGGTACTACTAATAATAATAAGGAGGAGTCTAACTAGTAGGCTCTAGCACCCCCTACATACCCCTCTAGTACCTTACTAATACCTCTTTACAGTTTATTTAGTTAGTTACTTATCTCTAGGCTTAGAATACCTAGCCCTTAGGCCTCTCTACTCTCTAGCCCTAGTACTAAAGGGATAATAAAACCTAGCTACCTTATAGCTATATAATTATTAACTTAGTTCCCCTCTAATAGGCCTCTAGTAATCCCCTATTTATAATCTTACTATAGTTCCTTTACTATATTTTACTATAGTTTCTAAGAGTTCTCCTTCTCTCTATACCCTTACTACTTTATTAGATACTATTAGTTTCTCTAGGAGCTCTTATATATAACTATTCTCTCTACCTAGTATATATCTTCTCTTTTTTCTTAATAGAGACTACTTATAGCTTTACTACTATCTTATAGAACTTCTCTAACTATAATAGTAAGAATATATTATAGATATAGTATTATATCTCTAAGTTTAGCTTATATACTTTTTCTCTATTAACTACCTATATAACTATAAATAGCCTTAGATACTTATCTAAGAGCTTCTTTATAGAGTACTTTTGCTATATAAACCTTGCTAATAGTAGGACCTTCTCTTCTACCTTAAATGCTACTATAGATTCCTTTATGTTATACTACCTCTTGTAGCTTTTGTTAGCTATCTCTAGTATCTAGAGGATTATAGCTTGCTAGCTCTATAGCTACTGTACCCAGTCTCTTACTAATAGAACCTCTATTAGTAAGACCCCTTCTAGCTTTATATTATTTATATTATGTAGTATATAACCTATTAGGGCCTTTACTAGTACTATTTAGATTATACTATACTAAGCACTATTATAGATAAACTTAGCTATTAGTAGCTACTTTGCCTAATTATCCTACTCTAGGCTATAAAAAGCCTAAAGGAAGTACTTAACGTTTTAGTTTTATCACTCTATCTAGCTATCTATCTATAGGTAGTAGGCTATACTTAGCCTTTACTTAATAGCTAGTAGGTAGCATACTACTAACTAGAAATAGCTAGTAAAGAGAGATCCTTAGTTAGATACTATTACTACTAGGATACTAAATTATAAGAATACCCTTTTAACTAAGAGAGATACTAACTAGTCTACTATTAGGGTCTCCTATATAGGTATATATAGTATATACTTTATAAGTTAGTCTATTATAACTAGGATACTATTATAGCTCTCTCTAGTAAATCCTTTCAACTTAGGTAGCTTAATAATAAAATCTAGGGTAACCTATTCTTATAATTAGCTAGGTAGTAGTAAAAGCACTAGTTCTCTATAGAGTAAGTAGTAGTATAGCTTTATGTTACAGCTAGATTTCTAATAGTAAGTTTTCTACTAAAGTATAGCTAAGGCTGCAATAATAATTAACAGTGTCATACTCGCTAGCGTTCCTACTAACATATTAGTTACTTAGTAATCAGTCAGGTAGTTAATAAATAGGTAGTAGCTTATATACCTTAAGAAGTAGTTTACAAAGATAAGCAGGTATAAGAAGTCTAAAAGTTATCTAAGGATATTTCATAAGTTAATTACTAAAGAGCTATAGAAGTTTATCCTTAGGTATATTCTAGTCTATCCTATATATAAGTTCTATTAGTAGTAGTCTACCTAGATATATTAGCTATCTAATATATCTACCATACCTATAGATTACTTAGATATCCTATATATCTAATATATCCTTATCTTATCTTCATATAACCGATACCATAGTTCTTCTATATCTAAGGAGTTATTTATTTAACCTACTTCCTTATTTATATAAATAATATGCTAACTACGCTTCCTATCCTACCTAGTAGGGCTATATAGCCTATAACTTATTAGGTTATAACATTAGGTCTCCTCTCTAAAAGGTCTTATTCTCAAGGCCTATAAGTAGGTTATATCCTCCTAGGTTAGAGAGAATTAAAATTACTTCCTTTACTAATACTTATACTATATTAGGTTGCATTAAAAAACAAAAGGCTATAAAATTACCTAAAATTCATTCTAAGAAAACTAAGTAGCATAACTCTCTCTTAAGTCTTATCTTAGGTAATTATATTATTATACCTATTTATTCTTCTTACAAGGTTCAAGGTTTCTCCTTATATAAGGCCTCTCTATCTAATTCCTCTTATTATGCTAAATATGTTTGTAGTAGTAAATCATACTGCAACCTCTAGGGTCTCTCTACCTAGTAGCTTTATTACATCAGCAACCAGTACTAGAAGCTTAAAGATACTTTAGAGAAGGCAGAAGAAGAGTATCATACTCTAGATATAAAAGTTAAGTATCTTCAAAAGCAAAAGAAGATATGGTTTAAGAAAATGATATACGCAGTACGCTATGGTATTAACAGTATTAAAGAGTTAGAGTATATAGAGAAGGAAGAGGTAGAGGTAGAGTAATACTACTTAGAGGGGGCTTATTCTTCTTTTACTAGTTCTAACTATCTTCCTATAGATTTTACTAGAGAGTAGGATATAGTTTATCCTAATATTATCTTATTACCCTTGCTACTAGCTAAGTTTAGGTTATTAGGGGATAGGTTACCTACTAGAAATTCTAGAAGTCTTAGACTAGTTATTAGGAATATTAGAGGTTCTTAATAGGTTCCCATAAGTTATCCTTATATCCATAGTTTTTCTATTTAACTAGGTATTCTTTTTATCTATCTTAGTTTCTATAATTAATAATTTATTTAACCTTATATTCTAGTTTATTTACTTCTATAATAATATAGTTATTAGTATTTAATCTACGTAGTACTAGCTCAAGCAGTATAATATAAAAGACTAGGTAAATTTTCATCATATCCAGTAAGTCAAGTTCATAGTTAATATCTAAAACTTTTCATAGGATTTTAAAAGGTCCTAATTTCCTATAGTTAAGTTTATCACTAGGCTATTTAGTTTTAATATTTTAGTATATAAGGTACACGCTATCCCTCTCTTTAAAGGTTAGTCTCTTAATTCTTAAAGGGTTAGCGTATTTCTTTATTTATTATCTAATAAATTCTAAATCCAGAGCTACTTTGCTTTAAATTTCTCTAAGTTTAGTAATATTAGCCATAGCTTTCAGTACTCATGGTCCTTTGCAAGGTTCTCTATAGGCAGCTAGTTTAAATCTATAGTTCAAGTAGAATAGTAAGTTTCTAGTACTTTCTTTAATAGTACTGTTATAAGTAAATTAGGCTATAGGCAGCAGTAATACCTAATTATCTTAGTTATAGTTAACATAATATTAGAGATACTGTTTAAGTATCTAGTTAATTCTTTCTATTTATCTATTAGTTTATAAGTAGAAAGAGGTAGACAGTTTGTAGTTTAAACTAAGTTATAAAATTAGGGATTTCTAAAACTTTAAGGTAAACAGTTTATCTCTATCTAATACTATTTCTTTTAGCAAGCTGTAATTACTAATAATATACTTAAGGAAATTATATATAAGGTCTTTAGCTATACTAGCTTTAAGGTATAGGATAAAGTAGGCGTACTTTGTAAGTCAGTTAATAATAATAAAGATGCTATTATACTATGTTTTTATAAGTGGTTCTCTTGACTTAGGTAGTTTGATAATAAAGTCTAAAGAGATTGAGTACTATACCTCTAGAGGTACTAGCAATAGTTGAATATGCCTATATGGCTTGTGAGAGCTGTTTTTGCTTTTCTTATATAGCTCATAGTCCTTAATTGCTAAAGCTACTTATTCTTATATAACTTGCTTGTCATAGTATTATTAAATTCTTTTAAAAGTTTTTATTACTCCTTAGTACTTATATACTCTAGCGCTATATATCTTATGTATCTGGTTATTTATTATTCTACTAGTTGTGCTAGTATTAACGCGTATGCTAATCATAATAAGTTTTTGCACTAGAATGATATTACTGTTCTTGTTATATTTAAGGATAACCTATATTTCTTCTAGTACTAAGACTTTGAGGTCTAGTTATTAGCCAAGAGCATTAGCTCTTCTGTTTTCAGTTTCTTTACAATAAATAATCTTAAAGTTGTATTCTAATAGCAATTCTAACTATTGAATCTATTATTTGTTTAGGACTTTAGAGGTTGTAAAGTGTGTGAGGTTTTTATAATCCATATATACAATTACCTAATACTTTATTCCTAATAGATAAGGCTTCTATTCTTAAAATACTTTAATAATTACTATAAGTTCTTTATTATAGATCTAGTAGTTTAATTTAGGTCCATAAAATGCTTTTAAGTAAAATGTATATAAGTATAGTTATCCTTTCTTATCTTGTTATCTAAGTTATCCTCTTATTACAAAGTCTAAGACATCAGTCTTAACTTTAAATGGTTTGTCTAGGTCTAGAATCTTAGTAACTGGCTTGGATGTGATAAGTTTCTTAACTCTATTAAAGGATTTATTATATTCTTCTATTTACTTAAACTCTATATCCTTATATATAATTTATTATAATTCTCTAATATAGGTAGCGTAGTTCTTAAGGAATTATTAATAAAAATTAATAAATCCTAGGAATAATTAAATTTCCTTAATATTAGTAGGTATTAGCTAGTCCCTAACTGCTTTAACCTTCTTATCTTATATTTAGATCTCTCTTGGTGTGATAGTAAATCTGAGGTAGTCTACCTTCTAAGTATGGAATTTGCTCTTCTCTAGTTTAACTAAAAGCTTTACTTCTTAGAGCTTCTTAAGTACCTTATATACATGCTCCTTGTATTCTTTAAGGTTCTTAGAGAATATAAGGATGTTGTTAAGGTAATAGATAATAAAGATATTAAGATACTCCCTAAGTATATAGTTAATTATTATTTAGAATATAGTAGATATATTAGTAAGTCTAAAAGGTATAACAAGGGTCTTAAATAGTTCTCTATGTGTTTAGAATACTGTTTTCTATTTATCTCTTTCTTTAATTCTAATAAGGTTATAGGCACCTTTAAGGTTAAGTGCTATAAACTAGTTTGCTCTATACAGCAGATCTCACAATTCTAAGATAAGTAGCAGTAGGTAGCTATTCTTTTTTATGATATTATTAAGCCTTTAGTAGTTAATGCATAGTTATAGTTTTCTATTCTTTTTAGGTATAAATAGCATAGGCTATTCTACTAGTAATTCTAATAGTCTGATATAGCCTTTTGCTAGGTTTTTATCTAGCTATTTATTAAGTACTTCTTATTCTATTAGATTAAGTCTATAGATTAGCTTAAGCTTAGAATATTTTCTTTCTAGTAGTTAGATCTTATGATTATATAGTCTATACTCTAGTAGTCCTATTTTTAATTCTTTAGTAAACAGTCTTATATATTATTAGTATTTAATAGGTATTAATCATAGTTAATCCTCTTCTAGGCTTTGTTTATCCTACCTATCTAGCATATTTATAATCTTTATAGATATAGAACTCTGGTCTTACATAGGTTCAATCCTTTTAATATAAGCAACATACTTCCTTAGTTACATAAGTTCACTTAGGGGTTGTAGCATATAACACTGCCTCATAGCTAAATCTCTCTACTAGAGTTAGCTTATTCTCTAGTTTATATTAGGGTTGTATTCTTATAACTATAGGATTCCTAGAATTATATCTATCTTCTCTATTTTAGTAATATTAAAGTTAAGTTATTAGTATTAGCTATAGATTACTAAAGGGAGGTATATAGTCTCCTTATTAATGGTTTCTCTACTATACTAGACTTGTTCTCCTTTAACTATCTATAGGGTATATAGTTTATCCTTATATAACTATTAGATATCTCTTTTATTTACTACCTTAGGTAATATAAGGTTAGCTTATACTCTACTATTAATTATAACCTTAGTAGGCTAGCTATTAATTAAAATAGTAAGAATAATATAGCTATTATCTCCCTTAGTTACTACATAAAGGTTTTTTATATTATTCTCAGCTGTTGGTATCTTTCTTATAGGTAGTATAGGGAGTTTTTTAACTCCTTAGGGGCTTTTTTAACTTGTTTTCTCTATGTTTGTACTTTCCCTTTGTAGTGTCATATGCACTTATCGAACAGGTAGTTAGACCAGTATCCTATGAGGTAGTTGATATATAGCATGAGGTGTTTTGGGCTTAGCTATAGGACAAGCCATAGCTAGCAGTACTCCTTTACTTCCTATGTGCTGATTTTGTAGTTCTTATAAACCTTAGAAATAGGTTTATTATTACATTATTATAGGAAGAAAGAGTATTCTCTCTTCTTTAGTTAATATATTAAGCATTTATTATAGATATAATCTACCTAAAATACCTTGTGGTATAGAGGGTCTTTCTTATTAAGTTATTTATTATCTCTAAATATAGGTTCTTCTTTAGTTAGTACTATAGGGTAGTACTTAAGATTAGTATCTTCTATTCTATAGAAGTAAACTTCTTATTTATTACTATGTTTACTAATTTCTAGTTATCTTTCTTTCTATTCTTTTTCTTCTATTTTAATAATAAGTAGATCTTTTTAAAAGTCTATATAGGTCTAGGTTACTAGAGGCTTATTAGAGTTATATTAGTAGTCTATTATAGGTAAGAGTAATAAGGATAGGATGTTATTTACCTAGTTCTAAATACACTGGTTTATACTAGTCTGTTTGGGAATGGTTAGGTTTACACAACTTATCTCAATCAGCTGCTCAGCTACGCGTCGTTCTATTTTACTTGGTAGAATGAACTTGTCTAGAGAGAGTTCTAGTTCTTCCTCCTGGTTAGAGCTAGTTCTCTATACTTTGATAGTACTCTTGGGTATAGTCTTGCAGTAACGAAGTTAAGGAGGAGAAAAGGAGGTCCTTTTCCCCTTCCTAGCTACTGCAATAGTTCTAGTGATAACCTATTTAGGTCCTCCTTAAGAGTTTATAGTATCCTCTCTAAGGGGCTTTCTAAGTTCTTAGTTAAGTTCTAGTTATTATATAGGGTTTTCTTATACCTTAATGCATTCTTATAGATGTTTCTTTATTATGTCTATAATAGCTTGTTCTTGTAGTATTTTATCTAGGTTAACTTCTATAGCTTCTTAAGCTTAGATTAACTATATAATCTTATCCTAGTTTTATTATTTAAGTTCTTAAGTAGTATTTATAGCTTATAGTATTATAGGTAATTTTAGTACTTATTAGCTTATTATAATAGTCTTATCTTTAGGTTCTCTAGGGTACCAGCCTACTTATTCCTTACTATCCTAGTAAGTTAGGTAGCTATTGTTATAATAGGTAGTCTATAAGAGTTATAGGTATAGAACCTCTTTTTAAGTAATATTTACTTATTGGTTACCTTCTACTAGTACCTTATTCTAGAGTTATTTTAGTTATTAGTAGTCTCTAGTATGTTATCTTATTTTCTTATAGCTATAGTATTTAATAGTTTTAATATCTTTAGGTAGCTAGTTCTCTTGTTTCCTAGCTATACTAATATCTATAGGTCCTGTGTAGTATCTATAAGACATACTTAGTTAGTTTTATAGTTGCCACTAGTTATTATTCCTTCCTTACTAGTAGTTACTAGGGTTCCTTAGTCCCTAGGCATAGCGCTTACCTATATTAGCATTCAGTTACTAGTTCTTACTCCTCTCTTTTTACTATTTATAGAAGTAGGTATTAATCTTAATAGTAAGTTTAATATATCTAAGGAAGTCTTCTAGAGTACTAATAATCTTAGCAAGTTTGTCTTTAATATCTTCCTTAAGTCCTTAGTAGAATATAAAGATTAGAGATTTATCTATAATATTAAGTCTAGTAGTAAGTTATTAAAACTTAGCTATATAGTATAAGGTAGCCTTAGTTTACTTAAGGTTTATAAGGTCTCACTTAGCTTATTATTTTTTATTAGAGTCTTAGAATAGTAACTTTAGGGCTTGTTTAAATCCTATTATACTTCTAAAGATTAACTAAGTCTTATAGGAGTATATACTTAGTTCTCTATTATTTCTAAGGAATTCTTCTTAGAATAGCTTAAACTATAAGAGTGCTTTACTATATAGAAAGGTACTAGTATAGATAACTCTCTTGGTCTTATTACAGAAGTTAGTAGTATAAAAGGTCTAATAGGTATAAACTTAGATTAGGAATCCTTTTAGCTATCTGCTTTTGCTATTATAGGTTCCTAGAGAGTTAAGTTTAAGCTTATCTTATCCTTTAACTAGGGTTAAGATAATATTAGTAGTAGCTTAGAGTATCTTAATTTCTTATCTAAGTATAGTAGCTTTACTATTTTTAGCTTCTAGCTTAGTAAGGGTATTATTAATAATAGACTATATTTATTATAGGTTATAGTTATTAATTCTCTTAAGTTATTCTATTTAAGCTATATTATTATTAATAATATTAGCTAGCTATTTATTATATTTAGTATTTCTCTTAACTATCTTATATATAGCTATATACTGGTTTGTAGTAAGGACAGCCTTGCTGTCTTTGTTAAAATTAACTTTAGGTATTATAGGTTTATTATTAAGATCTATGGCTTGGGTAAGCTCCTGGTCTAGAGACCTGGGAGTCTTGGGGATGCTTAAGGATGGGTTAGTCTTAGGAGAAGATATTGTGGTTTTACTATTAATTAGTGTTATAGGGTTAACTTACTAATAGGAGTAATTAAAGTATTATAGCTAGATTTCTAATAGTAAGTTTTCTACTAAAGTATAACTAAGGCTATAATAATAATTAATAGTATTATACTTGCTAGTATTCTTACTAATATATTAGTTACTTAGTAATTAATTAGGTAGTTAATAGATAGGTAGTAACTTATATAGCTTAAGAAGTGGTTTATAAAGATAAGTAAGTATAAGAAGTCTAAAAGTTATCTAAGGATGTTATATAAGTTAATTACTAAAGAGCTATAGAAGTTTTTCCTTAGGTATATTTTAGTCTATCCTATATATAAGTTTTATTAGTAGTAGTTTACTTAGATATATTAGCTATCTAATATATCTACTATACCTATAGATTACTTAGATATCCTATATATCTAATATATCCTTATCTTATCTTTATGTAACCTATACTATAGTTTTTCTATGTCTGAGGAGTTATTTGTCTAACCTACTCCATTGTTCGTATAAATGCTATGCTAACCGCGCTTCCTATCCTACCTAGGAGGGCTACATAGCTTATAACTTATGAGGTTATAATACTTTATCTATTAATAAGTTATATATATCTAAATATACTCTATTATCTCTTTTTTTTTAATCTCTAGAAGAATATCTATCTAATCCTTTTAAGTATATAAGTTACCTCTAGGTGCCCCCTAGCTAGCTTATTATAGAATACTGGTATAATCTTTATCCTTAATATATACCCTATTAGGATAACTACCTTACCCTTATACCTAAGAACCCTATTCTCTCTTTCTAACTAGTTATCCCCTAGCTTTTATTACTCCTTGGAGGTAATTACTTTATTAGCTTACTATACTACTATAGTTTCCTTCTCTAAGCTTAGAGTAAGTTCTTCTAGTAGTAAGAACTATACCCCTATTAACTTACTACTAATAATTACTACTACTCTCTAAGTAAACCTACTTAGAAAGCTTTCTAGGAATATATCCTATATTTCTTAGTCTTCTATACCTAAGGGCTAATAGTCTAGCTACTATAATAGCTTATTAACTATATTCTCTTTTTCTAGTTAGTAGTTAATCTTAAAGTTAAAGAGAGATAGGTCTTAGAGCAACCTTACCTACTAACTATTAAGCTAGAGCTTATTAGTAAGGTAGTAGTACTCTAGGTAGTCTATTAAAAATATAATCCTACTTTAGGTATATAAAAGGTAGTACCTCTAGTATATAGCTACCTCTTAGATTATAAATAGCTTAGCCTCTAGTATACTATATTATAGTTTAATACCCTTTAGCTTCTTAGATAAGAAGGTAATAAAGTACTATTAATCTTTTACTAGCTATAATAAGATAGCCCTAATTATAAAGTTTAATATATCTTTCTCTACTTATATTAATAGTACTAGGTTAAAGTACTATAGGATAGAGGCTTAAGTAAACATAACTTAGAGCTTATAAAAGGCTTTAATTACCTCTCTAGTTATTACCTTCTCCTCTACTACCTTAGCTATTAGTTAGTTTATAAGAGGGGTATATACCTTAGAGTAGTTCTTAATAAAGTACTAATAGAACCCTATAAACCTAAGAAAGACCTATATATCTTTAATACTAGTAGGGAGTTGCTACTAAGTAATTACTTCTATATAGTCCTACTTTATAGTAATACCCTCTAGGGATACTACAAACCCTAGAAACCTAATTATCTTAGTATAGAAAACATACTTCTCTAGGTTAGTATATAGGCTAGTAATATCTAACTAGTATAATACCTCTTTTACTACCTTTATATAACTAGCCTTATCCTTAGTAAAGATTAAGATATTATTAAGGTATATAATATAGGTAATATCTGTCGAAGTACGTGGATAATTATAGTGAAAATCCCTGGTTTAAATTGCTGGTGTATGTATGTTGCTATTTTCCATGGGATTCCCCGCATATTTATGGCTTTTGTGTTGCCTCAGGATCCAAATGCACGTGGTCATCGGATTCCGGATATTTTGGCTGGCAAAATCCGTTCCATAGATGTCAACCGACATTTCGCCGCAGACCTTTCCCAATCCGGCCTAATGGGCCTGGAGGTCTGTGCCATTCGCCAGCATATTGCACCCACTTTAATACGCCCTCTTGGATTGAAGCTATTCACAGGTTCAATCTGACCAATCGATGGATGGGGCAATTGCTGCCCTTTTATACCTTCCTTTTATATTCCTATAGGTCCTTATAATTACTAATTACTTACTATAAAAGGTAGTAATTAACTAATTGATAATACCTAAAACTAGAGTATATATAGTCTAGTAGTATTACCCCCTACTAGATAGTTATGGTATAAGATAGTAACTTATACTAGAGCTCTAGAGTTTAATCCTAGGTAGAGGTAAAAAGACTTAATAGTAGTTATATCTATAAAGCCCACTAGCCCCCTTATATAAGTCTAAGCTTGATAATATAAATATGTAGTAACTAAGGTCCTTTTACTTAGTAAAGCTATATTATACTTATAGCAGTCTTAGGCCCTATATGCTTACTATTATATTTAATATAGCCCCTATAGGTCTGTATATATGATTGTCCTTAAAGTATGGTTTTAACTATACTTTTGTCTTTTGTTATAACTTTCTAACTTGAAATAGTAGTCTTTTGTGACTGGATTTTGTGTTGACTTTTAGCTCTAATTAAGGCGATTATAACGATGAAATCGCTGACTGTGTACGTTGCTTGGTTGTTAAGAAACTTATAGCTGAAGTGTTGCTAGTCATATTAATAATTGGTTATAATATTGGGGTTTGCCGGTTGCATCTTCTGTGATAATTCACTTTTGCTAACTGGCGCGACCGTGCAATTTAACCCTCCTAGTTAGGGGCCGCACCAGCTAACTATCTATTGCTACAGTACTTATTACTTTGATTGTATTAGTAATTTGTTCTTAGCTAATTCTTTCTTGTGGTTTTGTATTAACTATGTAGTTTAGTTACTAAGACTTAATTGCTATAGAAATGTAGGCTATTTTTGCTTTGGCGGGGCCTTTGTTAAACCATCTGCTATTAGCTTCGCCAATGGGGTATATATAACTTTGATGCAACCGTCTGTAATCTCCTGATGTAGCCAGTGGTAATATATATCTATGTGATAAAGGCATGTTTGTAATTAAACTAACTCCTTAGTTATAAGGCTAATTATCTATTAATTATTGTAATATATTATAACCTTTAGTAATATATTTAAAGTACTATTACTAGTAGTAAGCTTGGTGATTAATTAGCTTGTAAATATTAATTCTTTTGTAGCTTATAATAGAGCTAGTAACTCTGCTTTGGTTATTAAAGTAGTTACTATCTACTACTTATTTACTCTCTAGCTAATAAGTCTACTATATAGCTTAATAGCAAAAGCCTGTGAGCTCTTGTAGTTAATTAAGTTATCTCTAAAGCTAATATCTAATATGATAATAAGCTCTCTATTAGGTCCAAATTTGAGGTAAAGGCTGGCTATACGCCTAAGGTATTGCAGTACCTGGTTTGCTGCTCTCTAATAGGCTGCTGATAGGTTATAATTAAATCTTACTAGCTAACTTACTATAAATACAATATTAGGTCTTGTTATTACTACTATATATAGGATTAATCTAACTTTTTACTAGTATCTTATAACTTTGTAGTTTACTACTATCTACTATAAGAGTAGAAGTTCTTTATTACCTATTAGGGTATTATCTAGTAGTAGCTAGGTTTTATTATTAATTAGCTTTACTATCTTTTTAATATATACTAACTATAATAGCTATATCTTTTGTTATTATCTATTATAAAGAATTTCTATACTAAGGAACTATTATATTTTATTACTACTCTCTAAGTAGTATCTTTTTTTTATACTATTAATTACCTTATTAGCTTCCTATTATAATAACTTAGGGAACGTAAAGATGTAATTATTGATATAGAAGAAGAACGTAATAGCTCTCTTTTACTAGTAGCATAGCTCTCTAGTAACTGGTGTAAATCTAAGTTCTTAAAGTCTCTTTTCTAGGTACTTTTACTATAGCAGTCGTGATTATTATAACCTATAAAGGGCCTTTTGTAGGCAGATAATTTTACTGCTACTACAGCTTAGATATCCTAGGGGAAGTCTTATAAATATAATCTTATCTATATTAGTATATACAAATGTATTTACTGTGTTAAATTAAAGTAATTCTAGGTCTAACTTAGCTATAATTATAATAAGTAATTAGAATAAAAGTCCTACTAGTATTACTATATATATATTACAGATTATATCTTTTAGCTACTAATTGCTATAAATAATAAGGTATATCTTGAACTTTATAAGAAATCTATATTTGTTTAGCTTATAGGTATATACCTATTAGTAGTTAAGTATCTGGTTATTACTAGCTTTCTCTATACTGACTTTGACCTAGTTATTTATAGTATTATAGCTCTATAAATAAGCTTTCTCAGCCTCTTGAAAATCCTCTGTGAATAGGTGGTTTTTTAGGTTAGCGTGTACCTTGGGTAACCTAAGCAAATCCTTTTAGTACAGCCTTGTAGCTAGCCTTGTAGCTGTATTTTAAGGTACTGTTATCTTATTACTAGAGTTAGATAGATCTTCTCTTATTATATTGTCTTTCCTGATGTTAGGGGGTTAGCCTATACTTTTACTAGGTAGGAGGTCTTACTCTAAGATTTTCTAGGTACCGCGGCAAGGACTATTAATAGTCCTAGCTATATAAGTAGCTTACTAGTTCTAGGTACTATAGTGAGGACTGTTAGTAGTTCTAGCTATAAATATAGCTTTCTAAGATTATTATAAATATATTTGCTTTTGATATGTGATATAGTTGATATATTGGATTTTATTATGATATACATAGTCTTCTTGCTCTCTTGTATTAAGCATATTTAATAGCAGTGTGATAAATAAAGTATTTAGAGATTCTAGTAGTATTATTAATATAAAGTATAACTTTATATATTTTAGACTTCTTCTGGTATTTTACTAGTAGTTTGGTTTAGAAGTTTTACTATATCTTCTTCTATAATATTTTTACTATTAGTAATATTTATAAAGTTCTTTTCAGTTACTTTTTAGATCTATTTATTAATTATAGCCTTGTCTATATTACTTAACTTATCTACCTATTTATTTTCTTTTCTAGAGAAGTATCCATCTTTATTAAATATTATATTATGAGATATAATAACTTTATTCTTTAGAGGGATATATATATAGTACTGGTTAGTTGATATATAACTAACTAGATAGCTGATATATGCTTTTGCTTTAAAGCGCTGGAGATGATTATAGCTGAGTTAGGTGTCTAAAGTTATTGCGTATGCGCAGTAGCTAAATACTTGTAAATAGCTAAGGTATGGTATAGATAATAGCTACCCTCTTGCTATGTATTAGATCTGATATAGAGATCTCTAGCTGTGAGATTTGGCTGGCGTTTAGTTATATAAGTATACCGCTACTTTTAAAATCTCTGGCTATAGTGATGCTGGTAATTTTAACTTTAGCCTTATTGCACAGGCTTTCTCCTTAATTACTGCAGTAATTCTCTCTATACTGCTGTTTTGTGTTTGTGTGTTAGGTGCTGAGGCCTTGAATAGGATACTTATACTTTCTATAGCCTTCTTTACCTATAGATAGGTAGTTGTGATCTTATTATTATACTTAATTACTTATACTTCTGTTAATTTATATACTTTAATTAATTATATGAAGTTTACTAAAGCTATCTTAATAGCCTTAGAAGTATGCTGTTATAGATAATAGTCCTATGTAAAGCTAGATTTTTGGTTGCTAAGCAGTAGGGCTAATTTATATCTACTATAGCCTTGTTTAAATAGGTGAAAATCTAGTATAATACAATTCCCTACCTCTGCATAGTTAATTAACTTTTACAGTTAATATAATATTTACTACTGTATTTTACTTATTATATATACTTTGTATGATATAATAGATATCTTTAGTATATTTCCTTTTATTTGTATACTATAGACTTGGGTAGTTATTTTGTGGAGTATATAGCTACCTAGGTAGCTAAGATAGTTATGCTAGTAGTTAGCTTTGACTGGCCTACTCTTTTAGTAGCAGTCTGTTAGCACTAAGGCTACTATAACTGTATCTGTATTTGCTGCTGCTAGGTATGCTACTAATGTAGTATAAAGACTATTATAGTTATTACTAGCCTTAATAACCTATTAACTAGTAATTTTATCTATATTAAATACTATAGAGTAATTCTTTACTATATATATATAATTATTAGTTAGACTATTGTTTTACTACTAATTATTTCTTATCTTAAGCATTATATATAATACTAGGTTATATGATAGTGATAGATAATAGGTAACTCTTTTAAGTATGAATTATGCTTGGTGATTACCCTGTTTTATGTAGATGAGTGCGTTACCCCATCTCTTAATTGGGATAGTGGTATTGCCTGCCTAGATGAAGTTATCTGACTTTGCTGGGGTTATCTCTAAGAAGTGATGATGAGAGTGGAAGACGTGAAGGGTTGCCCCTGAATCTAGGATGATAAAGTCTTTGAGTGGATAGTTTAATATTGTGAAAGCGGCTAACTATATAGATAAGGCTTCTTTGCCCTTTAACTGTACCTTGCTTTTGCTACCTTCTAACTGTTATTTAGCTAGAGGTACTGCTACTACTGCTGTAGTAAATTTATCTAGGTAGGTATATATAGAGGCTAGTGATATATCTTTCACTTTTAGCTTATCTTTTATGTGTTGCTGCGTTAGAGCCTGCTTTATATAGTTGATAATTGCTCTGCGCGGTTGCTATAGAAACCTTGGGTATATTTTACTTATAAAGTAATATCTTAATAGTAAGTACCTAGGGATATTATATAGTAGTTACTTTTTATTACTATAGTTATTACTTTTATTATTTTAGTTATTATAGTGGTTATTATACTGTTTTTTCTTTATTAGCTCCTTTTGTATGCAATCTTCTGTGATATTATTAGTAACTATTGCTATAGTGACTAGGCTGAAGGCGCTGTGAGTAGCTTTTACCTAGAGACGCTCCAGCTCTGTAGCAATATAGGCCTATATTGCTAACGTCACTTTGCAATATGGGAGCTAGTTATTAATAGCCTTTATGCGGTTGGTGCTTTTATATACCTCTACTTATACTACTAGTGGTATATACCTTAATGCCTTTATTAGTAGTAGGAACTATTTACTAGTCTTTATAGCTAAATACTACTAGACTTATATACTATAAGAGAGTGCTTTCTCTTAGTTAGATATCTATTTCTCTACCTCTTTTATATCTATTACCTTGTGATCTATAGCTCTTTTTATGACTTTCTTATACTTTACTATAGTAATTTTCTTTTCCTTATATAGGGGTAGACTAATATATACCTTAATGTTATATATCTATATATGTATTGACTTACTTATAGAGCAGTACTCTATAACTACTATTAGATCTACTATTGCGTAGATCTAGGTAACTAAGTTACTGACTACCTTATAATCTTACTTATATTACTATTGTTTTTATATATATATCTTATTATTATATTTAAGTTGTTTCTATTGTTTAGTTAATAGCTAGGATAACTTTAAGGCCTATGTGTCTTTTAGATCTGGTGGTTGTTGGCTGTCTACTGTGTTGTCTGTTGCTTACCTGGTTATTATAGATGGCGTTATTGGGTAGTCTATAATATCCAGAGCTATTAGAGGCTTTACTAGTTGTTTTGTAGTAGTATGCTATATATTGTTGGCGTTTAGGTTAATTAACTTCTATAGATTTAGAGCTGCTACTTGTTGCTGTAGCTGGATATACTAATTGCTCTAGTTAGCTAGGCTGCTTAGAGTTACTGATGTTGTAGCTATCTTGTTTTCAGTCATAATGATAGCTATGGTGTATATTATATATACTATATATAGTACTTTAAGTGACATTAATTAGCGCTTGTAGATTTAGACTGTTGATTGTTGAAGTATGTGGATAATTATAGTGAAAATCTCTGGTTTAAATTGCTGGTATATGTATGTTGCTATTTTCCATGGGATTCCCCGCATATTTATGGCTGTTGTGTTGCCTTAGGATCCAAATGCATGTGGTCATCGGATTCTGGATATTTTGGCTGGTAAAATCCGTTCCATAGATGTCAACTGACATTTCGCCGCAGACCTTTCCCAATCTGGCCCAATGGGCCTGGAGGTCCGTGCCATTCGCCAGCATATTGCACCCACTTTGACAATATCTACTAGCCTAGCTAGGGTATTATTTATATATACTTAGAAGGTTACTAGTATATTAACTAGCTTAAAAGGTATAATATAGTACTTAAAGTACTTATACTATATCTAGAATACTATTTTCCACTTATTACTAGCACAGATCCTTACTTAGTAGTATGTATCCTTAAGGTTAAGCTTAGTAAAATACTTTACCTCTTCTAAGTAGTTAAGGATCTCTCTAATTAGTAGTAGTAGTATATAGTTCTTAACTATAACCTTATTAAGGCTATAATAGTTTATATAGAGGTATAACTTACCTCCCTTCTTTAATATAAATAGGATTAGTACTTCTATAGGGCTCTATAAGGGCTAGATCTACCTCTTACCTAGTATATTATTAATATACTTCCTTAGCTCTTCTAACTCCTTCTCTATAAGGGGGTAGATAGGGCTAAATAGTAGTTCTACCTCTAGCTTAAGGTTAATAGCATAAGAGTAACCTTTGTTTCTAACTAGTTTAGCTACTAGATTTATATTAAATATATATACCTATTCTTAATATTCTTCTAGTAGCTTAAATCCTTTTATCTTCTCTTATTTTTCCCTTTTTACTATATAAAGTAGTAGCTCTGGTACCCCCTTAGCTCCCCCTATATATAGGTAGTAGACTAATAGGTTACATACTACTATTATTACTACCTCTCTTTATACCCTCTTTAATACCTTTCTTCTTTAGATAAGTTATAGGTAGCCTTCTCTTAGTAAGTAAGTCTATCTAATTATTACTTACTTAAGATTTAGCTATACCTTTTACCTCTAGAGAATCTCTAGAATAGTATTATATATACCTATATTACTTACTTAGTAGGTATAGGACTATGCCTTTCTTACCTTTATATTATCTATTACTTCTATTACTAATACTACTACCTTATAGTTAGGTACCTTACCTCTCTATATCTCTAGTAACCCTACTCTCTCTCTATAAACCTCTAGTATTACCTCCTTATATAATATTCTCTAATATATAATATTCTTATTTACTTTAGGGTTAATTAATACCTTTCCTTTTCTCTATATACTAGCTACTCTAATATAGAAGTCTACCTTAAAGTAGTAATACAGTTCCTCTCTCTAGGGGATTTATATACTATTAACCCCTATAGCTACTAGCTAGGCTACTAGTATATAGCGCCTACCTATATAATAAGGCTAGTTATACTTATAGTACTTCTCCTTTATATACTTTATTAATATATATCCTAGCTTACTATAGTTAAAGTATATAGGAGAGCTCTAGAAGTAGCTTAGGGGTTATCTATACCCTCCTTATTCCTACTTAACTTATAGCTTAGGCATAGGCATATATATAGCTACCTTAGGTATTAAGACTAACTATTACCCTTCTAATTTATCTAAGGGGGTAGCTAATACTAGTACTAAGGTAATAGCTAGGGTTTACTAGTTCCTTCTCTCTTATAGCCTTTACTAGTCTTTTATTATTATCTTAGTATATATCTTTATAAGTATCTCTACTCTCTTTACTATATTATTTAACTCTTAATAAGTAGCTAGTAGCTTATATACTAAGATATAGCTTTATAAGTCTAGAAATAGTTAGTTTAAGATATAGACTACCTACTACCTTTTTAGTTAGAGGTCTAGAATCTCTACCTTAACTATTTTATACTAGTTAATAAATTACTAATATATCTACCTAGGTTTTTACTATATCTTATCTAGCTCTATAGCTATACTAAAGGCTTATATATTATTATTAGTAATACTATTATAAAGCTAGACCTCTATCTATTTCTAGGTAATTAGGCTAATATTACTACTATACTAGAGATTAATATAGCTTCTCTAGCTATATAATAGATTACCCTTTAGGGAGGCTTCTATAAACTAAACTTTACTCTTATTAGCTATAATTTCTTTCCTAGTAATAGAGAATTAGCTTTATAACTTAAAAAGAAAGCCTTTAAGGTTATTTTAATTACCTCTCTTATATTAAATAGAAGCTAACTACTTAATAAGAGTATTAGTATATAAGTACTTAAGCTCTAGCTAGGTAGCTATAAGTTCTCCACTAGTTATATATATATTATTAATAGACTCTCTATTTCTAAGGGCTATAATCTATTTAATTATCTTCTTCTTTTTTACCTTAGTTACTTTATTATTAAGAAGGGCTCTTAGTTATTTCTCTATTAACCTATTAAAGTTAGTTATATATTACTTCTCTACTATAGTTCTATTAGTATCTAGTATAAGCTACCATATCACTAGGCTACCCTACTAAGTAATAGATTAAGATTAGGTTAATTATACTAATACTATTACTACTTTAATAGTTAGTATACCTATAAATAAGGAGAGATTAGAATATATTAGAGGCTATATAGTACTAAGTAAAGGAGTTAGTAGGAGTGTAGTTAGGGGTTACTAATAACTATTATTCTAATCTATCTCCTCTCTAAACCTTAATACTATTGTAAAAACCCCTTTTATGTGCCCTTTAGCATAACATTATTCCGTTCCGCGGCGTCCCCCAGGCCCCACCTGGTGCCCCGCCGGCCCTGAAGCCGGTACTACTTTTAGGAACCTGACATTGGAGCCAACTTGGATCATTGGACTAGTCACTTTCGGGCTTTCGAATAACCTCTGAAGGACCACCGCTCTCCTCTCCATACGAGCCCTGCTTCCTCAATAGACAACTGCCTTTGGAATTGGTACTTGTGTCCCTACGTCTTGGATCTATCGCGGGCCGCATTCCTGGGACAGCAGCATGCGATTCGTTCCCACGTATGTACAGCAACATTGGCGTTGTTCCGAATATACTCAGAGCTCTGTGTCGGTACAACCACGTTCGACATTGTATCACACGGGAGCCCTCCTGACCTGTCGATTGTCGTCAAAGGCTTTGAGTATTTTTGTGAAGGACGCGAGGTAGCATTACGGCATCTGACCCTGAGCTGAATCATACCTGGCCCGTCACCATGCACCCTCAAGAGATAGCCATGTCAACCGTTCCAAACTCTTTGCGCTGCAGTATCGCCGGTTGATTGCAGCACAAGACTAATCCTATGACAAAGCGCAAGGTCCTGCTCATTGCTGTCTTGGCGTTGCTGGATACAGTTCTGACCAGTAGCCTCACCTGGCCGTCGTGTATTGCGTGGCTGCTCGAGGCCCTTCAAGCCTATGCTACGATAACTTTCTGTCACATGCACTCTTGAAAGAGTCTGGTTATCTGTGGCATTTTGCATGGAGCCAACGGCCAGGAAATTCACCTCTAACATGTTATAGTTTTGGTTGCCCGGGAGGTAGGCTGTCAGATGTCCATACCGCGCAGAACTTTGACAAGACACAGGATACGCCAATTCGTATTCGCCGTTTTCATTCGTCGTTAAGCTACCACGCATACCACGAGCTTTTCAAATACAATTCATGCGATTCATTCGTTCGTTCCAGTCTGGGTATCCAAGCACCTTTTCTTTTATCCCGATTCGCCATTATAAGATGCGCTCACAGCGCCTAGAGAGCCAACAGGCATGCAGCTAGCAGTGCAACGAGACCAAGTCCGAGTGGAGGGACAACGCCGTGGGCGACGCCAGGCTTGACGGTGCCGGTGACAATGGTGCCGGGGGTCGTCGACGTGGGCGCGGTGTCGTCCTGTCGCAGGACGTAGATTTCGCCGGTCGAGTCGGACGTCATGAACAGGCGGTTCTGGGCGTCCCACGCCAGGCCGACGGGGCGGAAGCACCGGCCAGGGCAGGCACTCAGGTCCTCGTTGTACATGATGTTCTTGAGGGCGTCGGTCGAGTCGCTGCGGGCGACGGGCTCGCCGTTGGCAAACTCGACGGCCGTCAGGGCGTAGCCGACGGGGTCGGGGCGGTTGACTTCGGGGCCCGGTCAGCTGGCTGGAACGACGGCGATAGACGGACGAGGAGGGGGCACTTACAGCTGCCGCGGAAGGACATGAAGGCGTGCGAGCCATCGTTGCTGAACTTCAGGAAGACCGGGGAGGTGTGCGACTGGAAGGTCAAACGCGGGGCTATATGGTCGCTGCGGCAGCGGGTGTCGTTCATGGTGGCGTTCTGCTCCATGGAGAACTGGTCACCGACCTTGAGCGAGTCGTTGAGCGGGATGCCGGTGTCCCAGACGGCGAAGCACCGCGGGTAGCCGTAGTTCCCCGGCTCGGTCTCGGCGGCGATGGTGCCGAGGAGGTTCAGCTCTTCGCCGGGGTTGTCGTCGTGGATGTCGACGCCGTCGCGCGTCACGTCGTCGATCGAGTTGTCCATGGCCCACACGTTACCGGTGGCCGGGTCCTCGGCGACGGCGACGGCGTTGCGGATGCCCCAGCCGAGGAGCTTGCCGTCCGTGTTGAAGTCCAAAGGGTCGTTGCCGGACTTGCTCAGGTCGAAAGCCTTGACCTGGGCATGGCCGGTGGACGCATCGAGGGCGTCCATGTCAAAGTTCTCATCGACGCCGCGGGAGACGACCAGCCAGTGCCGGGAGGCCTTTGACATGACCAGCGTGCGCGTCGTCTGGTCGTTGTTGGCCATGTTGTCGATGACCACGGTGGGCTCGGCGTTGACGGTGCCCGCCTCTGCGTCGTAGGCCCAGGCGAGCACCTGGTCCGCCGAGGAGGCGTACAGAGTCTTGCCGTCCTCGGAGAAGGCCATGCCATGGGTCACCTGGCGGCGCTGATGTTAGCTTATGCGACCTGGGCGCAATGCGCCGAGGGGAAGCCTCATACACGAGTGTTGTTGACCAAGAGCTTGCTCTCCATGACGGTGAGACAGGTTCCGCCATTGTCTTTGAACGTAACGCGGTAGACGCCGACAGCGGCGTCGAGCACCAGCAGCGCGCCCTTGCCATCGACGTGAATCGTGCGCGGCTTCTTGTAGCCCGTCGCAATCAGCTGTGCTTGCCAGCCCGGGGCGACCTGGGGGATGTTGTAGCTGGGGGTGAGGACGTTGGCGCATTCCTGCGCAAGGACTGCTGCCGTGGCGGCTGCTACCGCGAGAGCGGCGTTGCGGAGGCCCTTCATGCTGTGTGCGATTGGGCTGAATGATCGAGCGGATGACGACGACAACGAGGCTGCTTTCACCTTGAGCGCTGCGGTTTCCTGTGATGTAGCCGCCGGATAGAGTTGTCCTGCATCCTCAAAGCTCAGTAGCAACGTGAAGAAGAGAAGGGGAGGGGTCCGTGGCGTCTGTAGTTGAGGCAAGCTTCTGAGCAGATAGGAAACCGGCCGGCGGGGCGGGCATCGAAGCATCGGTCGGCCTTCAGGGTAGTATTTCAACCCCCCCCCACCTGAGCATGAGAGGGACATGCTCCTAGGCCCCTACCCATGGGAGCGACCCTTCTATGCCTCCGAGATGGAGGCGAGGGGGGCGATCCTCTGTCCCGCTTTGGGATTCTGGAGCTTCTCTAGCGCCGTCGGGGGATGGCGGCTGGGCCGGCGGGGAGGGGCAGGAAGCCGGTGGGCTTTGTAGGATTGATACAGGTCGTAGGTCGTAGGCTGTTGGACGTATGAGCGAGAGACTGTGAGATGGCTGCAATCATGGGGCGACCTGTCAACGTTGATCCGCCGTACGTCTGGTGTGATGCACCAGCATTTCTTTTCCCGCCGGTCGCTTTTGAAGAACTGGTTGGCTACTATCAACTCCAAAAAGATGGGGGCATCGTGAGTCTCTCGCCCCAGGTCAGGGTGCCAAGACTGAGAAACATGCCCCGAGGGCGCGACGCTGCACGAGAGCCCGCTGTCGGGGGCGGCTTGTCGGAAAGCCCAACGCCATGGGGGGCATCGAACTTGGGCTGACTGTATTGCTGCATCGATACGCATTGTCCTTGGTGCATCCAGACGCAATGGGACCAGCCAGAACCGGACGTGGCGACATGATGCCCGGGGTGGTGGCTGGCCCAAGCCGGAGCCTGTGCGTGGGAATAGGACGACGGTTGCGAGAACAGCACGAACTCACTGGTGGGAAGGATTGGATTTCCTTCGCTCGTCCAAGGGCACGCTGATATCGGGCGGTCTGGTCTAGGTACGTTTGATGTGGGGGAATAAGCCTGCAAGACAACCTTGGCTGCAGCGCCCGTCGGTGGACATGGGAGGAGGGCCGATCCATGAACCAACATTGGCCAGGCGAGGCATGGCGATGGTTCGGAGGGTCTGTTCCCCTCTGCAGGCGATCTAGATGGACCGATCAGATGGATCAAGCAGCTGAGGGAACATCAAGTCAGGCTCGAGCCCGCCAAGGCAAACGATTTCATACTATATAGAATTCCACGGGGTTTCATGATTATGCCATGGCGGGAGGGCTCTTGTAAAACATCAAAGACTGATTAGACAATGGGGTTCAATGCCCCTTGGCAGGCCGGATAGGCTAAAGCCTATGGGAAACCAGCCTTCGTGAAGGCCCGAGCCAGAATCAGGATGCGCGGGATGGCTCTAGGAGAGCTCTGCTGTCCCTACTGCGTGTGATTGTAAGGTAGGATTGATTGATGCTGCAAAAAGGTTGACTGACTTCCCCCGCCGAAACCCTTTCGAGGGGATTGGCACTTCGTATGGACCAAGAGACGAGTTCTGCCGTGGCATCTTCAGCCAGTTGTCGAGCCACTGATGCCGGGAAACGTTTCTGTAAGCAGCTCCGTGGCTTCGAGCGGCGAGCCAGCGATGCGTCATGTTCAGGCGTGTGTCGAGTCGAGGGTTACAAATGCAGCACCGGTCGGCTCTGGGAAGCATCAGTGGCTCCGTACCATATCCCGGTCCGGCTCTGGTTGTGTTCGAATGTGCGGCATTCGCTGTAGACTCGGTGACTCGGCGCAGTCTCTATCGGCAATAGTGAGGGGGGTTCCTCGTTGTTTTTCTCTCGTTCTATTTTTGATAGCAAACCAGTCGTTCAGCAACAAAACTTTCTTCGCCGACGACTGGAGCTCTACGGCCAACAGGCCCATCATCGCACGGCGTTCCGTGATACTTATGGTTTCCGCCAAGAAGACGGAGTTCCCATCGATTGGACTGGCGGCCAGCAGGCTATTGATAGAGAGGGGGGCGAATTTCTTATCGGAAGCCAAGGTCTCGGCGGTGGTCCTTTTCTTCTCTGGGGGATCAATACATAGTATCTCGGCCGGCCCTCCTCGTTGACCAACCAACAACCCCCCTCTTCCGTCCGACCTTGAGCTTCGCCGCAACCATCTCATCACTTGGGACCAATGTTTCCCTCGGCGTCTGACACAAGGGCGCAGAGGCCAAGAGCCCTGTGGAGGGGGCATTGCATGGCCAAACGAAAACCTGGTGTTACAAGTGGTATACACTAACTACAGCAAACTCGTGTGCGCCAGTCCAGCTGGAATATTACAGACACCTCGAAGGTGCCGTCCGTACACGACGCAGTGAACCGGATTGAGATGCGTTTGGCCATGATTTAAAGGATTATCAGCATTTGTAAATCCCATCCCTAGTCTCTCACAGCGTTGCAGCGCTTCTGTCGTGATGCAAGTACCTAGCACAGCAATGCGGGCACGAGAGAAATCGCCCTTCGCTCCCAGGGACGGCGAGGATGTGGCTCGATTTTGGCGATGGAGACAAACCATCGCGACCAGAACATGCGCAGTATTGGTGCTGTTTGCTGACTTGCTCGCTGGCCACCCATCACCGTGTTCCCTGTCGGCCCCGAATCGTACCGCCCCCTCGTCATTCCTTGGCTCGCGCAGCTTTCGCTTCAGAAAGGGTCAGTCTAGTGTCAGGGCACACACATAACACGCCAAGAGCGCTATGCTATGCCGCCCAGGCGCCGCGTGCGAGAGGGCAGCAGCAGCAGCAGCAGCAGCAGCAGCACGTCTTCATCTGTGTTGCAATGTCTGGGCGAAAGGCGCCCGCCCAGCTACACTGACCTTCCCCCTCCCTCGCCATAGTTGCTGCGTTGTATGTGTGTAATTTCCATGTACGAATGTGTCGGCAGCCTACCTGTCAGACGTCAAAGTTGGGGGGGTCCATCTCCTCCTACTTATTACTACTGTTACATTCTCCACATGACAAGAATCTGCTCGGCCGGATGGGACGAGCTTCACGTAAAGACCCGACTGTGTTTCCATCCCAAGACTCCAAGAGAGATTGCTACCTCTGGTCTATGGTCTATGGTCTATGGTCAGGACAAGGGAGGGAAACCCAGGAGGTCTTCGGGCACACACACACACACACATAGCTCCACCTACGGATACACGTACTGTGCTGTACATTCATAGTAACCCTTCAATCGGTGCTTGTGTGCCGTGAGACACGCGCCCAGCACGCCAATGCCGCATCGACAGGGGCGCTACGGGTTTCCTTGGTGTGAGTTGGCAAGAAATCTGGAGCCCTGCCGAGACACAAAGCTCGGCTCCGTCCCACGCTTCTTCCTCCGGCAAAGTTCGCGCGCGTGTGTGTGTGAGTCCTCCTCTTGGCTGATGCCCTTAACCCATCACTTACTTTCTTGGCGTTCTCCGCCCATCATGAACCGCTGGGCCACGCTGCCGTGCCATGCCCGCGATGGTCTCTTGCCAAGCATGCGCCCTCACGCCCAGCATTCTCCTCATTGGTGCTGATATGAGGAGCGCTGCGCCTCGCCAAAGGCCCTGAAGAGCGGGACATGCGGAGCACAAGAAGACAGGCCATTCCAGTTGTTTTCCTCCCTTTCCCTTTTTTTTCCCTTTCTCCCACTGACTGGCCTGGCCTGTTTCGTCGTCTTCCGCTTCCCTCAAGAGTCTTCGAAGCTGTGAGAGGCTCTCTCCTCTGTCAACTGTTGCCCAACAGCTAGCTGGACGCCAACGTCGACGCCGACGCCGCCTAGGTCACCGTTATCAACAAAGGGTTATTATACATTCATCGTGCTCCGCTCTGTTCGCAACCACGTCGCAAACCCGACTTTTTCGACCTAGCCAGAGATATATACCCTCTCAACTTCCTACCTACCTACGTCCTGCTCGCTTGTTGCCATCGATGCCCCTCCACCTCATGCTTGTATGACGCGTCGCAAGACCACCCCAGCCGGCACACATCCGCTTCTTCTGGGTCTCTTTCCCCCCTCAGTTCTGCCTCGTTCTTCCTTGGCCAGTGCCGCCCATTGGTTTCCGAGCTCTATCTAGCAAGGTACGGCACGCCGAGCTGTAGGCCGCGCAAGAGTGATCCACCATCATCGGGTTATTTTCTTGCGCCTTTATTCCCGGGCCCTTGTCGAATCGTCTACTGAAGACCTGGTTTTTATTATTATCATTATTTCATTCTGCATCCAGGCCATCTCAAGCGGGTCCCTCTTGTTTGAATATTCTCCCTTGCCCGCCCGGAGGCCATAGAGGAGGAGGAGTGAGACGACAAAAAGGCTATTTCGGATAAGGGAAGAATACTATTATTCCCATGTCTTGTTACCGACGACGTGTGTGGTCCATCAACACATGAAGCATCACCATTCGCAAAAAACAAAAACAAAAAAAAGCCCGAAACAATGTTTGGAACTACTCAGCGGACATGGTTGTCGGCCTTCGCGGCGACAACGATACTCCTCTTTGCATCAACAGCATCCGCCGCCGCCGTCATCCAGCCCCGGCAAGGTGACATGCCCGTCAACGACTGGATCACCGTCGACTCCAGCGGCCGCGCCCGAACCATCACGCCCTCCGTCGTCACCAGCAACGGCGTGCTCGCAACCATCAGCCCGCCGCCGTACTCGCTGACTGCTTCGGTCCACACCGTCACCGCGGCCACCGGCGGACTCACGACCATCACCAGTGCGCCGCCTGCGCCGACGGCGAGCAATGCGCGTGGCTTCGGTGGTGTTTTCCCCGTCTGCAACAACAAAGTGGGCAATGGCTCGCCGTTCTGTTTTCCACGCCGGAACAGCACTCTGCACGTGGAGTCGACATATTACAGTAAGCTTAAATCCATCCGCAACCGTGTCTGGCCTGCGGACTACATGGCATTCCCGGGAAGAAGGGGGAAGAGGGGAAAAAAAGACAAAAAAAACTGACTCGCAAAAGTTACTTGGGACACGACCTTCTTCGCAGATCCCTCCACACCCATCGTCATTGTTGGCTTCGACGTCGACAACGGCGTCACCGATAGCGCACCCGCCTTCTCTGTGACGAACCTCAGCGGCGGCGATGGCTGGGTTCCCTGGACCCCTCGTGTCAAGGACCTCGAGGGGAAGCAATCCAACAACATGACCATCTTCCTCGTCTACAGCGACCCCTTGACCGGCCAGGAGATGAACAGAACCGGTCCCGTCTTCACCTTGCGAGCTGCACTCGGCACCGACACCTCGAGCACGAGGCCTGACCTCCTCCCCATCCTCCTACCCGTCATCCTCATCTCCCTCGCCATCGCCACCGTCATGCTGTGGCTCTACATCAGACGTCGCAGGCGTCAAGCCGCGGCGCCCACAGGTGCAGAACATCGCAGTGCCACATACGTTCCGGGCCATACCCGCGGCACGCACGGCCAGAAGGGCAGCGCAGACATCATGCTGTGGCCGACAAGCCCGCCGCCGGAGGGCGAGCCCCCGGGGAGGAATGTTTTCCAGGACGAGCTCCTGAGACAGGAACGCGAGAAGAAGTGATGGGCGATTCAGAGAGAGAAAGAAAGCGAGGAGAAAATAATAATAGGCTTTTTGCTTCATTGCAAACGCGTGCCCGGCGATGAAAAAAAAAAAGAAGCCGCGACGGGGCACGAGGACGATCCGCTTGGTAACGACATTCTGGCGATGATCGGTCCCACGAACGAAGAAACGGGCTATACGACTACGCATAATGAATCAATACAAATGAAATATATCCTACCCTTCCCAACTAACCACCCGTATCGCCACTCAGTACGCTTAATGGTACAGCGCTGATATGGTGATTATTCCCCCGCAACATCCACGGGAAATCCATTGCCAACAGTCTTTGATAGACCGGGTGCTCAGTCGACTGGGCCATAAGTCCAGGCCGCCATCGTCCATTAAGCAGCATCGACTGGATCTGTTGACTGGGACGGGGCAGACGATACAAGCGTCGCCGTCGACATCCATGCAGAGCATTCCGCGTGCTGTCTTGCTCGGGCCTCGGATACACCAACACAGTTGCTGGCAGTCGCGCAAGGAAGACGATATGGCGCTCCTCGGTCCCGCGGGAAGCCGTGGATTGCCCTACGCCTTTTACGGGTGTTGGCTTTCTCGATGGGGTTTCTGGGCATAATGGCTTCGGAGTTCGTGCAAGTGCGGCAGCTTGGGTTGACTGACTGTGAAGTTCAAGGCGTCTACACAACGATTGCCCAATGGCGAATTGCTGGTACTTGTACCTTACTGGAGCTACCTCTAATGTAATTGTTTACTCCTGGGGTATATTGCAAAGCCTTAATGAGCTCTTGACGTTCGGGGAAAAAAAGGTTTGAGTTCTCAACCCATCTCTTCGACTCTTTCTTGATGGAACTCAGAGCTTCGGGGATACTCTCCCGGGCTGATCCAACGAACATAAACCATCCATCTTCCTGACCAACTCCCGCCTGAGAATCTTACCGGTTGCGTTCCTCGGGATCTTGTCAATGGCCCAGACACCACCTCTGAGCTTCTTGTACCCACTGACCTGCTTGTCCACAGCCTGTTGGATGTCTCTCAGCTTGACAACAACTTCCTCCCTGGTAGCCCTCCCGTCATCCTTCAACACAACCCATGCGGCAGGCACTTCTGTCAGTTTGCTCTTGTCCCACAGCGCCCCGACACCCGCCTCCCTGACGTGTGGGTGGGAGTTGACAATCTGCTCCAACTCGACGGGACTGACCTGGAACCCCTGATACTTGATCAAGTCCTTTGTTCGGCCGACGACCCATACGCGACCGTGTTCGTCTATGCTGCACACATCCCCGGTGTTGTACCAACCTGGCGCGGGGAACGCAGCTCGCGTCGCGTCGCGGTCGAAGGCGTACCCGGACGTCATGTTCGGCCCGCGGAGCCACAGCTCCCCCGGACCGCCGGGCGGCGCATCGTCCGTCGTCCCCTGTCTCTTCAGGGCGGCCTCGATGCCGGGCAACAGCTTCCCAGTACAGCCGTCCGGGAGAGCCTCGTCGTGCTCCTGGTAAGCCACGTAACCCGCAGCCTCCGTCATGCCGTACGCCTGCACAAGCCTCCACGGAGCCCGGCACAGCAACATCGACAGCTGTTCCGGCCCCAGTGGCGTTCCGCCGATGACGATAGTCTTGGCCCTGGAGAAATCGTAGCGCTCCGTGACATCGGAGTCGGCAAGGGCCAGCACTACGCTCGAGACGCCCTGGAACGCAGTAGCTCGCGTGGACTCGACGAGGCGCCCAAAGTCCTCAATGTTGTACTGCGGCATGGCGTGGTGGAACATGCCCGTGTACGGTCCGAGAAAGATGGGCGCCGTCGTCATGGCGATATGGGCCCACGGCGTGAAGGCGACGGTACGCGATGACTGGTTGAACATCTGGCGACCGCTGTCCAGGGAAACGAGCTGCATGACGTTGGAGACAAAGTTGAAATGTGTGAGCTCGGCCCCCTTTGGATTCCCCGTCGTCCCGGAAGAGAGGTGTATCGACGCGAGCCGCATGGAAGTGTCGGGCCAGTGAGGGACGGGCAGCCTGGTCGAGGCCATGAAGTCATCCGGGATGTGCTTCGCACCTCGACATGGCTTTACGATCGACATCGTCAGCGGCCGCTCCCAAACGATGCCTCGTGCCCGGAGTTTCTCCCTAGCCACGTCCACGGCCTCTCGAACGGCGGCCATCATAGGGCCGTACGCCACTACGAAGTGCGGTCTCGAGACGGCGAGCCCATGGCCGATTTCCGAGACTTTGAGTGCATGGTTTATGGGACACACGACACCTCCTGTCCACAATATCGCTTGGAATATTTCAAGAAAGTCCACGCTGTTTGGCAGCGTGATGGCCCAACGCGCCTGGTCCGGAGGGTCCAGTGCGTTCTTCAACCCTTTGGCGATTCTTCCCGCGCGATCCCTGAGTTCGCCCAGGCTGATCTTCCGGTTCGTGAGACTATCCGCGGCGATGATGTGAGACTCTGGCAACGAGGCCGCACTAGTGTGAAGCAGCTCGGTCAGGTTCAGGTCGCGAGGTACGTCGATGGGCCGTGATGTGTATATTCTCATGGTTGAGACAGCCGGTACATCGTGTCCCGGATCGCGGAAGCTGGATTCAAAGCAGGCCGAGCGCCGTCGACTCTTTTCCTTCGTGGTATGCTGGAAAATAAAGAAGCGATACAATAAAAATATGGTGGTGCGGCTATTACAGATGGTAGTTGTTATGGATAGGCTCGGATATGAGCGGCCTTCACCCACTCGAGCTGCGGCTGTGGCCTATACTGCACGAAACGAAATGCTCTCGTAATAGAAATGCGACATGGCATTTGGACATGTTCGTCGTCAGGTAGCTCTTATCCGTAGAAAGCGGCACGATGTCCGGATGCCGAAGGGCGCCTCGGATTGCCGCCACGGGTAGCAGGAAAGGCGAGCGCGGGTACTTTGCATGAGATCGCTGAATCGTTTGTTTTCCTATCGCACTCTTGGCGGCTTCGTCGCCGTCGCCGTGAATCACACTTTCCCACGATTATCCCTGCATCCAGTGTGTGATGACCACCACGTAGGTTTGAAGGCCTGGGCAGATTTCTCGTGGTATGTGGTCTAGGCCGTCGGCATACACCTGACGTCGACGCCTACCCGGGAATATCGGACATCGTGCGTGCTGGAGGTGCACCGGCGCGAGACCCTACATGGGCCTTGCAGCCCGGAGGCATGGGTGGACGGGAACAAAACGGATGCCCTCGCGGTGAGGACCATGAGTGGGCATCTGATTGACTGCTGTATGTGACGGGAGAGAATCATTGTAGCCGACGCGAAGTACTGGACCCATACCACATGAGATTCCCATCGCGGAGATCGGGGCGACTGGCATCAATCTGTCGAGTGGTAATCAGGTTGAGATAACGATGTAGGCATTCAGCTGGCCTGGACTTGGATCCTGGTTGAACAGAGCCAGGCAGACTTTATTCGGCATCGGGGAATACGTCTTCCCTGCCAAGAATCCACGATCACAGGAAGAATGAATCACCCACTTCCGGAAGGTCGCTCGTTCACGGAAGACGGAGTCTTTTCGAGCAATGCCAGAGGGCTCTATGCCACCACGGCTCACAAGACTATGTACTGCGGTCTTCATCTTGGCATGGACGGGAGGGGACGATGGTGCCATGGCCCTATGGGCAGTGCATCATAGCGCCGGTGCCGCAGGATCTCGTTGTCGAGTCACGCCGGCAATGAGCGAGTGGCATAAGCCCTCGGCAGCACGATTGCGATCCTTTGGTCCAGGTGTCCGATCTTTCGGCTTCCAAAACGGTGAAGAGACTACTGGGCGATCCCGTTGTCGCATGTAGTGACGATAAGGGCAGTGATGCGAACGATTGCTTCTGGGTACGGCACGCTGCAGGGACGAAGCAAAGACGTATTAAGCTTCTTGGGGGTGACTAACCCAAGTGCCACGCGGTAGAGAGATATGGGTTTCCTGGCCGTCAATCTAACCTTCAAGCAGTCGACCAGGACCACGACGTCTTTGGCTCCATCGCACGCACAGTAACTGGCTACGTCCCGGGCCGTCCGCCATTCGATGCGCAGCGTTCCGTGGACGGTGATAAGGGACGGCGTTGGAATCTTGCGGCCTATTCCCATTTCTTTTGACGGGTTGGATCTGGAGGTGCGGAACAAATTCATCGGGGTGTACGACAAGGGTGAGCGCAGCGTACAAGGAACGATGGCCGTTCCAGAACAGGCACCAGATTCGTCAAAGTTAGGGAGGCTATGATCCTGGAAGCAGACTGACCAACATGGAGTACACCAAGGTGACATCGACCGCGTTCGGCATTACACAGACGGCTACAACTTCCCCCCGCGGCCTGCCAGAGCCGGTTGTGCAGCCGCCGGATCGCCGCCCAGAACGACCACAGAGGCGGCGCTCCTGTACCGTCTCTGCGGATACGGCAATTGCAATCCCCTCCATGTGGACGAGATGTTCGGCCAGCGCGCCGGGTTCAGAGGGTCCATCCTCGCGGGCCTTGGCACCTGGAACATGGCGGCGGCAGCGATCGACGCCGCTTCAAGGCGTACAGCCCTACATTTAGAAACGTGGACTACCCAGGTGACACCCCTAAGACGAGTATGCGTGTTGTCAAGAGCAAAGGAGGGGCGGATAAAGTCGTTTTCGAGGCTGCCGTCAAGGAGGATGTAAGAAGGGTTATGCTGTAAGTCCCATGCCGGATGGAGGACACCGCATGAAGTGGTGTGTGTGGCTGGGTGATTGATCGTTGACATGCACCCAGAATGCTGCTTGCTACCTCTGATGTAATAACTAGGATGTGCCTGCTGGGATGCAGATGGAAAAGGTCTACATCTGAAGTTGGCTTTGCGCCATGTATCATCATCCAGGGTCAAACTCAGTCACGAGTAATCCAAGCCATCTATCTCAGATATCAGGGACCTTCGGCAATGTCAGTGTGTTAACAGAGTGTCCACGCGTAAGGGCATGGTCTCAGTGCCTCGAAACCATTGCCGTTGATGGCCAAAAATGCATATGGACCGACCTCGTGATATAGAGGCCACGGGGACAAAACGAGACGTGCGCCGAGGGGGAATCGAACCCCCGGCTCCCCGACGCTGCTGGATGGCAACGGAGAATTTTACCACTAAACCATCGGCGCGGTTGTGTAACTGATGTTGTGTCTGGAAAAGAGCGTATATGGAACAAATATGATCGTCTCTGAGAGACCTGTTTGAGATTGTGCACATATGTGATGAGAACTGTCGAGGGTTTCTCGTTTCATGACATGTGGCGAGGTTCTCAGTCGTATTCTTGTTTCCAAGAACCGCCTCCGCCCGCAACCCCTGGCGGCACGTCGTCGCCCTGCTCACACCCATTATCCACGCTTCCTTCGCCGCTCGTCTCGAGATAACAACACTATTGAGACTCGGAGCGGCAATCTAGTTCGTGTAGCCGAGTTCTCTCTCAAGGAGCTTCTCCTGCGACAGCACAGCCTCGTTGACGAGATCTAAGCCGTTTCAACCAGTTGGGCAGATTCCAAATGCATGCCGTCGATGGGTATCGTGGCCAAAGCACAGTAACAGGCTCTGGACTCCCATGACCACTTCCGCCTAGCGATTCCCATACCCTCTTGAACACGCCATGCTGAATAGCACAATGTATCTTCAGATGCTTTTGAGATTGCTGGGGAACCCACGTTTCCCGTGCCTCGCATTCCTGCACCGCTGGAACCCCGGAAGAAACATGGTTGCACAAGCGCATTGAAGTGCGAGTCATTGGCCTGGGAAACCTACAACAGTCACTGCCAAGCAGGACCAGTATGTGTGCCATGTGGACGTGAGACTTACACTTGGCAAGGACTCCTCTCAGAGTCTGAAACCCTTCGAGGCATCGATGGCCGTGGCGTACCCAGACATTGCTGAATGAATGGGCGTAAACAGCTGGTAATAACATTTGCTCTCTCTACGAGTGCCAACACTGTAATAACGTGACTCACCGCACAAGTCTGCAAGGTCTTTCCACCAAACCTTCTTGGGCTACGTTGCCAGCCATCCCAGCAATCCCAGCGATCCAGTTATTCGTGATGGCGTCCTCCCCAACGCAGACGCCGCCACCGGCGACACCGGAATTCCTCGTGCTCTCCTACCCAGCACCCCGTGTTCTTCTTGTGAGGATGGACCGGCCGAAGGACCTCAACGCCATGTCGACAGCAGCACAGTGGGAAATGGACTCGGTGTGGAAGTGGCTCGACCAAGAACCAAACCTCAGCGTTGCTGTCATCACGGGGACCGGACGGGCGTTCTCGGCCGGGGCGGATCTCAAGGAGTGGAGCGGCAGCATGGCAGCCAACGCCGGCCCGGGTAAACGTATGGGCAACGCCCCCGCCTTCAAGCCCCTGAGCCGGCGACTGGGCAAGAAACCCGTCATCGCGGCCGTCAACGGCCTCGCGATGGGCGGCGGGTGCGAGTTTGTTGTCAACTGCGACATCGTCGTGGCTGCCGACGATGCGTATTTCGGACTCCCGGAGGTCAAGAGAGGCATCGCGGCTATCGGCGGCGCCCTGCCCCGGCTGATACGGACAATCGGTCTCCAACGAGCGAGTGAGTTTGCGCTAACGGGACGGAATGTTTCGGCGCAAGAGATGGCAGAATGGGGAATTGTGAACAAGGTGGTACCCAAGGAGCAGGTTGTCGACGAGGCGGTGCGTTATGCAAAGACGATTGCGGCCAACTCCCCGGACGCCGTCATCTGCACGAGGGCAGGTCTGAGACAGGGCTGGGAGACGGCATCGGTAGAGAGGGCGGTTGAGTGGACTCTGGAAAAGGAGTTTGCGGAGCTGCAGAAGGGCGACAACATCATCGAGGGTCTCAATGCCTTTTCCGAGAAGCGAGAACCCAAGTGGAAGGGCAGCCGACTGTGATGGTGTATAATTCAAAAAAACAAGGTCTCCAGCACAAAGCTTATCAGCCCATATATTGGTGACCTGAACAGTCCCCTCCCATGTTCGATTTCATCCTATGCCTAACCCATACAAAGGCTTCCCTCGCGAACAAAGTTGATAGATATGGGTAGCCACCAGCCTTGACGAGTCATCGACGGAGCTCCCGCCAGTTGGCATGACACGCGAATGCTTCTTCTACTCTGGCCCCGAGTACATCAGGTGGCGAATACGGAAAAATAGCCGTTGCCCAGATGGGGTGACCTGTCGAGCCAACTCCCATATGTGGTTTCAAAACCCCATGAACCACCTCTTCACCAGACACCAAGCCATCCTCCCCTGGGATGAACCAATCCCATGGCTTTTACACCGACATCTCAGATCTGTCATCGCTGCGAGGCTGAGGCATATGCGGCCAGGGTATCCGCCTCAACTAGTTCGGGTCTTCAGCTTATCTAGTCTGCTTTTCTGCGGGCTGGCGCAGAACAGCGCAAAGGCCCACGCCGCCTAAACCGACTCCATGAACGGGTTTCGGAGAGGTTCGAGTTCTCCGGGAAAGACCTTGCTGACGCACGTCATGGGCAACTGGTAGCGGGTATAGAGGAAAGTTGAAACGGCAGCAGGCCGGACATGGGCTGCGTGCCTTTGCAGTTCATCTTTGGCCTGCTCCCTACCCATCCCACTGGATTATACATTCCTTCAAGTTCATCCGTTTTTTCTTTTTCTTTTTGCAGATCGTCTCTCGAGTCCGAGGGTGTATAAGACAGTCACGGGCGCGGATCCCCATGTTCATGACACTTCAACAAACTCGATCCTCTTCATCGAGAAACTGATATCGCGCGAGCCGGCTCCCGCACATCAGTGCCCTGAATCTTCATCATGGACAATACAAAGGCGGAGTCCTATCGCGAGTTCGATAAGACGCTGGCAGCAGACAAGTATCGCGATGTCGACCTGGCCGTCGACCGAGATGACGCCTCTTCAATCTGTTCGGATGCGCTGGGAGACGATCTGCCTCCTGGATACTACTACTCCCCTCAGTTCTTAGGTGCCATGGCGGTTAGTTGGGTCCGGTCTGAAGTTCTCCTCCAGTAACTGACACCACGATAGGGGTTCTGTCTCTCGGCGATATCAGCCTACATCTTTCTGATACTGCCAACCAACGTTCTGACGTTTATCAACGCCGATATTGGTATGCGAAGTCGTGGTACCTACTCCGAATGCCCCAGAAGCTGATTTCATCCAGGTCCGAGCCCGTACATAGCATGGGTAAACATCGCAAGAACACTGTCGCTGTCGTTCACGTATACGATCCTCGGCCGCTTGTCAGATCTTTTCGGCAGGCGGTGGTTCTTCATCGGCGGTAACATCGTCGCCATCCTCGGCATCCTCATCTGCGCGGTCGCGAAGAATGTCGAGACCCTCATCGTTGGCGCCGCCGTGTATGGCTTAGGCGAGACGGTGCAGCTCAGTTTCAACGTGGCCATCGGAGAACTCGTTCCCAATAAGCATCGGCCCCTTGTATTGTCTCTCATATTTCTGACCAACGCCCCTATCCCGGCCTTTGGCCCCTTCGTCGGTAAGCATCTACTAACTACAGAAATGGCCACCCTTTTGCTAACGCCACCCAGCACGCAAGTTTGTTGAAAACCCCAACTTGACTTGGAGATGGTGCTTCTACATCAACATCATCGTTGTCGGTCTCGCCATTGTTCTACTCTATCTGTTTTATCACCCACCCACGTTCGACCTTCTTCACGAGCGAAAGACCAAACGCGAATTGCTAAAGGAACTCGATTGTTAGTTGATCCCACACTGGCTTCCACGGCTCAATACTAACTTGACAAAAGATGTTGGCATCTTCCTGTGGACGGCAGGCCTCACCCTTGTCTTGATGGGTGTTTCCTGGGGGGGAGTCATGTTCCCTTGGGGTTCGGCGGCCACGATCTCGACTCTGGTTATAGGTACTGCCCTCCTCGCGGCCCTGTTCTGCTGGGAGGCGTTTGCGGACCTCAAGTACCCTGCCATTCCCGTCAAGTTCTTCGTCAACCGAGGCTTCATGTCGCTGGTCTGCTGTGCGACAGTTGCGACCGTAAGTAGATGGGCGTCGGTCTTTGTTTTTACGTTTCCGCTAAATATGCGACAGATGTTCTATTACTCCGCCGTCCTTCTCTGGCCGCAGCAGGTTCAAGCTCTTTACACGACGGATATTACATACGCCGGCTGGCTTTCGGTAAGCAAGTCTTCCAAAAAAAAAAAAAAAAAAAGATGCGCGCACCTGTTCATCTGTTCATCAACTCACCCCTTGACAGACGACCGTGGGCAGTGCGACGGCACTGGGCCAAATTTGCGCAGGAGCAATCATCAGATGGGGAGGAAATGCGCGATATTGGATAATATTCTCGACGTTTGCCATGGTTGGCTTCGTCGGCGCTCTCGCGTCCTTGACCCCCGAAACGCTAAACGCCGGAATCGCCCTCACGATACTAGGGCCGTTCTTCGTCGGCTTCATTGAACTGACGTCTCTCGCCCTGGCTCCGCTATTCTGCAAGCCGTCAGATATAGGGCTCGCGTCGGGTCTCTTGGCGTCAATCCGCTCTGCTGGCGGATCCATCGCTGTTGCTGTCTACAGTTCTATTCTTTCCAACCGTCTCGCAACCGAGATTCCCGTCGCCATCAGCGGTCCAGCTGTTGCCGCGGGGCTGCCCGAGAGTCAGCTCCCAGGCCTTATCAAGGCAGCGGCGGCAGGAAAGGTGGCATCTTTCCCCGGCTTGACCAGTGCCGTGAAGGCTGCTGTCACGAAAGTGTTGCCAGACGCGTACACAAAGGCTTTCGAGACTGTGTATTTGGCAAGTCTAGGGTTTGGAGCCATTGCCATTGTTGGGTGCTTGTTCGCCAAAGACGCGCAACAGCACTTGACAGACAGAGTTGAGCGACGGATGGTGGATGGAAAGGGGCCATGAGGACTTTGTTTGTACCGGAATAGTTGTGAGAAGCATGATAAGCTGATATGGACTAGTCGATGGAACACAAGCGAATTCATCAGAATCGTTCTTGCTTCGATGGATACCAAAGCCGATTAGATGCATCAAGCTACAATGCGAAGACTACACAAGTATGGAGACTTACGTGAGAGTTTTCTTCCTGAAGCTTCGGACATGCTAGAGGGACAATTCGACAAGCAGATCGTTGGAGCAAGATTCTGAAATGCTATGGAAGCCCTCACATCCACGGGCATAGCCATGTCATCAAGGTGGGAGGGGGATACCAAAACCGCTTCCTCGAAGCTATACGGACCCATACACGGCACAGATCTCGATATGCCGGGCCACTTTTCACTCATCCCCGTGTGACGGAATGGAGCAGACTCCGGTAGCATGACGCGTCAACGGCCATATCAGGCTTGGCCGTGATCCGCACTACCCATGACGGCGTGGCCCATGTATGGGTACGTAGTCAGATACCGGTAGTGCTCCCACTTCCCGCAAACTGCAGTGTAAGGGTGCCTACTCGTGCTGAATTAACCAGGCTGTCAGGGCCGGGGGGGAAAGCAGAGATGCTCTTTGGGAAATGTTTTATCGAGCTCCGACCCCTATTGGACGGCTATCATTATGTTTACCTAACGAGGTCAGTTCAATGTGTGCCACTTAATCACCGTGTTACAGGTAGAAAGCCAGAACCATTAAACTTCAGCAATGTTCTCCTTTTCCTTCTTATGTTTTCCTTTTATCTCAGTAACTATCATTCACGTAAGATTTCTATCAACGATGCTTGGCGTTCATAAGACAGTTCAGAAGCGATGGCTGCCAACCGGAAGGCAGGTGAGTCAACCCACCACAAAAAGCCTAGGCGGTAGACCATGTCTGCCGAGGGGCAAAAGGGGTACGGGTGGGTATGGTCGATCTGCTTGATTCAGAGGTGTCCTGGCTCGTTGGTCGGTCGCGTCATCTTGTTCAGCACATATTATTATGAACGACGATCTTTCAACGATGCCTATCCAGAACGACAACAGTAGTCGTGAAGCCACAGACAGAACGGGACCCGGTTTAAGCGTGTTAAATGAATACTCGAGCGCGATGGAAGCTAACCACAAGACGATCCTCACATCGATGTCCAGAACCCGGCTTTGGTCGATACAGAAACCTGTTCCACAGTGAACAGCGAGTTGCATACTGTTAAGCGCCTTAGATAATGGATGAACTATCTTGAATAGGACGCGACGCAGGAGAACTGTAATATCTCGGATATAAGAATGAGAGAGGCTTAACTTGAAGCAATCCATGAACTACCACACAATACTGCTGTTGGCCTGGCCATCCTGGAAGTAACATACAAATGTCCTATTGCTCTGTCCTGGTATCACTGACCAACTCCTATGCGTAGTGTTATAGCTCGAGTGTTAACCAAGCATCGTCGCGAGGCTCTATTGCAAACGGAGGTCTACATACAGGTACGACGGTCTTTGTTAACCTTTTCAGGATCTTAAACCTCATATCCATCATCTGCCTCATGTTGGATGTCAGGGAGACAACCAGGGAAAACACAGACGCCCTCGAGAGTTGCAGTTTGGCGGCATTTCTCACTATTGGCGCCGAGGAGAAGGACGATATGACGCGGTGTCTACTTGAACAAGGAAGAATGACAACGATCAGCGCAGAGGAGACCCGCCCAGTTCCCTCAAGCATCGCTAGCAAGTTGCACAGCCCACGGGTCCAGTTCCGCAAATCGGGATACTGGTACTAAATAGATGTCTTCAGAGCCAGGAATGTCTATTCCACGCCAAGCCCTTTGCCTCTTTTGGTGTCCACGCAATCAGAAGCCTCCCGGGACCACCGCCCACCTCTCCCGAGTCAACGAGGCTTGGGAAGCTGGCGATGATGGACTTGTATTATCCACACTGCAAACTGGGGAACGAGCTTGCGTCAACGTGGTGACGCGGTCTGCGAGAAAGCGCGTCCATTGTGACAGCCTCAGTGTGTTCTCGTTGAGTATAATGACTGCACATCGACGCCGGTAAGAATGGAACAGGAGCCCATTGTCAGCACCACATCGACTCTTCGACAAAGCACTTCTCGTTTCCTACTGCCCTTCACTTGAGCTATTCAACCCTCTTTTGATAATTCTTCAGACCAACACTAACAATGCGTTTCTCCTCCGTCGCTACCGGCTTCGCCCTCCTTTCCGGCGCCGTTGCCCACCCCGGCCACGACCTGACCCGGGAGATTGCCGAGCGCCGCGCTTTCTTGAGCACCGTCAAGCGTGCCAATCTCGACCACTGCGCCGACAAGCTTGCGGCTCGTGGCATCACGGCTCGCAACATCGCCCGCCGTACCGCCCAGGTCGAGCACGCCCGCCGGAAGCGCAGCATCAGGAAGCGTGACACGGCCAGCGTCCTGGCTACGAACCACAACGCGACCGGCCTCGGCTACACCCTCAACACCGACCGCGCCACCCTGTTCTCCGGTAAAGGCTCTTGCGTCCTGACCCCCGAGGTCACCCAGGGACCTTACTGTAAGTCAACCCCGAGCAACAGCTTGGCAGACCAAGCCTTCGTGATTCGGTGAAGCTGACACCTCCATCACAGACGTTTCTGGCGAGTACGTACGCCGCAACCTCGTTGACGGCCAGAAAGGCGTCGACATCGTCCTCGACTACCAGATCATTGACGTCGAGACCTGCGAGCCCGTGCCCCAGGTCTACCTCGAGATGTGGCACTGCAACGCCACTGGCGTCTATAGCGGCGTCGTCGCCTCGGGTAACGGTGACTCCTCCGACAAGGGCAACATCGACAACACATTCCTCCGCGGCATCCAGCTCACCGAAAAGGACGGCGTCGCCCAGTTCGAGTCCATCTTCCCCGGCCACTACACCTCCCGCGCCACCCACATCCACCTACTCGTCCACACGAACACGACGCTCTTTGCCAACAACACCCTCGGCAGCGTCAACACCGCCAGCCACGTTGGCCAGGCCTTCTTCGACCAGGACCTCATCTCTGCCGTCGAGGCCTTCGCCCCCTACGACACCAACACCCAGGAGCTCACCACCAACGCCGACGACGGCATCTTTGGCGAGGAGACCGCCGCCGACGGAGTCGACCCCCTGATGGACTACGCCCTGCTCGGCGACAGCATCGCCGTCGGACTCTTCGCCTGGATGGCCTTCGGCATCAACACCACGCTTTCTAGCAGCGTCGCCCCCGCCGCTTTCTACTCTGCCGAGGGCGGTGTCGCCAACGCCAACTCCGGTGCCGGCGGCGCTCCTCCCAACGGCACCGCTCCTGGTGGTGGCGCTCCTCCCGGCCCTGCTTGTTCCAGCGCTGCTGCCGCTGATGCTACCTCGACTGCAAATGCCTCGTGCTGAGGGGTGATGTTATGCTCTTCTGCACCAGTCAGGTTGACCTAGTTCTCAACTTGCATAAGCATCTCATTCAAGTTACATTTTGAGAACAGTCGTTTGTATATGACGGATGTTCTGGAGATGGATGGTTTATAGGACAGGCATTGTTATTGAGGAGCTGCCACTCTCATGAACAAAACGAATTCCTCGTCTGGTACGCAACCTTCTCTGGCATGAGTAGAGTAGGCTCGCATGTGCGATCCGTCATATTACGAACATATACAGCCATTCCCGTACACATCAATTTAAGCCATACAATGCTTTTCCCTTTCCTGAGTACACATTAAACGGGCACCAACTTGGCGACACGATCGATCACTGGTGGTCAAGTCGGGTAACTTTGAACTCTAGCCGGACCTCAACAACACGACTACCAACACAACCCATCAGACGATACAGTCTATATCTGCCCCGAGTTGCTTGAATCCAACAAACCGCGGAACACTTATGCGGTGGGAGTCGGCAGGCAAGAGCAGGCGGAGCTCACCCTAGATATGACGTTGGTCGGGCACGCCTCTGCGGCATACTGGGGGACAACCGCAACATCGGCGACAAACGTCTTTGTGAAGTCGCCGCAGAACTCCTGGCTCTCCTCCAGTCGGCCCGGAACGCTCGAGGCCCTCAGGGCGCGCAGGCAGTTGTCGGCGCTGCAGGTCTTGGGCTTGCACGCCTCTCTCCTCGTCATCTTGACCAGGTAGCCGCCGCGCTCGATCGTGTTGACGAAGATGAAGCCCGACTTGAAGTAGGCGTACGAGGACCACGAGCCGGAGAACTGGATCGCGCCGCCGCCGGGGAGGGAGTCGTCCTCGGGGTAGATGTCGAAGTACGCGATCTCGCAGACCGAGTTACCCGTGGGGTCTTCGGGCACCGAGGAGATGTCGTGTACTCGGACGCCGGCACCGTAGTTGGACTGGAAGATCAGGCCCCCGACGACGTACTGGTTGTGGTCGATGCCCTTGACGGTGCCCTTGAAGAGGCCCGTCTGGCGAGGGGCTTCCAGGGACCGGATGTCCCAGATGTAAGTCACCGGGTACCCGTCGGCAGCGGGGCCGGCCGAGTCATCCTCGTCGTACTCGTCGTCCATGAAGAGCCATTCTGTCTTGACATCAGCTGGGCTCCCTCCGTCCGTTACTCCAGGGGCAGCATTCGTTACCTTGCCAGTTCAAGTCATTGACCCAGCCCTGGTGAGTGAAGATAGCGCCCTCGTAGCTCGTGCGGGAGATGACCTTGGAGTTCTTCTTGTCGGAGACGTCGTAAATGGTCAACGTGTCCTCGTTGTAACCGTAACAAATGTCACGACCGTTGTACTTGGCATCGGGCCCCCGGTAGATGACACATTGCGCCTGGAAACAACGAGGTCAGCACAACGAATTCCAAGCGGCAACACCCCCTCTCGGGCGCATTGTGTTATACAAATACTCACGTCGTGGACGTATCCGTCCTGGCCGTCGCAGCCCAGGAAGACGGGGTTGCTGGGGTCCTCGAGACTGAAGAAATGAAGACCACCCATGCAGCCTTGGTCGCGGGGCTGAACGCCAACGGCCACGGCGTACTTGGCCTCCTCGTTCACGACAACATTGTGACTGCGGCCAAGCGGAAGAGACTCGATGAAGTGGCCGGTGAGGTCGTCCTCGTTTGTGAAAAGGACTGGCGCTGCGGCCCGGTCGATATCCAGAAGCTTTTTGGCGTGGTTGTGTGGTCAGCGAGGCCACACCACGTTGGACACGGAGAGCAGCTCACCTTCTTCATATCGAAGATCTGGATACCATGGCCCTCAAGCTCGGATCCGATCAGCATGTAATGCTGGTAGGGACGGATCTCGTGCCAGTAGGCTCTGTCGCCCACAGGGGAGTAGGTCGGCCTGGGTCAACAGTTAGCCATCATCGGTTGTATCGTCATTGTTGTCCGCAGCATGCGGGTTATTCTCACAAGAATCCAAGATTTAGCATCTTCCCCTCGGGCAAGATCTCGATGAAGGCGCATCCGTCAAACATGCCGCTGACTGTTTTTTTTTTTTTACAGGTTAGCAGGCACGGCTGTGACTTTTACGTGAAAGAGTATCTCACCGATGAACTCTCGGCCAGAATCAGGGTCAGTCCAGCCCCAAGAAGAACTTCCGCTCTTTCCACGATAATCTGCGTTAGGCGAACCCAGGGTGGCGTGGTTGATAAAGTCATAGAGATCCATTTGTGGGCGGAAGCCTGAGTCAACATCATAAAAGGCAAGCATGCTGCATCCTCACATCCGAGAGAAGACTTACGTTCTTGCACTTGAACTTGTGAAGCGGGCTGCCCGGGATCGCCTCGGCGTACCCGTCGACGCACTTGGTGTAGCCGAGTCTAGGCCATTGGGACGAGTTCATGAGGCCAACGGCTTCTTCGGCCTCCCAGTGCGCCTTGAAGGAACGGTCAGCGTATGTGTTTGGGTGGATGAGGATGTCTGCTCACAATCTTCATAGACATGATTCTTTCGTGCATCACACCCGAGTCATAGAGCTCTGCTGCATATTAGCAAACGGTTTTCATGCCATATCCAATGACGTTTCCGTACCGGCTGCGCGAGCCTCATCCTTGGGGAGCTCGGCGGCTTGAACCGCAACGGCAGCCAAGGCCACGGCGTTAGTCACCGAGTTGAGGCGCATGGTGGGAAGATTTGAAGCGAAAGCAAGTCTTCTGCGGCTCAAGGAATCCTAGAGCACGTAGGGTGAGTTGAGACTGGGACGACCAGCCAGACAAGGTCGGGTGCGCGACACAACCAACGCCTTTAAATGCCCTCGTTCTCCCATATCTGACATCATTCTAAGGCCATCAATATCTCCAAGGTGTCCTAAAAAGGCAGGAAACGGAGCTCTTGGCGGACAGCGGTGTCTACCAAATTCTGGGAGCCGAGCCATTGAGGCCTCTTGGCTGCTCCGTTTCCCGTGGTCCCGACGAGTCTTCTGGAACCACTCCGACCCCGTCGAAATTGGTACCCCGCGTTCGAGCCGGCCTTTGCTGTCCGGTCCAGGATGGATCTGGAAGGAGGCAAGAGATTGGTCCGGCGAGCCAAGACAGCCAAGCTTTGTCTAGATAAGCACGAGTTTCCGACCGCAGAAACCCGGTTGCTACGCGGTGGTTGGATCGAGCAGCAGAGTCTCCAGTACGAACCAATACCAAGAGAACCTGCAGGCGATCGGTTTCTTTTGCGGCTGGGCGCTGCGCTAGCAAAAGTTTTCTACCGCGATGATAGGCGCCGAGGTTGATGACGAGCCTCTTGTTTTGACAAGGGTACAGGAGGCTACGGCGAGCAGAAAATCGCTATCGGTTCAAGATCAGAAGATGCGAAAAGCCCAAAGGTTGGTGACTCCGCAGAGGCCTGGTGTGATGGGGATAGTTGTGGGAAACCCGAGCTTGGGCTCTTGGTTCTCTTCACGGCATTTTACGCAGAAGATTGTCAATTCAAGGGATCGAGAAAACAGCACCTGGTGATACCAAGCGGCTAATGCAAAGGAAGGCCGGTCATTACCACATTGCAGTACCCCCCTGGTGTCCATCATGGGTGCCTCGCATGGTTGGCCGACGGAGCTCCGGGTGTGAGTGAGGGGAACTCCGTGAACGGCAGCACAATCACCAAGAAACAATAAAGGCCACGGCTCCCCCATTCGCTTGCCATGAAATGTATTAGGTTGCCCGTGTTCTATGCATTTTGTCTACAATGATATGATCAACCGCCATCATGCTGATGGGTCCCCCCATCAAGTATTAAGCCCAGCTCCTTGCGGGAAGAGCCCCCCCTCACACAACTGTTTTCAGACGCAAGCCGACCTGCGCGGTTCTCGCGCAGATGAAGACGACGACCGACGCCAGCATAGCGAAGCCGCAGAACAGCTGCAACCCCAGGTAGCTGCCGCCCTGCGACGCGACGATGGCGCCGGCTATGGGGCTGCCCGTCAGCGCGCCAAAGGACTGGATGGCGAAGGCGGTGCCCGTGCGAACCCCGATCTGCCGGATGTCGGAGATCTGGGCGATGCAAGCCGGCACCAGCGAGATGAAGCCGCCGGAGGAGAAGCCGAAGATGACGAGGAAGACGATGATGGCCGCGTTGCCCTTGCCGGGGATCCACAGACCGAGGCAGAAGACGGCGCTGACAAAGGTGATGAAGATCATGACGTTGTACCGGCCGAGCTTGTCGGCAAGGATGCCGGGGATGATGCGGCCCAGGATGCTACGGTTTACTCGTCAGCACGACTCGACAGCAAAAGGGAAGGGGGGGGGTTGTTGGACGGGCGAGGACTCTGCACTTACCTGACGGCATTCATGATGGGAAGCAGGTAGGTGACCAGGTTCTCGTCCATTCCCTGGGCCCTCGCCTGCAAGATGACAAAGTTGAAGGGCAGGAACATGGCCCAGAAGAAGAGGAACATGGCGCACACGGTGATGGCCATCGTCGGCTCGCGCAGGCCGTCGACGTACTCCCTGAGCACGAGCGGGCGGGGCCGCGGCGGCAGCCGCGACTTGACGGTCAGACACGCGATGCCCAGCAGGAACAGGAAGAGGAAGGCGACGGCGCGGATGGCCCACGGGAAGCCGACCTGGTCGATCATCTTGGTCATCATGATGGGCAGGACGACGCCGCCGACGGACGAGCCGGACACCATGATGCCGAAGGCGGCGGCGCGGCGGCGGAAGAACCACGACGTGACGGTCGTCATGGCGGCGTTGAAGCACGCGCTGGAGCCGACGGACGAGACGATGCTCTGGGCCAGGATGAACTGGTAGTACTGCGTCGACAGGCTCGTCATCATGAGGCCGAAGACGTACACGACGGTGCCGCCGTACAGGAGGTACTTGGGGCCGTACGTGTCGTACAGACGACCAAACTGCACGCGGCCGGGGGTTGTCAGCGAGCCGTCACGGGCTTCCGGGGGAATCGAAAACTGCACAGAAAAAAAAAAGGAAGAAAAAAAGGGGGGGAGGGGGGTATCAAAGACTCACCACGACGCCCATGAAGGTCTGCGTCCACACTTGCATGCTGGTGATCCACGAGACGGTCGAGGCGGGGTACTCGCGCAGCGGGCCCTGCAGGTAGTACGCCTGGAAGACGCCGACGCAGTTGATCAGGCCAAAGGTGCAGAACAGGGCGCACCAGCCCCCAAAGACCACGAGCCAGGCCTCGGCGCCGCCGTCGGGGAAGTCGGACGGGCTCGTGCCCGGCGGGGCGGCGGGAGCCGGTGGCGCCCCCGCCTGGCCGGTCTCGGTCGCGCCTCCGGGGCTGCCGGCGCCCTTCTCGAGATCGGCCTCGACGACGCTGGACGGTTCCGGGTAGACGTTGGCGTCGGTCTCGCGCTGCTGTGGGGGGATGCGGTCGAGGGACGGATGGGCCGACGAGGAGGACGCGTACGGCGACCGGCCCGCCTTCTCGGCGTCCGCCGGGAGCGACCTGTCCATGACGGTCGACGAGGTCAAGAGGCTGTCGTTGGATTTTCGCATTCCCTGCTCGTTGCGGTCCGTTGCTTTCACTGTGTGCGGCCGCCTTTCTGTCGGTATTCCTTTTTCTTCTTCTTTTCTCCCTTTCTCTGTTTCTCTCGATACTTGCTGCCTTCTGTGCGAAACAACCTCCTAGTGAAGGAAACCTATCCTCTTGAACCCCCTTTCCAGCCGACTGACGTTGGTATGTTTGCTGCTTTGGCCTAAAACGAAAAAAAAAAAATGAAACAATCGATGAAGAATCCCATACAGGGGGAACTCTGGTGGGGAGCGAAACGGTTGCGTTGCTTTCTGTATTGATGAGACGGTCGTGACTCGCTCGTCGTCTCTCTCGTGGGCGGATGGGCAGACTTGATGACGGAGCAGCGGCCGAGTCTTCTCCTCATTCCTCGAGGGCAGATATGAAGACGGAGATGCAGATGATGTTGGTTCAGGATGCAATCACACGATGACCTCCGTGGCGCGGCTCAAAACCAGCAGAGGCAGGAATACTACTTATAGGAGCCAAGGAAGAAGAGGAAGAGTGATGGTCAACGGCAAGGATGGACTCGCTTTACCTCGTGGCCTCGGGGAAACCCAGTCTGGACGGGACGGAGAAAGAGAGAAGTCCGTCATATTACGGAGAAAGAGAGAAGAAGCCCGTCTTGTCGGCGAAGGAAAATAATTCCAAAACAAGCCCATCCATGCTCGGGTCTAACGAAGTGCCATTGGGGATGGAATTAAGACGTGATCCCCATATCCCGCCAGGGGACAAGAGGGGGCTTGCAACGATGACCAGGGGCTCGTGCAAATGCGATCGGCTTCAACAAGCACCGATCTCCGTCCACCTTATTTTTTTCCCTTTTTTTTTTCTTTTTTTTTTCTCTTTTTTTTCGTCCCTTGGTTCACTGGACAGCAGCTATTTCTGGCGAGGAATCTGGACTAGTTTGACGCATCTATCCCGCGCGGCTCGGGCTTAAAGGCGCATCTAGCTAGCGACGAGCGACGAAGATCATTCCCCGGGTTCGAGCATTGATGGGGAGATCCTGGTGTTCTGCTCGGACTCGCGTGCAACGAGTTTGGAATGAGAATCACCGGGGACGTAAAGGAAACTACTCAAAAGGTCTCTCCTACGCAGAGTACGTGGCACCTTATTCCCCAAGAGCATGTGAGAGAATCATCCGCTGGATATCACATGTACTGATTAGCGGCTGCAAGCGCTCAATGGGCTTCGCGAGCCCCATCTCGGCATCGAGACGCCGAATGTATAATATCGAATTACGCTGCACTGGAGGAGCCGCAGCAGCATCGTGACTGGCTGGGGTCTACAATAGAATCCTGCCCCTTTCCGCCCCCGGCACCGTGTTCCGGCACGCGGGGGAGAGCCGGCAGTCAGAGCCGGCAGTCCATGTTTTTTTGCATTCGGCTTTAAGACAAAGAGGCGAGGCCCGAGATGCCAGTCGTCTGCCTGACCAATCACGCCTCTTCATCCCATCGCGCGAGGGTGTGCTCGGCGCTCGGCTCGGACATGCACTCATGCATTGTACACTCATCAACTAATTAACCAACTAATCCATGCCCACACACACACAGCCCACGATACCGGTAGTCAAACGCCTGTGGCTTGCACTGACATGGCCCAGAATTCATCGTCGCCACGTGGTGGGACCATGTGCTTTGCTGTCAGTCAAGAAAAAGGTTATTATTTCTTGCCTATACGCGTCATTGGCCGTGATCAGACCCAGCCTTGTTGTCTATTACACAGTAGATTTACATTGGTTGGTTCCGTGAAAGTCTGATTCGTCTATAGTCACAGTCCTTCCCCCCTCCTAGCTCGTCCTCTATCTTACAAATTCCTTGAGGTCCTTTGCATCCTCAAAGTTGACCTTGCCGTCCCGCGTGACGCTCGCGACGTGAATGGCCGAGGGCGCCTGCTCCGTGAAAGCTGGTGTCGCTTCCGTCTTGGGCTTGGTGGTCAGCTCCACCGCCTCAGGAACGGTACCGGCCGGCGCATCCGCAATCTCGTTGACCTCCTTGTTGGTGAGAGAGTCGGCGACTCTGACGCCGCGGCTGGACATGAGCAGGGTGGTCGGCCCCCGGAACTGGAGAAACAGGCGGTCGCCCCAGACGGTGCGTCTCAGGGAGGTGCGCAGGGCGTACATCCACCTCGAGAGGTTCTTGTAGGTGCTCGTGTCGCGCATCGCCTTGACAAAGTTGGTCTCGGGGAAGAAGCCGGTGATGCTGGGCACCTGGAAACGGAGGACGTTGGACTTGAGGCGCATGGGCAATGGGGGGTTGCGCGAGACCGAGTACGCGACCACGTGCGACGGGTGTGCGACAAACTCCTCGCCCTCGGCGAGCGTGACCTGGTAGACCTGGCCCGGCGACGACAGCGCGGCCAATCCACGGCCGGTGAGGTGGGTGCTTCCCCAGTGGGCCAGCGAGAGACCGCGGCTGATGCGGGGGGATACGGAGAGGGTGTGGCCGGTCCATGCCAGAAGGGCGTTGCGCTGCGACACCATGTAGTCGGTAGTGCCATCGAGGTGGAGGATGGAGAAGGTGGTGGTGGGCGACTTTGTCGATATCAAGGCCGTCAGCGGCGTCGAGGATGAGACGCGTTGATACAGGAAAGGTACGCCGAGGAAGGCTCGTGTGAAAGGGGAGAGGATCGAGAGGGTGGATTGGGCCTGGTTTGCTTTCGTCAGTACCGTCTTTCCGCATGCATGGGGTCCGCATGTGGCCTCACATTCTCAGCCTTGCCTGCAACACCGACCAGCGTCCCCCGTCTCGTGTAAAGCTGCTGCGACGGCGACAAGGTGACAGAAAGGAGCGAGTACGGGGAGCCGAGGACCTCGAATCGAGCATCTGGATACCCGAGTCTCAAGGTCAGCATTTGGTCATGGGCGATCCTTTGACAAAATAGGACAGAAAAAAAAAAAGGGGGGTGGGGGGGGGACATACCGGCGACGTCCCGCGATGTGCCTCGCGCACCAAAAACATCCCCGCCGACTCGCGGAGCTTCAGTCGTCGGCGCAGCGCTGATCTGGATGCCCCTGCATTGCCGGCAGACATACGAAGATGTCTGGGCCCATCGCGCACCTCGCGTCGGCCGCAGCAAGGGCAATTGGGAGCGCATGGCGGACATGGCTGATGACGTCGGTAGTTGGGGATCGGAATCGGTTTCTCCTCTCTAGAAGCTCTCCCAGCTCTCTCTCTCTAGGGATTCTCAACCAGGGAATTTGCGGCGGAATCCCGGATAAACACCGGCCCTTCATGCTGCCGCCCGGATGAAAACGGCCCCGATCCGCTTGCGGTACGTATTCTCATCTGTACATCGTACGTGCCGCTTCTTATCGTGCTTCTTATCAGTATATAGGTACCTGTCCTTATCAGGCCGTACTCCTTATCAGCACCAGCCTCAAGAGCACGTGCCTCTGACAGCATCAGTCCTGTTGCCCCGACGACGGACTCCCGGACTTGTGCTAGTTGATCCATCCTTCATCCTTTGCACAACATTCATTGCACATCTCGTTCAACCTCAGGCCACACACACCACCCCATTCATCTCTCTTCGGGACGGCCGACCATCCGTCAAATTACCTAACTTTCCAGGATCTCGACCATCTAATCTTACAACCATCGCGTGTCCCACGTCTCATCGCGTCCATTCGAACCCGAACAGATTCCTCGCTCGTCTCTGTTGTTCGTCTCTGCTCGTCTGGGCTGCTGCTGCTGCTGCTGCTACTACCACTACCACTACTCCTACTACTCCTGTTACTACTATACCCTGATCGGGTCGAAAACGAAGAAGAAAAAAAAAAGCTCCCTCCTTGTTCTGGCTGGCTGGCTGGCAGGCACCCCATGTCGGTTCGTGTGGTCGCGCGTATTCGTCCTCTCCTCGACAAGGAGTTGGACAAGGACACCATTATCCGCGCGGACAGCACTGAACAAGGCAAGCCGGCCACGCTGGTCAAGATCCCGAACCCCAAGAACGAGAGTGAGGAATTCTCCTTCGCCTTCAACAGCGTCTACGACCAAGTGACGACGCAGGACGAGCTTTTCACCTCAGAGGGTACGGATACGCCACGCGTGAACGCGAGACCACTCCGCAACTTGCATGACTAACCCACTGTTCCAGTCGCGCCTCACATCAAGGCGCTCTTCCAGGGCCTCGATGTCACCATTTTCGCGTACGGCGTCACCGGAACCGGCAAGACGCACACCATGCGAGGCGGCTTGAAGCTGGCCGACCGAGGTGTCATCCCCCGCCTCTTGAGCGCCATCTACCGACGCGGCAAGAAGATTGCCAAGGACACGGATGGCGAGACCACTGTCGATGTGGCCTTGTCCTACTACGAGATTTACAACGACAAGGTCTTTGATCTGTTCGAGCCGCCCGAGAAGCGTCAGCCCTCGGGGCTCCCTCTCCGCGAGAAGGACGGCAAGACCATGGTGGTCGGCCTGTCGGAACGCACATGCGAGGACCTCAACGATTTCTCTCGCCTCTACATCGAAGCCAACAACAACCGCGTCACCGCCGCCACCAAGCTAAACGCCCACAGCAGCCGAAGCCATGCCATCATGCGCGTCAAGGTCACCCAGACAACAGGCGACCAGGTTCGGGAGAGCACAGCGTCGGCCATCGACTTGGCAGGCTCCGAAGACAACCGTCGGACGGACAACGGAAAGGAGAGGCTCGTCGAGTCCGCCGCCATCAACAAGAGCCTCTTTGTGCTGTCCCAGTGCATCGACGCCATCTCTCGGGGAGACAAGCGGATCCCCTACCGTGAGTCCAAGATGACGCGTATCCTCAGCCTGGGCCAGAACAACGGCATCACAATCATGATCCTGAACCTGGCCCCCATCCGCAGCTACCACCTTGACACCCTGAGCAGTCTGAACGTCAGCTCCAGAGCCAAACGTATCGAGGTCCGAGAGATCGAGAACGAGGTCGTTTTCAAACAGGCACCGCGCACGAACACGGGCGCCTCCGCCATGACGCAGCGGCAACCCCTGCGTCCCTTGTCCAACGCCCACAACATCCACAGCGGCGCCATTGCAGCAGCCAAGGCATCCGCCGAAAAGGCCGACGCCACCCGCCCCGTCAAGCTTTTCAACGTCTACACCGATCGTAGCAAGCCCGCGGCCCCCGTTCGCCCGGCCGCCAACACCACTCAGCTGCGGAAGCCCATCACGGACCGCGAAACGGCGCCCAAGGTCACCAAAGCAGCCCGCCCCCCGCAGCCTGCGCAACAGAAGCTTTCCATCTCCGCCGAGCAGCTCGAGGCCATTGTCGAGAAAAAGGTGAGCGAGATTCTCGCGTCTAGAGAGAACAAGACGACCGAGCCGGCTCCGCCACCCGCCCACCCCGATATCAACGACGCTGTCCGCCGACGGCTGGAGGCACTCGAGCGACGTATCGAGAGTGAGGAGCGGGAACGCGACGATACCCGGTCCGAGGGGCTTCGTTTCTTGTTGGCAGCCAGGCAGGCCAAGGAGGCCGGCAACGATGTCATCGCGCTGCAGATGTACGAGCAAGCGCTGCCGTATTTCCCTGGCCAGGCCAAGCTCTTGGGCAAGATTGAAAAGCTGCGGTCGAGGCTTGGAAACAAGCTTCCCGCCGAAACGAGCTGGGCCCAGGCGTCATCAGCTCGTGACAAGCACGAAAAGAAGCGCAGGAGAATCTACGACGAGAGCGACGACGAGTACCAGCAGGAGGCCAAAGGTGATGAAGACATGAGCTTCGTGGACGTCGCGGCCAGGACGAAGAGCCGAAAGGCCAAGCCGGCCAAGACACACCAGATGGTCTTCTCGGGACCCACGGCACCGCCATCTCCCCAGACCCTGAATCTGTTGAACATTGTCAACTCCCGGGACCTTGCGCAGATCAAAGGACTGCATGGGTTCGGGTCCAAGAAGGCCCAGGACCTTGTCAACTACCTCGACAACATGTCGGAGGACAGAGACACCCAGATTGAATCATTGGCGCAGCTCAAGACCATCCCTGGAATGGGCGGTCGGACTGTCGAACGTGCGTACGACGGGCTCGTAGGTGCCATCTAGAGCGACTGATTTTTTCCCCCCGTACGGCGCATGAGGCGGCTTACGTTGCATTGGGCATGGTGTTTCTTCGGAGTTAAGCATATAGGCCGGCCGTGGCCTCGAAAACCGAGGCTGCCTTCAGGATGTGGCACGTTGACCAGCACCCGCCTTAATATACAGTACTTTAGCCTGTCCTTTTCAACATGTCGATCTCAAACTATACGATGTACTCAGTGTGTCGAGAATGCCATAGTCATGGGACCGCCCGCTGGGAAGCACTTCCAAAGGGTCTCCTTTCCTGCGCCCCTTTTCGTCAGCTTGGCAGTCTCAACGCAAGCAAATGCTGTCGGATTGCGTTTTTGAATGACTCAAAATACTGACAGGACTCATTATGTAAAAGAATTCGTGCAACGCCGCAACGACGTTATTGTCGACAGACAGTGTCCCCGAGGTCGAGATCGGGCGTGAGTCGATCGATGTAGGTACCTAGGCAACGTCATGACTCGGCCGGCTACAAAACCCACGAGACCTTTGCCGAGTTGATGGAGAGCCGATTCGAGTAGCAAGGAGCACCGGCCATCTCCCCGAGTCGTTCGTTAAGGTTTTTCCCTTTTTGCGCTATATGAGTCGTGGATACTGTTGGCTGACTTGTCTGCGTCGAAAAGTGGCTTCTATTGCTTGGTCAACGAGTTTCCGCGTTGCATCACGTTTTAGAGCTGCAAAGCAGAGTTGTAACTGTTCGGTCAGGACTAACCGCGCCAGACACACCCCGTGAAGCCCTGAGCCGAGCTCAACCCAATCCTCATCCACTGTTGTGACATACTAGCTATGCTCCAAGTCGCCGAAGCCCTTTGCAGTCTATTTTGATTGCCGAAACGTATCCTGCGAGAAGAAACGACGTGGCGAAGCCGAAAAGACCAGCTACCGAATCCAGTCGTCCGCTGTCTTCACGATGAGCCGAATGCCGGGCCATGAGTCCGCGACGACCGCGGCGCGGAGGCGAAGCATCGTGACGACGACGGAGAAGCAGATGCTCAAGATTAGCCCCGGGCTAACGTCTACTGACATGTTCCCGTCCACCTTTACGGACGAACAACACACCCCAAAGACGACATTGGCGACAAAGGAGTCCAGTCTGTTCGTGGAAGACGACCGGGATAATGACGAATCCCAGGGCTCGAAGGCTGCCTCGCCAGACGTGGAATACTTGTCTGGCGTCAAGCTAGTGCTGGTCACCACCAGCGTCATCGTCGTGGCGTGGCTGATGTTCCTCGACAGCTCCATCATCGTCACTGTAAGCCAAAGGCATAGGCCGCGCGGTCCGGATCTGAGTGTTGATCAGCAACCCTCCCACAGGCTATCCCGTCCATCACGGACGAGTTCCACTCCCTCCAGGACATAGGATGGTACGGCAGCGCCTACCAAGTCACAAATGCCGCGTTTCAGCCGTTGACGGGCAAGATATATCGCTACTTCAGCACAAAGGTGAGACGGCGACGGCGGCTGCGGCTCCGGGTCGGACGACGAATCTGACTTGCTGCGCACAACAGTGGACTTACTTCTCCTTCGTGGTCTTGTTCGAGATCGGGTCGCTCGTCTGCGGGGCGGCCCCTTCGTCCATGGTGTTGATCCTGGGCAGGGCGGTGGCTGGGATAGGAAGCGCCGGAATCATGAGCGGCGGCTTGACGATAATCGCGGCATCCGTGCCGCTGGAGAAAAGACCCGGTACGAATATCGCCGTGTTAATGGTTTTTTGCAAACTCGTCTGACATCCTTCCTTTTACAGCTCTTTTGGGACTCGTCATTGGTCGTAAGTAAATTCCTGCGCGTGGACGACGGACGATGTTTCGTGCGAAGCTAATCGGCAATCAAAGTTTCCAACAGGCAAACTCGGTTGAACTCCCGATCGCAGTGATATCATCGTCTAATGTTACGCATCAGTTGGAGCGTGTGCGGCCCTGTCCTCGGCGGCGTCATCACGGAGTACAGCACTTGGCGATGGAGTAAGAAACATAGAACGAACCCTTTGTGCAAACAACAGCACCCTCCGGTTTCGAAGCTGCGCTGACCACGGATAATCCCCGGACAGCCTTCTACATCAACCTGCCGATCGGAGGCCTCGTCCTTCTTTTCCTGTCCTGGTGCGACATCCCCGACCAAATCTCCAAACCCAGGTTCATGGAGGTGCTCCCAAGACTGCACGCGTACCTCGACTTTGTCGGGTTCGTATTGAGTGCCGCAGCAGCCGTGCTATTCCTCGTGGCTTTGGAGCTCGGCGGGAACGTGTATTCCTACCGCAGTCCCGCCGTGATTGGCATATTCTGCGCCTCTGCGGCGGCTTTGGTCGCGTTCCTCTTCTGGAACTACCGTCAAGGGGACGACGGGCTGATTCCGCCATCAATGGCTGGGAAGCGGCCCGTCTGGTGCGCCGCTGCCACAAACGTCGCTCTGATCGGCTCATCGATGATACAAATCTATTTGCTTCCGGTATACTTTCAGACGGTCACAGGGGCATCGCCGGCCCAGAGCGGCGTCAACGTGTTGCCAAGCATCATTTCGCAATTAGCTTTCGCCTATGTCGGGGGCTTGCTAGGTATGTCCAGACTCTCTAGGCATGTCAAAGCCGAAGAAGAGGCTCATTCCCTCCCTCCCCCACACACAACTTGCTGACTTGTATGTTCCCTTCACAAAGTTGGCAAGCTCGGATACTACTTACCGTGGGCGGCGGGAGGAACCGCGGCGACAATCATCGCATGCGGGCTCTTGACGACACTCACACCGACAACTTCCGTCGCGCAGTGGGTAATCTATCAGATTCTGGCAGGTGGCGGGCGAGGTGTAGTTTTGCAGCTGGTGAGATAGATGCCCTGGCATTCCATCCTTTCCGACTCGGCCATCCGCTGACTTCTGCCCAGCCGACCGTCGCCGTTCAGGCGAACCTGCCACCCGAGCAGATCTCGTTGGGCATTTCCTTCATCATGTTTTCGCAGTTCATCGGGGGTGCGGTCGCTCTGGCCGTGGGGAACGCCATCTTCGTCGGGACGCTGACGGGGGGTCTTGCGACTTACTCGCCAAACATCGATGCGGCCGCCGTGCTCGCGGCGGGAGCCACAGGGTTCCGCAAAGCCATCCCCCAGAACGACATCCCGGGGGTGGTGGAGGCGTATATTTCGAGCGTCAGCCATGAGTTTTACTTGTCTCTGGGCTTGGCAATCGCCTCTTTTTGCCTCTCGTGGGGCATGGGCTGGAAAGATGTCCGGCCCCCAAGTAAAACAAGGATGCCCGACCCCCCCAGCCCAGGGCCGGTGGGAACACGCCGCTCTGGAGGGGGGTCGTGAAGAGAGTTTTAACACTGCTAATGCTTAGGTAACAGATGGGCACACTTGTGACGGCCACACGGGCGATCTGATTTGGAGAGTTTATACTCCTGTTGCGTCTAGAACCAAGGTCGAGACACTAGTGTACAGTCTTCTTTGAGCAAAAGCTGGACAACCCCAACAAGCAGGTTTCTCGCCTCAAACCATGATTAAAATTTCGACTACTGCTGCAAGGTGTGTGGAACCGACTTCGAGAAGCCGGAGCAAAACCGACTAAGGCTGCATGCACGATGACCTCGGCGCGACTCGATGCTCGGAGCAACCCGGACCGGTGAGCAAGTCAATAATGACTCAACAGCTGATCAACCATCTACAGTACAAGAGACCGGGTATCATGTAACTGGGAACAGGGGTCAGATACCTCACCGGAGTAATGGGTGAGCCCTCCTCTTACTCTTTCCCCGGACAACCTGCTCTACGAATCGGAATTGTTGTTCCTGCGCCTCGATATGTTCGTTCCTATGTGTAAACTACTTTATCTGATTCAGTGAGTGTCGGCTGAGATGTATCACTCAAGTCGCGGCAATAGTGAACGGCTATTACTCAAGTCGCGGCAATAGCGAACGGCTATTGCGGACGCAGCACCACCAACTATCCCTCTCGGGCGTCCTTCTGCAATGTTTCCCCTCGCTTGGGCCAGACCCAATGCTTCTCGAGCGATTCATCCGTCTTATCCATCGCCAAGAGCCCAGGCCTACTTCGACGTCGCAATAGCCACAGCCCACAGGGTTACACTACCGGTAGCAGCCGTAGCCGAGCCAACGCGTCCGCAAGACCAGGCTCGTGCCGGCTGCACCATGGCGATATATTTGATGGCCCATGAATTGCTTGGCAGAACGGTTCCCAAACGTCACTGGCTCCAAAGCCGATTTTGGCATTGTGTGTTATTTTAGGATTTGCCGTGAATATGTCACCGGCCACGTGTGATGTACCCAGCGGAACTGTCCAGTGCATGAACATCAGATTACCGCGTGCAGGGCGCAAGACGTCCTCAAGATCCAGCATTCTTGGTTCCTGGTCATAACAATGCCCATCAGTCTGGAAGAGGCATACCAGGAACCCCGTATCGGTCTGGGGTAGCCTACGCAGTAGGGCAGACAGCTAACCCACCCACCCTACTTCCGCAAAGCCCCCACCTCCGCAAATCCCCATAACCACCAACACCACCACTATCACCACTTTATTCCTCAGGTCTGCCGCCCACCCATATGCAACTTTCGGCCTCGCTGGATAATTCGGATGCGCTGGATTCATCCGGACTATCCATATTGCCGATATCCGTATTTCCTGATAGCTGGCTCTGCCGTATGGCTGCAAATCGACTGTTGGGGGATGTAGGGGCCTTTTTCCTCCTACAGTTAAGCAGGTTATCTAGCTGGGCCCTTAATGCCCTGTTTTCCTGCTCTATAACAGACCCCTGGAAGAACTCTTCATCATACGCCTTTTGCACCTTTCTAGATAGGTGACGGATAGTATGGGTATCCTGCCCATCCTTACCCAACTGTTGGAGTTGATATAGTTGATGCCGTAGTTCGGCAGGCCGGCGAGGGTTGACCATGGGATAACAGATACGGATTCATCCCACTGCTGGCTGCCAGCCTGGATGGGCTGGCTGGCCTGGATGGGCTGGTTGGATGCCTTGGATACCAGGGGGTTGGATAGGGGGCGCCTTGAAGAGACCGGCCATAACCCAGCCCCTTTCCAGCCAGCCCTTATATTCTGGCTGGTTATTGCCGCATCTCTGGCCTCTAAATAACAGGCTAGAAATGCCCTTTTGCCAGCCACTGTTGAATCCGTCACTATATCATCCATCGATTCAACCCCCTTCCTATAGGCGTGCTTTAATGGGCTGAAGACAGCCACATCTAGAGGCTGGAGGACTGCAGAGGAGTGCGGCGGCAGATATAACAGCCAGATGCGATGCTGCCAGCATTTCCACATGAAGTCAGTGGTTATATGGCTGTGATGCCCATCTAGAACCAGCAGTCTATATGCCCCTGGTTGGCTGGGTTGGGTATATGGGATGAAGACCTTCTCCAGCCATCTAAGGGCAGTCTGGTCAGTCGTCCAGCCATTATCAGTATATGTGAAGTGCCACCCTTCATATCTAGATAGGTTGGATGGGAACCACTGGGTCTGGAGGGACTTGCCCTTATATATAACCAATGGGGGTATGCGCTGCCCATCAGCAGACACACATTCCAACAGTGAGATCCATGCCCTGGATCCAGGCTGTTTTTTCTGGATATATCGCGATGCGGCAGAGCCCAGCACCAGCCCATTAGTCCCTTTGCCCTCCATGATGCCAGTCTCATCCATATTCCATCGGTTGGATGGATGGATGCCCTTGATCTCTGGGATATCCAGACGATCGAGGAATTGCTGGATGATTTCTGGCGAATGGGCTCGCCAGCGCCTGGCATCTATCGCCCTGGATCGCTTGGTCCGGATTAATGGGTTTCGCCGCAGAAATCGCCGCATCCACTTCCTCCCTAGAGGTTGCTGCCCATCGCCCAGCATACGCTCTGCCAGGCCCTTCAATTGCCCATGGGAAATAGGGCAGCCCAGAGCTTCCTGGGTTAATATATAGGCAACCAGATTATCCTCCTGGGACTGGGTTAAACGCTGCATATCGGCAAAAGCAGCATTCCTACTTTGCCTACCCCTTTTCAGCCGATAATAAAGGGTATGGTATGGGATGCCCCATTGCTGGGCAGCCCTACTGATAGGGCGCCCATCTCGCGCATCTGCCAGCGCCCGTTGGAGCTCAAATTCGGAGTATTGCTTCATGATGGGTTGAAGAAGATATCCTCAAAAAATGGCGTTGTTTGGCGATATATGGCAATTGTTGTGATAGTTTGAAAAAGGTGGTGATGTTGATGGAAGAGGATAGATGCGGCATTTTCGGCATTTGCGGAGGTGGGGGCTTTGCGGAAGTGGGGTGGGTGGGTTACAGTCCATCAGGTCCACAAGTAGAACCGGGGAGCGCCGTTGGTCGGAAATCAGGGAACTAACGGAAATAATGCCAATGGCCAAGGAACATGCGCGGCATACGACCGGGGTTGGTTGGAATATGGTCGAAAGAGAGTTTCTCTCCATGTTCCAGACAGCGGGAACTTGCCCTATATCGTAAAGACGACGCCTATCTACTGGGCCTGTTACACACACCCAAGTTGGATACACGATCAAAATCTTGGAAGTGTACCCGACGCAATGCGCGCCAAGTGCTCCTATGATATACCCGTATCTCGTCTGCGAGTCCTGAGTCGACACATCATACGTGAAAAGTTTCCTGGAAACCTTGACGTGAGCGGTTCATCCATGCGCATGAGGAATAGCCCCAAGAACAAGATGATAGGTTCAATCGAGTCCCTCCGTTTGGATGTGACAGTTGACCCCCACCCGCGGTAAACCTTATCATTAGTTATCTGACACAGGCCGTCTTGGTCGTGGCAAGTGATCCAAGATCACCTCCGGGCGAGGTTGGCGATCCCAAGCGCCAGAGTTCAGGAGTCCGTAGTCAAAAACATATAAGCTTCTGCCGTTTGTTGCTTCTGGACATCTGTGGTGACACAGCTTAATCCGTACCCCTCTTCGTTGCCCCTAGCATCTTGATTCTTTGCAAACATGTTGTTCTCGCAAAGAAGTGCCTGCGACCGCTGCCGCGCGCTAAAGAGCCGGTGCTCGAGAGAAGACGGCGCCAAGAAGTGCGAAAGATGCCAGCGCCTTCAGATTGAATGCTTCTACAGCCCTCCTCGCCGCATGGGCAGACCGGCCAAGAAGCGCCTAAGACAGGATATCACCGCTCAGCCAACACCGCCGGCCTCGTACCGTCGATCGTCAACAATGTCCAGCATGACGGCACACACGGCGGAGTCCGAGCCTTTCCCACCCAATGTCAACGAAGCCGGCCCGGACTTCCAGTACGATCTTGGCATCTTGACCAGCCCTTCAGCCGCGGGCGGAGTACACAACTTGACGGACAGCTTCGAAGACCCGTTGCTCGACCTCTTGCAGGACCACGAAACGAAGCCCATGCTGAATGAATGGATGGACGCTGGCGCGTTGGGGTTCCTAGACCATCACGAGAACGCTCTCGCGCCGCCTGGGCCGTACGACCTGCCCCTTACTCCAACGACGGTCGGCTCCCTGCCGACCAACCTGGACGACTATTGGGCAACCGGTTGTGATCAGAAACCTGCCGTGTACCCTGCTAAACCATACATCAGCGACACGCCGCCATCCTCGCCCGGAGAGCCGGTAATCAAGCGTCTGCTCGATCTCCGGCCTCTGTTGATTGCGAGACGCATGGCAAACCCACAAGTCGCGGAGGAGCTGTCAGCCCTCATAAACACGACGGTGCATGCGATAGAGACGCTCATAGATGTCATCGAGAACCTACCTCCACTGGAACCGAGCGTGGAAGCAACACAATCAGCCTCGCCGACAGCGTCCTGGGGTCAAGCACTAGAAGCCGGCCCCTTCGACACCGATTTGTCTGCACTTAGCGCACTAGAACTGCAGTATTCGCAGCGTCAGCTCCAATAACACCCCGATCTCGCACTCGCAGCTTCTCTCTCCATCCACGACAGGCCACATTCTTCTCTTGGATCTATACGATGAACTTCTCGTCGCCCCGAGGGCTCGTCTGCAATGTTCACGGCAGAGCCCCGGGCCGAGCCCCGGGGGAGACGCCAGCCTGCCGCAGCATTTCTTCAACAACACTTCCGGCGGACACTTGAAAAAATTCACAGCATTGTAAGCTCTTCGGACCTGGACATCAACTCGGTCGTCTTCCTCTTGTCCCGGTTGGTCAAGAGGCGACTGTGTAGTCAATAGCAAAGGGTACGAGAATAGTTTCAACTTTAACTTTCAAGAGGAAATGGATGGGGCTCCGGGGTTGTCTCCAGGCGCGGGCCATTCTCCGCTTCCAACGGCGATGATGGGAGGATCACGTCTCGTGGGGGGTCAGCAGGAGACACCAGATGGTGATAGAGTCATTCCGAGTCATTAGATGGCTGACGGATGAATCATGACACAAGCACAGCATATCCTCAGGAAACAAGTCAAGAAATACAAGTATCAAGTCAGCCATTCATTATACATATGTCATTTGCGTATATCAATCCGTGTTGGGTGGTCACAGCCAGGTTACAAACAATTTAGGATAACAAGAGTGGATTTCTCAGCTATCACTGTTACAGCTGAATTTACATACCATCACAACACACCCTCTCAGCTTATACTACTAACAAGGTTAGAAGACTAGCAATTCAACATTTCAATCAGATCCATTTCGCCAAAGCTTACATGTAGGTGACCGAGTTATGTTCCTAAGGTCTCATGTGTGCCCGGCACCTCGCCTGACTCAGTCACGACCGTCCCGATTTGTGATTCGAACCCCATAACCGGCGTCGCCAGTCCTAGATGAAGAGAGTAGCTCTGTCAGGGCACATGGCTCGTAGGAAAACCGGACTCGCAACTGTCATCACAAAACCGTGTTCGTATTCCTCTCTCCTATATTACCTGTACTCGCAGACCGTCACGACACGTTGGGAATTTCATTTATTCCCCCCAATCAGTGGGTTTGGTGTCAGACTTCAGGCTACCTGCCAATCCCTGAAGTGAAACACGACGTTGGTCAGTGCCCCCGTGCGAGAACTATGTAGAATTGTAGACGACGTGATGACCAGGAACAGCTTCCAAGGGTCCGACAACGATAGGTAGTCGTCCGAATGAATTGGAACGGGTCTCGACCACTTGGCGGCCACTTGCACATGTCGTGCACATTGGTCGTCCATGTCTTGGCGCTACCCCTCTACATTCAGTCTTGGCGGTGTTACATCTCTCACTTTCTGCCGTACTCCTTCCAGGCGATTCCAACCAACGACGATACCATGCGCATAAACTGTAAAACTGTCGTGGGGTGCGGCCGTCCGAGTAGAGTCTTGAACGAGTGCGGATCAACTTACGGATGTCACAGTATTATACAGGGGACTGTCCTTGCTAATTTCTCAAATCATACCAGCGCGCTGTTCCAACCTAGTAATAATTGGCAATATTTCCTTGGCCGATAACGAACACCTCCATTGGATAATCCACTCCAAAAGCGAGACTCAAGCCGGTGGAGGAAGGTTTAGGCATATTCAAGGAACTGACTCCTTACATGCATCTACCTAGGAACTGACTCCTTACATGCCTCTACCTAGACCGACTGGCCAGGCTGGAGTTTCTTAGTCTTGAGAGATTTCCATCAGTACTAGCCACCGACTAATAGAAACTTAGAGCCGCTAGTACAACACTCATTGTTTATAATAGGCAAAGATTGAGAAACCTAGCTAGCTGCCAGTATCTAGCACAACCCACCCGATTACCATTCCGGATCTGACAGGCGATATTGTGGGCTGCCAATGCTGACATGTGAACCAGCACGGTAGAGGCCGCAACGATACGCACTGAACGAGTGAAACAGAACAGCGAATCAGTAAACGATGATAGCGATGTGGCACAGACAGAAGGTGGGCAGACAAAAGGTGGGCATAAGTAGGCTCGTGTTCCTACGGTGGAAGTCGTCGGGGAGACTGGCCATACGCCCCGGCCTACGCGACTCTTCATCCCCAGTGAGCATTGGAGACGTTCTCTTTCTGTTTAGTTTTCCCAACCTAGCACCCCTGGGTAATGGCTTGACTCCTGAACAGATACCAAAATAGGTAATGTACCTACGCTGGTATTCCATGCTGGCTGGCTAGGGTGCACTTTGCTCCGTCTGAATAAAAGAATGGCGTTTGAAGAAATACAACAAAATGATTCAATAACATGTGTAGTAGCACACCGGCGGTTCCACTTGTCTCATGGGATCGAATCTGCTAGAAAGAGGGACTTGGGTGAAGCGCACCACACGTCTTGGACGCAGCTTGAGACTCTGGGGTTGGGTCCCCACACCGATGCACTTATGTGCTCTCATCTGAGGCACTTGAGCAGGATCGTTCCATCAACGAGGAATCCTATCGTGTCAAGTGAAATCTCAATAGTACTAAGGCGTAGCGCAAATGGGGAACAAATCCAAGTCTCAAGTTATTACGGCAGCCAACGAGGGTCTTGGCTCACATCAACAGTACCATGAACTGCAGTTTTGTAAAGATACTGGAGATGGCTCCGGGCAGAAAGTTATGTGGTGCAGAGGCTCAACCTTGTTTGTTCGTGTGGGATGGTGTCAGGTTCCTAAAAGTAGTATCAGCTTCAGGGCCGGCGGGGCACCGGGTGGGGCCCGGGGGACACTGCAGAACGGAATAACGTTACACCAAAGGGCACACAAAAGGGGTTTTCACGATAGCATCAAGGTGTCAAAGTGGGTGCAATATGCCGGCGAATGGCACGGACCTCCAGGCCCATTGGGCCGGATTGGGAAAGGTCTGCGGCGAAATGTCGGTTGACATCTATGGAACGGATTTTGCCAGCCAAAATATCCGGAATCCGATGACCACGTGCATTTGGATCCTGAGGCAACACAACAGCCATAAATGTGCGGGGAATCCCATGGAAAATAGCAACATAGTTATAAATACACTAGCAATTAAACCAGGGATTTTCACTATAATTATCCACGTACTTTAACAATTAACAGTCTAAATTTACAAGTGCTAATTGATATTGCTTAAAGTACTATATACAGTATACATAATATACACCATAGCTGTTATTATGACTAAAAATAAGATAGCTATAACGTTAGTAACTCTAAGCAGCCTGGCTAACTAGAGTAATTAGTATATCCAGCTATAGCAACGGGTAGCAGCCCTGAATCTATAGGAGTCAATTAACCCAAACGCTGACAATATACGGCGTACTACTATGAAACAACTGGTAAAGCCTCTGATAGCTCTAGATATTGCAGACTACCTAATAACACTATCCGCAATAACCAGGTGGGTAATAGATAATATAGTAAATAGCTAATAACCACTAGATCTAAAAGATATATAGGCCTCAAAGCTATCCCAGCTATTAACTAAAGAATAGAAATAACTTAAATATAATAATAAGATATATATATAAAAATAATAGTAATATAAGTAAGACTATAAGGTAGTTAGTAACTTAGTTACCTAGATCTATATAATAGTAGATCTAATAGTAGTTATAGAGTACTACTCTAAAAGTAAGTTAATATATATATAGATATATAATATTAAGGTATATATTAGTCTACCCCTATATAAGAAAAAGGAAATTACTATAGTAAAGTATAAGAAAGTTATAAAAAGAGCTATAGATTATAAGGTAATAGATATAAAAGAGGTAGAGAAATAGATATCTAACTAAGAGAAAGCGCTCTCTTATAGTATATAAGTCTAGTGGTATTTAGCTATAAAGACTAGTAAATAGTTCCTGCTACTAATAAAGGTATTAAGGTATATACTACTAGTAGTATAGGTAGAGTTATATAAAAGTATTAACTATATAAGGGCTATTAATAACTAGCTCTTATATTACAAAGTGATATTAGTAATATAAGCCTGTATTACTACAGAGCTAGAGCATCCCTAGGCAAAAGCTACTTATAGTGCCTTTAGCCTAGTCACTATAGTAATAGTTACTAATAATATTATAGAAGATTATATATAAAAGAAGCTAATAAAGGAAAAACAGTATCATAACTACCATGATAATTAAAATAATAAAAGTAATAACTATAGTAATAAAAAGTACCTACTATATAATATCCCTAAGTACTTACTATTAAGGTATTACTTTATAAGCAAAATATACCTAAGGTTCCTATAGTAACTATACAGAGCAATTATTAACTATACAAAGCAAGCTCTAACACAATAACATATAAAAGACAAGCTAAAAGAGAAAGATATATCACTAGCCTCTATATATACCTACTTTGATAAATTTACTATAGCAGTAGTAGTAGTACCTCTAGCTAAATAACAGTTAGAAGGTAGTAAAGGCAAGGCATAGTTAAAGGGTAAAGGAGCCTTATCTATATGGTTAGCTACTTTTATAATATCTAACTATTTACTTAAAGACTTTGTTATTTTAGATTTAGAGGTAACCCTTTATATCTTCTACTCTTATTATTACTTCTTAGAGATAACCCTAGCAAAGTTAGATAACCTTATCTAAGTAAGCAATACCACTATCCTAATTGAGGGATAGAGTGACACACTTATCTACATAAAACAGGGCAATTACTAAGTATAATTTATACTTAAAAGAGTTACCTATTATCTATTACTATTATATAACCTAGTATTATATATAATACTTAAAATAAGAAATAATTAGTAGTAGGATAATAGTCTAACTAATAATTATATGTATATAGTAAAGGACTACTCTATAGTATTTAATATAGATAAAATTACTAGTTAATAGGTTATTAAGGCTAGCAATAACTATGATAGTCTTTATACTATATTAGTAGTATACCTAGCAGTAGTAAACGCAGATGCGGTTATAGCAGCCTCAGCGCTAACAGACCGCTGCTAAAGGAGTAGGCTAGTTAAAGCTAACCACTAGCATAACTATCTTAGCTACCTAGGTAGCTATATACTTTGCAAAATAACTACCTAAGCCTATAGTATATAGATAAAAGAAGATATACTAAAGATATCTATTATATTATATAAAGTATATATAATAGTTAAAATATAGTAGTAAATGTTATATTAACTATAGGAGTTAATTAACTATATAGAGGTAGGGAATTGTATTACACTAGATTTTTACCTATTTAAACAAGGCTATAGTAAATATAAGTTAGCCTTATTACTTAGTAACTAAAAATCTAGCTTTATATAGGACTATTACCTATAATAGTATACTTCCAAAGCTATTAAGATAGCTTTAGTAGACTTTACATAATTAATTAAAGTATATAAATTAACAGAAGTATAAGTAATTAAGTATAATAACAAGATTATAACTACCTATCTATAGGTAAAGGAGGCTATAGAAAGTATAGAAATCCTATTCAAGGCCTTAGTACCTAACACACAAGTATAAAACAGCAGTATAGAGAGGATTACTACAGTAATTAAGGAGAAAGCCTATATAATGAGGCTAAAATTAAAATTGCTAGTATCACTATAGCTAGAGATTCTAAAAGCGGCGGTATACTTATATAACCAAACGCTAGCTAAATCTTATAGCTAGAGATCTCTATATTAGATCTAGTACATAGCAAGAGAGTAGCTATTATCTATACTATACCTTAGCTATTTACAAGTATTTAGCTACTGTGCATACGTAATAACTTTAGATACTTAACTTAGCTATAATTATCTCTAGTACTTTAAAGTAAAGGTATATATTAGCTATCTAGTTAGTTATATATTAACTAACTAGTACTATATATATATATCTCTAAAGAATAAAGTTATTATATCTTATAATATAATATTTAATAAAGATAGATACTTCTTTAGAAAAGAAGATAAGTAGGTAAATAAGTTAAGTAATATAGACAAGGCTATAATTAATAAATAGATTTAAAAAGTAACTAAAAAGAACTTTATAAATATTACTAATAGTAAGGATATTATAGAAGAAGATATAGTAGAACTTCTAAACTAAACTACTAGTAAAATACTAGAAGGAGTCTATAAATATATAAAGTTATACTTTGTATTAATAATACTACTAGAATCTCTAAATACTTTATTTATCATACTTCTATTAGATATAATTAACATAAGAGAGCAAGAAAACTATATATATTATAATAAAATCTAGTATATTAAGTATATTATATATTAAAAGTAAATATATCTATAAGAATCTTAGAAAGCTATGTTTATAGCTAGAACTATTAACAGTCCTTACTACAGTACCTAGAACTAGTAAGCTACTTACATAGCTAGAACTATTAACAGTCCTTACTACAGCCCCTAGAAAATCTTAAAGCAAGACCTCTTACCTAGTAAAGGTATAGGCTAGCCCTCTAACATTAAGAAGGATAATGCAATAGGAGAGAATCTATCTAACTCTAGTAATAAGATAACAGTACCTTAAAATATAGCTACAAGGCTAGCTATAAGGCTATACTAGAAAGATTTACCTAGGTTACTTAAGGTATATACTAACCTAAAAAACTACCTATTTATAGAGGATTTTTAAGAGGCTAAGAAAGCTTATTTATAGAGCTATAATACTATAAATAGCTAGGTTAAAGTTAGTATAGAGAAAGCTAGTGATAATTAGATACTTAACTACTAATAGGTATATACCTATAAGCTAAACAAATATAGATTTCTTATAAAGTTTAAAGCATGCCTTATTATTTATAATAATCAGTAGCTAAAAGATATAATCTATAATATATATATAGCAATACTAGTAGGACTTTTATTCTAATTACTTATTATAATTATAGCTAAGTTAGACCTAGAATTGCTTTAATTTAACGTAGTAAATATATTTATATATACTAATATAGATAAGATAGTATTTATAAGACTTCCCCTAGGATATCTAAGCTATAGTAGTAGTAAGATTATCTGCCTATAAAAGGCCTTTTATAGGTTATAATAATTACTACTACTATAGCAAAAGTACCTAGAAAAGGGACTTTAAGAACTTGGATTTATACTAGTTACTAGAGAGCTATGCTGCTAGTAAAAGAAAGCTATCACATTCTTCTTCTATATCAATAATTATATCTTTGTATTCCCTAAGTTATTATAATAAGAAGCTAATAAGGTAATGAATAGCATAAAAGAAAGATACCGCTTAGAGAGTAGCAATAAAATATAATAGTTTCTTAGTATAGAAATTCTCTATAATAGATAATAATAAAAGATATAGCTATTATAGTTAGTATATATTAAAGAAATAGTAAAGCTAATTAATAATAAAACCTAGCTACTACTAGATAATACCCTAATAGAGAATAAAAATCTTCTACCCTTATAGTAAATAGTAGTAAACTATAAAGTTATAAGATACTAGTAAAAAGTTAGATTAACCTTATATATAGTAGTAATTATCAAAGTGCTTATAAAAGTAGAGGTACCCCTACTTAGAGGATACTTTAGTTACTACTAAATACTCTAGCTACTTTAACATACCCCCTCAGGCTTATATGTCATACTAAGCCTGATTTTTATACTAGGGGATTTACTAACTAATAAGCTCTTATCTACCCTCTTAGGATAGTCTGGGTTATAACAGATCTGAGCAGTGATTTCCAGATTTCTAGCTTTTTCTAGATCTCAGTAGATTTATTAGTTACCTAATCCCTTAATCTAGTAAGACTTAAACTTATAGCCTATAGAATTTAATGGTAGAGGTAGGTATTAGATGCTTACTGATATAGCTAGTAGCTTAGACTGTTGATTATTAAAGCGCCTATAAAAGTAGAGGTACCCCTGCTGAGAGAACACTTTAGTTGCTGCTAAATACTCTAGCTACTTTAATATACCCCCTTAGGCTTATGTATTATACTAAGCCTAATTTTTATACTAGAGGATTTACTAACTAATAAGCTCTTATCTACTCTCTTAGGATAGTCTAAGTTATAATAGATCAAAGTAGTGATTTTTAGATTTCTAGCTCTTTTTAGATCTTAGTAGATTTATTAGTTACCTAATCTCTTGATCTAGTAAGACTTAAACTCATGGCCTATAGAATTTTAATAGTAGGGGTAGGTAGTAGATACTTACTAACATAGCTAGCAGCTTAGACTGTTAATTATTAAAGCGCCTATAAAAGTAGAGGTACCCCTGCTTAGAGGATACTTTGGTTACTACTAAATACTCTAGCTACTTTGATAGTAATAATAAGACCTAATATTATATTTATAGTAAGTTAGCTAGTAAGATTTAATTATAACCTATTAGTAGCCTATTAGAGAGTAGTAAACTAAGTATTATAATACTTTAGATATATAGCTAGCCTTTACCTTAAATTTAAGCCTAATAGAGAGCTTATTATTATATTAGATATAAGCTTTAGAGATAACTTAATTAATTATAAGAGCTTGTAAGCTTTTACTATTAAGCTATATAGCAGACTTATTAACTAGAGGGTAAATAAGTAGTAGATAGTAACTACTTTAATAACTAAAGCAGAGTTACTAGCCTTATCATAAGCTATAAAAGAATTAATATTTACAAGCTAATTAATTACTAAGCTTACTACTAGTAATAATACTTTAAATATATCGCTAAAGGTTATAATATAATATAATAATTAATAGATAATTAGCCTTATAACTAAGGAGTTAGTTTAATTATAAACATGCCTTTATTATATAGATATATATCACTACTAACTACGTTAGGAGATTATAGATAGTTGCGTTAAAGTTATATATACCCTATTAGCAAAGCTGATAGTAGATAGTTTAACAAAGGCCCTACTAAGGCAAAAATAGCCTACGTTTCTATAGTAATTAAATCTTAGTAACTAAACTACATAGTTAATACAAAACTATAAGGAAGAATTAGCTCAGGATAAATTACTAATATAATTAAAGTAATAAGTGCTATAGTAATGGATAGTTAGCTAGTATAGCCTCTAACCAAGAGGGTTAAATTATATAGTTGCGCTAGTTAGTAAAAGTAAATTATCATAGAAGATATAACTAGTAAACCCTAATATTATAACTAATTGTTAATATAACTAGCAATACTTTAACCACAAGTTTCTTAATAACTAAGCAATATATATAGTTAGTAATTTTATTACTATAATTACCTTAATTAAGACTAAAAGCTAATATAAAATCGAATCATAAAAGACTACTATTTTAAGTTAGAAAGTTATAACAAAAGATAAAAGTATAGTTAAAACCATACTTTAAGGATAATTATATATACAGACCTATAGAGGCTATATTAAATACAATAGTAAGTATATAGGGCTTAAGACTACCATGAGTATAATATAGCTTTACTAAGTGAAAAGACCTTGGTTACTATATATTTATGTTATTAAGCTTAGACTTATATAAAGGGGCTAGTAGGCTTTATAGATATAACTACTATTAAGCTTTTTTACCTCTACCTAGGATTAAACCCTAGAGCTCTAGTATAAGTTACTATCTTATATTATAACTATCTAGTAGAGGGTAATACTATTAAACTATATATACTTTGGTTTTAGTTATTATCAATTAGTTAATCACTACCTTTTATAGTAAGTAATTAGTAATTATAAGGACCTATAGGAATACAAAAGGAAGGTATAAAAGGGTAGTAATTACTCTATCTATTAATTAGTTAGATTAAACCTATAAATAGCTTTAATCTAAGAGGGTATATCAAAGTGGGTATAATATACTAGTGAATAGTATAGACCTCCAGGCCTATTAGGCTGGATTAGGAAAGGTCTGCGGCAAAATATCAGTTAACATCTATAGAATAGATTTTGCTAGCCAAAATATCTGGAATCCGATGACCAAGTGTATTTAGATCCTAAGGCAACACAACTGTCAAAGTAGCTAGAGTATTTAGCAGCAACTAAAGTGTTCTCAAAGCGGGGGTACCTCCACTTTTATAGGCACTTTGACAATTAACAGTCTGAGCCGCTGGCTGCGTCGGTAAGCGTCTAACGCCTACCCCTACTATTAAATTCTATGGGCCATGAGTTTAAGTCTTGCCAGATCAAGGGATTAGGTAACTAATAAATCTGCTGAGATCTAGAAAGAGCTAGAAATCTAGAAATCACTGCTTAGATCTGTTGTGACCTGGACTATCCTGAGAGGGTAGATAAGAGCTCATTGGTTAGCAAATCTCCTAGTATAAAAATCAGGCTTAGTGTGATATATAAGCCTGAGGGGGTATGTCAAAGTAGCTAGAGTATTTAGTAGTAACTAAAGTGTTCTCTAAGTAGGGGTGCCTCTACTTTTATAGGTGCTTTAATAACAACAGGTATAAATATATAGAGAATCCTATAGAAAATAGTAATATAGTTATAAATATACTAGTAATTAAACTAGGGATTTTTCCTATAATTATCTATATACTTTAATATAAGGTTTAGAGAGGAGATAGATTAGAATAATAGTTACTAGTAAACTCTAACTACCTTTTTACTAACTCCTTTACTTAGTACTATATAGCCTCTAATATATTCTAATCTCTTCTTATTTATAGGTATACTAATTATTAAAGTAGTAATAATACTAGTATAATTAACCTAATTCTAATCTATTACCTAGTAGGGTAGCTTAGTAATATAGTAGCTTATATTAGATACTAGTAAGGCTATAGTAAAGAAGTAGTATATAACTAACCTTAATAGGTTAATAGAAAAGTAACTAAAGACCTTTCTTAATAATAAAGTAACTAAGATAAGAAAAATAAAGATAATTAAATAGATTATAGCCTTTAGAAATAGAGAGTCTATTAATAATATATATATAGCTAGTAAAGAACTTATAGCTACCTAGCTAGAACCTAAGTACCTATATATTAATACTCTTATTAAGTAATTAGTCTCTATTTAATATAAGAGAGGTAACTAGAATAACCTTAAAGACTTTTTTTTTAAGTTATAAGGCTAATTCTCTATTACTAAAGAAGAATTTATAGCTAATAAGAGTAAAGTCTAGTTTATAAAAGCCTACTTAAAGGGTTACCTATTATATAGCTAGAGAAGCTATATTAATCTCTAGTATAGTAGTAATATTAGCTTCATTACCTAGAAATAGATAGAGGCCTAGCTCTATAATAGTATTACTAATAATAATATATAAGTCTTTAGTATAGCTATAGAGCTGGATAAGATATAGTAAAAACCTAAATAGATATACTAGTAATTTATTAACTAATATAAAATAGTTAAGGTAGAGATTCTAAACCTCTAACTAAAGAGATAGTAAGTAGTCTATATCTTAAACTAATTACTCCTAGACTTATAAAGCTATATTCTAGTATATAAGCTACTAGCTACTTATTAAGAGCTAAATAATATAGTAAGGAGAGTAAAGATATTAAAGTACCTATAAAAGTAGAGGTACTCTTACTTAGAAAATACTTTAGTTACTACTAAATACTCTAGCTACTTTAATACACCCCCTCAGGCTTATATATCACACTAAGCCTAATTTTTATACTAGGGGATTTACTAACCAATGAGCTCTTATCTACCCTCTTAGGATAGTCTGGGTCATAATAGATCTAAGCAATGATTTCTAGATTTCTAGCTCTTTCTAGATCTCAGCAGATTCATCAGTTACCTAATCCCTTGATCTGGTGAGACTTAAACTCATAGCCCATAGAATTTAACAGTAGGAGTAGGCGTTAGATACTTACTAACGTAGCTAGTAGCTTAGACTATTAATTATTAAAGTACTTATAAAAGTAGAGGTACCCCTACTTAGAGGATACTTTAATTACTATTAAATACTCTAGCTACTTTAATAAGAGATACTTATAAAGATATATATTAAGATAATAATAGAAGACTAGTAAAGGCTATAAAAGAGAAGGAACTAATAGACCCTAGCTATTACTTTAGTACTAGTATTAGCTACTCTTTTAGATAAATTAGAAGGGTAATAGTTAGTCTTAATACTTAGAGTAGCGATATATATATACCTATACTTAAGCTATAGGTTAAGTATGAATAAAAATGATATAGATAACCCCTAAAGTACTCCTAAAGCTCTCTTATATACTTTAACTATAGTAAGCTAGGATATATATTAATAGAATATATAAAGAAGAAGTACTATAAGTATAACTAGCCTTATTATATAGGTAGGTACTATATACTAGTAGCCTAGCTAGTAGCTATAGGGGTTAATAGTATATAGATCCCCTAGAGAGAGAAACTATATTACTACTTTAAGGTAGACTTCTATATTAGAAAAACTAATATATAAAGAAAGGAAAGGGTATTAATTAACCTTAGGGTAGATAAGAATATTATATATTAAAGGATATTATATAACGAGGTACTACTAGAGGTTTATAGAGAGAGAGTAAGGTTACTAGAGATATAAGGAAATAAGGTACCTAACTATAGAGTAGTAGTATTAGTAATAGAAGTAATAGATAATATAAAGGTAAGAAAGGTATAGTCTTATACCTACTAGGTAAGTAGTATAAGCATATATAATACTATCCTAGAGATCTCTTAGGGGTAAAAGGCATAGCTAAATCTTAAGTAGGTAATAATGAGGTAGACTTACCTACTAAAGAAAGGCTGCCTATAACTTATCTAGAAAAAAAAGGTATTAAAGAGGGTATAAAGAGAGGTAGTAGTAATACTAGTATATAACCTATTAGTTTACTACTTATATATAAAGAGAGCTAAGGGGATACTAGAGCTACTACCTTATATAGTAGAGAGAGAAAAGAGAGAGAAGATAAAGAGATTTAAGCTACTAAAAGAATATTAAGAATAGGTATGTATATTTAATATAAACCTAGTAACTAAACTAGCTAGAAATAAAGGTTCCTTCTATACTATTAACCTTAAGCTAGAGGTAGAACTACTATTTAGCTCTATCTACCCCCTTATAAAGAAGGAGTTAGAAGAGCTAAGGAAGTATATTAATAATATACTAGGTAAGGAATAGATCTAGCCCTTATAGAGCCCTATAGGGGTACTAATCCTATTTATGCTAAAGAAGAGGGGTAAGTTATACCTCTATATAGACTATTATAGCCTTAATAAGGTTATAATTAAGAACTACATACTATTACTACTAATTAGAGAGATCTTTAACTACTTAGAAGAGGTAAAGTATTTTACTAAGCTTAACCTTAAGGATATATACTACTAAGTAAGAATTTATACTAGTAATAAGTAAAAAACAGTACTCTAGATATAGTATAAGTACTTGAAGTACTATATTATACCTTTTAAGCTAATTAATATACTAGTAACCTTCTAAGTATATATAAATAATACCCTAGCTAGGCTAGTAAATATTACTTATATTATATACCTTAATAATATCTTAATCTTTACTAAGAATAAGGCTAGTTATATAAAAGTAATAAAAGAAATACTATACTAGTTAGATACTACTAGCTTATATATTAACCTAGAGAAGTATATTTTCTATACTAAGATAATTAGGTTTCTAGGGTTTATAGTATCTCTAGAGGGTATTACTATAGAGTAAGACTATATAGAGGCAATTACTTAATAGCTACTTCCTACTAGTATTAAAGATATATAGGTCTTTCTTAGGTTTATAGGGTTCTATTAGTACTTTATTAAGAACTACTCTAAGGTATATACCTCTCTTATAGACTAACTAATACCTAAGGTAGAAGGGGAGAAAGTAATAACTAGGGAGGTAATTAAAGCCCTTTATAAGCTCTAAGTTATATTTACCTAAGCCTCTATCCTATAGTACTTTAATCTAGTACTACTAATATAAGTAGAGATAGATATATTAAACTTTATAATTAGAGCTATCTTATTATAGTTAGTAGAGAACTAGTAGTATTCTATTACTTTCTTATCTAAAAAGCTAAAAGGTACTAAACTATAGTATAGTATACTAGAGACTAAGCTACTTATAATCGAAGAGATAGCTATATACTAGAGGTACTACCTCTTATATACTTAGAGCAGGATTATATTTTTAATAGACTACCTAGAGTACTACTACCTTATTAATAAGCCCTAGCTTAATAGTTAATAAGTAAGGTTACTCTAGAACCTATCTCTTTTTAACTTTAAGATTAACTACTAGCTAGAAAAATAGAATATAGCTAATAGGCTATTATAGTAACTAGACTATTAGCTCTTAAGTATAGAAGACTAAGAGGTATAGGGTATATTCCTAGAAAGCTTTCTAAGTAAGTTTACTTAGAGGGTAGTAGTAATTATTGGTAATAGGCTAATAGAGATATACCTATTACTACTAAAAGAACTTACTCTAAGCCTAGAGAAGAAAACTATAGTAATATAGTAAGCTAATAAGGTAATTACCTCTAAGGAGTAGTAAAAGCTAGGGGATAACTAATTAGAGAGAGAGGATAAGGTCTTTAGGTATAAGGGTAAGGTAGTTATCTTAGAAGGGTATATACTAAGGATAAAGATTATAGTAATATTTTATAATAAGCTAGCTAGGAAGTACCTAGAGGTAACCTATATACTTAAAAGAATTAGATAGATATTCTTCTAGAGATTAATAAAGAAAGATATAATAAAGTATATTTAGATATATATAACTTATTAATAGATAAAGCTATATTAATACCTACTCTATAGAGAACTAATACCCTTATTACTACCTAGCTAACTATAGAAATAGGTTACTTTAGATTTTATTACTAAGCTACCTAAGTTAAAAGGATTTACTAGAGAGAGCTATAACAGTATCTTAATTATAATATACTAACTTATAAAGTATATACTATATATACCTATATAAGAGACCTTAATAGTAAACTAGTTAGTATCTCTCTTAGTTAAAAGGGTATTCTTATAATTTAGTATTCTAGTAGTAATAGTATCTAACTAAGGATCTCTCTTTACTAGCTATTTCTAGTTAGTAGTATGCTACCTACTAACTATTAAGTAGAGGCTAAGTATAGCCTACTACCTATAGATAGATAGCTAGATAGAGTAATAAAACTAGAATATTAAGTACTTCTTCTAAGCTTTTTATAGCTTAGAATAGGATAATTAAGTAAAGTAGCTATTAATAACTAAGTTTATCTATAATAATACTTAGTATAGTATAACCTAAATAGTACTAGTAGAGGCTCTAATAAGCTATATACTATATAATATAAATAATATAAAGCTAGAAAGGGCCTTACTAGTAGAAGTTCTATTAGTAAGAGACTAAGTATAGTAGCTATAGAGCTAGTAAGCTATAATCCTCTAGATACTAGAGATAGCTAATAAGAACTATAAGAGGTAGTATAATATAAAGTAATCTATAGTAGTATTTAAGGTAGAGAAGAAGGTTCTACTATTAATAAGGTTTATATAGTAAAAGTACCTTATAAAAAAGCTTTTAGATAAGTATCTAGAGCTATTTATAGTTATATAAGTAATTAGTAGAGAAAAAGTATATAAGCTTAACTTAGAGATATAATATTATATCTATAATATATTCTTATTATTATAGTTAGAGATGTTTTATAAGATAGTAATAGAGCTATAAGTAGTTTTTATTAAGAAAGAAGAGAAGGATATATACTAAGTAGAGAGAATAGTTATATATAAGAACCTCTAAAAAGACTAATAGTATCTAATAAAGTAATAAGAATATAAAGAGAAAGAGAACTCTTAGAAACTATAATAAAATATAGTAAAGGAACTATAGTAGAATTATAAATAGGAAATTACTAAGGGCTTATTAGAGAGAAACTAAGTTAATAATTATATAGCTATAAGGTAGCTAGGTTTTATTATCTCTTTAGTACTAGGGCTAGAGGGTAGAGAGGCCTAAGGGCTAAGTAATTGAAGCCTAGAGATAAGTAACTAATTAAATAAATAGTAGAGAGGTATTAATAGAATACTAGAGAGGTATATAAGAGGTACTAGAGTTTACTAGTTAGACTCCTCCTTATTATTCTTAGTAATACCTTTTCTAAGATCTAATCTACTAATCTAAGAGTTAATTTTATTAGTATACTAGAGGCTATTATTAGTACTATAAGAGAGTACTAGAGAGGTATTAGAGTAGGGAAAGGATATATAATATAGGTATAGGACTTAGTCTAGTTTAAGAAGAGAATGCTTTAAGCCTTAATAGCCTTAGTCTACTTATAGAGTATAATAACCTAGTTCTAAGTAGTAATAGTAATAATCTTAGTACTCTTAGGTAATAACTTAGCTTACTTAGCTTACTATTGTATAGTAAAGTAAGTACTCTTAAGGGTAAGGACCTTATACTAATAAAGAAGCTACTCCTCCTCCTCTTATACTACCTTATACTTAGTATTAGAAACTAATATATTAAAGGCCTTTATCTAAAGAACCTTTAAGCTTATAAGCTAAGCCTTCTTAATCTCCTCTTAAAAAGGGTTAGGCTAAGAGGTACTAGAGAAGTATAGGGGTATATATATACTTATAAAGTAGTAATAAAAGTAAGGGTTAGCCTCTTTATAGAGGTCTTTAAAAACTACCTTAAGAATAAGAGTAATAGTAATAGTAGTATATAAGGCTTATTATAGGTTAGTAGTAGACTAATAGTTATAAAAGTAGTAATAATAAGGAGGGAGATAAGCTTATAGAGATATAAGGCTTACTATACTAGCTAGTATAGTAAGAGTACTTATTATTAGTAGCTAGAATAGTTAGGATAGTAAAGAGGTAGTAAGAAGGTATTAAAAAGATAGTATATACTCTAGGTCTTAATATAGTAAAGAAGATAGATAATAGTATCTTTTATATTAAGCTATTACTTTACTATAGCTTAAAAGTAGTAATAGTAAGAGACCTTATATATAATAATAAGGTTAATAATACTAGAAGTATTAGAGTAGTTATTATTAGTAAGGGGGGCTATTAGAGAAGGACTAAGGGGGGTACTAAAGCTATCTAGGATAACAAGATTAGTAGAGGGTATAGAGAATATAATAGTAGTAGTAGGGAAGTAGCTAGTACTAGTATTACTATTAGTATTACTATTACTAGTACTATTATTACTACTATAGTAGTAGAGGTATAATAAAAAATAAAAAAATAATAATAATATAAAGATATTATAAAAAAAAGAAAAAAAGAAAAATAAGTAAAAAGTAAAAAAAAAAAGTAAGCCTAGCTATTTTACTAGGTAGTATATATATAAGTAAGTAATAATAATAACTCTAGCTTATAAAGAAATAATAATACCTCTAAAAGAAAAGAGAGATAAGAGATACTAAGGGGGTACTAATACCTCTTTTACTACTATAAAGTATACCCTTATTATTATACTAAGAATAATATAACTTAAAGCTTAGCTACTAAAGAAATAAAGGTATAAGTAATAAAAACTAACTATATTACTTTATAGATAATAAGATACTAAGCTATAAAAGAGAGAAAAAAGTAAGTAACTAAAGTAATACTATAGGTAAGAAAGGTATATCTATAGTAAAGTAAGTAGCCTCTTACTAATAGTAATAAGAGCTTAAGACTTATACCCTAAGTATAAAATAGCTAGGCTTAGTAAGGTACTAAAGAGGCTATTAGCTATACTAAGCTACTATAAAATAAGAGTAAGGCTAAGGGTAAGTAATTAGCTAGAGAGATAACTACCTATCTAGTAATTTAATAAGCTTAGTAGAGTTTCTAAACTCTACTAAAGTATAAGTAGTATTATAAGTAAGATACTAAGGTACTAATAGAGGGGCTAACTAATTAAATACTAGGTCCTAAAGATAAGACCTTAGAGAGAGGGGATTATATTAGGTTTCTAAAAGTAGTATTAGCTTCAGGGCTAATAAAGTACTAGGTAGGGCCTAGGGAATACTATAGAATAGAATAATGTTATACTAAAGGGTATATAAAAGAGGTTTTTATAATAGTATTAAGGTTTAGAGAGGAGATAGATTGGAATAATAGTCACTAGTAACCCCTAACTGCCCTCCCACTGACTCCTTTACTTGGTACTACACAGCCTCTGATAGATGGGATGCAGTAATTGTTTGCGTCCTTGAATGCATGTGTCACCATCTAAAGCTCCTCGCGGGGGCGTTTACTTGACCCAAGTTGATGGTTTACATGTAACTATCCTGCTAATATGACAGAAGTGTCACAAGGTGATGATACATAAGGCGTTGATTGCTGCTTGCGATTAACGGCGTCGTTTTTGTGCGACAAGAAGCTAGCGATCCGATCCTCGGAAACGGTCGTTTGATTTCAGACAAGACAACTCGAATGGCAGTAATGTTTGTCTTACATGACGCTAAAAGCTGACTTCGGTCAACGAATAACATCTATCCTCTTAGACACCACCGCCATCATTAACATGGTATCGGTTTTACATTTAAGGGCTGAATGTCGCCATACCGGTAAAAACATGTGTGTCTGAACAACGCTGCCTGATACCTTCTGTTTGCTACAACAATTCGCTACAAAATCTGCACCCGTGGCAACCCTCGGCCTCAAGTTATGAGTGCAGCACAGATCGATGATGACCTCATTGCCCATCTCAAGATGATATATCGCTCGTATCGACACACTCGGGACATCGACAGCAAGGGAGATTTTTTCAGCTCATCATGCTATCAGATCTGCCGCCCTAATCCCTCCTTTGCTGCCAGAAACAGAGAAACCATCGTCGGTTACCTACACGAGTACGCCCCCAAAACCACAACAGCGACCGAGGAGCCCAGACAGAGAGGCTTCTACACAATCAGACCCCTTGGAGACAGCGAGTACGAGTTTGGGACCGATGAACAAGTTGCTCCGGCCGGATTTGCCTCGGCGGACGAGGTCCGGAGCAAGGCTTTGCGAGAGGGGTGGGTTGGTATGAGGGTTGATTTGTGGGACGACTCACAGGAGAGCAGCCTTCTAGTGAAAGTGCAGTATTGGTGGAGAAAGGAAGATGATGTCTGGATCCAAATATTCCACGACATCATGTACATGGGCCCTCGCGACGGGACAGAGGGATCCGACGGCGAGATCCTGGACGACGGCGAGAGTCTGGAGTAAGTCTTTGGGGCAATCGAGTGCAATAAACTCACTCATATGTCGGGAAGCAAAGTGCTATGCCTCCCTTTGAGTAATGTTTCCCGGTCCCTGTGTCTTTGGATCTATAAGACGAGTGCGCAGTCTCGCGATCGCCCGCGTGTCTCGCATGCCGCGTCAAGACATGCACAGTGCAATGAGACGTGATGGCAATCTTCACAAGCGTAAGCCTCTTATGTTTTCAGACTCGCGACGAGACAAGGCTATAAGTCTCAAGCCGTGTGTAAACCATGATACGGATTCGCCATGTTGTCACATGCGTCGAAATGTCTCAAGTCCTCGCTTACGAATGGCGCACAGCTGGTTAACACACCCTCCTTTGTTCGACCCTATGATACGATATGTTGCATCGATCCTTGAATGTTTCAGACAACGCCTTTCAGACTCTCTGCTATCTAGCGTTGAACGTATGGAACGGCTACTGCAACTGCAACTACACGTCGGGTTTGTCAACCAGGCACGAGAGATAGTATTTCAGCGTTGTTGGACCCGCGCCTGATTTGCTAAATCATTGCATCAGAAACTATCCCCAAATGATGATCTGGCAAAGTCTAATCCGCTACCGCCATTCGTGGGGGTCTGGATAGGAAAGTCTGATGAACACATCTCACCGGGTCTGAGGGGTCACATCATCTGTATGCGGCAACACAACAAACAGACTAGTTTTCCTGCATCTGTCAAAAGTGTCTTATCGCACGAACCGTGTCACAGTCGTCGTCACACCTAGTAGTCCTCAGGCTATGGAGTATATATTGGATGGCGTGTCTGCTAGTTCCCGAAGCCGCCAATTTCTTGACGAAGCTAGCTGTGGTGCAATCTCGGAGAAGTATACAGATCGCAAACACCCATTCTCCTTCGTTTAGACCCTATCATGCTCATCCGGATCCCGGTATCTTTAGCTTGGGGGACTCTTAGTCTACTGATCAACGCCCAAACCTCGATTCCCATAGAACTGGACCCTTGTCTGGACAATGGCTTTGACGCCGGCCAGTGGATTGCTGACAATAGCATTCCTCCCAACTACGTGCCGAGCACGACCGAAAACAGGCCAAGTATGTCGGGCTTAGCAATCTTGTTTCCATGCAGTAGCTTTGATACTGATTTGCTCGTCAGTCGTTGCCCAGAGAATCTTGGATCAGCCTGTGACATCGGAGACTGGGAGGTCATATACAACCACCTTCAACCAGACCAGCGTGCTTTACATGACTGGAGTAACGGCCGAGCTTATCCAGGCAGAAGTCACAAAGTTCGGAGCACCCGAAGATCTTGCCCGGTCCCTCGGGAGTGGCTACAACTCGGCCATTTTGGCGGTGAGGAGCCCCTACCGGCTCTATCGAGCTGCCGCTGCAATGCTGATTAATGCCGGTATAGGGCGAAAGGACGACTCTCCGATTCTCCGGCAGAATTGAAACACATAATGGATCGATAAACCTATACGCCACCGGAGCCGGGACCTCGGCCACTGTCGATGCCCCTCGATTGTACAGCAGTGGCCCTGGTGCTATCGGGCTTTACTCTGTCCGGGGTGCCGCTCTCACTGTCACCGACCTCCGCCACTGCTCGGGAGGCTTCAGATCGCCTAGTCTGGCCGGTCTCAATGTGGACAGTCGTGGGGGTGTCGCTCACACCACTGGCTCGGGCTCTCCGTTGATCTACTCTTTGGGGCGAGTGGTTTCGTACAACTTGACTGGATGGGCAGAACAGTCCCCCGCCGTTGTCATGGAGGGGCCTCAGTATGTATACCTCAGCGGGCACACGATCACGTCAGGAGCGATCAGCGGCCTTCTCTTCTTCGATTGGGCCATCGCCGCAGAGCACGGAACAGGCACGTTGGAGGCGACTGATCTCCGGCTTACGGTCCGCCAGGGCCCAGCCTTCTACCTCGCAAGCTTTTCCGCCGACATCGTGCTGGTGGATGCCAAGATCGATAATCCTTCAGGGATCCTGCTGCATGCGGATACAAACACAGTATCGAGGGACCTTGAGAGGGTCGAGCCCCAAAGCTGGAGCGGAAACCCAGTCGCGTCCAACTCGTCGCTCACCATCACGCAAACAGATTCGGTCTCGGGGGATATCGTCACGCGAGGCGGCTGCGCAGTAACTGTTCAACTACTGACCAACAGCACCTGGGAGGGCGGGGCGAACGCGTCCCTCGTCAACGGACGTGGGGGGCTGACCGTGCGGATCTACGAGACCAGCACCTGGATTGTTACCAAGAACTCTTTCGTTCGAGGCCTGTCAATCATTGGCGGCGACCTCGGCCGCATTGCGGACCGTAACACTACTGTAGCGTACGACAAGTCGGCGCCAGAGAGCGCATGGCTCCAAGGGCGTACTTACACCTTGAAAAACGGCGGACAGCTACGACCTTGGAACTAAAGGCGCTCGTGTTTTCTTTTATATGGGCAGAGATGGGAGAGTTCTTCGATGAGGGCAAACTAGTCGCCAGCATCAACGACTTTGGTGATTGCAATAAGACGGATTTGTGATACATGGCGACCTGGAATGATGACCGAGACATGGTTCAGCACCAGAGGCGGGTAAGGCAATGTCTTTCATTCCACCCGAATCCAGAACGATTGCCCCAGTTTGAAGAATCTTATGTAGCTTTACGTATAAAGTATTCCAATCCTACGGCAGTCCTTAGCCAGGCTATAAGGCCTATAAAAGGTTAACCCTAGATCCTTGATAGTACAGCTTCCTCCGGCTTATACCCAGCTACTAGCGCCTACGTACTGTTGCCTGCTATTACTAATATCACTTGAAAAGTATGCGCAAAGAGTGGCTTTATCAAAATCCACCCAGGTTTTGACGGAGGACTGCCGTGAATTCCGCCTCTTCAGGCCGCCGTTGGGTGATAGCGTCCCACAGGGGGGCGTTCACGCTAGTCTATCAACTTATCAAGTGGTTCCAACGGCCGAGGTGAACCCTGACAGGGAGGGGACTTTTGCCGATGGCTCAATTGTTCTCACGTACGAGAATCCCTGTCAGAGGGTCCCAGCTAGCTGTATGCGGCGTGGTCGACGGTCGTGACACAAACACACTGGGGAGAGCAAACTACGGCCGCTCGCTCGGATAACCAACACCAAGTGTTCCCACCGCTACACCCTTATCAGTATTGGAAAGGAATACTGTCACAGCCCATCAAGTCCAAAAGGATCCATATCAGAGGTGCTCTCTCTCTCATTTCTTGAGGCTGAGAGACTAGAATACGAAGCATAGGCGTCTGATATATACGCATGTTTGGTATTTTGGCCATGTGGTAGAGACCCCGAGTGCTCGGTTAAAGGAGGGGGGACCTGCACGCTCTCGAGGCAAATTTGACCCTGCGGATCTTGTTCATGACAGACAGACACACGACAGGGTTGCAGCCATGAAAAGCCGCACACCCGAGTAAGGTGGTAGTGCCATGGCCGCACATGGCAGGTGGAAGGGAATAGGAACGAAAAACACCGATGACACCATCGAATGGCCCCGCCAACGTATTGCGAAGACCGACCGGATCGCTTCCTGTTCGCTTAGGTCGCCCAACTTTTGATGGTTGATAAGGTAACCCAGCATACGGCCGGCCGGCTGGCTGGCTGCTCTTGTTAAATAAGAAGTCCATCGCCCAGCGACGCCAAGATTCCGCCCGGAACGCCCTTGATTCCCTTCCCCAGGCTTGGCTGACTTGGCTCCCGCGTGGCGTTGTCCTTCCTAGCACCTTGGCGAGACCATTGCCGCCTCGGCAGATATCCACCATGCCTACATCAACTGAACAGCCACGACAGGCCGTCAGCGAGCCCAAGACCGACGGGCTGCGCAATGGCGATGCCATCTCCGTCGACTCTCCCAGCAGCGGCGCGCCCGAGAAAACATCGAGCGAGCCGGCCGTCCCATACGCCGAGGGGGACATGGAAAAGCCCCCCTTCGTATTCACGACACAAGCCAACGGCGAAGAAGAGGCTTTCGACGAGAACGATCCGAGGCTGCAAGACATCCCGGCGTACGTGCGCCGCATTGTTTCCTTGCACGACGATCCGGAATTGCCGTGTCTCACGTTCCGGTACTTTCTGCTCACCATCGTTTTCGTCATCCCCGGGGCCTTCTTGTCGATGATGAGCCACTTTCGCACAACGTACGCGCCGTACTCGGTCTTCTTCGTCCAGATTGCTTCCAGCTACGCCGACGCGTGGCTCGCCAAGATCCTCCCGGCCTGGGAAGTCAGGGTTCCTCTGACCAGGTTCAGCTTCAACCTCAACCCAGGCCCCTTCAGCGTCAAGGAACACGTCCTGGTCACCATCTCCGCGGCGTCGGGGGCCACGTACAACCTCGGCTACACCCCGGTGGCCATGGCCGAGCTCTACTTCAATTCTCGGATCCATCCCGCCGCGGCCATATTCTTCATGTGGGGGGTCGTCTGGACCGGGTACTCGTTCGCTGCGTTGGCGCGACAGTTTCTCATCTACGACCCGCAGTTCCCGTGGTTCACGGCGCTCTGCCAGACGGCTCTCTTCGAAACTCAGAAGAAGCAGCGCGAGACCCCGACGGCCTCGTCTCGCAAGCAGACCAGGGTCTTCTTTTGGGCTCTTCTCGGCATGACGCTGTGGCAGTTCCTGCCGGAATACGTGTTTCCCATGCTAGGCTCGCTGGCCTTCCTCTGCTGGGTTGCACCCAGCAACCCGGTGGCCAACTTCGTCGGCGCGGGATTCGGCGGGATGGGCGTTTTGAACCTCTCGTTGGATTGGTCCACCATCTCGGCAAGCGGGAGCTTGTTCCTGACTCCCTGGTAGACTCAAGTCGTCATGTTTACCGGCTTCGTGTGCAGCGTCCGGGTCCTGATCCCGGCGGCCAAGTTCGGCAACCTGGGAGAATGGCATGGACATTTGATGTCGAACCGGCTGTTTCTCGAAAACGGCACGTCTTACCCCATCACCAAGCTTTTGACTCCCGATGTTTCCTTCAACGAAACGGCATACCAGGAGTTCGGGCCTCCTTTCGTCAGCACCCACGTCCTCTGGACCATGTTCTTCGACTATGCCGCGTACACGTCGGCAATCGTCTGGGCTGCCCTTTTTGGATTCAAGACCATCAAGAGCAGTTTGCAGAAGATGATCCAGCGTATCAAGAGCGGTCAGCAGATCAGCTCGCAGTACAACGACCAACTCAGCATCATCCAGCGAGCCTACAACGAGGTCCCGTTGTGGTGGTTCTTGACGCTCTTTGCGGCGTCCTTTATTTCGTTGGTCACAATCACCGCTACCGGCAACATGGTATGTCGAGGGAACGTCACCGAAAATCCAGAACGGCCTTTTTTGCTAACACCCCCCTTCAGTTCATCCCAGTATGGACCTACTTCGTCGCCATCGGAACAGGTGCCTTTCTCGTCGTGCCTTTGGGCTGGCTGTATGCTCTCAGCAACTTCCAGCTGGCCATCGGAACGGTCAATGAGCTCCTCTACGGGCTGATGGTCAACTCGGTCAGCGGCTTCAAGAATCCTACAGGTGCTTCTGCTTACGGTGCCATCGCCGGCAACGCGTGGTACCGTGCCCAGCTGAACCTGCAAGACATGAAGATCGGCCACTACATGCACATCCCCCCAAAGGCCGTCTTTTTCTCCCAGGTCTTTGGCTCTTTCCTGGGCATCCCCATCAACTATGCCGTCGTCAGATGGGTCCTGGATACCAAGTTCGATTACCTCACTGGAGCAAAAGAAGATCCCGCCCACCAGTGGACGGCCCAGTCTCTCACGTCGAACCTGACCATGGGCGTTCAGTACGTCCTCATCGGCCCGCGTCGGCTCTTCGCCCAACACATTTACAGGGTGCTCCCTTACGGTTTCCTCGTCGGCGCCTTCGTGCCGGTCCTGATATACGGCCTGCACCGGCTGTTCCCGCGCGCCAAATTCCAGCTCTGGAACTCGACCATCTTTTTCTCGGCCATGTCGAGCTTCTACGGCAACATCAGCACTGGGTACTTCAGCAGCTTCATCGGCGGGTTCGTCGTCATGTTCTGGGCCTACCGTTATCGCTACGACGTGTGGGCGCGATGGAACTACATTCTGGCCGCCGCTTTTGACGCAGGCTTCAACTTCAACATGCTGTTGACCTTCCTGTTCTTTGGCGCTGGAAAGATCGTGACTATGCCAAACTGTGAGTGCTCTTCTCCCTCCCCCCCTGTCCGTCTGGTGTTACAATCTGCTCACATTTTGATTAAGGGTGGGGTAACGAGGCATCCAGTTCCGAGCGATGTTTTGCGCTCAATTAATGCGGTGGCAGTGCGCAGGTGGAAGAAGACGGTTCACGTAGCGTATCTAATGTAGCGAATCCATTCAATACAATGGCCCAGTCATGTCTTGCGAGTTGAATGCCATGTTGGTTGACCGGTCTTCTCTACCGGACATTTAGATCCGTGATTCTGGCTAGCGATTTGACTTGAGAGAATCAACGCCAGCCAAACAAACATGCTCTGTATACTGACCAGATGACACATTACAGGCTTACTGTTTATGTGATCAGCGATAGGGCTGAGGGATTTGGTGCGATGGTGTCTCCGTTGCTATTTACAGCACACCCCTTTGTTTCTGTGACGCGCACATCCGATGCTGATCCCTTGCGCGCAGCCCGGGTGTCGGTAGTGCCGATAGTATACATATATTCACCCTGTCAACCACAAAAGTTTAATCCTCATACTATTAATTAATAACTGGACTCAATGCTGTGGTCACAAGTCTGTACATCAGATGAACATACGCCAACTGTAGGCACGCTACCATTTTCAGAATGTAGTCAGGTTGATATATCATGCTCTGGTGACATTGACAATTTATTCACGGCCCCAAAAGCGATCGATTGAGGGCTCAGAGTCGTTGTCTGGGATTTTACCCCTTGAGAAGATTTTCTGTCTTCTGGAACATGTAGGGATACCCCATGTTTCACCGACGGCAGCGGCTGGATATGTCCGGACATCAAATATATTAATACCTTCTCCCGGGTCACCGATCCGTCGGTCAATCATCGCTCAAATACGTGGTTGTCAAGGCTGTCACGAGTCGCGACTGGGTGACTGACTCGGTTCGCCAGAGATCTGTAGCCAGGAGTCGTGAGTGATAACTTGGGGCCTCTATATTTCCCGACAAGTGAACGATCGTCGGTCCTGTTATTCACAACACTGCAAGATGCCAGCTAGGATTCATGTCTTCAACAGGATACACCGACCGTTCACGTCCCTTCCGTGTGGCATTCCCCCAACGACGCGAGTGAACCGTGTTTCTCGCCTCTGAACGTTTCCCAACGTATTGTTCGACCGGCACGACTGGCCAGCGCAACGGCTTGCACGAATTACCGAAAATGGCGGCGCCGGGGGGGCAGAAACGCGATACGATCGATCTCGACGACTTGGGCGCGCACATCGGAGCCTCGACAGGCGATCCCTTGCGGCCATGGCCCCGTCTAGCAGAAAAATCGACAGCTCAAGCCGACTGGGACGTCAAAGAGGTCCACAACGAGAGCCTCAGCGAACTACCGAGATACAGCAACGCCGACGAAATGTCGTCTGCATATTCGCCTCCCTTGAAATCCGCTGCGCCTCTGAATCCCGACGCGAACTTCCTGCATCCCTCTACATCAGACGGCCAGGCTTCTACATTCAGCCGAGCGGGTTGTGATTTCAACGATACCGTTTCCCTTACCCAAAGATCGCACACGAGCGGGATCGACAAAAAGACCAGCCGGTTCGTGTGGTGCACCATTGGCCTGTGGTTATTAGGGGCATTGATGATGGTGTTGACGACCGTATATTCGACCGGTTCGGCCAAGGCACTGATGAGGATGAACTTCTTCGTCATGTCCTCCAAGAACTCCATTCTGATTCTGCGCATACTGACAGAGCTCTGTGCCATTACCCTGGCCGCTCTCGTTGTGGTTGTCGTGGAAGACCTGCAATGGGCACTGGCGTCTCGTCCGGGCGGCGTCAGCCTGTTGCACTTTGTCGGGCTCGACTCCGGTACAGGGGTATGGGGACTGTTGCGTCTCTTGGCAACAGCTGAATGGAAGCAAAAGTACTCGAGTCTGTTTCGGTAAGTCTGGCTCTCGAGTTTACCAAGCCACGGGTATGTATGCATCCCGCCGTGTTCTAACTCCGTCTAGTCTTCTCATCATCTGCTCGATTCCTCTGCCTGGCGTTATTCTCATGGGTAAGCAAGCCCTCCGTCCCAGCAACCATCACGACCACTTTACTTATTTGCAACTCAGGCGCCCTCTCCATCGACATGGTGACGTTTCCCGAAACTACATACAATGTATCCGCTGGGGTCGCTCCATTCAACGCCTCATATGTCCACCAGATTAGCCAATCCACGGCAACAGCACTGTTAGTGCAGATGGGCAGCCCCGCCTGGTCAGACAGAGACTCGTTCGCCCTGAACCCTCTGGATGATCGTTCAGGGAAATGCACCGGTCCGGACGGCCAATGGGCCCCTTGTGATGAGTCCCATATTCTCACTGGCGGTATCGTAGCCATAGCCCCGCAGACAGACGATCTTAAACAATATCCGGACTCCACGGCATACGTTGTTCCCAAAACGCGGGTCGTCCAGGTCGACTACGGCAAGGTTCAGGATCTCAAGAAGCTTCGCGCAACGGGCAAATGCTTCTTACTCGGCGCTGCCAGTGCTGCCTCTTACTGGTGTACCGGTGTCGGCCAAGACAAGGGACTTCTTTTTGGTGAGAGCAGCCAAGGCGTTTTGAAACCAGTCTTGTTTTTGGTGCTAACGGCTATTCTCCCACCAGGCTCCGCCTACTGCCCAATCTCGGTGCAAGCGACCAGCTCCTGTCTCAACACTACGGATTGGACCGATCCCCTGGAGCTCGCCTCCTCCCTCTATGTGTATTCTCGTTTCGCCACGGTCACCTACGATCGCGGAAACTTCTCCATACTCTCCGTGACGGACATGACTCAACCGAAGCAAGAGGCCATCAGCCTTGAAGATTACATGCTCTCGCTATCCGCAGTGGTTCCAGGATTCAAAGCGAGCGGGGGGACAAAGGGCGACAACTCGGCCCTTGCCATTTACGCCGTCACAGCGTTGCCGATCAACGACAGCGAGGTGGCAAAGAAGCAGTCGCTGAAGGCTATTCGCAAGGCCATGTCGGTGCCGTTCCACTACTTCCAGGCGAACTATTTTGCCTCGGGGCCCTCCGTCTGGGAGCTTCGAGGGCCCCGCGAGGGCTTGATCGAGGACATGTACACCACCATGTCTATATCGGTTCTCAGCCATCAAGTCGTTGCGGGGTTAGTGAGCAGGTGGCTGTTCGGGTTTTTGAGCGGGACGATCCTCCTCCTGGCGGCGGGCATAATCGTGGCGACGTCGAGGGTTTGCGGGAAAAGGCCAGACAGATGCGGCTATCCGACGCTGGACTTCGCCGCCGTGTGCGCGGTCAAGGGAGGAATCCCGCCTTCGGCGGCAGACTGGGGGGATATGCCAGAGGCGGCTCGCGGTCAACCGCCCCAGGCGAGCGGGCTGTATCGAAGCCTGACACAACTGGGTCGGAAGCCCACGCATTTCAAGGTTGCCAAGAATATCAAGAATGACAGGGTCATTATCGGTTAGATATGCTACGATCATATCATGATGTAATGGCTAATGTTTTGTATGAAATCAATAATTGCAGGAACCAGTCCGTCAACAGGACTGGGCAAACATCTCACATGTCATCTTGACCATGGTTCCAATGTGTAGGTGGTCCAGTAAAGTTGGCACATCTCCAAGAATAAAAGGGGCATGACGACTACACTGTTACCATCCGTGTTCCTTATCTGAAAAATCCAAAAACTCTTTATGAAGGCACAATCTGGATATTTAGATAGGACTTAGAGTTGCTAGAGGACTCCCCCTTTACGTAAGTGATAGTTTATTCCTCTCGCAACTTGACCACAAAACATAGCCTGGATGCCAGTATTGCTGTGTTTTCCTACCTCCTTACGGAATCTCAGACCCAGACAGTGGGAGGGCGAACAACGTGCAGTCGCCACTTACACGGGTGTAGATTGTTAACCGAGTCGTGTGACATATTCTAATACAACTCTAAGGTATGCAGTTCATCATCTTTGGAACCGCAGCTCCTCAGATAGTGGAGACTCCTCACCTCTCCTACTATAGCTCCCGCCTCGGTCTTCATGTCCGTTTGGGTAATGAGGCCACAGGAGGCGTGTGGTGGCTGCGAACGATCCGGGGAGCGTCAGGCAAAACCTACTTCGCCCAAACAACAACACTAAGCCAAGATCACGAGCAAAAGGTTCGCTGCGCCGAGGGGGAATCGAACCCCCGGCTCCCCGACGCTGCTTGATGGCAACGGAGAATTTTACCACTAAACCATCGGCGCGCTGCTGGATGTGTGATGCCTGAACCTGACGTTGTCGTGGACCATGTGTCTGTGACACATGGGTGCAGGTGGAAATCTGAGTATACATAAGAGGGCTACGGTCATGCCAATGTTGATGATCCACAGGCTGTAGCTGAATCTGCCTAGACCAGAGCGTCTCGACACGATGCTGATCCCAGAGCTGAGTCGCACGCCCGATCTCACATGTTGGCTTGCTTTCCTTGTACAATCTGAGAGTCTCTATTGTACGTGTAGCGGACCGGGTCCAATACAGCAGTTGACTTCTGGTGGCTTATTTTGTGCCCTGATATTGCCCAGAATCTTATCCTCATGATCTCTTTCCGGTACATATTGCGACGTGGTGAACGGTTTGTGGTCCGGACCCATCGAGATTGATGGGGTTGTTGAGGGTTTCCTGGTTTCGGCTGTCTGCCGCCATGACGAGATACAGCCTACCCACTGCTTTCTCTCTCACTCTCTTAACAGAGGGTTTAGCGATTTCAATTCTGCAACGTTTCTCTGAATAGCCCGTCATCGAATAGTTCACTGCTTCGCCGACATTGACGGTGATAGCTTGAGAGGTACTCGGCCCATTTCCGCACGCCCGGTGTCGGTCGTATAGGGAGCACTGAGACGAGCCGCCAGAATTTGGAAGGCAGACGTTCCCAAGTCTGTAGGCCGTTCTATCCAGAGAGCTTGAGATTGCATGTTCTTGTCGGAACGTCTGTGAAGTGTATCAGTCCTTGGACGCAATGTTCGGACATTGTGAAAGAGTCATGATCATTAGGGCTTGGTAGGAAGTTTACGGCTAGCTGGAGACGTATGGCGTTTGTTGTTGAACACTTCTAGATGCAAATTCACGAAGAGGAAGTGTGGTCTAGTATTTCGCGTGATGATGGGCATCACCGTATGAGCCATGAACGAGGCCGTCAGGCTTGGACGAACTACGAGTATGCAGCGTGCTCGATAAAAGTGTTTAGACGAAGAAAGGTGTCTTTGCCAGATTTGTCCTCGGACAGACCGCCCAGAGTGTCACAAAGCTCTCATTACGCCTCACATCTTGCCGTAGTAGCTCATGAGGACCAAAGGGATTATCTCGGTTAGTTTGAGACAACCAAGAGAGGGAAGCAACCCACGAGATGGTTGGTTGTTTTGGTTTGGCAATCAGATTGGCCATGTATAACACGATACGCTGGGCGACGGGGTAATGTGCCAAAGGTTGTGAGACGCTGTTTTACCCCCCAAGGCATTCGTTTTCCCTGGGCCTTGTCTCAACAAACACACGGGGGTCGGGGGCTTCAATTTTCACGCCGGCTTGGTTTAGCAGGGTGCACGAATACATCCATCATGCCGCGGCGAGCTGACATGGTAAAGACCGCCCCAATCTCGATGGAAGGTCGCAAGCCGAGGCTTGCCCGCCATTATCGCGCTCGCATCGCACTACCAAGTACCAATGTTCGGCGCGGTGATCCGAAAAAGTGCGCCCATAGCCACAACCTAGAATGCAACAAAGCCTGACAACACGGCCGGCAGTGCTCGCCGCCCGGGCTTACTATCGAGCGTCCCGCCGAAGGGACGACGAAACAGCCGAAAACGTGGCCCCCCCTCCCGAAGGTCGACGACGGACAAAGGGAAAAAAAAAAAACCACAATGTCAAGGGACGCAGCCACTGACGAGGCGGGATTGGCGCCATGTGCCTGGTCTGATGGTGGGGGAGGGACTCGCCGGCCAACCCCCCATCTCGTCTGCAGACGACGTGCGGCCTGATGATCTGGGAAATCAAGTCGCGCCGGGCACGGAGGGGGGGCTCGAGATGGAACGAGAATGAAGACGTGCATCAGACTTCGGACGAACCCGGTGAGGATTCCTCGGAAGAGGGGAAATCACGATGGCGGGCGAGATGGGCACAGCAGTGTAAAGGGAAGAAATGGCTCAACTGGGCCCGTTCAGGCTGATGTGGTGTAGGGCGTCGGGCAACCCAGCGTGGAAGTCGGTTCGCCTCAGCGAGGGAGGTGGCATGAAAGCATAGCACTCGGCGTTGGCCCTGGGGTCGGGTCTGCCTGGTCTAGGCCGGCGGGAAGTGATGGTAGGATGGGGAGATGGGACGACGGATGGACTCCATCGGAACTGGTAATGAGGGCTGGGGGGTGTAGACGAAGGATGACAAGACTGGTTCACGACGACGATGCTCGGTGCCCATGGGGTTTTGGTGGATACGCCGGACAGGGAGACGGGCCTAGACTCTGTGGGATGCGGAAGCGGAGGCGCTTGGGCGCGCGGACTGTTGGGTTGAAGGGCCACGGACGACGGGCGGTTGATGGGATGGATTCACAGCGCGAGGGTCATCTCCTAGTCGGTCTTTTCTGTCCTCTGTACAATGCAATGCAAAAGATAAAGTCTGTTCATACGCGCCCGTACATGGTAGCGTCCAGACGCGGATAGGAGCCGCTGGCGAGCTACGACTCGGGATGCCGATGGAAATCAAGACGAGGGGGCTCGTTGTGTATGGCCACAGATGTTGTAGTCGTGGCAAGGGGTTCAGGTTCGCGTCTTGGCGATAGACAAGGCCCCCCCCTCTCCCGGGTTCCCTGGTCAGAGAAGGGACAGTTCACCGGCGTGTATCGCGGCCTACAGTTCCGGCGTGGTAACAGAGTGAGTGCATGCAGTTGGACGAGACCGGCCTAGCGATATCAGCAGCAGTCGTGGTGATGGTGATGGTGATGGTGGCGATGGTGATTCGTCTTATGCTCTTGGGCTCATACACGGTAGGGATGAAGGAGTCAAATCAGGCACGGGCACGTTCTCGTCGGCCATCCGCTAATCACCCTCCAAAGCGAGGTCGGGCTGGGTTGACTTTGAGATGGGTGCTGTGGTTGTTTAAAAGGAGCGGTGGAAAACCCCCATCCTCGGTCTGGTTCACCCTCCGCGCCCGCCCCCTTGGCTTGTCGAAGCTTTCACAACACGGCACAGAATAGTATACAGTTTTAGTACAACAGCGCATCAAACTGCTGCGCGCAAGCCAAGTCGCATTGCAGCGGTAGCAGCAGTAGTAGCAGCAGTAGTAGCAGTTGTAGCATCGGCAGCAAGGTGGTGAGTGAGCAACCACGCCCCCGACAGCCACTCGGCGTTCGTTCCCCGCCGCTCAAGGCGTCCTAGTCCGGCCCTCACGCCGCTCACCGTCTTTTCAGCAACGCGACCGTGGTCGAGGATTTAACCCCCCTTCCCCTTATCCTGCCGAGGCCGCCACAGAGGTTCTGTCGGCTCGAAAGAGAGTCTCGAAAACAAAAGCAGCAGGCGGCCAGTGTGGACCGTCGAGACGGCCAGCTACCGGGAAGTGCCTTTGAGAGAAAGAAACGCGAGAGAAATACCTCGAAACCACGTCAGGTGGGTCGGAGCCTTTTTCCTTGCAGTTTTACATACACTCACTAAGCTGTCTCCCCTTTTGTTACTGATTCCGATTGCCATGCTTGGACCTTGGGCGCTCCCAGCAGGGCGGAACACCGTCGGATGGTGGCTTCAGTCGGCTGCTATGCTCCCCTTTCCTTGTCGTCGTGAGCGAAGCAGAAGACGGATAGCGTCCGCTCAGCCCACGACGCCAGATATCCTCAGCTCCTTGACGAGGTGGAATCACCAGTGGTGTTCTGGAGGCTTTAGTGCGAGCCCCCCCCCCCCCCCCATTCAAACCGTCAATCGAGAGGCGGCGAGCGGGTTACGGCGTGTCAGCGAGGGTGTCGGTTATTAATTGGTGTCCCATGGTCGGCGACTTTCACGGATTGAGTTTCCCTCTCCCAGACACCCCTTCCATACAGTGTGCATGGATGATGGATTTGCCCTCCTAGCACCACGAGAGAAAGGAAGAGAGGAGGGGAAAATATTAAAAAAAAAAAGGGATGCAGATCCCCCTCATGCCTCCACGGGATTCCCAGAGACGGTGTTCCTGGCCCAGTTGCATCACAAAGACATCATGGCAGCAGGAACAGACACGGGAGAGAACAGTGCACTTCCCACAACGGTATCATATCGGTGGTCTACCTCCGGCCGCAGACCAGGAACAGAAGCAGTCAGAGTCCAAGAGGTCGAGAAAGCTCCAGGAGCGGTTGCGGTTACCAGGCATACGGATTGCGGGACCAAACCACTAAAACCCACCACCTCCTGAAGTACCAACCCACTTAATTACTAAGTCTCGCTTAAACCCTGCACAGACCAACTAAGCTCTTTTTCAAGCAAAAAAGAAGAAAACAGCAATATCTCTTTGAATTATAAGTGCATCTAAAATCTAACAACATAGATCGACTTTTTAGAGAAATTTAGCCTCGCAAGAACTCTTCTGATTTCCTAGATGACAAGGGCGCTGTGTATTAAGTGATGTGATTTTGTTTGTATCTGAATGATCTGTTGGTGGTGTCTGACTTGTGTTGGAGATTTTGAAGTATAGAGTACGTACTTAATTGACCTTTGGAGTGAGTGGGTTGGTACTTAGGTGGAGAGTGGCTTGGTCCCGCAATCTGTATGCCTGGTAACCGCAACCCCAGGAGCACCCCTCCTCCTCTCCCCTCCCCAGGGCCAACCGACAAGGGGAGGGGGGGATGGATGGCCAATGCCGTGTCGATGAATTCGTCCCGTCCGAACCAGGATCGTACCGAACAGCCACACCAGCAACCAGCACCACAAGTACCCTAGCAGCAAGTAGCACCAGCCTACGGATACACTAGGCAGTACAACGTAGAAGAGCGTGCGGGCCGGGCGGGACACGGCTGCGTCATAAGTACCTCGACGGGGTCGAGGGGCTGCGGCGGGATACACCGAGAATACGCCCTCGGGACTGGCCGGATACCTAGGTCACAAACACAGTCGACCCCGCCAAACGGGCCAGGGGAGAGGCGCCGAGAGTCTTTGAAAGAAGAGACAGAAAGAAAGAAAGAGAGCTAAGCAAAGCAAAAGTCGAAGGGAACGCAAGAGGGACTGGACAGAGCTCCGAGGTTCCAGCATGTTCCCCCTTCTCCCCCTCCACCCCGTCACCTGTGGCACCGAAATAGCACAGACAGCACCGGGGCTTTTTGCACCAGAGGTCCAGAGAGACACGGACGCTGTTCGAAGCTTGTCAACTCGGCTCAATCCGAGCTGTCTGTCTAGTGGTACTTCTCTCTCTGTGTGTGTCTGTGTGTGGTGTTTAGCTGCTTGCTGTCACCAAACACACACACACACACACACACACACACACACACACACACACACACACAGGAGAGGGAAACACAAGGCAATTGTCCACGGCAACGGTGTACACCACCTACATGGGTAGTGTACAAAGACGAGCAACCGCCAAGCAATGCCAACCAGCTGCGGCAGCACTGCGGGAGCATCCCGGAGACTCTACTCAGGTCTATGAAGACTTTGGAGAGTCTTGATCTGGGCCCAGGGGGACCCAAGGCGGATACCTAGGAGCAAACCGTCCTGGCGGGCCAAGTACCTTTTCGGCGGGGAGGCTGCAGAAAGGTACATGCGTACGTACATGCACATGGCCCCGCGGCCCTCTACTGGGACGGCCACCACCGACACAGTCGTTTCTGGCATTCGATTGTGCTCCATCGTGGATGATATACGGATACCTGGTCATCTATCCGGCTTGTTTACTGTCGAAGAAACCACCTGGGTTTGCATTGCACGCCATGTACTGTACGATGCGCATCCAGAGCTGATACTCAGTACGGATACAATCAGTACGGACGGACCCAAGGCATCCTGCGGGGTGTACTGGTAGAGAGTGGGTAGTGTGTACCTCTTGCTAAGTATTTCCGTGGCTTTGATCAGCCACCAGATACATGCCACGAGGTACTTGGTACTTGGAACACTAGTCGACCAACTGGGCGGCGCCGTCACTGTGAACTCACCTCACCGTCAAATGTCATCGCGACGGCTTCTCTTTTCTCTCTCTCTCTCTCTCTCTCTCTCTCTCTGTGTTGTTGCCCCGGCTTCTCTTCTTTACCCCCCTTCCCCCCGTCTTGGATTCTTTTCTGAGAGATTGATTGTCCATCCATTTATTTCGCCCTCTCCAAGTGGTGTCTTGTCTGTCTGTCTGTGTGTCTGTGTCCATCTCTCTCTCCTGGACTAGTCAATACTGTACCTACTTGGACATATCACTATTGCTACTGCTATTACTACCACCACCACCACCACCAGACAGACTCATCGTCTTTTCTCCCTCACTCACACCTCTCCCATCTTTCTCACTCGCTCCCTCCCTCCCTCCTGCATTGCTGGAGTCTCTCTCATTCTCGATCTCATTCTCAATCTCATTCTCATTCTCACCCCCCACCCCTGTCCTTACCACCGCCGCTAAGCCAAACCCTATCCCCCAAAAAGGAACAAGAGGAGAAATAACACGAGTCATCATGGAGCAGCAGCATCAGCACCACCACCACCTCCACCACCAACAATCTGACCGGCCAGACCTCAGCCGTGGGGTTTCCTCTCCAAACATCCCCAGAGACGTCACTGCATCCTCGGTCAATCCTGCGCCAGTCAACCCGGCCAACCCCGTCCTCAGAAGCATCGCCCTCTCCGAAGCCGTCACGCCCGGCATTCACCAGCACACCTACGTCTCCGGCGAGAGCTCCCGTTCCCAGTCGCCCAGTTACTTTCCTCGCCCCGCCGAAGGCTCCAGCTACTTTTCCCTCTCAGACCGCACGCGCGATCCCCCGCAGTCGCAGTCTCAATCCTCCCAACAACACCACCACCACCACCACCCAGAACAACACCATCAACACCAGCCGCTATCCTCTTCCCCCTCCTCCCAACTCCCAAAGTCGCCCGGCCCCCTCTCCGGCCGCGATATCCTCAAGCGCATGACCCTCGCAGCCATGGGTCGCCGCGAGTCTCTCTCGCAAATCCGCGCCGCCAACCCCGACCTCCAGTTGAGCGGCAACATCATCTCCGCCACCTTTAACATTCCCCATTCCCTCAAGTACCGCAAAGGATCCGACTGGGTATGTTGTCTCCCTCTCTCTCTCTCTTTCTCGCCCAACCCTCGCTGACTTGTTGACTTGCCAGGAATTGAAACCCCGCCGCGGCCAGTCCGCCCTCTTCGACTCCTTCGCCTACCTCTCCTCCGACGAGACCCCCTGGCACCACACCGTCGTCGCCTGGACCGGCGAGATCGATACCCCCAAGGACGTCGTCTCCCCCCCCGGCACCCCGCCCGCCACCACCGTCCACTTCTCCTCCCTCAACACCCTCTCCGCCCCCGTCCCCATCGATGGCGACGCCCGCCTGCCCACCCCGCCCCCGAGCACCGACGGCCTCTGGCTGCCCCGCGAGGACCAGGCCCGCCTCGAGACCCAGCTCGCCCACAGCAAGACCATCCGCACCGTCCCCGTCTGGCTCTGCGACGACAACGAGCAGCAGGACGACGGCATCCTCCTCAAGGACCAGAGCCGCTGGCGCCGCTACGCCGAGCACGACCTCTACACCCTCTTCCACTACAAGCAGCATGAGCCCACCGACGGCCGCAAGGAGCGCCTCCAGTGGGCCGACTACTACCGCATGAACCAAAAGTTCGCCAACCGCATCATCGAGCTCTACAAGCCCGGCGACATCGTCGTCGTCCACGACTACTACCTCATGCTGCTGCCCAGCATGCTCCGCCAGCGCGTCCCCAACATGAACATCTCCTTCTTCCTCCACTCCCCCTTCCCCAGCTCCGAGTTCCTCCGCTGCCTCCCCCGCCGCAAGGAGGTCCTCGAGGGCGTCCTCGGCTCCGACCTCGTCGGCTTCCAGTCCTACAGCTACTCCCGCCACTTCTCCTCCTGCTGCACCCGCGTCCTCGGCTTCCCCTCGGACAGCGGCGGCGTCGACGCCTACGGCGCCCGCGTCCAGGTCGGCGTCTTCCCCATCGGCATCAACGCCGACAAGTGCGAGATGTACGCCTGGACCGACGCCGTCACCCGCAAGTACGACGCCCTCAAGAAGCTCTACGAGGGCAAGAAGATCATCGTCGGCCGCGACCGCCTCGACTCGGTCCGCGGCGTCGCCCAGAAGCTCCAGGCCTTTGAGCGCTTCCTCGAAATGTACCCCGACTGGCGCGAAAAGGTCGTCCTCATCCAGGTCACCTCCCCCACCAGCATCGAGGAGGAGAAGGACGACGACCCCGAGAGCCGCATCGCCACCCGCGTCAACGAGCTCGTCATGCGCATCAACGGCATGTACGGCAGCCTCGGCTTCTCCCCCGTCCAGCACTACCCCCAGTACCTCAGCCAGGACGAGTACTTTGCCCTGCTGCGCGCCGCCGACATTGGCCTCATCACCTCGGTCCGCGACGGCATGAACACCACCAGCATGGAGTACGTCATCTGCCAGCGCGAGGGCCACGGGCCCCTCATCCTCTCCGAGTTCTCGGGCACCGCCGGCAGCCTCAAGGACGCCATCCACATCAACCCCTGGGACCTCAGCGGCGTCGCCCTCGAGATCAACAACGCCCTCACAATGTCCCCCGAGAAGCGCATGGCCATGCAGACGAGCCTCTACAACCACGTCACCACCCGCAACGTCCAGAGCTGGATCGACCACTTCGTCCGCAAGCACGTCCACGTCCTCGGCACCCAGAAGGCCGCCCACGTCACCCCCCTGCTCGACCGCGCCCTCCTGCTCAAGACGTACCGCGACGCCGGCAAGCGCCTCTTCATGTTCGACTACGACGGCACCCTGACCCCCATCGTCCGCGAGCCCAGCGCCGCCGTCCCCTCGGAGCGCGTCCTGCAGACCCTCAGGGCCCTCGCCAGCGACGAGCGCAACGCCGTCTGGATCATCTCCGGCCGCGACCAGGAGTTCCTCCAGCAGCACCTCGGCCACATCCCCGGCCTCGGCTTCAGCGCCGAGCACGGCAGCTTCATGAAGAACCCGGGCTCCGACGAATGGGTCAACCTCGCCGACGAGTTCGACATGGGCTGGCAGGCCGAGGTCATGGACGTCTTCCAGTCCTTTACCGACCGCGTTCCGGGTGAGTCTCTCTCTCTCTCTCTCTCTCTCTGTCTTGTCCGTCTCTTGAAAATAACTGACACGCAAAACTCCAGGCTCCTTTGTCGAGCGCAAGCGGTGCGCCCTGACGTGGCACTACCGGCTGGCCGACCCCGAGCAGGGCCTGCACATGGCGCGCGAGTGCCACAAGGAGCTCCAGGGCACCGTTGCCCAGAAGTGGGACGTCGAGGTCATGGAGGGCAAGGCCAACCTCGAGGTGCGGCCGACCTTCATCAACAAGGGCGAGATCGCCAAGCGCCTCGTGCACACGTACAACTCGGCGCCCGCCTCGGACGAGCACCCCGGCCGCGTCGAGTTCGTCCTCTGCCTCGGCGACGACTTCACCGACGAGGACATGTTCCGCGCCCTCAACGGCCTGTCGGGCACCGAGCTCCACAACGACCACGTCTTCACCGTCACCGTCGGCGCCAGCACCAAGGTCACCCTGGCCAGGTGGCACCTGCTCGAGCCCGAGGACGTTGTCGAGTGCGTCGCCCTGCTCGTCGGCGTCGGCCTCGGCGGCGAGCCCCACGAGCACTTTGGCCAGGTCAACCTCGCCGCGCTCAGCACCGTCGAGGGCCACATCCCCGAGTCGGAGAAGTGACGCGGGACGAAGCAGAGCAAGCTGTAACGGAGGGAGGGAGGGAGAGAGAGAGAGAGAGAGAGAGAAAGATGGGAGAAGTGCGATATCATACAGCCGGGAGTATGGGTAGAAAGGGCGTTGCTTTTTATTGTTCATTGTTCATCCTTTTCTTTTCTTCTCTTTTCTTTTTTAAATCACGAAGCCGTTTTTTTAATTTGTTTCTCCCCCATCTGTTTTTTATCCCTCTTTTCGATTAAATACTCTGACAAGAATGGCCGATGCGACATTCCAGCGAGACGTCATCGAGTAACAGGGTAGATGTCATGAGGCATGATGCATGGAGCCCAGCGCGAGAGCGGGATTGGCCCGAAGAGATGGCCTAGATATGCATATAGACATATATTCTTATTGACAATCAAAGATACATACACAAGAGAATAGCAACACGCAGCCCGTCCTGTGATTGTCTGAGGGATGTTGTTTAGATCTCCAGAAGAGTTCTGAGTGACCACCCATTCCCCCCTCCCCCCCGTATCATTGACGCTCGGCTGAACTTGTTGCCGTCTCTCTCTCTCTCTCTCTCTCTCTCTCTCTCTCTCTCTCTCTCTATATATATCCTGGCATGATTGACAGAAGCAGCAAACGATTTCACATGTCGCAGGACCGACGGTTTGACAGCTCACAAGAAAAAAACGCACCGATACCCCAGAAAAGAAGGTCACATCCGCTGCGGCCGTGCTGCTGCTGATCGGCGGATCGACGCATCGGTCCCTGACCCATCCCGAATCTGACTCGGGCGGCTCGGGCTGGGGGGGCCCCCTCCGGACCAGGAGGTGACGGTGCGGAACGCGGGGGCCGAGGTGACGAGGTACAGCTTCGAGGTGGAGAGCTGGGCCGGGGTCGAGATGCTCAAGGCGTACGACGGACAGGACCCGGGGGAGACGCCGAGGATGCGGTACCGCCCCGAGATGGTGCCGTCCAACATATCGGTCGACGTAGGCCTGCCGGGCGAGTTTGGGCTCGCTCCGGGAGAGGAGAGGACGGCGAAGTGAGTTGGCCAAGGGTTTCTCCCTCCCAAGTTGGTGAGATTGCTGACATCTTTTGACAGATTCGTCTTCGAGGCCCCCCTGGGCGTCAACCAGACGGCGCTTCCGGCCTACGGCGGCCGTGTGCTCGTCAAAGGTAGCAACGGGGAGGTCCTCGGCGTGCCGTTTCAGGGGCTGGCGTTCGATCTCGGGGGGCAGATGCAGAGCCCGTTCCACGGGACGTATCCGTGGCTGAGGTCGACGACCGCTTACAGCAACAAGACGACGTGAGTCTTGTCTCACTAGTCGCCAAGATCCCGGTAGGCGATGGGGTCATGGAGGATACTAATGGTGGTATAGGTTCACGTTCGATCTCAGCAGCGCAGCGCAGGACTTTCCCAGAATGTATATGAAGATCAAATGGGGGACGAGAGAGGTCCGCTGGGATGTACGTCTCAACTCGCCCATCCCTAAGGAGGAGGGTACCGCAGTTCAAATCACCCCTGACTAACTGAGTGCAGATCTACAAGTCCACCTTTGAGGAGGGACGCGACTGGGAATACCCGCCGGTACCCGGCCAGCGCGGCTACATCGGCTCGGCGACGTCCTGGACGGGCGCCGGCAGCACTTCGAACTTCAACCCGGCGCGCCACAACGCGAGCGACGTGTTCGCGCTGCCCGAGAGGGACGTCGCGGGGAACGCCCTGACGCCGGGCGGCTTCACGACGAGTTACTGGTGGTTCGGGCGGCTCGCCGACGGGAGCGTCGTCGGACCGGGGAATTACACGTGATTCAACGACCATCGGTTTGCGGTTGAGCTGGATCGAAGCTAACTTTTGGGGCACCACCAGGATGAGGTTCGCAGTGTTGGTTCCGTTTGCCGACCCCCGGGAAGCGGACAGCTGGAAGGGGTTGACTACAAAGTTCACCGTCTTGCCGAAGCCCGGAAACGAGACTGTCACGAGGAGGTGGAGATAAATCGAAGAAAATCGCGTGTAACTAAGCGCTATCATCGTGGATAGGCCGAAGCAATGGCGGTAGTACAACGGCTCATCCGTTGCACAGGGTAGAAGTTCCATATTCCTTGGAAGAAACGAACTCGCCATTGCAGGCGTCATCTGGACATACTCTCCATCCTAGACCTATATCCTCTAGACCATCATAAGCCGTTTGCTGAACACATTCCCATCGCTCGCCGCATCGCAATCCCAGTAACTGACTACCACAGCCTGGAGATATCCTCACATGCATCGACGAGCTTGACCATGCAATCGCGGGCGAATTTGTGGGACTCCCGGCAGAGCGTCTTGAACTCGGCCAATTTCATAATCTGCTTGCGAAGGTATGCCTCCCCTAGCGTGAGTTCCAGAAAAGCGACCTTGAGTTTATGGGCCCCTGGAAAGGACTCATAGATCAAGCTGCCGGCCGCAAGCCAGTCCTGAGGCTTGACAGAGAGCTTCGGACCACGAGTTGGAGTGCGTTTTCCCGAGACAAAGCTGGCAAGGTGATCTTGGACGTCCTTGCAAAGCTGGGGGATGACGAAGTAATCGCCCAAGATCCACAACTGCACCGCGGTGTGCAGAAGCTTGCCTTTAGCATCGAGAGCCTTGAAATTGATGCCTAGCCGTTATACATCATTAGTAAACATGTTACATGCCAAGTACAGGCTTGAGAGGAGTGACCGAAATAGAACTAGCAAGGTACATGTGATGACTTACTGCCGGTATAGATGTAGGATATGACCATGTCCATCTGCTCAGCATTATAAGACTTGATCTCAACCTTGTTGCTCTTCGACTCCTGATTGATGCCATGTCAACTGATTAGTTGGAACCAGAAACTGGCAGTCAGTTACAAATACCGCCCAGTTATCCACGAGGCAGGCCTTGAAATAGCCCGCCCGGGGGCACATGATGGACTTGTGCACCTTCCAGGTCTTGCCCTCGCAGACAACCTCGCAGTCGCTGAAGAGACCGCTGACGAGGAGCCTGGTGATTCTGTTAGAAACTTGTACCCAGTACCTAGTGACACTGGAAGGAGTCTTTGCAAGCCACTGTGCTTTACAAAGTCCGAGATGCGGCTCCTCGTGCTGGTTCTGCGATGAAGGCGGCGACTTACTCGCGGTCGTTGGTACCAAAGCTGGCCATTGCGAATGTTGCGTTTTCGAGATGGTGGCAAGTGAATCGGTGAGAAGGTTTCTTGGTTACCTAGATATGAATATTCAACCAAAACTAGATTGGCCTCTCCGCCTCCGTGTACTGCGTCTGGCGGGAGAGCGGGTTGGAAAGTGAGGTTGTTTGGTTGAGGTTTTGGAAGAAGACTCTGAGCACTTTGGCAATTGAAGTACACCGCCCTTTGTCCTCTTTTGATCCCGGCGTCAAGTAGCACAAACAAACAAGCAAACAAGCAATGGAAGTACCTTAGGTAATCCAGGCCTTGGCCGGTAAGCCAGTCCTGAGGCTTGATAGAGAGCTTCTGACGGCGAGCCGGAATGGACCTGTAGAGAATGTTTGCATGTGTTCGAATGGTGTGATGAATCGCGACGTCTAGTCATTTGAGGATGAAGTAGGTAGTTGTCTTATTCAGAATCTAAAGTGATAGCCAGACATTCCAAGACCAATTGAAGCAGCACCAACAGTAGAACATTATGGTTGAATTGTGCTTGAACATGAGAAAGACCATGATGAGTATATTGATTCATAAGTGCCAGTGGACATTCATATAAACTGCCTCAGCCGTAGGAGCAGCGTGTGATGTTCCGGTCTGCTTGTCTCGATGTACGACGGTGAGCTCGGTGAGCCTCGGTAAGACACGGTCAACCTCGGTGAGAACCCGGGTACCTTGCTGGCTCTCGGTGTGACAAAAGCGGGCCCAGTGTGGGGACCAAATTCGCTAGACTCTCAAGGTGCCTAAGGCCCCGGCGATTGCATCATTCCGACCGGCGGGTTGCGACTTTCCCGCCTTCAAGTGCGCCATCACCACGAGAAACACCCTCCGAGACCTCGTTCTCCTCGACCATTAACGAGTTTGGCTTCTATCCATCCCGTGACCGTACTGGGTCCATTACCTGGCGTCCAAAAGCCCCTCAATTGCAGTGAGTTGCGCCCCTTGTAACCCCTCCAACCTCCAAAAACCGTCTCCCCCGCCGTCGCTGACCGAGCCTCGCGCGCAGATTACACAAACAACAAGGAAAATGATCGAGCTGCGGCGCAGGGCACGACAACGATGATAATTCGAGCCATAACCAAGGCTCCCCTGGCCCGCCCACGGGCCATCACACACACCCAGTTTTGCCGTCCACCGTGGCTCCTCCAGAGCCCCCGCGCACCGATCCGCATCTTCCAGACGAGCGCATCCCCGAGACGCGAACAACAAAAGAACCCGACGACCTCGGAGCTCCGCGATGGAGAAAACAAGGCCCCTGCGAAGCCCTTGAAGGCCGAGTCCCAGGAAAAGGCCAAGAAGCCTGCCGCCGCCGCCGCCGCCGACCCTCTGGCCTTGCCCGAGAAGAGCGCGCAGGAACAGCGCAAAGCCGACTGGGCAATCATGAAGGAGATGTCGCGGTACCTATGGCCCAAGGACAGCATCGGCACGAAAGCCCGCGTCGCCCTGGCCGTCTCTCTGCTCATCGGCGCAAAGGTCCTCAACGTCCAGGTGCCCTTCTACTTCAAGAGCATCGTCGACTCCATGAACATCGACTTCGGCGCCACCGGCGGCACCGCCGCCACCATCGCCGGGAGCATGGTCCTGGCCTACGGCGCGACGAGGATCGGCGCCACCGTCTTCCAGGAGCTGCGCAACGCCGTCTTCGCCTCCGTCGCCCAAAAGGCCATCCGCAGGGTCGCCTGCAACGTCTTTGATCACCTGCTGCGGCTGGACCTCAGCTTCCACCTGAACAAGCAGACGGGCGGCCTGACGAGGGCCATCGACCGCGGCACCAAGGGCATCAGCTTCCTGCTGACGAGCATGGTCTTCCACATCCTCCCGACCGCCCTGGAAATATCAATGGTCTGCGGCATCCTGACCTGGCAGTACGGCGCCAAATTCGCCGCCATCACCATCCTCACCATGGTCGGCTACACGGCCTTCACCATCTGGACGACGGCCTGGAGGACAAAGTTCAGGAGACAGGCCAACGCCGCCGACAACAAAGCCTCGACCGTCGCCGTCGACTCGCTCATCAACTACGAGGCCGTCAAGTACTTCAACAACGAAAAGTTCGAGGTTTCCAGGTACGACCAGGCGCTGCAGGCCTACGAGAAGAGCTCCATCAAGGTCGCCACCTCCCTGGCCTTCCTCAACAGCGGCCAGAACATCATCTTCTCCTCGGCCCTGACCGCCATGATGTACCTGGCCGCCGACGGCATCGCCCACGGCACCCTGACCGTCGGCGACCTGGTCATGGTCAACCAGCTGGTCTTCCAGCTGTCCGTCCCCCTCAACTTCCTCGGCTCCGTCTACCGCGAGCTGCGCCAGTCCCTGCTGGACATGGAGACGCTCTTCAGCCTGCAAAAGGTCAACGTCTCCATCAAGGACGCGCCCGGCGCCAAGCCCCTGGCCCTGTCCAAGGGCGGCGAGATCAGGTTCGAGGACGTCACCTTTGGCTACCACCCCGACCGGCCCATCCTGCGCAACCTCTCGCTCACCATCCCCGCCGGCAAGAAGGTCGCCGTCGTCGGCCCCAGCGGCTGCGGCAAGTCGACCCTCCTCCGCCTTCTGTTCCGCTCCTACGACGCCCAGAACGGTCGCATCTTCATCGACGACCAGGACATCCGTCAGGTCCAGCTCGATTCCCTGCGCCGGGCCATCGGAGTCGTCCCCCAGGACACCCCGCTCTTCAACGACACCATTGAGCACAACATCCGATACGGCGACATGTCTGCGCCCCGCGAGCGCGTCGTCGCCGCCGCCCAGCGCGCCCGCATCCACGAAATCATCGAGCGCTTCCCCGACGGGTACCAGACCAAGGTGGGAGAGCGCGGCATGATGATCTCGGGCGGCGAGAAGCAGCGCCTGGCCGTGAGCAGGTTGCTCCTCAAGGACCCCCCCCTGCTCTTCTTCGACGAGGCCACCAGCGCCTTGGACACCCACACCGAGCAGGCCCTCATGCTCAACATCAACAGCATCCTGCGCGAGAAGTCGCGCACCAGCGTCTTCGTCGCCCACAGGCTGCGCACCATCTTCGACGCCGACCTCATCATCGTGCTCAAGGAGGGCAACGTGGCTGAGATGGGCACCCACAGAGAGCTCATCGACCGGGGCGGCTTGTACGCCGAGCTCTGGAGCGGTATGTCTTTGTCATCGTCGCCGTCGTCGTCGCTGCCTTGGATTTCGGAACCCTTTACTGACATTCGATCCAGCCCAGGAGACGTTGTTCGATCCGGACGACCAGGAGCGAGACCAGCAGGGAGGAGGAGATGCCACGGGGCAACCCCCATGGACACAATGAGCATGCCACATAGAAGGTCCATGTACACCACACACCGCATACTAGTTTCGAGCGTCAGTTCTTGTTTAAATCTATTGCAGGATCATCTGCCATCTCCACCTTCACAGCCGCTGGGTTTGCTGCTGCCCGACGACGTGAAGTAAACTGGGCGCATAGTGCGTCGGGGCAAACAACCCATCTGAAAGTAAAGTCACTTGGTCGGAGATAGCTACGGCCGAAACAGACTATCTTCGGTCTTGGCCCTAGACTTTTGTCTAGAAAAGAAAGGACACATCTATCGCTTACTTACTCTGCCTCGTCACCAAGATACTCCGAGTATAGACAAGTGGGTTTGCGTCCACTGCCTCCATCCGGAGTTCTCATGTCATGATGTTCAGCCAGTGATGGCGCATTCAAAACTACGGATGAGGATTTGTAACCCCCCGTCCCATTATTGGTTAGATATCCGTCAAAGGTCGTCCGTCGAATTGTCTCTAACCCCAGCGCTAGTCCGCCAGGTGGCCGCCAGCTTGACCCAGGACAGAACAACTAGAGACGTCACTTGAAGCAGTTTCTCGGAGCTGACGGTGGTGAAACCTAGTGTGTTTTTTTCGACATACTCAGGCATGGCTGTGTCGGTCAAAGTGTCTTCATCAGAGATCTGAACCCCTCGTTCGACGGAAGCTGGAGGTTGTTCCGAGTCCTCCACTCCCAGGAATCCGGGAGGGAGAGACCATCGAGGGATAACTTATTTGTGGCTCAATATTTGGAGCTAAAGCCTATCTTGTTTTATATCACGAGCACTTCTGACCTAAGCTTTCTTGGCCTCCAGAGCACCCGTGACTGATGCACGCCTATGCCGCGGGTAATGCTTCCTTCATCTAGTGCCCAAGTGAGCAAGTTCCTTCACTAATTGGGTGAGTAGAGTGGACCATTTTTGCTACACAGAGACAGCTGTTCGCTGATCATTTCTGTTCAGAGATTTTGGCAGTGGAAACAGGAACTAACGTTGACCAGTCTCTCACGTAGTTTCGATGGGAAGACGCAAGCAACTTGGGACAATACGTGAGCGACTGGACACCAGCACTCATCATGTCAAGCGTTATGTTGCAATGATCAAATTTCGGGATCAGGAATCAGGTATAAAAGCCAGCTCGTCTCCTGCCCATTCTAGCACCATCTTCACCACAACATCCGCATTCGTCTCTCTCCTCTAACCAAATTGCATCCCCCGGATCTCAAAGTTTGAACCAAACCATCAATCTATTACAACCAGCAAAAATGCAGCTCTCCATGCGCAAATACGCAGTCGTGGCCCTTGCCACTCAATGCAGCGGCGTAGTTTCTCGAGTGACGCCTGCGACGGTTGTTAAAAAACATCGACTTACTCACCGATAAGTCCAAAGCCCTTGAACAACCTGCCAACACTATCACTCTAGTCAACGGCCTTTTGATTGCTGCGGGACGAGGCCCTCTCCCCGTGAGATTTGACCCATTCAACCTTTGATAGTATTCAGTCTGCCCACTTCTCCTGACAAGTCCGGGACTACATGACTAAATCATTGAATGAACACAGAAAATCATCAATGGACTAGCTGGCATCGTCTCCACCGCAACTACCATCATATCGCAGTCGCAAGGAATGGCCACCATCCCTGGCGGTGACGCTTCCAATAGCGTGGCCGATGCATTCCGCGAATTCGTCAGAGCACACCAAGAACTTCTCAACATTCTAATTGGAAGATCCGGCTTGTTCAGCACTGTCCCCTTTATTGGTCAGCCGGTTGCGGCTGCCCTGCGAGATGTCGAGCGTGTTGTGGACGTACGTTTAACCAAGACCCCGGCTCCCAAGACTAGTATGCCAGGAGCAACTGATTTGACAATTCTCATCAGGCAATCGCCTTCATGCTTATCGACCGCTTGGAGACCCGAGAGCAGGACGTTGAAAGAGATGCGGTTAGCCTTGGAAACGCCATCACTGTGACGATCGAGAAGTACGAAGGTCTCGCGTCGACTGCGGTTTAAGTAGCCAGAAGTCAGCGATCTGGATGAACGAATCAAATGTATCGACCCTGAGTGTGAACGAGATCCACCCCGTTCAAACTAGGGTTGAGAAGTCCGAGAAACTATAACTGGCGGTAACGGATGGCTAGTATAGAGAGACATAAGGATGTGATTGATGTTTTCATGCTCAGAGCCACCTGCTCTTTATCTATAACTAGTTCTAGCTGAGTAACCTGATTTAATATATACGATAAAACGCCCCTTTTCTCTAATATTCACTTAAAATGAAGGAATAAAGAGTTATAGGGGCAAACAATTAGACCTCAAGTAAGAACTATTATACAGTAATAATTTGAATTGACTTTTCCACGAACACGTTTGCGGTATTGAAACTCACAACTTCTGAGTGCGCAATCGGACCTTTGGACTCATCACGGCCTGTACCGTCAAATGTTGAGTCCAGGTCGTCATCTGATGCCTCGTTGCGGTTCGAATTGTGTGCCGAGCCTTCCTGGCCAGGTGTGTCTGCGTTGATCAACTCGAAGCCTTGGTCCCTGGGCAGATTTGACGCTCCTCTCTGATCTTGTTCTCGTCGAGTTCGGCGTCCGACTTATGAGGCGCACATCAAGTGCTACAAGTAGGGCAATTGTATCCAGATCGATCAAGGCTCGTTTCGAAACCAACCTCGCAGGAATCCGCGTCGTTCTCTTTCTAGGGTAAGGCTCCCGATGAAAGGAGGCGATGTTGAATCTCGATGACTTCAATGAACCGCCAACATACTCTCCACCGCCTCCTTCAAAGCGGATTCATCTGCCTTCTTTTCGGCCTGTTGAGTGCTCTAGATGTACGGACAATTTCCCTGTTTGTATATGGTGGCTTAGAGAAAAGGAAGTGGCTTCACGAACGTGAGCCGTTGGTCTGCAGCGCCGCTAGATCGGACCTTTCCTTTGACTTATCATTGTGGATGCCTGCCAATTTATTGTGATTTGTGTCATGTCTCGGCAACGCTTGAGGACAGGTGAGGGGTTTTGGGCTCAATGGTGTAGGCAGAAGTTGGCAACGCTCCGAACCCAGCTCATCGCAGTCTTCTCTCGTTGTACGGTAAGCCCCTGCAAGCAAAGGGTTGGTGCAGGATGATACAGCTGACATCGTGTGCTATAGGCTCGCAGGACTAATCCGTGATAAGCGTAGTGATGGCACATGTTAAGCGGACAGGGTTGCAGAGAGGCGAGATATCGTCGCCAAAGGACTAATACATGAAGCTGGTTGTTCAGAGTAGGCATAGTTTCGCGCGTTTTCTGTGAAGAAAAGCCCAACTGGTGCAATGGGGAGTACACCATCAAAGCTCACGGCCAGATCCGAAAAGTTATCAGTAGGATCCGAGCGCTGTAACCCGAAAACCCCAGACGATAGTCCTGTAACAATTTCAGAGCATATGTGACTTCCGCCAGGAATTCGACATGTATAAAGGGTTTTCATGGATGCACAATCATTACGAGGTTGGTATGGAGATATCGAACCAGGCCCTGTGAACACCTGTTGCAGAAGACTGACTCTTCGGGATTAGTGTGGCACTTCAATACGTCAATTAATCGGAAAGATGGCGAATCAGCGATCTGAAGCAAATCAGCCGTCGGATGATGACATTGTGCGCGCCGAGACAGTATTATTAGACGGTCTACCCCTCAGCTGCCACGGCGTATCTTATAGCCTATCTCCCTCCACCTCACTCCAATATATCACCTACTTCCATATGTACGGACGTACGTATGGTCGATCGGTCACAGTATCACCGCGATTTACCATCCGAAATCTATGGATACGCCGGATTCCTCGTTTGTGAATGAGTCCTCGCGGGGACTCATCCAGTCCTTACAACGGCATGTGACGATACCTACTGCCGCCTGGCTTCTTCTAAGCATCACGAGTGTCGCTTTCTTTTGGTATCGTCTCCAACAACAAGGGGAGAACGAGCCCCCAAGTTTGCCCGGGCTCATTCCGTTTTCAAACACGTATCAATACATTACCGATAACGGCAGATTTCTCGATAAAGCGGCCGAAGCACTGAAGAAGAGTATCGTCAAATTCAAGCTGGGCACTGACACCGTCTATCTAGTCGCCGGGTCCAACAACGTTCAAAAGCTCTTTCGCAACAGTTCGAACCATAGTCTCAGCTCCAACAAGTTCATTGTCATGGTGAACGGGAGAGTGCAAGGCATGAGCCCAGATGACGTGGCGAAGATGTACAATGACAGGACGGGGCGGCTGAAAACCCCAGCGCCGGGGATGGAGAGCGTGCCTGAGCATCACCGCTACTGGGCCGGGCTGCATCACGTCTTTCACGAGCATCTGTTTCGTCCAGAAGCAACAGCTCGCCTGGCGCAGTCTTTTACCACATTTTTTGGAGAGAAGCTCGAACAACGACCCTTGAAGAAATGGGAGACGCTGATGTTGTTCGCCTACTTGAGAAAAGACATGGCCGAGGCTGCCACAGTCTCACTTGCAGGAAGCAAACTGATAGAGGACCATCCAGAGTTTGTGGATACCTTTTGGGAGTTTGACACTGTTGCGATGCAGCTGATGTATGGCTTACCTTCGTGGTATAACCCACGACCAAAGAGAACCCAGCAAAAGACCTTATCGATGATGAAAGACTTCGTGGCAAACGCCTGGTCGACGTTTGACTGGGAAGGTCCAGACGCTGACGCTGACTGGGAACCGATCTTTGGCTCGAGGTTGCAGCGCGAGCACGCGAAGTTCTGGAAGGAAAAGGGATTCTCGTTGCAATCCCGAGCTGGCATGTACATTGGAAGTATCACCGGGTAAGTTTGCCACAAGGAACGAGAATTAACCGTTTGATGTTTGAATGTGCTTGGCTGACGATGCCCAGGATCAACTCAAATTCGATTCCACAGACCGCCTGGGCTATCATGGAGGTCGTCAAGGACCCATCGCTTTTCAAAGCAGTCCGAGAAGAGGTCCAGGAGGCACTTGTCATGGCACCCGGAACCGACCAGCCCACCTTTGACATGGCGAAGCTGGTGGCTCTGCCGCTGCTCCAGTCGATTTACGCCGAGACCTTGAGAATGCACGTATCCATCAACATCACCCGGGAAGTGCTGGAGCCCGTGGAAATAGACGGATACTATCTGGAAAAGGGTTCGCTGGTGCAAGCCCCGACTCAGTTTGGACATCTCGATGAACACGTCTGGGGTGCCGAGGGCCATCCTGCGTCTGAATTTTGGGCGGAGCGCCACATCAGGTACGTTGATGAAGTGGACGAAGCCGGGAAAACGAAGAAGACAAAGGAGTTTTCTATGGCGGGAAGACCGAGCGACTTCTTCCCGTATGGTAAGTTAATGAACCACGTTGGCTATGAATACGATGCAGACTAACTGAGATGTTCCTCAGGGGGCGGCCTTTCCATGTGTCCGGGACGATTCTTCGCTAAACAGGAGATTATGCTCGCTGTTGCGATGATAGTATCTCGGTTTGATGTTGAATTTGAGCATTGGGTCCGGCTCGACGGGTCAGGTTCGGACAGACCGGCCGCCAATGATAAGGCATACGCTGGGGCTGGAGCTGTCCCGCCAGATCGGGACATGAAGGTGAGATGGAGAAGGCTATGGTGAAGAGACATTACCAAATGCCTGGCATTAGGCCCAGGAACCCAGGTTTGCGGCATAAGCCAGAAGATGAATGTGTGTTTCTACTTGCCATAGACCTTTATGTCATTGCGAGCACATTGGCAAGTTCGGATAATATGGTAGAAAAATATCATTACTTTTCATCATCATCATGTCCTAGCTATGAAAACATTTCGTGTTGTACAACAGTCGATCTTCATCGGATCAGACTTTTAACCCATGCGGTAAACCGCGTCCTTCTTGAAATACCTGCTAATATCGTTGTCCTCGCCGCAGCGGCTGCAGGTATGGAACACCTTGGCTCCCGCGTGTCCTGGGCCGTAGTGGTCAGGGCCCGCATCGCTGGATCCCAGGCCGGTGGTGCCCGGGACATTGGAGTTGTGCATACCTTCGTGGAACGGGGGGGATCCGTTGCGCCCTCCATAGTGTCCACCCTTGCCGCCGGAGACGTTGCTCTGCACGCCCGAGGCGGTGGGGTTTTCGTAGGGGTCGAGCATGCTGGTTCTGGGCACGCCAGGCTCGTTGCCGGTGAGGCTGGAGCGGGAGCGGTCGTCGACGCCGCCAACGCCGCTGCCGACACCGCTGCCGATGCCGCTACCGACGCCGCCGTGGGTGTTGGAAACGCCGTGGGAAGCGGTGTTGTGGCCGAGCCCAGAGTTGGGACCGCCGGCGCCGGTGACGCCCGCCCCGTAGCCGGACTCGTGCATGTCGTCCCGGTGATGCTTGTGGGCAGCCTGACCAGCAGCCATGGCGGCACCAGCTCCGACACCGGCACCGATACCGGCGCCGGCGGCACCGTGGCCGGTGCGCTCGCGGCCCATGTCCCTGTCTCTCATACGGGTATCGTAAGGGTCGCTAGAGTGGCCGCCGGAGAGAGCTGCCTGCGGGTTGTGAGCAGCTCCGTGAACACCGCTGTACGGGTCACTGCCGGCACCGCCCATACCGGCATTGCCGCCCTGGTGGGTGTGGGTGAAGTCGCGTCCCTCCATGGAGCGGTCGATGCTGGAGGCGGGGTCGTGGTGGTGAGTGTCGGCAGCGTTGTAGGTTCCGCCGCCGACGGCCTGGGGACCTCCCCGGCCAAGACCGGACTCGTTGGGGCGCAAGGGCAGGTCCTTGTCAAGGGTGCCCGCAGCGCCCTGGTTGCCGGTGAGACTGCGGCCATTGCTGCCCACGTCGCCCCAGTACGGGTCCTGCATCTGGCGGAGCTTCTCTCCGGGGTACGGCCTGTTGTGACCGGGACCGTGACCGACGTCAACGCCGGAATCGGTGGGACGGTGGGTGCCTGTCAGACCGGAACCGGGAGCGCCGCGGTGGTCGCGGTCGGAGTCCACGCGAGGGTCGATCTTGTTGGCGGCGCGTCCGCCGTGGGGGCCGTGGACGCCGTCGGGATCGTTGTAGCCCGTGGTGTTGTTTCCGGTGATGCCACTGGTCGCTCCGCCGTGGGTGTTGTTTCCGGTCAGACCGGAGCCGGGAGCGCCGCGGTGATCGCAGTCAGAATCGACACGGGGGTCGATCTTGTTAGCCGCGCGTCCGCTGTGAGGTCCGCGGACGCCATCAGGGTCATCGTAACCCGAGACGGTGTTGCTCGAATACGGGTTGCTGCTGCCGGTCACCCCAGAACCGGTGGTCGTGCCGTGAGCGCCGTGAGTGGTGTTGCTGCCAGTCAAGCCCGAGCCGGGAGCGCCGCGGTGGTCACGGTCGGAGTCAACACGAGGATCCGCCTTGTTCAAAGTCCTCTTGCCGTGAGGGCCGTGGACACCATCGGGATCATCATAGCCTGTCGCGGTGTTGCCGGTATGCGTGCCGGCGGTACCAGTTGTGCCGGTCGTGTGGCTGCCGGTGTGGCTGCCGGTGTGGGCGCCCGTAGTACCTGTGGTGCCCGGGGTGCTGTGCTTGGTGTTTGCGGCGGTGGTGGAATCGGAAGGGAATGCTCCGGGGGGTTGTTGGCTTCCGTGTGAGTCTTGGACGTTGTCGTCGCTGTGGAGCGCGTTCTTGATCTTGGTGGCCAAACCCATGATTACTGATTCTTGATTCTCGGTCGATATCGAGGCGGAATAATTGGTATTGTATTAGACAAGTGATGTTGCTGATGTTGCCGATGTTGCTGGGGTATCAAAAAGGGAAAAGCTTAGTATTCAGTGTTGATTGCAGGTTGTCTTGGTGACTTTGAGGAGAAAAAGAAAAAGAAGGCTTCCCAAGACGAGGGATTCCGAGCATCAAATACTCCTTGTCCAGAACTCGGTACGTCCGTTCTGGCTCGACATTCAACGTCACGTCACAGTCCCGAAGCTGGTCCAGGCAGAGTGTTGTTTCCAGACGGCCCATAAGCTGAAGTTCGAAATTGGGCTGGTATGAGCTCATGTGGGGTGCCGTATGGCGGGCAATCAACTCTCCCAAGACTCAGCTCGGGGTCGAGAACCCTTTCATGACGGCAAGGGAGGGATTCATGACGTGAGTTGCGGGGATGTGTGGTGGAAAGCAACGTCGCCGACTCCCGCAGTGGCAGATCAGTAGGCAGAGATGATTGTCTCTCTCCCATCTCTGGCGCGCCGGCACACGGATCCGATGACGGGCAGCCATGGGAAAACAGGGAAACGGGCATCTCCACCGGCAGAATGGTGCCGTCCATTGGCAGTCGTCATTTAGGAGGGGCGCCCACGACTCACGAGAACACCCGCCACACATTACGTTGGTTACCCCGGAAAATACAGGTTTGGCCCGGCCACTCGAGTAGGTAGGGATGTGTTACTTGTGCCACTGTGGCTCTTGTTTGTGGCATTCAGTTGCACGCCGCCTCACAAGGCGAAGCTGACGCGTTCAGAGCACCTCGTTTGGGAAGCAATTCGCCGGGGATCTACCAAGACAAGTCTCACACCCACAGCATCGGCCCGTAAGGCGTCTTGGAGAAGCCGGCCGGGCCAAGAATAGCATCCACAACAGCTCGGTGGAGTGAGAGTACGCACGTATGACGCGGTTGTCTATGTACAAATATATGTGCATCCTATACCTGTACATCATCCAGGGTCTTCCAACGCCGGCATCCTGTCTTCCAACCATATCACCGATATGCAAATGCGAATCGTGGTCAAGCTGTGTCGTCATCTCGGCAATCTTGATCTTTTTTCGATTCCAAGACAGCGTGTCTTGAATTCCGCAACAGCAAAACGGTTTCGCCAGAAATCACCTTGTTGATCCAGAAGCCCAACGCTGTATTCCCTGTTCGATAAAACCCCCCCCCACTGATTGTCCACCGCCCCCATCGACTGACCGGTTCCCGTTGGCCTTGGACGCGAGTGCATCGCCGCTGAGGTATCCCATGATGAACAAACGAACATTTGCAAGTCGAACCGGAGTTGAATGTTGGTTTTTTTGGTCGGCATTCCTTTGTGCTGCCCTGTCAGAGAGATTGGAGAGTTTTGCAGTGTCCAAGTCCGCAGGCCAATTTCTCTCCCATTTCCTCCTCTCCCTATGTTCAATGTAGCACAACGATTACACGCTGCAAGAACAACAGCGTCATCCCGATTCTTGTCCTTCGTCTCTTCTCAATTCTTCTGGGCCGTCAGGGACAAATCTTACCGGCGCGTGCGTCACGTCTGGCACAACCAAGTGGCACTATGCGGCGATGCATAACGACCGGTATTTTCAATACCCAAGTGTAGCAGCCATGTAACAGAGACCGACCTGAAGAACGGAATAATGGCGATCCTGGTCCAACGGCTTTTCCAGTGCCACGAGATGACTAGAAATCTGGCCCGTCAAACTATCCAAATTGGGGAACACTTGATATTAATCGACAAGCCCTGTTTCTGTGACGATAAGATAAGAAATGTTCCCCTCTCCTCGGGTTGCACTCACGTAGCATCGGTGGGCTTCCCTCTCACCCTCACATCACATAGCTCTCGAACGATATCTCCTCGAGGCAATCTGTAAATTGTTGCAAACCCACCGCAAGAGTCTTTAAAACTCGCAGTCTCACATCTACCTCTTGGGGGAGGGGCCTGTCCCATTGTCAGAATGGTTCAAGCCTTGGCTTTTCACGGCGCTCTCATTCACTCTCTTGGTCCCAACCAGGTGGAGATTCTCGAAAACGCAGGCATCGTCATTGGAGAAGATGGACTGATCTCTGACTTCTATCGCGAAATCCCCGCCGCGGAGCTGGCCGAGACCCTCCCGAGCAACGTCCACTTCCAGAAGCTTGAAAAGGGTCAGTTCTTGTCGCCAGGGTTCGTCGACACTCACAACCACGCACCCCAATGGGCCATGCGCTCCCTCGGCCAGGGTCTTCACATCCTCGACTGGCTCGGACAGGTCACGTTCCCTCACGAGGCACGGTTCTCGGACCCTGCTTACGCTCGCAAGGTATATGAAAGCTGTGTCAAGGGGTTCCTCAAGCAGGGCATCACGACCGCCTCCTATTACGGGTCAAAACATGCCGAGGCGACGCGGATCCTGGCAGATATCTGCAAAGACCTGCACCAACGGGCTCTCGTAGGGAAGTGCAACATGGACCGCAACGCACCGAGCTACCTCCACGACGAGTCTGCCGAATCGTCCTTGAGGGAAACGGCCGAATGCGTAGAGCACATCCGGCGGATCGACCCGTCGGGACGGCTAGTCCGGCCTGTTCTAACTCCGCGCTTCGCCATCTGTTGCACGCCAGACTTGCTGGCAGGATTGGGCAGGATGGCAACCAAAGACCCGTCCTTGGCCATTCAGACGCATTTCAACGAGGCCGAGCAGGAGATCAAGGCGACGAGAGAACTGTTCCCCGACTTCTCGAGTGAAGCCGACCTCTATCACCACTACGGCCTCCTCAACCAGCGATCGATCCTCGCGCACTGCACGTTCATGACCGATTACGAAATGGCAAAGATTCTGGAATACGGCTGCGGCGTCGCGCACTGCCCAATCTCCAACATGACGGTCGGCGGTGGCTTCATGGCCGCCTCGATACGCCAGTTCCTGGACAGGGGCATCAAGGTCGGCCTGGGCACAGACAGCGGGGGCGGCTTCTCTTCGAGCATGCTCGATACCATCCGCCAGGCAATCATAGCCTCCAATGCCCGGGAAGCCATGTCGAGCGGCAAAGACAAAGCGCTGTCTCTGGATGAAGTCTTTTACCTGTCGACCTTGGGTGGCGCCGCCGTGTGCGGTCTCGAGGCCAAGGTTGGGAACTTTGCCGTGGGCAAGGAGTTCGACGCCATATGCGTCACTTGCCCGGCGGACGAATCGTTCGGGGTCATGACGGTACGCGAGGACACGGACGGCCCGAGGACCATCTTCGAGAAGTTCCTCATGACGGGGGATGATCGCAACATTACTCGAGTCTACGTGCAGGGCCAGCTTGTCAAGGGTGCATCAACCGCATGAACCGTTTTTTTTTTTTTTGCGTATCAGCTCAGCTGGCTTAGCTCATTTGTCATGTATTGCACCCTGCGTGGACGAGGTCCTCTAGTCAAATGTCGTCAGTCGGCTTCCCGCACTTCTACCTGCATCGACCCGACAAGTCGACTGGTCTGGACCGCTTCCCGGCGGGATCAAGGATCTTCGGGCCCCGAGTCTCAAAGGATGGGCTCTGTGGGTGGATGTGCAACTGAATACGGCTGCTACGTATATGGTCCGCGTGGCTTTGCTTTGCTACTGGTATTCTGCCTGGTCTCTAACCGCTTTGAGTGAGCGAAGCCATCGACACAGCCACGCAATAAAGCTAACCAGCAAAGCCCGGTGTATCTCTGTTTTCGTAGTTTGTTATATGAAGCAGAAACCTGATAAGTCCAAGACCATGGCTATGACTGGATACCGTTCTGCCGGTTGCCATACTGTTAGGTACATCGATGTTTATGGGGTAATCACCATGGGCTATGTGGCTTGATTGCTCAAAGTGGTTAGAAATGGGCCAAATAGCCACACTCGGTGCAACTACGCAATCAACTTCGCTCCCGACTATCGAAAATAGCCATCCATTGACCCCATAGCACCTTGATCGAAGCCGGGGGCACGAGCTGCATAAAGCACAATGGGCGGGACCGGAACCAACCCGGCGGATAGCCAAACGTGTGGCACGCATCCGTCAGCAGGATCCCGGACACAATCGAGAGACGTAACTGGACATTCGGTTTGTCCCGTGGCCGAATCCTAGATGCTTAATCACAATGGAAAATGAAAACGTGCGGCCCTGCAAGGAGCATCCTTGGTTCATGCGTATCCCCGTAGCGCAACCGGAACGCAATCCAGATCTATGACCAATGTGGGCTTTCCGGTGAGTATCGTTTCCATCCTCCACAGCAGCATGGGACCGCGACACACTGACAGCACGTTCTACGTCATGTTTTTAAGCACACTCCTCTGAAATGTAAAAGGGGCCAAGCCCAGTTCAATACTCTAATAATGTGTACCTGAAACTCCCAGTTCACGGTCATGGGCTCACGACTCATGGCCAAACCTGCCCCTTGAGCTTTAAGCTTATTACCCAGATCAGCCAAACTTAACAAAAAGATACAGAAAGAGCATAAGGTGTTTGAAGTATTAGCAGTCAACGGGCCTGCCAACTGTAAAGGGGTATTGGCTCGACCGGCTCGATGTTTCTACAGAGCAGCCACAGCCCTTGTCAGTGCCCTGACTCGTACGCTCTCGGCCCAGGCCGAATCTGGGGGACCTTTCCTGGAGGGACTGCGTAGTGATCCTTTACTTTTGGGGGCTCAAACGATCGTGAACTCCAAGAGAACAAGCTCTCCCTTGTCCACTGTAATCGGGAAGCATACGAGAAAGGTCATATGCAAGTAATCAACATACTCTGCTACCAGCGAACTTATCGAGACTGGGCTGGCAGCTTCCCCCCACAATAGCAACTTACACGCGCCGACGGAGAAAGGCGCTCTGTTCCCACAGCTGGGTGAGCCAAGTCTTCTCCGCTGAGGTCGGATATTGACCGCTGATACCTGGAACGGGGATGGACGGGGCGAATATTGGCCAAGCCCCCGATGCTCCTGGTCTTCTTACTATGTACACCCGAGACTGATCCTGCCGTCCCCTGCTAGCCTCACCAACCCAATGTCCCGCAGGGACGGGCTGCGGCCGGCTGTGACGTTGCGGCGTTGCGGCGTTCGCGGAGCTGCGATGTGTGTATTGGGCTATTGCTCCGTATACCGTTCTCAGCCACCCACTCGTGGCTTGGATACCGGCAAGCGGCCCTGTTGTCAACTCTGTGAATGTTGTCCCCTACTCTCGATATAAAGGCACCTCATGAATCCTCCTCTCTGTGACAGTTGTATCATGCAACCGCAGCACTGGATCTCTTCTTATCCAGCCCCAGCTTCAATCTTGGGTCTGCGGCATTGACGTATTCGCTTGGCCAGAGCAAGTCACTCATCCTCGTTACTTATACGAACCACGCCCCTAGCCATGAAGCTCACACTTTCCAATCTTTTGGCCCTCCAAGCTGTGGTCGGCTCCGCCTTGTCGGCCGCTCTGCCCAGCAAGAAGCAGCCCATCGTCTCGAGCACGAATGTCCTTCGCCCTGTCCAGAGACGACAGGACTCGGTTACTGCGGTGCCTCTTGGGCCGGCCCAGTTCAGGCCCAAAGTCAACGTTACGCTCCCCTACGAGGGTTTCAACTCGACCAATGCCATGGTCCGAGCCACGATGAAGCACCCGGCCGTCTTGCTCGAGGATATCACGACAGTCACCGTGCAATGCTCGGCCACAGGCGTCGTTCTCAAGTTCAATGAGGTCGGAGACTACAACACATGTCTGAGCGCCTGGCCCTCCAAGGACTTTATCCTCGTCACCAACGACAACAATAGCTGCGACAGCGAGTACGAACGCGGCATCTACGTCGTCCAGGGGTACACCTCTGACGGCGCCACACTCACCATCAACGCCAGAACCACCAGAGCTGAGATACGTGACCAGCTGGAAGATGCCGTCATCGACTTCCAGCACGTGGGGACCGCTGCCGCGAGACGCGACCTGTCCGGCACCATCTCTGCCAACCTTACGAACACCACCTTCATCGCCACCGACTACCTGACCATTGTTGCCAATGAAGCAAGTCTGGAGAGCACTGTTGGTCTGTCGGGCCACATTCACTTCAACTTCTGGGAGATGCGGGTCAACGAGTTCTACATCGACCTGAACTACTCCTCGGCTCTGGCTCTCAACGTCTCTGCTGCAGTCAAGGCCAGGTATTCCAGCAAGCTCTACAACTACGACCCTTTGTCCGTTTCGGTGTCGGCCTTTAGCATCCCCGGCATCATCGACGTGGGCCCCATGGTCAACTTTGGTCTCGGTATCGAGTTTGCCGCATCCGGTTCGGTCAAGGCTACCGTTGGTGTCCTCACCACGATCCCCGAAGCCAACGTACACCTCGACTTCCTGGACGCCAACAAGACATCCGCTTCCGGCTGGAAACCACAGACCGACGTCGCCACGGAAGTCGATGCCCAAATCGAGCTTCAACTCAACCCTTTCGCCGACTTGACCCTCGGTCTTGGTGTCAAGCTGTTCCAAGGCCTCTTGGACATGTCTGCGGGTCTCAAGTCCAAGCCCAGAATCGTCAACGCCTTTTCCGTCGACGTTGATTTCGAATACGACAGTGCGAGCGGCGTCAAACTCGTCAGGCCCACGAGTGACCAGTGTGTCAACGGTGCTTGGTTTGCTAGCACATTCCAGTTCGGCGTGGATGCATTCGTCACGCAGTTCTACAAGAAGAGCTTGTACGCGGTCGAGATGCCAATATACAAGTCGCAGTGCTGGAATTTTGCCCGTTGAGAGGGATATTGGACCTTGTAAAGTTGTAAATAATGAAGACATGAACTTTCCATAAGGAATACACAACCACACTCACATACTTCATCTTTCAATCCCCAGACTTGGAACGCCTTTACCCCCTTACCTCTTCCTGGAATCACTCCCAACTTGGAAACACTGGAGATGGTCTGCAGCTACCTGGTACTTGAATACTTATAGATGTGCCGTCATTGACTTCGCAACCCCTCCGGACTCGCTTCAATCCCTGGCGCTGGCTGACAGGATATACTGGCATCTAAAGGCGCCAACTGGCAGTGAACCGAACACGAACGAGTCCAAAAAGGCACCGATCTTGTTGGATTCGGCGTAGTCTGCGTGGAGCCTTGAGCCAGGAATATGCAGCCAAGCAGCAACCAAACAGGTGAAGAAAATAATACCGATCAGTAGACGTGCTCTCGACAATCTCAAAGCTGCAGCTGGATGCCAGCAACTGCGGGCGTCATTGGCCAGGACTCGGCTTGTATGGGTCATAGCATACTAATTAGCAGCTGTCGCCGTTTCATCGACGATCCTCGCGTGCATACTTTTTCATCATTCGCGATCCTGAGTTTCGGCAACTCTTTTCCCCGCAATCTTCAAGCAGCAGTAACTCGCCCACGAGGCACACCCTGACCACAACGTTGTTCTCGGGGGTTCGGTGTTCATCTCCATTCGCTCGGGGGGGCTGTTGTCAACTTCCCCGCCTCCTACCGGCCTTCCCAACAACACCCCGGACACGTGCAGAACTGCGGCGTCATCCCCGCGGTTTGGCAAAGGTTTTCCCACTCGCTATTACCCCGCAGCGGCGTCTTGACTATCTCGTTCGAGAAAGATACCCCGCGGCGATGACGGCTTCTTCGACGGGAGCCGGTCAACTCCGCGCTCTGTCAAAGAAGGCAGTGCCGCTCTTAGTAATTCGCTTGGCCGTGTGTCTTGTAAGGTGACTCGTGAGATAGATAAGAAGGGCTCTGCTGAACGAACCCCCCCCCTCTTCTCCATGCCTTCCGTTCCTAAACATTAAAGTTCCATGCCCGCAGCACACACATCTGCCAGTATGTCGTCCCTAACGATGAAAGCAGTGAACTATCAAGGCCCTTTCAAGGTCAAGGTTACAGATGTATCTTTGCCTAGCATACAGCATCCTGACGATGTCATCGTCAAAGTCACCACAGTAAGATAACTCCCATATGCTGACCCCGCAGCTCATTGTGCGTCTGATTACGAGAAACCTGCTGATTACATGTATCGAAGGCTGCAATTTGCGGCTCGGACCTGCAGTGTGTCTATCAATCATTATTTTGGAGATGACATGCAGCTACTAAGTGTTCAACAGCATGTATGAGGGAAGAACGGCCGCAGAAGCCGGCATCACCTTCGGTAGGCTACCGCTTGCACTCATCACGGCTCAGAACACTAACAACCAAAGGCCATGAAAACATGGGAATCGTGGAGGAGCTTGGAAGTGGTGTCACCCTTTTGAAGAAGGGCGATCGTGTGGTCATGCCCTTCAATGTTGCTGATGGCCGGTGCCATAACTGCGAGGAGGGGCGGACCGCCTTCTGCACGGGTGTGAACCCAGGCTTCGCCGGTGGTGCCTATGGTGAGTCGTCAGGCCTGACCAGACTCCAAATGAACCTGACAAGTATACCAGGATACGTTGCCATGGGGCCATACCCCGGCGGTCAGGCACAGTACATCAGGGTGCCCTACGCGGACTTCAACGCGTTGAAGCTGCCTCCCGGCAAAGAGTTTGAATCAGACTTCATTCTGCTCGCGGGTAAGAATACCCAGCAAGACGTTGGTCCTGAATCGTTTACTAACTGTATCTTCCAAGACATCTTCCCCACTGGCTGGCACGGAATCCAGCTTTCTGGCTTCAGGCCTGGTGAGACCGTTGCTGTTTTCGGAGCTGGGCCGGTTGGTTTGATGGCCGCCTACTCGGCAGTTCTGCGAGGTGCCTCGAAGGTCTACGTAGTCGACCGCGTCGCCGAGCGCCTCCAATCCGCCGAGAAGATCGGATGCACACCCGTCGACTTCACCAAGGGCGATGCCGTTGAGCAGATCAAAAAGCTGAACGGCGGAGAGGTGGACCGCTCAGTCGACGCGGTCGGGTATCAAGCCGTGAGTGCTGGCGGCAACACTGAACAGCCCAATATCGTGCTCGAAAACATGATCAAGGTCACTCGAGCTTGCGGCGGGCTCGGCATTCCGGGACTTTACGTACCCAGGTAGGGCTTCTCCCCTCGTTCAGATTCGTCTTTTTTGGCTAACCAGCTCTTTGTTCAGCGACCCAGGCGCATCCGATGACGCATCGGCAAAAGGCATGATCAGCCTGAGCTTTGGCAAGCTTTTCGAAAAGGGTCTCACCATCGGAACGGGCCAGTGTAACGTCAAGGCTTACAACAGATACTTGCGCGATCTGATCATCGCGGGCAAAGCCAAGCCGAGTTTCGTGGTTTCCCACGAGATCAACATCGACGACGCAGAGGTTGCGTATGAGAAGTTTGACAAGAGGATCGAGGGTTACACGAAGGTACTCATCCATCCCAACGGAGGCTTTTAGGTACAAAGCCATTGCGCCTGAGTTGGCAGTGGACGTGCTGTTTCATACAGTGAGGCGGCGACAGGCGTGTGGTGTTGTCAGATGTGTAACTCGAGTTCCGATAATGGTCAGGAAGCGAAAGGGAAACTGTGTTTTGTCACCCTGTATCGTCGTCAATAACCGATCCAATTATCTTGGGTCCAAATTGAAAGTTTACTACAATATTGCTTTACTCCCACTGCAGCTTTACACATTCTTCATATATGAAGGCCTGGCCTGTCAACAGATGGCTCTAGAGAGCATTTTACGTTAACCGTAAGCAAACACCCCCATAAACGAATGACAATCTAATACACTGGGTAGCAAGCGAGTCTAATCTAAGAAAGTTATGGCAAACTATGTGTTGTGTGTATGTTGGGCATTTGGCTTCTTCCCTGCATATAATATCGTGTTAGGACTTGAGAGCAGACTTTTGGCTTTGTTGCCATATCCAGCTTATCAGTAAACCATATTATATCACTGGTCATTCTACTGGTAGCTCTACTGGTAACCCTTTTCCAGCGACTATCCTAATCCGGTGGCCGGCAACATCGAGCTTGAATCATCCACCATCCCCTTTTTCTGGTACACGTACGGCACGGCCGGCTTCTTCGATAATGCTCGAGGCCTTACCAACACGCTTCTCAACCACAGCCCGCTAATCCATGACGCCTCCGAGCTTGAGATTACGGAACTTGGGAACTCAACGGTAACAAAGCGAAGCTGCTTTCTTCGGGTTGTGCCGGCACGCAAGCTGCCGAATGTCGGCAGTGTGACTGGACTGGATCATTACAAAGGATAGTTCATTTTGACGATAAGGAAAGGGAGGATATTATAATATATATAATCCAGTCCCACCTCCTAGGTACACACTGACAACGTCGCTGTCTCCATACAATGTACCTACTTGACAGGTAGGAGTTGCGGCTTCAATGATGAACTTGATGTAACCTTTAGTTGTCTGATACGACTGGACTCTGGTTGCGTGTTCCGTCTGCGATTTGCCCCATTCTTGCTTATCATTTATACCTTAGAACCTGTGAGAGCGATCGTGCCACTCCGGGCGATTGTGGTAGAGCGGCGAGGGGGACCTTGGGCCACGGTCTTTCTCCCGACCCCTTTCCACGTCTTCGTCTGCGACAGATATACGCACTTCAACTTCCTGGGTACACATAATTCCCATCTCCACCGCTTCACTCTTGTTATTCTTCACCTGGCCCTTGTTAAGAATGCTTTCGCTCGACCCGGTGCGCGCCATGCGTGGTCCGATGACGGAAATGGACGTCCTCGTCGTAGGTCTCCTGCTTTTCTCGGAGTCCGACGTCATACTGTACCGCCATGTCCCAGCTCCATGTTCACCTTGAGTCCGATCGCCTCCACGTGTATTCGAAATCGTACGCTTGGCCTTTATCCAATATTTCTCAAGCAGCCCGTCGAGGACAGGGAGAGAGGCCGCCATGGTTCCCAGTGATAGGTCCAGGCAAGTCCACGCCAAAACTTCAACGTAGTCCCATGTGAAGTCGTTCGTCATCGTGGGACGATTCTGTCGTAAAAGGCCACCAAGAACCGCCAGTCCTCCAGTGATCCAAATGATGAACAGGCGGGCTTTCTTCGCTGTTGGCATTCGAACCTTCCACAAGATGACTATGGGTGTGGATAGTAGCATCAGCCCTTGCGTCACATGGATGCTGCTGAGGACCTTTGCTTGTATTCCAAGGTCCATACATGTAGGTACTGGCTCGGTCCGGCCAAGTAGCGCCAGATCCCATTGTGTTACCGGTGGGTCACATGCAAAGACGTCGATGAAGATGGCTAATCCCATGTATCCGGCGATCGATGCGATAAAGACGTTGCATGTGATCCGCCACCGACTGCCGAGTCGCTCTGCAAGCCGTTGGACAAACACCGCTATCGAGAGTTTGATCATGCCCACAGCCACATAGAACGTCGTCCTGCAGGCCGTGCCCATCACCATACCGGAAGCGTACTGCTGATAGGTGATTTCCCACACGTGTTTTGCGGCTGAGCCGGTCGCAAGGGCATATATCTGTGTGATGGGATAGACAAGGGCCAGTAGCTGTGGGTAACGATTCCTGTATTAACAACCAAGACTTTGACACTGGTGCATCACGCATCGAGCACAGGGCTCTTTTGGTTTTGTGGACACTTACAGCACCGACGGAGATGGCGTAGTCGTCCCAGCCAAACTTCATGCTCGAACCTTTCCGTAACCTCAGCCCGATTCTTGATGCCGTGGGCACAACGATGGCCAAGATGACAAATACCAGGCCTGTCAGGACGCTGAGTTGTCTAGTCTCATGCACGTATCCGGGGCCGGGTTTTGCGGCGAGAAAGTAGCCCATCATGGGGTTGGCTTCCGCCATCCCGGCCATGCGGAACAAGCCCTTCACGACGTAATAGTCATATTGTGTCGTCGGCGGCTGGCCGACGAAGGCCGACGTGCCCGTGAGTGGGAGGCTGCTTGGATCGTCTGTTATGGAGGGGAACCCGTCGGGTGGCGCCATAAGAAACGACGAAGTTGATGTCGAGATGGGGGTGGAAACCGAAACAAGCGGTCTTCCGTTGGGAAGATCACGTATGTCTCATACTCTAGACAGTGATCATGTTGACTATGTAGGACCGAAGCTGAACCTTGGGTCGAGGGGGCAAAAACGTTTCCTCCGCGGCGTGGAACATGCGAACTCGCTTCCTTCTACTCCGTAGAGCCAACCTGCGAAAAGTCCCGTTGGCTGCGCCGTAGAGACGCATGAGCGAGGTGCCAGCGGTATGAGCGCGTCATGCATATGACAGCTGATTTGATAGATTGGTCCAGTAGAGGATATGCCGATCCTCTTGGCTACTCTGATTGGAATCGAGAAAAGAACGTTGAAACCCCACTCTTTCAAGTTGCCGTGGCTCTAGACCCAAGGTCACGGTTACATTGCGTCGAGTATGGAGGGTGTAAAGCTTGCATCTGTTGGTCACATAGTGTGACTGCAAACTTCCCCGACCCCTACGCATATGGTACTAAGGGTAAGGGTTTCTTTCGGACAAAACGCCAGCGTGGTATCTGAACGATAACCGGGGGCAATGGCCCGTGGCGACTGATGCTCTCTGTCCACTAGCAGTGCCAACCGAGTGATCAATTTCCACCAGGATTGCGTGCCGGGATGCGTGCCACGGGGAGATGGCACCGATTCAGGATGCGATCCGCAGCAGCCCACCCTCTCCGGCTTGTTCCCGATCCCGAATGCATCAGCTAACCCTGCAGCATGCATCATCCAATTTCCCTGAATTCTTCCGAGTCTGGTGGTGCACAACCCCCGTCCTGTCCTTGTCGGTGGCACGCCTTGCATTCTTAGTGGTGAAGACGAAGTGACGAGTCCGGTGGAGTATCCGAGGCAAAAGGCCATTCAGATACACTATATTATATGTATCAATCCAGAAACAGTCACATTTGCCGTCACTGCGCAGGATAAGATGGTTCTGCTCGGGTTGTCGAGGTGATGCTACTTCCCTTCATCTAGGCCGTGGTATGTGGTCAAAGATGCGTAGCTGATCATGCCAATGGCCGTCGGGCACACGCTCATGAAGCTCGGCGTCGGCGCTCCCGATTCCAGGGCAAATCCGAACGTGTCGTTGGCGACTTTGACCTTCGCCCAGTATTCAGAGCTCCCAGGCAACTTGTGTCAAAGTGGGTGCAATATGGCGGCGCATGGCACGGACCTCCAGGCCCATTGGGCCAGATTGGGAAAGGTCTGCGGCGAAATGTCAGTTAATATCTATAGGATAGATTTTGCTAGCCAAAATATCCAGAATCCAATGACCATATGTATTTAGATCCTAAGGTAACAGAATAGCTATAAATATATAGAGAATCCTATAGAAAATAGTAATATAGTTATATATACATATACTAGTAATTAACTAAGAATTATTATTATAATTATCTATATACTTTAATAATTAATAGTCTAATTTATAAGTATTAATTAATATTACTTAAAGTATTATATATAGTATATATAATATATACTATAGCTATTATTATAACTAAAAATGAGATAGCTATAATAATAGTAACTCTAAGTAGCTTAGCTAACTAAAGTAATTAATATATCAAGCTATAGTAATAAGTAGTAACCTTAAATCTATAGAGGTTAATTAACATAAATATTAATAATATATAATATATTATTATAAAATAACTAATAAAGCTTCTAATAGCTCTAGATATTATAAATTACTTAATAATACTATCTATAATAATCAAGTAAATAATAGATAATATAGTAAATAGCTAATGACTATTAAATCTAAAAGATATATAGGCTTTAAAGCTCTTTTCGCTATTAACTAAAGGCTAAAAGTAACTTAAATATAATAATAAGATATATATATAAAAATAATAGTAACATAAGTAAGACTATAGGGTAGTTGGTAACTTAGTTACCTAGATTTAAATAATAATAAATCTAATAGTAATTATAGAGTATTACTTTATAAATAAATTAATATATATATAGATATATAATATTAAGGTATATATTAGTTTACTTCTATATAAGAAAAAGAAGATTACTATAATAGAGTATAAAAAAGTTATAGAAAGAGCTATAGATTATAAAGTAATAGATATAAAAGAGGTAGAGAAATAGATATCTAACTAAGAGAAAGTACTCTCTTATAGTATATAAGTCTAGTAGTATTTAACTATAAAAACTAATAAATAATTCTTACTACTAATAAAAGTATTAACGTGTATACTACTAATAGTATAGGTAGAGATATATAAAAGTATTAATTATATAAGAGCTATTAATAACTAGCTCTTATATTATAAACTAATGTTAGTAATATAGGCTTATATTACTAAAGAGCTAGAGTATCTCTAGGTAAAAGCTACTTATAGTACCTTTAGCTTAATTACTATAGTAATAGTTACCAATAATATCATAAAGAATTATATATAAAAGAAGCTAATAAAGAAAAAATAATATAATAACTACTATAATAACTATAATAATAACTATGGTAATAAAGGTAATAACTATAGTAATAAAAAGTACTTACTATATAATATCTCTAGGTACTTACTAATAAGGTATTACTTTATAAGTAAAATATATCTAAGGTTTCTATAGTAGCTATATAAAGCAATTATTAACTATATAAAATAAGCTCTAATATAGTAATATATAAAAGATAAGCTAAAAGAGAAAGATATATTACTAGTTTGTATATATACCTACTTAGATAAATTTACTATAGTAGTAGTAATAGTACTTCTAGTAAAATAATAGTTAGAAAGTAATAAAGGTAAGGTATAGTTAAAGAGTAAAGAAGTCTTATCTATATAGTTAGCTACCTTTATAATATCTAATTATCTACTTAAAGACTTTATTATCTTAGATTTAGAGGTAACTCTTTATATCTTTTACTCTTATTATTACTTCTTAGAAATAACTCTAGTAAAGTTAGATACTTTTATCTAAGTAAGTAATATTACTATCTTAATTAAGAGATAGAGTAATATACTTATTTATATAAAGTAAAGTAATTACTAAGTATAATTTATACTTAAAAGAGTTAGCTATTACTTATTACTATTATATAACTTAGTATTATATATAATACTTAAAATAAGAAATAATTAATAATAAGATAATAATCTAACTAATAATTATATATATAGTAAAGAACTACTTTATAGTATTTAATATAGATAGAATTATTAAATAATAAATTATTAAAGCTAATAAGAACTATAATAGTCTTTATACTATATTAGTAACATATCTAATAATAATAAATATAGATATAGTTATAGTAGCCTTAATACTAAGAGACTACTACTAAAGAAGTAAGCTAGTTAAAGCTAACTACTAGTATAACTATTTTAGTTACTTAGATAGCTATATACTTTATAAATTAACTACCTAAGCTTATAGTATATAGATAAAAGGAGATATACTAGAGATATCTATTATATTATATAAAGTATATATAATAAGTAAGATATAGTAGTAAATATTATATTAACTATAAAAGTTAATTAATTATATAGAGGTAGGTAATTATATTATACTAAATGTTTACTTATTTAAATAAGGCTATAGTAGATATAAGCTAGCCTTATTACTTAGTAACTAAAAATCTAGCTTTATATAAGACTACTACCTATGGTAATATACTTCTAAGGCTATTAAGATAGCTTGAGTAGACTTTATATAATTAATTAAAGTATATGAATTAATAAAAGTATAAGTAATTAAGTATAATAATAAGATTATAATTACTTATCTATATATAAAAAAAGCTATAAAAAGTATAGAAATCTTATTTAAAACCTTAGTATTTAATATATTAGTATAGAATAGAAGTATAAAGAGAATTACTATAATAATTAAGAAGAAAGCTTATATAATAAGGCTAAAGTTAAAACTACTAGTATTACTATAGCTAGAGATTCTAAAAGTAGTAGTATATTTATATAACTATATACTAGCTAAATCTTATAGCTAGAGATCTCTATATTAGATCTAGTATATAATAAGAGAGTAGCTATTATCTATACTATACCTTAGCTATTTATAAGTATTTAACTACTATATATATATAATAACTTTAAATACTTAACTTAGTTATAATTATCTCTAGTACTTTAAAGTAAAGGTATATATTAACTATCTAATTAGACACATATTAACTAACTAGTACTATATATATATCTCTTTAAAGAATAAAGTTATTATAATTTATAATATAATATTTAATAAAGATAGATATTTCTCTAGAAAAGAAGATAAATAGGTAAATAAGTTAAGAAATATAGATAAGGCTATAATTGATAAATAAATCTATAAAGTAATTAAAAAGAACTTTATAAATATTACTAATAGTAAGAATATTATAAAAGAAGATATAATAGAAATTCTAAACTAAACTACTAGTAAAATATTAAAAGAAGTCTATAAATATATAAAGTTATACTTTATATTAATAATATTACTAGAATCTCTAAATACTTTATTTATTATATTACTATTAGATATACTTAATATAAGAGAGTAAGAAGACTATAAATGTTATAATAAAGTTTAATATATTAACTATATCTTATATTAAAAGTAAATATATCTATAAGAATCTTAAAAAGCTATATTTATAGCTAGGACTAATAATAGTCCTTACTATAGTATTTAAAACTAACAAGCTACTTATGTAGCTAGGACTAGTAATAGTGCTTACTATAGTCTCTAGAACTAATAAGCTACTTATATAACTAGGACTATTAATAGTTCTTACTATAGTCCCTAGAAAATCTTAAAGTAAAACCTCCTACCTAGTAAAAGTATAAGCTAGCCCTCTAACATTAAAAAGAATAATATAATAAAAGAGAATCTATTTAACTTTTATAATAAAATAATAGTACTTTAAAATATAGCTATAAAGCTAGCTATAAGGCTATACTAAAAGGATTTACTTAGGTTACCTAAGGTATATACTAATTTAAAAAACTACCTATTTATAAAGGATTTTTAAGAGGCTAAGAAAGCTTATTTATAGAACTATAATACTATAAATAGCTAGGTTAAAGTTAGTATGGAAGAAACTAGTAATAATTAGATACTTGATTATTAATAGGTATATACTTATAAACTAAATAAATATAGATTTCTTATAAAGTTTAAGATATACTTTATTATTTATAGTAATTAGTAGCTAAAAGATATAAGTTATGATGTATATATAGTAATACTAATAGAGCTTTTATTCCAATTACTTATTATAATTATAACTAAGTTAGACCTAGAATTACTTTAATTTAATATAGTAAACGTATTTATATATACTAATATAAATAAGATAGTATTTATAAAACTTTCTCTAAAATATCTAAGTTACAATAGTAATAAGATTATCTACTTATAAAAAGCCCTTTATAGGTTATAATAATTACTACTACTATAGTAAAAGTACTTAGAAAAGAAATTTTAAGAACTTAGATTTATGTTAATTACTAAAGAGCTATATTACTAGTAAAAAAGAGCTATTATATTCTTCTTTTATATTAATAGTTATATCTTTATATTCTCTAAGTTATTATAATAGAAAGGTAATAAGATAATTGATAATATAAAAGAAAGACACTACTCAGAGAGTAGTAATAAAATATAATAGTTTCTTAGTATAAGAATTCTCTATGATAGATAATGATAAAAGATATGGCTATTATAATTAATATATATTAAAAATATAGTAAAGCTAATTAATAATAAAATCTAGCTACTACTAGATAATACTCTAATAGGTAATAAAAAACTTCTATTCTTATAGTAAATAATAATAAACTATAAAGTAATAAGATACTAATAAAAAGTTAGATTAATCCTATATATAGTAATAATAATAAGACTTAATATTATATTTATAGTAAGTTAGCTAGTAAGATTTAATTATAATCTATTAGTAGCTAATTAAAGGGTAGTAAACTAAGTATTGTAATACCTTAGGTATATAGCTAGCCTTTACCTTAAATTTAAGTCTAATAAAAAGCTTATTATCATATTAGATATAAGCTTTAGAGATAACTTAATTAATTATAAGAGCTTATAAGCTTTTACTATTAAGCTATATAGTAAACTTATTAGCTAGAGAGTAAATAAGTAATAGATAATAACTACTTTAATAACTAAAGTAGAGTTACTAGCCTTATTATAAGCTATAAAAGAATTAATATTGATAACCTAATTAATTACTAAGCTTATTATTAGTAATAATACTTTAAATATATTACTAAAGGTTATAATATAATATAATAATTAATAGATAATTAGCTTTACAACTAAGAAGTTAGTTTAATTATAGATATATCTTTACTATACAGATATATATTACTACTAGCTATATTAGAAGATTATAGATAGTTATATTAAAGTTATATATACCCTATTAGTAAAGCTAATAGTAGAAAGTTTAATAAAGGTACTACTAAAGTAAAAATAGCCTATATTACTTTTGTAATTAAATCTTAGTAATCAAACTATATAGTTAATATAAAACTATGAGAAAGAATTAGCCAAAGATAAATTATCAATATAATTAAAGTAATAAGTATTATAGTAATAGATAGTTAGCTAGTATAGCTCTAACTAAGAGAGTTAAATTATATAATTATACTAGTTAGTAAAAGTAGATTATTATAGAGATATAACTAGCAAACCCTAATATTATAATTAATTATTAATATAACTAGTAAGACTTTAACTATAAATTTCTTAATAACTAAGTAATATATATAGTTAGTAATTTTATTATTATAATTACCTTAATTAAAGCTAAAAGTTAATATAAAATCTAATTATAAAAGACTACTATTTTAAGTTAGAAAGTTATAATAAAAGATAAAAGTATAATTAAAATTATACTTTAAGAATAATTATATATATAGACCTATAGAGGCTATATTAAACACAACAGTAAGTATATAGAGCCTAAGACTGTTATAAGTATAATATAGCTATACTAAGTAAAAAGACCTTGGTTACTATATATTTATATTATTAAGCTTAAACTTATATAAGAGGGCTAGTAGGCTTTATAGATATAACTACTATTAAGTCTTTTTACCTCTACCTAGAATAAAACCTTAGAGCTCTAGTATAAGTTACTATCTTATACTATAATTATCTAGTAAGAGGTAATACTACTAAACTATATATACTCTAGTTTTAGTTATTATTAATTAGTTAATTAGTACTTTTTATAGTAAGTAATTAATAGTTATAAGGACTTATAGGAATACAAAAGGAAGGTATAAAAGGGTAGTAATTACACTATCTATTAATCAGTTAGATTAAACCTATAAATAGCTTCAATCTAAGAGGGCATATCAAAGTAGGTATAATATACTAGCAAATAGCATAGACCTCCAGGCCTATTGGGCTGGATTAGAAAAGGTCTGCAGTAAAATATTGGTTAATATTTATAGGACGGATTTTGCCAGCCAAAATATCTAGAATCTGATGACCACATACATTTAGATCCTAAGGCAACACAATAGCCATAAATGGGCAGGGAATCCCATGGAAAATAGCAACATAGTTACACATACACCAGCAATTAACCAGGGATTTTCACTATAATTATCCACATACTTCAACAGATATCTATATATAAAGAATAGTTCTTTTAAGTAAGAACTATCTATCTAAGGAGAAATCTAGGAAGTAAGAATATAGTTATAAACTATATAAGTAGGATATTTTAAAAAATAACCTATAAGAATATAGTTATAAACTATATAACTAAGATCTTTTAGAAAACAACCTATAAGAATATAGTTATAAACTATATAACTAAGGTGTTTTAGTTAATAACCTAGAATATCTAAGAAATCCGTAGAATATATAGAAAATAAGTATAAATAAACCCCTTATATCCCTTATATCTAGCTAGCAAGTGAGAATAATAAAAGCTCTTCTATTATATTACAATAATATATATCTTATTTTATCTCTTATCTCTTATCTCTAATCTTATTACCCCTTATAGCCTCTAAAAGGTTATGAGCCTAGCTCTAAGACCTAAGATAGGTTAAAAAAAAGAAAAAAAAAGAAAAAGACGCCTTTAACAAGAATTAAACTCCTCACCTCTGCCTTTTCAGGCTTTTTTCAATACAATAATATAACCAACTAAGATATATGCCTTCTACTAAAGGTAATATCTTTACTAATAGATACAAAGATAAACCTTCTACACCTTAAGGGGACTTCTAACTATACTACTTGGGCAGTTAGAATCCAAGCCCTTCTTGTATCTAAAGATATTAATATTGATCTTCAGAATCTACTTTCTAAGAAAAATAAACAATATAATAATAAAGCTTTAGCTTATATCCAGTTATATTACTCTAATAGGCCCTTAAGAGTTATAAAAGACTCTATAATAGCCCTAGATACCTAGAAAAAGCTAGCTAATTTATATAAACCTAAGGGTTTTATAAATAAATTCCTAACTTATAAAGAATTCTTTAATACCTCTTTAGAGGATTTTAATACTATTAAAGAATATCTTACTAAAGTAAAGGAGTTAATAGATAATCTAGCTAATAATAAGCTAGAATTACCTAAGAAGGTTATTATTACCTAGGTTTTAAATAACCTAGATAATACTTATAAGGGTTTTATAACTAATATAACCTAAAGCCTTTGAAAAGACCCTAATTCTTATAATCTAGAAACGCTATTTTCTAGCCTTTTAGATGAGTATAAAAGAAAAAAGGGTTTTACTATTATAGCCTTAACTAAGGCAAATACCTATTCTAAGGTAAATAAAAAACCTTAGAAAAAACAGAAAGGCCTTTTCTGCTATAACTGTAAGAAAACCAGCCATATAGAAAATAACTGTGCTTTTCTTTACCTAGAAAAAGCTCCTATATGGTGGAGAAAGAGAGATAATAATAAGGATAATAATAATGATAAAAAGGAGGAAAAAGTAGTCAATATAACTATTAATACTAAAGATATAGACTTAGATATAAGTCTTACTTCTTCTAAAGGAGGAAATACCCCTCCTGCTTATAATACCTTAGCGTATAATAATATTTCTTTTAAAAATATAAGTATAACCTATAATAATAATAATAATAATAATAATAATAATAATACTAATAATATAACTCTAGGTTATTTAATTAAGGAAAAGCTAGGAGAAATAAAATAGAATATATCTAGGAATAATAAAACTGTTACTTTTTACCTTAATACTGCTACTACTATATATACTATAAGTAATATTAAATATCCATATAATATTAAATCTATGAAGAAAGATATAAAGTAGGGAAAAGCAGAATCTTTAACTGCTAACTATAAAGAAGATATAGATATCTTAATAAATAATACTATCTATACTATAAAAGATATTTATTATATCCCACAACTAGGTTTAAATCTTCTAAGTTAAAATAAATTAGATAAAATAAATATAGCTTCTATATTCTATAAAATTGCTTCTATCCTATATAATATAAAAGAAAATAAACTATTAACTATAGAAAAGAAACTAAATAGCTTATATTACTTCACTTTCTATATATCTTATAATAATAATAAAGATAATACTATACTCAATACTACTATAAATAATAGTAAAAAAAAGATATAGCTATACTATAGTATAATAGGCTAGATTATTCTACCTATTCTTTATTATCTTATTTAAATAAGTCTACTATACTAAGTAATAAAAATAATATAAATATACCTAAGATAGAGAATACTTGTGAATCCTGTTTAAAAGGAAAATTTATAACTAAAGTAAATAAAATAGCTAATAATAATAGGCCTATAAAGGAATATCTAGAGGCTATAGCTTCTGATTTATGTAGACCTATAACCCCTGTAACCTATGATAAATATAGGTGGTTTATTATATTTATAGATATATATACTAGATTTTCTTGGGATATCTCTTAAAAACTAAAGATGCTAAAGAGATATGTACTATATTTAAAAGCTTTAAAAATCTAGTAAATAAGAATAATAATAAAAAACAATAAAAGAATTTAATACTAATAGAGGTAAAGAATTTGATAATAAAAGAATAAAACTTATATATATAGACAAAGGAATAATATATAATATAAGACCTCCTTATACACATAAACCTAATAGAATAATAGAAAGAATAATAAGAAATATAGTAAATAAAATAAGAACTTTATTATATAACTCTAATTTACCTAAATATTTATAGGGAGAAGCTTTTCTAGCTGCTATATATATATAATAGAACCCTACATTTATCTATAGACTATAAAACGCCTTATAAAAAAGATATAATATAAAACCTAATATATCTAATATAAGGGTCTGGAGAAGTATTTGTTACTATAAGAATAAAGACTCTAATATTAAAAAACTAGATATAAGAGCTAATGAAGGCGTTATAATAAACTATGGTAACAATGCATATAAAATATGAGATATAATATAGAAAAGACCTATATAATCTAGAGATGTTACTATTCTAGAAAATAATTTTATAACTAATAATAAAGAAGATAATCTAGAAGATAATCTAGTTATAGAAGATACATTTATAAGTAATAATAATACTAATAATAATAATGATAATATAACTAAGAATAATATAATAATAGAAATACCTAAAGTAAATAAAGAAGAATATAAAGAATATAAAGAAGATAATAATCTGTTTAGTACTATAGAAGACTATCCTTCTATTAATATACTAGCTCCTTTAAATACAAGTGAAAATAAGGCTTCTTATATATTATCTTCTAATATTTTATCCAAACCTTCTACCTTTAAGCAATTTCTAAAAGATAATAATAAAGATAACTAGATAGAAGTTATAAATAAAGAATTGAAAGAATTAGAAAATGATAATAGCTAGAATATTATAAAAAGTAATAATAACTATAATATTATAAAAGGAAGATAGATATGTAAAATAAAAGAAAAAACAAATAATAATAATATAGAGTATATATATAAGGCTAGGTAGGTAGTTCAAGGGTTTAATTAATACTTAGGTATTAATTATTTAGAAACCTTTAGTACTACTTGCAGGCCAGAAAGCTATAGATATATATTAATTTTAGCTGTTTCTAATAACTAATATATACAGCAATATAATATTACTAATACCTTTGTTTATGCATATATTAATAAAGATATATTTATTATATTGCTTACTAGTTATATATATAATAGAAATACTAATAAATTAGAATTTAATAATAATAACCCTTTATATAATACTAAAGAGTATATATGTAAGCTAAATAAGGCTTTATATAGACTAAAACAAGTTCCTAGACTATAGTATAAACACTTAAAAGATATATTTCTTAAACTAGAATTTAAAATACTACCTTATGATGAGGCTGTATGTATATACAATAAAAATAATAATAAAGTAATATTAGCATGTCATGTAGATAATATATTAGTAGTAGGAAATAATAAAGAATTTATAAATAATCTATTTAATAATAGATTATTAAAATATATAAAAATAAAGTTTAAAGGAGAACCTAGTATTTTTCTAGGAAATAAAATATATATAGATAAAACTAATAAAAGTATATATATACATTAAATAAAATATACTAATAAGATATTAACTAAATATAATAAAAGAGAATTATACCCTTATAATACGCCTATAGATAATAATATAAAATTATATAAAAATAAAGAGCAAGCTACTAAGAAAGAAATATTAAGATATTAATAAGAAATAGGTACTTTAATATATTTAGTACTAAAAACAAGAATAGATATAACTCTTCTTACTATAAATTGCTTTAGATTTATAAGTAATCCTTCTAAAGAATACTTTATAGCCCTTAATAAAATATAGGGTTATATAAACAAATACTATAATTTAGGAATATATTATAATTGTAATAATATAGATAGTTTTAATATAATAGGCTATACTAATTCTAACTGAGCTAGAGACCTTAATAATAGAAGGTCTACCTCTGGTGTTATATTTACTTGTAGATATTATAACCTTATAAGCTAGAATTCTATTGAATAGAAAACAGTTACTTTAAGTACCTGTAAAGCTGAATATATAGCTTTAACAGAAGCTATAAAAGAAGCTATATATTTATATAATGCTTATAACTATATAAGAATAAATCTAGGATTTATAGAATTAAATAAACCTAAGATTTTAACAGATAATAAAGCAGGTCAGAAGTTAGCTAAAAATCCAGAATTTCATAAAAGAGTTAAGTATATAAGTATAAAATATCACTTTACTAGAGATACTATAACAAGTAAACGGATATATCTATATCATATTAATACTAAAGATAATATAGCTGATATATTAACTAAACCTCTAGGTAAAGTCTTATTTAATAATATATTAAATACTATAAATATAATAGATAATGATACTATACCTAAATATAATAAATGGATAGAAAACATAAATAAACAAAATAAATATATAGAAAATAGAAATAAAACTATACTATAATAAATATATATATATATATATATATATAATATAACTTATGAAGAAGAGCAATACTATAATAATAAGAAATATATAAATACTATCTCTTATTTTTTCCTATAAATATAGGTTTTAAAGAGTATAGTAAAGAGTATATATTTAAGTATATATACTTAATAAAAAAGGTATCTTAACTTTTCCTATTAAGGTTTTTATAGATAAGCTATCTATAATAAATTATATATACCTTAAAGGGGGGTATTAGATATTAAGGTTTAAATACCTTATATCTATATATAAAGATAGTATATATAATAATAAAGTGAATTATATAATATAGTATTAATAGTACTGTATATACTATATATACTAGATAACTATATATTTACTTAGAAAACGCCTATATATTATAAATACATAGGGTATCTATATATAAAGAATAGTTCCTTTAAGCAAGAACTATCTATCTAAGGAGAAATCTATGAAATAAGAATACAGTTGTAAACTATATAAGCGAGATGTTTTAGAAAACAACCTATAAGAATATAGTTATAAACTATATAACTGAGATCTTTTAGAAAACAACCTATAAGAATATAGTTATGAACTATATAATCATGGTGTTTTAGTTAATAACCTGGAATATCTAAGAAATCCTTAGAATATATAGAAAATGAATATAAATAAACCCCTTATATCTCTTATATCTAGCTAGCAAGTAAGGATAATAAAAGCTCTTCTATTATATTATAATAATATATATCTTATTTTATCTCTTATCTCTTATCTCTAACCTTATTACCCCTTATAGCCTCTAAAGTTAATTATAGCCTTATCTATATTACTTAACTTATCTACCTATTTATCTTTCTTTCTAAAGAAGTATCTGTCTTTATTAAATATTATCTTATAATGTTGGAATATCAATATCACATGACCGTACGATACCTACTTTGGAATTATGGTCAATGCACAAAGGTCACAGAATGGATATCTAGACCTCGGTTATAGGGGAGGCTTAAACACAGTTCTTACACTTACATGACTCACGTACGAGAACAGATAGATATATCTGTTCGTACGACTGACAATCATGTAGTTAGGAAAGATAGTCATAACAATAGAATTGTGCCTCACCCCATACTTTGTTTACCCCGGTTACGATCGTACCGGACTCTCATGGACAGGAGAGAGTCCATTCAACACTGATCAGTGATTGCTTGGACAATCACAGATTGGCAAGAGTGAAGAGACAAGGCTTGAGTCGTACGATAGATTATTCCTGAGGTTACCCAACTGCGGAAGGGTTCAAGGACTAATCTACTGTGACACCACTTGTGCTACCTTCCCCTGTGCAACAGAACAGGGACGACTATAAGGATCCTCTCTACTATTGTACGAAGATCTGACGTAGTGTGCAGCATCTGCATAACCATCACCATCAACCTGACGTCGTACGTTACGAAACGACTACCATCATGACAACAGAATCTCCCCAAGGCAACGTGGAGCAAGACTCTTCTGACGGCTATGACTTCTCGTACGAAGACATGGCTGATGGAAGTAGTATCCCACTTACAACCTGGAGATCACAAACAACACCCCAGTACTGGACAGAAGAATGGGAGATTGACCTGACGACTATACAACAGAAGAAAAAAGGCTTACTACATACGTAGCGTACGAGCTTCACCAGATGATCCACATGAACCAAAATCAACTCCTGTTTGAGCGTACGATACTCTCAGATTTTGAAGACTGGACCTCAGAACACTGGAGACAAGTCTATAAATCATTCATACGAGAACTTCTTAAGCAGATCAGCAAAAAGGGAATATATCTAAACCTACGTTTAGATGAGAAAGACCAGATTGTTGACCTCGTACGAAGAATACGGGAGAAGTACAACCAGGCAAATTCTTCACGCACGATAGGCACCCCAAGCCATGTGTCAACAACACCAGTACGACAACCTCAACCAGCATCTAAGCAGAACATTGCTGAACAAGCGGTAGAATCTATTGAGCAAGTGTACAACTCAACAGAGGCTCAACAACCAGCCGTACGAGACCAATCACCAGTCAGAAACATACCACCAGCCTCAAGATTTACCCAGGAGGTTGATAGTTTCCCAAAGTACCAAGGTCGTACGACACCTCTACATCAAGGAGACAATGTCTACAACCTTCCACCACGTCGAATAGTCCAGAATGGACCGTGCGAACCAAGTTTAGTTTCTGCATTCCACAAGGGATGGAGAAAGGAAAGGAACTACACAGGCAAACCGTACGATATCCTATACGACAAGGCGAAGATGTTCATTAGTGTTTGCCGACGTCTTGGGATCACAGAAGATCAATATCATGCGATCTTCCCTGATATTCTATCAGGTCGTGCGGAGGAATTCTTTCTACATTTCATAGGCCCTACAAGGCGATGGGACGAGATGTACGACATGCTGGATAAGCACTTTAATACAAGCACCAACCATGCTCTGTATTATACAGACTGGACCACAATGACATTCGCACGAGTCAAGAGGGAGAATCCAGAGAAGAACAACATGGAGATCCTAGACCTTCTTCTAGACAAACTACCTATCGTACAACGAGCTCTAGGATCCAACTTCCAAGGAGAAACTATGCTTCGTACGCAAGTTATCCATGCCTGCCGAGGAATCCAAGAACTAGAAACAGCACTTAGTAACCTAAAGGCACACCACACGTGCGAGGAATTCTTTTCCAACCTAAGGGCATCAATGCAGGTAGCCTTAGACAGGAAACAGACTTCGCACGAGATCCTATTTGTCGACAGGCGGTACACATCCAACTATAGGGACCGCCAGAGACCATCGTACAAAGAAGGAAGAAATTTTCAGAAACCCCAGCTCAACAGAGGTGGAAGTGGACGACCATTTCAACAGAAACCATATCGTACGAACACTCCTAAGAAGTGTTTTGTATGTAAGAAGGAAGGCTGTTGGTCAACTAACCACTCGGACGAGGAACGGAATCAGGCAAGGAAGCAATACCTCCAAGCCTGTGAAGTTCTAAACCAGGACCCAGGAGACTTTACATCGTACGTTATGAGTGTTGAGGGTGAAAACCCTGTGGAAGAAGACGAAGAAGACTCGTACGATGAAGATGAACCACATGGCGATGAGGAGACATCATCATACCTCATGTCATCGGCATTCTTCCATCGCACGACAGGAGAAGACATCTTCTCAGCACCAAAGACCACAGAGGCCAGTCAATTCATGTTGCAGGACCCCTATACTACATCGTACCAAGGAGAGCTATGGGATACAGGAGCAGCCAAGTTCTCGACAGTAGGGAAGCCCCAGGTACTAGCGTACTTAAGGGAGAACCCTCGTGCGAGGATAGATTGGAAACCAGGATCAGCCAACGTACGATTTGGAGCTAACACATCCATTACATCTATCGGTACGATAGAAATGGAGAGCTCCCTTGGCCAAGTCACATACCACATCCTGGATGCCCCAACACCATTCCTATTTTCATTGTACGATGCAGACCGACTAGGAGCATACTTCAACAATGTCAATAACATGATCGTACGAAAAGATGGAACACACATCCCAGTCATCCGAAAATGGGGACATCCATTCTTCAATCTCAGTCGTACGGAGTCGAGTACGTTCTTTACAGAAGAACAGCTTAGAAGACTCCATAGACGTTTTGGACACCCTCGTACGGACCGCCTACATCAACTTCTGAAGAATGCAGGACATGATGACATTAATGTCTCTATTCTAGAGAAGATCCAGAAGTTCTGTCATCACTGTCAATCGCACGACCCAGCGCCAAGGCGATTTAAGTTTTCCCTAAAAGACGAGAGTTACTTCAATTATGAGATTGTAGTAGACGTCGTACGATTAAGGGATAAGAACGCACTACATGTTATCGACACAGAAACCAGCTTCCAAGGAGCCACATTCCTGAAATCACTATCCGCACGAGAAACATGGAACGCCCTAACAAGATGCTGGATCAATACGTATGTAGGTCCACCAGACCATATCGTACATGATCCAGGAACCAACTTTGCATCCGAAGAGTTCAGGAACAATGCAACGATCATGGGCATATCGTGCGAAGAAATGCCAGTGGAGGCTCACTGGGCAGTTGGAAAGATTGAAAGGGCACACGCACCCCTTAGACGTGCATACGACATCCTCTATGAGGAATTAGGGCATTGTACGGATGAGGAAACAATCCTCCAAATGGCAGTCAAAGCCCTGAACGACACAGCTGGACCACACGGCATCGTACCAACTCTTCTTGTCTTTGGAACATATCCAAGGATTAATAAGGATTCACCTCCATCGCACGATATTACACAACGAGCACAGGCTATTCAAAAGGCTATGAAAATGCTACAAGGCATTCGTGCGGAAGTAGAAATCAATCGTGCGATAAACACACGGAACGGCCCAAACCTCCAACAGGTTTTATCACTACCTATAGGAAGTAAAGTCCTTGTATGGAGAGAGAATAAGGGATGGGTAGGACCGTACGAGATAGATGGCATTGAAGGCCATACTATTACCGTACGAATGGTCAATGGTCCAACCCAGTTCCGTGCGACACACGTCAAACCCTATTTCAGGGAGGATACACCTGAAGAACAGGATTCAGAAGTCGCACAGCCAACCCCTCAAGAACAGCCAAAGAAGAGGGGAAGGCCAAAGAAAGGACAGAGGACTGCCACGAAGGTCAAATAGGACAGGTATGACATACCTATCCCAGAAGGAGAAAGACCACTATGAGCTTGCCCTAAAGCTGAGACGGGACAACATTATCACAACACCTGGACTGCCGTACGAAGAATCCGACAGGCTAGAGATTGAAAATCTCATCAGCCAAGGTGTATTTGAAGTCGTACGATACAAAAAGTCAAAGCATGGTCACCTACGGATCTACTCTACACGGATGGTACGGGAGCTTAAAGGGTTACCAGACAAGGCGTACGAGAAATCAAGACTAGTCGTACAAGGCTATGAGGACTGGGAGAAGAGATTCCTTCTCACCCAGGCACCTACAACCCAGAGAATGAGCCAGAGACTCTTGATTTGTATTGGACCTACTCTCGTACGAAGTTTTAGATGCCAGTGCGAACTAAGGGACATCACTCAGGCATACACCCAGTCAACTGACCGACTAACAAGGACAATCATCGCACGACTTCCAAAAGAACTTCAGGAGAAATATCCAGAAGGCACACTCCTACACATCCTACGACCATTATACGGACTTGCTGAATCAGGACTTTATTGGTACAAGACCTACTCAGAACATCACAAGATAGATCTAGGAATGCTAGAGTCTACGTACGACCCCTGCCTCCTATACACCAATAACAACCAGGACATGTTCTGTGTTACAGCTATGCAGACGGACGACACGTTAATGTTCGCGACACTAGCATTCTCAAAGAAGGAGGAAGGGGAATTAGTGAAGAAGGGTCTTCGTGCGAAACCAAAGACCATCCTCTCCCCAGACCAAGAGATTGATTTCAATGGTGGAAAGGTTCGTACGGATAACAACAACATCTGGTTCACACAGAAAGGCCAGATTAGTCGGCTTAAACTTATTGATCCAGAGGCGTACGATGCAAAGCAACAATTCATTTCACAGAGAGCTAGAGCAGCATATGTGGCATCAATCTGTCAGCCAGAAGCATCGTACGATATCGCAGTCGCCTCCCAGATTATGGATCCCAAGAAGGAAGATATAGAAGCATTGAACATACGAATCCAATGGCAAATCAACAACCCTGACAGAGGACTATCCTATGTCCCTCTAGATTTCCATCGTACGAAGATGTATATCTTCACTGACGGGTCATTTGCTAACAACACCGACCTATCCTCACAGCTTGGATTTATTATTGTACTGGCTGAAGAAACAGCTCGTACGACAACAGAGTTTGAAATCAAGGGAAACATTATCCACTGGAGTTCAACAAAGTGCAAGAGAGTCACACGAAGCGTACTTGCAAGTGAATTGTACGGGATGACTACTGGCTTTGACAGTGGGATTTCCCTGAGCACAACCCTGAACAGAATACTTCGTACGCTTCAGCAACCAGATATCCCGGTGGTTATATGTTCAGATTCAAGATCCCTCTACGAATGCCTCGTACGACTAGGAACAACTGACGAAAAGAGACTTATGATTGACATTATGAGTCTACGGGAGTCGTACGAGAAGAAAGAGATATCAGAGGTGAGATGGATCAACGGCAAAGATAACCCAGCCGACGCACTCACAAAGAAAACACCAAACTCCACGCTAGAGCAATTGGTATCGCACAACACTCTGAGGATACGTATGGAAGCGTACGTTGAAAGATTAGGGGAAGAAATCAATTGACAGTTAGAGGTCTGTTTCCCGGGCTCACCCCGTACGACAGACCGAACTATCTATTTCCCGAAGACCAGAGGGTATCGTGCGAAAGCCAGTTCCAAAACCAGAATCAGAACCAGGCCCAAAGAAACAATCGTGGCATCTTGTCTGGCTCGTACGCCCCAACCCTCCTCAACCACGATACGTACGAGCATCAACAAGACCAATTACTCCTGAGAGTCAACGGCAAGAGGGCGCTCAGCAGTGCCATAGAGGACACGATCCAGGCCCGTACGAGCAACACCAGTACCACGAGGGCGACCAGCAATCAGACGGGGACCAGTTCCGTCATTTCCATCACCTCCAGAACCAGCGCCACCAGGAGCAATCGACATTGCGATGATCGTGTAAGGCTAGCAAGGAAAGGAAGAAGAGGAAAAAGAGGAAGAAAAAACAAACCCTTACATGGGAAGAAAAACCCGTCGTACGCCTACCTAATGATGATGATGATGATGTATTTAACGTCCAGAGTAAAAGGGACGTGCCGGGCAATGCCGACATGGTCTATGCTAATCTATACTATTCTACAGGCTACCGTCTTCACCTAACGTTCCTGATCAATGAATCGGGCAGATTTCGGAAAAGAAATTGGTTGCCTCCATCCATTCGCACAGAAGAGAGGCTCCCTGCGAAGTACCTAGCAGAAAATCTATGCTTGCCTTCGCCATATGTCGGCGGAGATGCCGCGGAGTAGCCTTACGGCCACGCTTGCAGAAGTAGAAGTGTACTGGGGTTTTGCGTCTTCCACAACTGCAGTCGAGCAGTGCATCCTGATGAGCAAACCTCTCGTGGTATGCTGCGAAGTCTCCATGATGCGATCTTGCCGCATATAGCCTTCCTAGCAAATGCCGAGGAAGGCGAAGTTCGGGGGGCTTGGGATGAGGACTTATCCCAAGGTCAGCATACTGCCGAGGGCAGATTGACGGCCATCTCCTAGCGAAAGCCTGGAGATCGGCTGCTCTAGACTCCCGCTTCAAGTGTGCCAATGTAGGCTGTGGTTGTGATTCTGGGATTTGTTTGCAGGCCTCCTTGGCAAGAGCGTCTGCTTCCTCGTTTCCTGCTATTCCCGTGTGTCCAGGGCACCACCAAATGTATACCCTGCCAGGCATCGTCCAGCTTGTCCGTCCTCTCTGTGCCCAAGAGGCGGAGAGCTCACTAAAGGCCCTAAACCTAGCCTGGCTGCTTCCTGGGCTCCGGGTGACGAGCCTGGCTGCGACTGCGAGGTTATCGAGGCAGGCGTGAACATTGTCTGCCATCCGCGCCGTGGGAGACCTCATGGCTTCCAGTAGGCCCCGAAAAGCGGCTTGCGCTTCTGCGTCAAAGACCTCCGTCTGATGACCGAGCGGCTCTGATCCTCGAAAGATCTGCCGTGTGGCCTGGTACCCAACCCAGCCTGCTCCGGCGGCGGTTCTGCTACCGTCCAACATCTGGGAGCCGTCGGTGTAGATAACAATGTCCCGCTTTGAGAATGTTCCCAATCTGTCTGTAAAGGCGATGGCCAGTTCTTCTTTGGTCTTCCTAGGTTCATAGCCGACCATGCTAAGGGCCGTGTGCCAGTCAGCTAGGCGCTCCCAAGGTGGTAGGTCTAGCGGGTCGATGTGTTCAGCATTTATATCGGTGAGGCTTGCCATTCGCCGCAGTCTTGAGTCCAGCCCGGGCCTGTCGCCGAGCCTCGTTCGGAGGGGGTGTCGTTCGTCAAGGCGATGGATCCTTACGGAGGCTTTGTAGAGCTTCGCGTCTAGCGTCACCTCTGCCGGGGGCAGGGCTGCTTCGCGCTGAAGGATCGATAGAGGCGTCGTTTTATATACGGGAAGTGCAGCTCTAACGGCTTTGGCTTGCGTGATGTCAAGTTGGCGGAGTAGACCGTTGACCCCGTTCGAGGCGATGTGCCCATTCCTGATCCGATTCCTGCCCGGCCACCATGCCTCTGATGCATAGTACTGGATGGGTAGTACGCAGGAGGTCATGGTGCGGCAAAGCAGGTGGGCCGGCGCGCCCCAGACGGTGTTCCCTAGTCCCCGTAGTCCGCTGATCACTTGGCAGGCTTTGGCGCAGAGGCCTTTCACATGGTTCTTGAATGTGAGTCTTCGGTCGAAGTGGACCCCAAGCCACCGTAGGGAGGCCCCTCGATTGACGGCCTGAACTGTGTGTTGCCTCCCGTCTAACAGTCTGACGGTGATTGGCGGGTTTCCATCTTTTGGTCTCTTGGTGAAGTGGATGAGCTCGGATTTATCTGTGTCGAAAGTAATTCCCTCTAACGTCCCCCATGCTTGGGCTTCTTCCCATTCTTTCGCTAGCAGGGCACAATTGTCCTCTAGTGACGTTGAGCTTGCCATGATGGCAATGTCGTCGGCATAGCCAAATCGAGATCGCACCCTGCCTGGATGAACAGTGCCCAGCTTGAATAAGGGTTCGATGTAAAGCATGAAGAGGATGGGAGACACGGGCGAGCCCTGTGGTAGACCACACTCAAGGTCGAAGACGTCTCCCATCTCTCCGTCTAGCCTTATTCTTGCTCTTCTCCCGAGGACGAAACTCGAGACCCACTGCACGAGGTTCTCCGGCCATCCTTGGCATCGGAGGCGTCGGATCAGCCTCCCTGGCAGCACAGCGTCAAAGGCCCCTTTGATGTCGAGCGTAAGCATAGAGGTGACAAGACCTCTTTGCCAGGCACACTCGATATCGTGGATGGCAGCGGCGATGAGGTCGCTACACGAGCGGAGGGGGAGGGCCCCGAACTGTTGGTCGTGCAGTACCCGGAACTTGACTGTGATCCAGGCAAGCCTTCTTGCGACAAGTCTCTCCAAGCCTTTTCCGAGTACAGACAACAGCGCGATTGGTCTATACGAGCGCGGGAGCGCCCTGTCTCTCTTGCCCGGCTTAGGCAGGATGACTAGGATAGCTTCTTTGAAACAGGTAGGATGCCAGCCCTCGCGTATGCATCCGCTGTAGAGCCAGAAGACGGTGTCCTCGATAACGGGCCACGCTGTCTTAAGAACGGCGGTAGTGATTCCGTCGGACCCGGGAGTGGTGCTTCCCGCAGAGAAGATTGACGTTTGTACCTCGTCTTTTGTAACATGCGGGAAAGGAAGATTGGCCTCCAGGCGAGGTCCTGGGCTCTCTGCTGATATGTCTGTGGAGATGGCGGCATTTCTGAGGAGGACGCGGGCGAACAGATCCCGCTTCTCCTTCGGTTGTGATACGAGCATGGTTGGATTGCTCCCATCTCGGAGTGGAGGGGTCTGGAAGGATCCCTTGGCCTTATGCCACCCGACCATTTCAAATACGTCTTTGCCAGTAGAGGCTGCGCCGATCTTTCCTCTCCAGTACGTGTCCTTAGAGCGCCGCAGCTGATGGAGAAAGTCCTGTTTAAGAGCGTCCTCCTCGTTTCGCTCCCATTGACAATCTATTCCCAAAGCGCAGAGTCTTGCCACAGTTGCTCTCATGGTCGTGTAGGCTCGGTGTTTCCGCCTGCAGTTCTCGTCCCAGTATGGCCTCCCAGGTCCTCTGCCAAACGCGCGCCTAGTAGAGGCCGTAAGCGCTTCTCTGAGGCAATCTGTAAGCTGCTGTGCTAGCATGTCTAAAGCCTGTGGATCTCTTGCGTTGCTTGCAGTATGGCGCATGGGGTGTACGTTTCGCTTGAGGATGTCGAGGAAGAGCTTCTCGTCCATCGTGTCGAGCCGGAACCTCCCGGAGTTGGGTCGACCGGATCGGTTAGGGCCAAGGGGACCCGGGTCAGCAGGCTTTCGTGGTCTGACGTTGTGTGTAGGGATGTTTCTATACTGTTAGATGCCCCATAGAGGCTGCCGGACGCCCAGGCTAGGTCTAACGTGTTGCCGCCCTTATGTGTGGCTTCACCTATCGGCGACAGGAGGACAAGGCCGGCGGCTTCTGCCCATTCTACCAGGGCATCAGCGTCAGGGGAGCTGGTCGCCTCGGGTTGCCAGGTCCAATGATGGAGGTTGAAATCCCCGCGACCAACACACGTTCCTGGAGTCCGGGTTGCCAGGCTGTTATGATATCCCTAATCGCTTGGCCTGGTCGCAGCGAGCCACAAGGGGCGTTGTACACGTTGACGACTGTGAGGACTTTCCGCGTTCCCGCCAGGAGTTGTAGGAAGAGCAGGTCTGTGGATGGGCTGGGCAGTGGGCGTGTTTGTACGCCCCGTAGTCCCGTTCCTCTGCGGAGGTAAGTGAGCACCCTGGGTCTGTCTTCTACCCAGTTGTCCACTGGGGTGAAAATCTCGAAACCCGGGTGGCGTCTTGTGAGCCTTCTCTCTTCCGAGCGGATAGCGGGCTCTTGTAGTAGCAGTATGTCGACATGGGCCGCGTAGGCCAGATTCAGTGCCGTTTCATGTGCAAGTGGTCGTCTGGCCACGTTCGCCTGCATGATCTGCAGGACTCTATAGGGCCGCATACTCCTGATGTCCTTCATTAGCTTGGTTGCAGTCCATCTCTTCTCCTCCTTCTCGGGATTGTTGGTGCGACTGCTGGGTCGCAAATCTCCACGATCTCTCTCCCTCGGCTCGGATGGCCCGTAGCTGTGCCTTGTTCCTCCTCTGGACTACGCCCTTCACCACCTTTGGCTTGATAGGGCAAGTCACATCAAAGGCGGCATGGGGCCCGTTGCACGACGGACACTTAAAGGGGCAATCGCAGCCTTCGTGGCCTTCGGTGCCTCCACAAGGTGCCCGGTGTTGGTCGGCCGTGTGGGAAGGCGAACTGCATTTAAGGCATCTCTTCCTTCTGGTACACGTTCGTTCGTTGTGAAAACCGCCGCAGCGGTGGCATTGAGGAGACCTCTTCTCCTTCGGAAACTGCAGGTTCACGAAAACGCTGGCCCCCATCAAACGGAGGCGCCTTGGTAGTTGCCTCACGGCTTCCGCCTTGAACCAGGCTGTCACCGTGCCTAGCCTTTCGGCTTCATCTTTTCTGGAGAAGTATGCTTTCTCGGGCTTCAGTTTCGTCGTGGCCTGGATCTCTTCAAGGAGCTCCTCGGTCGTGATTTCCAGCTCAGTGTTGGTGAGCAGGCAGTGTCTGGTGTAAGGGACGTTTGCGATATAGGCCCGGATCCAGGTGTCGCGCTGCTCGACCGCCTGTGCCTGGAGAAGGGCAGCAATCTGTTCTCTGTTCTCCAGCAGGACTTTTGCACCATCTGCTGACGATGGTAAGAGTGCTAATCCTGTCTTGACATGGTCGATCCCCTTGAGGGCTTCTCGAGCTTGGGGACTTAGCCTTTCTCGAACGAAGATGTATATGTCGTAGGCTCTCTCGTTGCGGAGCGGGCTTTCAGGTGGCAGACGCGCGAAGATGCGTAGGTCTTTTGAGGCCGCCCGGTTAGCGGCTTGTTTTGCTGGCGTTGGTTCATGCAGTTTTCTGTTAAGCGGCTGGCTCGCCACCGTCGCGTAGGACCGAACTTGGGGCGGCTGGTTAGCATGCATGGACCCTGCTAGACCACGTTGGTGCCGGTCTGACCGCTGCTTCTCTTCCTGAAGCTCCTTCTCCAAGGATTCGATCTTCATCAAACAGTCTTTCAGGAACTGTTCTCTTTCGGCGTCCCGTCGTAGGAGATCCTGGACGAGGTTTGAGAGCTTGTTGATCTCGTCTTTAAGCTCCGCATTGTCTTGGTAGCTGACTTGCTCAACCACTCTGACCTTTGCGGTCGGTTTCCGGACACGTCCAGACCGTCGAGATGTACTGGCGTCCCCGTGAACCGTGATCGATGGCCCTGCGTCTAGAGAGACGGCCATGCTGGTGAGATTCAGCTCGCGTGGGCTGATGATGAGAAATGATAGTGCGGTGGGCCGGAGCCCTCTATGATCTTAACAATTACTAACAGTGTACGCCTACCTAAGTTAGGCAGAAGGTGAAGTTTAAGAGAGAAGGAGCTCACGTACGCACGTGACTTTCCAGAGCGCATCCACCTCACCTTCTACAACCATCACTAAATAAGGAAGGATACGTACGACGATGGAAACAAATAGAAGGGGACATGTTGGAGTTTGATTATTCTGATTTTTTTACAGGTCACAGGATAACAGATCGTACGAATCAGTAGTATAACTACTGAGGCGTATGTGAAGCTATTCTGAGAACAATCAGTGCAACCTGATTGGGTAACGTAAGGGATCGTACGGTTACAAAAAGAAAAGTTGTGAGTGTTGGAATATCAATATCACATGACCGTACGATACCTACTTTGGAATTATGGTCAATGCACAAAGGTCACAGAATGGATATCTAGACCTCGGTTATAGGGGAGGCTTAAACACAGTTCTTACACTTACATGACTCACGTACGAGAACAGATAGATATATCTGTTCGTACGACTGACAATCATGTAGTTAGGAAAGATAGTCATAACAATAGAATTGTGCCTCACCCCATACTTTGTTTACCCCGGTTACGATCGTACCGGACTCTCATGGACAGGAGAGAGTCCATTCAACATATAAGATATAATAACTTTATTCTTTAAAGAGATATATATATAGTACTAATTAGTTAATATATAACTAACCAGATAGCTAATATATACCTTTACTTTAAAGTACTAAAGATAATTATAGCTAAGTTAGGTATTTAAAGTTATTATATATATATAGTAGTTAAATACTTATAAATAGCTAAGCTATAGTATAGATAATAGCTACTCTCTTACTATATACTAAATCTAATATAGAGATCTCTAGCTATAAGATTTAGCTAGTGTATAGTTATATTAGTATATTACTACTTTTAGAATCTCTAGCTATAGTAATACTAGTAATTTTAACTTTAGCCTTATTATATAAGCTTTCTTCTTAACTACTATAATACTTCTCTTTACACTATCATTTTATACTTATATATTAAGTACTAAGGCTTTAAATAGGATCCTTATACTCTCTATAGCCTTCTTTACTTATAGATAAGTAGTTATAATCTTATTATTATACCTAATTACTTATACTTCTATTAATTTATATACTTTAATTAATTATATAAAGTCTATTAAAGCTATCTTAATAGCTTTAGAAGTATACTGTTATAGGTAATAATTCTATATAAAGCTAGATTTTTAATTACTAAGTAATAAGGCTAACTTATATCTACTATAGCCTTGTTTAAATAGGTAGAAATCTAGTACTATTTAATTACCTATATCTATATAATTAATTAACTCTTATAGTTAATATAAGACTTACTACTATATGTTACTTATTATATCTACTTTATATAATACTATAGATAACTCTAGTATATCTCCCTTTATTTATATTCCTTAGGCTTATATAGTTATCTTATATAGTATATAGCTACCTAGGTAGCTAAAGTAATTATACTACTAATTAGCCTTTACTAGCCTACTCCTTTAGTAATAATCTAACTCTAGAGATACTATAATGATAGACTTATTTACTACTAGAGGCTCTATAGCTATATTTATTACTACTAGAGCCTTTATATAAATAATATTATAAGTAATACTAGCCTTAATAACTTGTTAGCCTATAAATTTATTTATATTAAATACTACTATATAATTCTTCATTATATATATATAGTTATTAGTAGGACTATTATCTTACTACTAGTTATTTCTTATCTTTAGTATTATATATAACATAAGTTATATAATAATAATAGGTAATAAGTAACTCTTTTAAGTATAAGTCTTACTTATTACTTACTTTTTCTTATATAGATAAGAATATTACTCCATTTCTTAATTAAGATAGTAATATCTCTAGCTTAGATAAAGTTATTAGGTTTTACTAGGGTTATTATTAAAAAGTAATAATAAGAGTAAAAGATATAAAGAGCTACTCCTAAGTTTAATATAATAAAGTCCTTAAGTAGATAATTAAATATTATAAAAGTAGCTAATTATATAGATAGAGCTCTCTTTTTCTTTAATTACCCTATGTCTTTACTACCTTTTAACTATGACTTAGGTAGAAGTATTACTGTTACAATAAATTTATCCAAGTAAGTATATAAAGAGGCTAGTAATATATTCTCTTTTTTTAGCTTATCCTTTACTTATTACTATATAAAGGCTTACTTTATATAGTTAATAATTACCTTATATAGCTACTATAGAAACCTTAGGTATACTTTACTTATAAAGTAGTATCTTACTAGCAACTACCCAGGTATATTATATAATAAGTATTTCTTATTACTATAGTTTTTATAGTAATTATAATAGTTATTATACTATTTCTTTTTTACTAGTTTCTTTAGTATATAATTCTTCTTAATATTATTAGAGACTATAGTTATAGTAACTAGGCTAAAAGCTCTATAAGTAGCTTTTACCTAGAGGTAATCTAGCTCTATAGTAATATAGACTTATATTACTAATATTACTTTATAATATAAGAGTTAATCTTTAATTACCCTTATATAGTTAGTACTTTTATATACCTCTACCTATATTACTAATAGTATATATCTTAGTACCTTTATTAGTAGTAAAAACTATTTACTAGTCTTTATAGCTAAATACTACTAGACTTATGTACTATAAGAGAGTGCTTTTTCCTAGTTAGATATCTATTTCTCTACCTCTTTTATTTCTACTACCTTATAATTTATAGTTTACTTTATTACTTTCTTATACTTTACTATAGCTATCTCTTTTTTCTTATATAAGGGTAGACTAATATATACCTTAATATTATATATCTATATATAGATTTACTTACTTATAGAGTAATATTCAATTATTACTATTAGATTTACTATTATATAAATCTAAGTAACTAAGTTACTAACTACCTTATAGTCTAGCTTATATTACTATTACTTTTATATATATATCTTATTATTATATTTAAGTTACTTTTAACCTTTAGATAATAGCTAGAATAACTTTAAGGCTTATATATTAGTTAGTATTAGTAGCTTCTTACTATTTACTATATTATCTATTACTTACTTAGTTATTATAGACATAGTTACTAGATACTCTATAATACCTAAGGCTATCAATAGCTTTACTAGTTATTTTATAGTAATTTACTATATATTATTAGTATTTAAGTTAATTAACTCCTATATATTTAGGGCTATAGCCTATTACTATAGCTAGATATACTACTTACTCTAGTTAGCTAGGTTACTTAATATAGCTAATATAGTAGTTACCTTTTAATTAGTTATAATAATAGCTAAGATATATATTATATATACTATATATAATACTTTAAGAAATCTTAATTAGCTTATAATTTAGACTATTAATTATTAAAGTATATAAATAATTATAGTAATATCTCTAGTTAATTACTAGTATATAACTTAGTAACTATATTTAATCTTTAGGGGACTCCCTATATATTTCTAGCTATAGTATTACCTTAAGATTCCTATATACATACTATTAGATTTCAGTTATTTAGGTAGTAAAATCTATCCTAGTAATATAGCTAATACTTTACTATAGACCTTTTCTTATCTAGCTTAATAGATAGAGAGGTCTATACTAGTTACTAGTACATTACCTATAGTTTAATACTAGGTAGGATATAAGAGGTATAGTACTTAAGAAATATTATTATATAAAATAACTTCTCTATAATAAAAGAACTAAAGAAGATTATTATAGAAATTATAGGGGTTATAATATAGTTAACTATATATATTAATAGGTAAGTAATACTAATAATAGCGGTAAATACTAGATCTCTATTATGCGTTATTTAAGGTATAACTATTGTAGGCTGCTTGGTTAAAAAGGGTAGTAAATACTCCCTACTAGGTATGGAGTGCTTTTGGTAAATTGCTAGTTATTGGTTTGGTAGGGTTGTAGCGGAATTACAGTTAATCTGCTGCTGCGTTATTGGGGTTAAGCCTGATAACGCTGATTGGTCCCACAATAGCTAGTATTGCAATACTAGTAACTTTCTCTAGTAGTAAAAGTACTCAATAAATAACAATAGTCTAAAAAGCTTAAAAATATAACAAAATAAAGAGAAATAAAAGTATCTAATAACTTATTACTATATAACCTATTATATATATAATACCTATCTATTTATTTATATATCTATTAATCTTTTACTAATAAGGCTAGTTAGTATAGCATTTAGTAATAACTTTATAAATCTATTAGCTAGATTATTACTGCTATAAATCTATTATATCTTATAGACCTTGTAATATTTATATAATTACTAAAGAGTTATAATATTAATTATAAGGTACTTCTCTTTTATAGTACTAAGCTTTATAAGGTACTTATATAGTAAGTATAAGTTAGTATAGATAATAGTAGAGATCTATAGTATTTTTAGCTAATTAGTTACTATTATAAGTATTGTTCTAATTATATAAGTAATGTTAGTACTAGTAACTATTATATATATCTTAGAGGTAAGTATGCTATAAGTAACTCTCTTATACTTTATTAAACTAAAGTAAATAATATTACTATAAACTTAAAAATAATTACTATTAGTTAGTAGTTATACTATTGTTTTACTAATATCTTATTTATTAGTAATAATAATAATAAAGCTTAATTATAATGTTAAGTTACTATTATTAGTAAAAGATCTATTAATAAAGATAAAGACTTTTATAATTATTAAGTTAATAAGTAGAAACTATAGTCTATAGTTAAGGTTACTGATCTACTATTTGATTTAATAGTTAAGGTCTCTAATTTTATCTACTATAGGTAATTAGTATTATATAGTAATAGAGTAGTTAAAGCAAGCCTTAGTCTAGTAAATTAAAGTAATATACACTCTACAGGCCTATTACTTAATATACTATTACTAGACTTCTAGTAATAAGTAGTTAATAAGCTATAGCTTCTTACCTTAGCCCTTTTACTGGAGCTAGATCTTACTATTAGTAGTAAGTAATATAATACTACTATTAAAAGTAATAGGGTTATTAATAGTAAGTTATTACTTAGGTCTTACTATAAAAGTAACCTTTATAAGTTTAACTTTCTTATAGTTAATAAAGGCTTAATTTAATAGTCTAATAGTATTATTAGTCTATATACTAATTATCTTAAAATTAGTATTATCTTAGGTAGATACTAGTAAGCAAGAGTTAAAGATTAATATATCTATCTAGAGATTCTCTCTATAGTAATTACTATATATTACCTACTAATAGATACCTGTCTTAGAGATACTTTTTAATAGTTTTATAATAACTATAATAGTATTTATAAGGTAATAATAGTATATTTTTATAAGTAAACACATAAGAATTATATAGTTAAGGTCAGTAGTAAACTAAGCATAAGCTTAGGTAATATCTTAAAGCTATAGTTATAATCCCTAATATAGTAGTAATAGAATAATAATAAGAATAATTTATTATAATATATATTAGATTATTAGTAACTATATAAAAATAGTACTTTTGCTATTATTAGTATATCCTTAGATAATAAGGTAGCTCTTCTTATAGGGTTACTTAGTCTTACTTTTTACTTTATAGACTAATTATAACTTAAAAGTCTATATCTTACTATGCTTTTATTTATTAAAAGAGATAATATAAAAGATACTATAGGTAGTAAGACTATTAATTTTAGCCTTATTAGATACTTTAAAGGGCTTACTTGGTATAGTAATAATACCTTTCTTATATGGGTTAATAGCAAGCGCATAGTTAGACTTCTCTTTAGTAGTTAGAAAGGTATTTACTAGGAACTAAGCTTATAGGAAAGCCTCTATAAGAAGCGTTTAAATTTAATCCTTATAGAAATAGCTACGTAGCGTATACACAGGCTACTGATCTAATAGGTTATTACTAGTAATAATAGTATTATATACTTTCTCCTAGCTTAATAGTTATAGTATCATTACTATATTATCTTATACTTATAGGGTAGGCCTCTCTATAGGCTTATTATTAATTAATATATAAAAGGGTTTAATAGTAGTAATATAGAAGTTATATAGTCTATAAGCTATTTCTATAGTATAAGTAGTACTATTTATAGTAATAAGGTAGTATAAGCCCTACTAGCTACTCTTCTCTTACTATACTTAGATAAGTAATTATAGTAATAATAATATAATAGGGGTAGTATTTAAGCTATTATAGGCTATAAGTACCTTATTTACCTACCTTTTAGTATAGAGTTACTATATTTCCTTTATTACCTTATAAATAGCTTTAATATATTACTAGGTAGTTACTAGAGGTAGTAAAGTATTAGAAATCTATAGGTAAGTATTAAAAATAAGAAGTATAGGTATAAGGCTATCTAAGCTAGTAGTATTATTAAGTACTTTTACTATATATTATAATATAACTTTAATGTTAATATCTATTTTAGCTTAGATAATAGTATATATATACTATAGTACTACATAATACTATTTAACCTTACTAATACTATTATAAGCCTTAATAAAGACCTCTTTAACTTTAATAGATAATACATATGCAGTATGTTTAAAGTCTACTATATAAAAGTTAAGGCTAGTATTAGTAATAATCTAGTCTAGTAGTCTAAGGTATATATTCATCTAGTAATGTAAAGAGCTTCCTATATATACTTAGTAGTAATAGACTATAGAAAATAGGCTATATTAAATACAGTAGCACTATTAATAATATAAAGGGCTAGCTTATTACTATTAAGGTAAATAATGTTAATAAAGACCTTATAGTTAAACTTATAGTTATTACAGAGGGTAAACTAAAATCCTTTAGAAGCCTTTATGTTTAGTTAGTAGTAATAGTAAAACTTATTAATCTCTTTAAGTAATAAGATAGTTACTTTATAACTAGTATAGTAGAGTGCCTTATAAAGATATTTAATTGATAGGTAGCTAAATTATTAATATATCTACTATAACTTTATATTAGTTAAATAGTAATCTATTAAGCTTTACTTTAGTAGTTCTAATAGTATTTATATATAACTCTATTTATAAATAATAGGTATAATAGTATTACCCTTAATAAGTTAGTTAGTAAGGTTATTAAAGTATATACTATAGGTATCTATATTCTTTAGGTAGAGGAGGAATAGTATATCTAAGGTTATTATATAAAATGTAAGGTTGCCTAGTAAGGTAGGTACTGTAACTATTCTAAGAGATTTAAAGCTATTACTACTACTAAAATAGATACTTACTTTACTAGTATATAATATATCTATTAGTAAATCTATAGTAAGATACCTATTAAGAGCTTTATACTACTACTAGCTAGTAGTTAATATATAGGTAGCTTTAGTATTAAGTATAATACTTTAAAAGGTAGTAGTAGAGTATTAGTCTTTAAAAGTAAAGATATTATTACTCTTACTATTACTTTTATTAGATTTAAAAGTAGTAGGGTCTTTATAGGTAAATATATAGAGAGTAGCTTAGTTATATAAGTAGGTATAAAGTTCTAAGCTATTCACTATGTTTTTATTATAAAAGGCTATTAATATAAAGAATATAGTATTATTAAAAGGACTGTCTTTATTATCTAGTTAGTACTTATTATTACTCTTGTTAGCCTTGTTAAGCTTGTTCTCTTTATAATTAGTAAGAAACTAGATAAAAGTCTGTAGTATTTCTATAAGATACTAGGACTTAAAGTATTTAAATAACTGCCTATAGTTATTATTACTATGTTTTATTAACTAATAGCTAGGCTTGCTATAGATAAAGTACTTCTTACTTATAAAGTTGCTTTTACTATAGGGTAGGTATATATATAGATTGTTATATAGTTGTTCCTACTAGTAATAGTTATTATAGCTATTATACTTCTGATTAACTTGGTATTACTTATAGTCTTACTAGGGATTTTTAGTAGGAAACTAAGCGTTGGATTCATAGATTGCTATAGTATTACCTACTGCGTTATATAACTATATATAAAGGGTATTATAGCTTACTAGTAGGTTAATAAGGGCTAATGCATACTTAGTAATACCCTAGTAATATATAATAAGGGTATTATAATACTTCTTATTACTAGAGAGTCCCTACTGCTTTATTACCTTAATAAGTAATATAACTTTATTAATAAGTAAGTTAAGGACCTCTATCTTGCTCTTATTATAGTTTTTACTAGTAACTAATATAAAGCTGAACTAACAAAGTTCTATAACATAGGTGTGATAGACCTCTTTACCTTTAAAGCATACTTTAAGTTCTATAATTAATATATTAAAATTACTCTTAAACTTATAAAGAGTAGAGTTATAATACTCTTATAGTTTAGCTATAAGTATAACCTTGATAGTAGTAGAATACTAGTTACTATAAATACCTATTATTATATATAAGTTAAAGAAAGTAGGTAACTTAGTGTTAATTATCTTATCCTAGCTACTACTATACTTTATAGAGGTATTATTAGAGTATAGCTTTATAAGGTCTATTACTTACTATAGGGTAAGGCTATTACTTATTAGTAAGTTTAGTAAGTATATAGTCTAGTACTAGGTAATAGATACCTTAACTATAGGTTACTATAATATATTATATTAGTAACTTTTCTCTACTAATAGTAATCTAAAATCTAGGTTATTAATAGATATCTACTATAGGGGTTAGCTTATAAGCTAATCCTTCCTTTATAGGGTTTTATATGGCATAGTAGTTCCTAGGTTATACTTAGAGGTAGGTCTTACTAGTAGCTCTTATATATTATTGCTATTATCCTTAATACTAGAGATAAAGTATGGATTATTAAGGTATTATATAAACTCTAGATTTGCTTTACTAATAGTAGTAATACACTTATTATCCTAGGGCTTATATTCTTTTTTAGTAATTAGCTAGTATACCTATATAGATACCTTAGGGTAATAGCCCTATTTTACCTATATACTATAGTTAATAATAAAGATATAGAAGGTATTATAGAGAGTATAGTTAATAGTATTCAAGTTATCTTTATTTTATTTATTAAAGTTAGTAATTAACCTTTCTTAAAGTCCTTAGGTATAGATACTATCTTATATATACTCTATTATATAATATACTATTATTACCTAGAGGGTTACCTTATACAGTACCTTAGGTAGTATATACTTAAGGTATAAGAATCCCTATATACCTAGTATTATATATAGTCTATATTATATAGGTATTTTAAGTAGTCCTTATATCTCTTATACATTACTTAGGGTAGTTAGATTATAACTTATAGTATCTATAGTATTACTACTACTTACCTTAAGTAAAGCTATTGTACCTACCCTCTATTAGCCTAATAACCTCTTAAATATAGGTATTTCCTCTAGTAAACTAAAGGGTATATATATTTATTAGAGAGATTACTACTAGTAATAAAGATAGTTTAATAGAAGAAGGAGTATATATATATAATTAACTAAGTGCTCTTTAGGTATTTTTAATAAAGTACTATAATTAACTAGGTATACTTTAGTATTTAAAAATAGGTATTTAGAAGCAATTACGTAAGTAGCTAGGTACTTCTCTAGCTTATTATTATAAAAAGGAAGGTTATTATAAGAAAGTAAAAAATCTATGTGATTATCTAAGTACTCTTTAGTATTAATTTTCTTTGCTATTATAACAGTAGTAATAGCTATAAAAGCTTACTTAAATAGTAGTATATAAAGTAAGGTATTTTTTATAGTTAAGAATTAACTTCTTATATTATGAGTTATTAGATCTATAGGATAGCTATATATTTTAATATACTATAAGTTATTAAGGGGATATGTTATAGAGTTAAGCTAGAAACAATTAGTAATAGTTAGGTAATAACCTAGTTAATAGAAGGCTTTTTACCTAGTAAAAGGTATTATAACCTAAAGTTAATAATAAGTAGTACTGTGGACTATTACTTTAAATAGAAGGCATAAGCCTAGTTAAAGCAATCTATAGCCTCTTTTAAAAACCCTTCCTAATCTATAGTTTTTTATAGTAGTAGTAACTATAAGGTTAACTACTAATTAGTATAGAAATTATAGGGGTTATAATTTAGTTAACTATATATATTAATAGGTAAGTAATACTAATAATAAAGGTAAATACTAAATCTCTATTATATATTATTTAAGGTATAACTATTATAGGCTACCTGGTTAAAAAGAGTGGTAAATACTAAATCTCTATTATATATTATTTAAGGTATAACTATTATAGGCTACCTGGTTAAAAAGAGTGGTAAATACTCCCTACTAGGTGTGGAGTGCTTTTGGTGAATTGCCGGTTATTGGTCTAGTAGGGTTATAGTAGAATTATGGTTAATCTGTTGCTACGTTATTAGGGTTAAGTCTAATAACGCTAATCAGTCCTACAATAGCTAGTATTACAACAATTATATAAAGATAAAAAGAACTAATAAATAATAAATAATTTATAATTAAGGACTAATATACTAAGAGTAATCTATCTCCATAAAACTAATATTTAGATATTAATTCTAATATTAAAATAATAAGATATAAAGATACTTATTTTACTTAGATAGATTACCTTCTATAGTTTTTTAATAATTAAGTTATAAAATATCTTTAGATAACTTTTAAACTTCTTTTACTTACAATTTTTATAATACTTTATCTTAAAGCTATATAAGCTACTTAGACTATTAACTACTTAATTAATTACTAAGTAATTAATATACTAGTAAGAATACTAATAAGTATCAATACTATTAATTACTATTATAGCCTTAGCTATACTTTAGTAGAAAACCTACTATTAACAATCTGGCTATAATACTTTAATTACTTCTATTGGTAAGTTAATTCTATAATACTAATTAATAGTAAAACTATAATATCTTCTCCTAAGACTAACCTATCCTTAAGTACTTCTAAGACTTCTAGGTCTTTGGACTAAGAGCTTACTTAAGCTATAAACCTTAATAATAAGCTTATAATATCTAAAGTTAATTTTAATGAAGATAGTAAAGCTATTCTTATTATAAACTAGTATATAGCTATATATAAGATAGTTAAGAGAAATAATAGATATAATAAATAGCTAGTTAATATTATTAATAATAATATAGCTTAGATAGAATAACTTAAGAGAACTAATAATTATAATCTATATTAAATATAAGCTATTATTAATAATACTCTTACTAAGCTAGAAGCTAAAAATAATAAAGCTATTATACTTAGATAAGAAGTTAAGATACTTTAAGTCACTACTAATATTATTTTAACCTTAGTTAAAGAATAAGATAAGCTTAAGCTTAACTTCTTAAGAACCTATAATAGTAAAAGTAAATAACTAAAATAATTTCTAATCTAAGTTTATATCTATTAAACCTTTTATATTACTAACTTTTATAATAAGACTAAGAGACTTATTTATACTAGTATCTTTCCATATAATAAAGTACTCTTATAGTTTAAACTATTCTAAAAAGAATTTCTTAGAAATAATAGAGAACTAAGTATATACTTCTATAAGACTTAGTTAGTCTTTAGAAGTATAATAAACTTTAAATAAGCTCTTAAGTTATCATTTTAAGATCTTAATAAGAAATAATAAGCTAAATAAGATCTTATTATACTAAAATAAATTAAAGTAGCTTTATATTATATAGCTAAATTCTAATAACTTATTATTAAACTTAATATTATAAATAAGTTCTTAATTTTTATATTTTATATAAGATTTAAAAAAGATATTAAAAATAAACTTATTAAAATTATTAATACTTTAAAAGACTTTTTAAGATATATTAAACTTACTATTAAGATTAATACTTACTTTTAGAAATAGTAAAAAAAGAAAAGTGAGAACTAGTAATTAAATACTAATATAAGTAAGTACTATACCTAAGAACTAAAGAACCTTAGTAATTACTAATAAGAAAAGAATAATGATTAATAATAACTTTAAAACTAACCAAGTATATCTTGTAGATACTATATAGAACCTATAGATATTAGTATAGCTAAGAAATAAAAGAACTAGCTATTTAGAGATATTAAAACTATTAAATACTATAACTAAAAGAAAATAAAATACTATACTAGAGACTACTAATAACTAAAATAACTCTAGAATAAGGTACTAGCTAAGAAAAATTAATAAGTAAATATTACCTAAAGAGAAATCCTATACCGATAATTCCTATAGACTATCTATTATAATAATAACTATATTACTTACTAAGAAAGTAAGAAATAAGTAAGCTAGGACTTTAAAGAACCTAAAGGTAAGACTATTATAATAAGTAAGAAAGCTCTATATAGCTCTAAGATACTATAAGCTATTAATATTATATAATAACTTAAATAGTAAAACTAGAAAGAAATTATATATTTAATTTAAGCTTAAGATATTCTAAAGATACTTAAAGATAAAATACTTCAGAATTAAGAAGTTATTAATATAATTAAAGAATAATTACCTAGGTAAATTTAAGTATAAAGTAACTTTATTTACTAACTTAACTTAGAAAATAAGTTTAACTAAGCTCTATTTAAAGATATTATTAGATCTTAAGAGAAACCTTAATAAGTTATTATTAGAACTATTAAAATAGATAGAAAGAAAAAGACTTTCTTTTCTTATTATTAACTTTATTACTATAAATTAATACTTGAAAGTACTATTAAAGTATAAAGTACTACCTTAAACTAAGAAGAGAATCCAAAACCCTTATTAGATAAATTTATCTTACTAAGTAAAATAGAATAATAAGTAGCTAAGTAGCTAATTAAGATAAGTTATATAAACCTACTTATTACTAAATAGACTAGTATAAACTAGTATATTTAAAACTAGGCTAATAATATTCTATTTTTATTACTTTTACCAACCTCTAAATATTAATATAATTTTAATAAACTACTAGTATTATAAGCCTATATAAACTTTAAAAAAGACCTACTTATAATTGATACTAAAGAAAAAGTATAAAAGAAATAATAACTAGAAATTAATAAATATAGTAATAAGTAAGAAGTATACTTTTATAAGACTAAAGATACTAACCTTAAATACTACTTAATTATACTAACTAGAAAAGAACCTATATTTAAAAACTTTAAAAGGCTTAATTAAAAGTATCTTCTATATTATAAAATCTTTTAAGTAGACTATATCTATAACAAATACTTGATATACTAACTTTAAAAGAGAGAATACTCCTTCTTTTTATCTTAATAAAAGAACAAGGCTATTTCTTAAGTTTATAGAAACTAGAAAATAGATATATAAGAAAAACCTATATACTCTATAAATAGTTAAAGAAGTATAAGTTTAGTATAGTAAAGAAACTATTAATAAGAAGATTATATACCTCTCTTTAGTAATCTATAGCTAATACTAAGAACTTGACTTTAATATTACTAACTTAGGAACTATAGATATAATTTTAGAAATCCTATAGCTATAAGAATATAACTCTAATATAAATTAGAGAATAGGCTAACTCTAGTAAAGAGATTTAGTTATAAGGTAGTATTATATACTATAACCTCTAAGTAAACCTATATAACTAAGAAAGTATATTACTTATATTAAATGGATTAAATTTATATAAGACTAATATTTTATATTTATTAATATTACTAATATACTAAATAGGTAGAATAAATAACCCTTAAAAGAGAATTAACTATGATTAATACCTCTTAAATACTAGTAATATATATAACTATTTACTAAAGAACTAAAAATAGAACTACTAAAATATAAACTATATAATTATAAGATCTAACTACTAGAAGAGAAATACCCTAAGTTTAAACCTATTTATAGACTTAACCTAATAGAATAAGAAGTACTTAATAAATAGCTAGATAAGAACCTATTAAAAAGTTATATTAGACTATTAGATTTACTAGTAAGATATTCTATCCTATTTATACTTAAGAAGAATAGAAAACTATAATTATATATTAATTATTAGAAACTTAATAATATTATAAAAAAGAATAGCTACTTATTACTACTTATCTTAAAGTTATGAGATCTACTATATAAAATAAACTAGTTTATAATACTTAACCTTAAAGATACCTATAACCTTATAAGAATTAAGAAAGAGGAGAAATGGAAAATAGTATTTTTAATATATAGAGAACTTTTTAAAACCCTTATTATACTTTTTAAACATATTAACATACTTATTATATTTTAAATAATAATTAATTATAAACTTAAGAAGTATTTTAATATTTTTATTATCTATTACCTTAATAATATTCTTATAGTCTTCAAGAACCTTAAAGAATATAAGAAGTATATATATAAGATACTTAAGAAGCTTTGAGAAGTAAAGCTTTTAGTTAAACTAAAAAAGAGTAAATTCTATACTTAAAAGGTTAAGTACCTTAGATTTACTATTATACTGGGAGAAATCTAAATATAAGATAAGAAAGTTAAAATAATTAAAGACTAGCTAATACCTACTAATATTAAAGAAGTTTAATTATTTCTAGGATTTATTAATTTTTATTAATAATTTCTTAAGAATTATATAACTTATATTAGGTAATTATAATAACTTATATATAAGAATATAGAGTTTAAATAGATAGAAGAATATAATAAATCCTTTAATAAGGTTAAAAAACTTATTACCTTAGAACTAGTTACTAAGATTCTAGACTTAGATAAACTCTTTAAAGTTAAGACTAATACCTTAGACTTTACTATAAGTAAATAACTTAGATAATAAGATAAAGAAGAAAGACTATGCCTATATATATTCTATTTAAAAGTATTCTATAGACTGGAGCTAAACTATTAGATTTATAATAAGGAACTTATAGTAATTATTAAAGTATTTTATAAATACAAACTATATCTATTAAAAATAAAATACTAGGTTATTATATATATATATTATAAGAACCTTACTTACTTTATAATCCCTAAGATTTTAAAGAAAAGATAGATATAATAGTTAGAATTCTTATTAGAATATAACTTTAAGATTATCTACTATAAAACAACTAAAAATAAAAGAGCTAATGCTCTTAGCTAATAACTAAACCTTAAAGTTCTAGTACTAGAGAAAATATAAGTTATCCTTAAATATAATAAGAATAGTAATATTATTTTAGTATAGAAACTTATTATAATTAATATATATATTAATACTAGTATAACTAGTAAAACAATAGATAACTAGATATATAAAATATATAGTACTAAAGCCTATAGGTACTAAGAAGTAATAAAAACCTTTAAAAGAATTTAATAATACTATAATAAATAAGTTATATAAGAATAAGTAGCTTTAGTAATTAAGAACTATAAACTATATAAGAAGAGTAAGAATAACCCTTAGAAGCTATATAAGTATATTTAACTATTACTAGTACCTCTAGAGGTATAGTACTTAATCTCTTTAGACTTTATTATTAAACTACTTAAGTTAAGAGAACTACTTATAAAAATATAGTATAATAGTATTCTTATTATTATTAATTAACTTATAAAATATACCTACTTTATCTTATACCTTAAAGCTAGTATAGCTAAGGACCTGATATATAATTTTTTTAAGTATATTATTAGTAATTATAGCTTTTTAAAAGAAATTATATTAAATGGAGATAAACTATTTATCTTAAAGTTTTAGAAATCTCTAATTTTATAATTTTAATTAGATTATAAACTATCTATCTCTTTTTACTTAGAAACTAATAAATAAATAAAAATAATTAATTAAATACTTAAATAGTATTGTTGTGATGCTAGCTTATTGTTAGAATCTATTAGAGTTACCTGCTAACTCCGATCCCACTGGTCACGTGAGACCGGTCTAAGCTTGTCTGCGGGCCTACTCGCGGGAGCCCCTTTCACCGCTAGCTTAACCTAGCAGCCCTCTTAATAGTTATACTTCTTTATATATAATTAACCCTTTCTTAAGACCTCTTATTTATTACTAAAAACCTAATACCTTACTTACTAATACTAATTAGTAGTTAAATATAGTAACTACTTACTAAAAGATACTATAGATTAGTAAGGTTTTTTAAGAAGAGATAGAACTACTCTATACTCTATAGTAGTAATAGAATAGTTCTACGCTTTCTCCTATATAGATAACTAGCTTAGAATACTATTATAGTAGACTTATAATACTCATATAAAAAGTACTATAAATATATAAGCTTAATTTATATAAGTTAACTTTATTATATTATAAGAAGCTATAATCTATAAGATAATAACTTTTTACTAAAAGATTATTAGACTATAAGATTATAAAGTTCTATACTTTATATACTAAAAATAACTATTAATAACCTACTATTAACTAACTTAATATAACCTTATTAACTTTACCTTTTTATTACTTTAACTTTAGACTTATAACTATTATTATAGTTACCTAAAAAGTAACTTTACTAAGCTATTAAATAACCTAATAGTCTAATAAGCCTATAAGAGTATAATAGACCCCCTTTCCCTTCTCTAACTTCTATCATTTTTTTTACTCCTTCTCTCTTTCTAACCTTCTTTTTATACTCTTTTTCTTACTTAAAATATACCTCTAGTTACCCTTAAGTAACTAATACTAAGGAAGCCTGCGTAAAGAAGGCTCTTTTTAATAAGTAGTAAGTACTATATAAGGAAGGCTCTTTTTAATAAGTAACAAGAGTTATAAGACTACATAAAAGACTCTTTTTAATAAGTAATAAGTTTAGTATAAAGGAGGAAGGCCTATATTAATAGGTAATACTGCTACTAAGCCCTTAGTAAAGAAAGCAAGTAAGACCCTATTAACTAAGTAGTTACCTATATTACTAGTAGTAATCTCTTTAATATATATATATACCTTTTAGCTTACTAGAAGAAATGCTTATATTTAAGAGGTTTTTAAGCTAATAGAGGGTAACTATAATAATATAAGAAGAAGTAACTACTATAGAGTATACCCCTAAGGCTACTAAAAAGACTATAAGTAAGTATATAAGTAGGTATATAATTAGTATAGTATATAGATATTATAAATCTATACCTAATAGATATTATAAGTATATTAACTTATTAATTTAAGGTATTAAGTACTTAGATTAAATCTTAGAGAGTAGCCTACTCTCTAACTATATTAAGTTATTAAATATAATTATCCTATATTACTTAACTATTTATAAGGAGTAAGGCTACTATAGTGGAGATTTATAGTAATAAGTCTATAATGAATTTAAGGATTAGTCTAATATAGATTTTAATACTACTTTAAGAGTAGTTATAGCTACCTTCTATAACTTTATTATTAGCTATAGTATATAGGTAATAAAAGAACCTATTAAAAGTACTATTAGTATAAGGTCAAAGAAGCTAGTTAATAATAAGTACTTCTTAAGGTAGGATAATAAAATAATAAGTAAAATAGAGGCTAAGTATAAGGTCTTTTATAACTACCTTAATAACCTAGACTTTATAAGAAATATTAAATAGATACTATAGGCTACTCCCTTACTATTAATTAATAAGGTATATAATAGCTATAAAAGTATAGATTTTTTATAGAAGTTATGTAGTAAGTTAGATTATTAATAATATACCTTAAGTAGTAACCTATTATTTAAACCTCCTCTATTTAAAAGGTAAACTAATAAAGCCTCTCTTATACTAAGTTTGCTTATAACTACTATAATAGTTAAGAGGTAGTTACTAAGCATAACTACTCCTCTAACTAATAGGCTAACTGCTTATTGATTAACTAACCTTATTAAGTTATATTTAGATAATTTAATATTAAAGTATAGTAGTAGTAACTATAAGACCCTTAACTTAAAGATTTTAATTTTTTATAACCTCTATATAAGGGTTAGTATCTCTAGTAACTACTACAGGTTTACTATCTTATTTATACTTATAGGTAATGTATAGGAGTATTATCCTAGTAACCTCTATAACTATTTAATTAGTTTTAATATACTTATAGTAAATATTAAATTATAGTTTAAAGGGGATAAAGTCTATTATAAATATAATATATAGTTATAAAGGCTTAGCTATAAGTAAGTTACTTATAAATTACCTAGTAAAATAAGAGTTAAAGTACTAGACTTACTTATTAAGAAAGTTATAAAGCTAGTTAGAGCTATAATATAGTAAGGTATACCTACTAATAGTAACTATTATAATACTCTACTTACTTATTACTAAGGTATACCTAAGTATATAGCTACCCTACTTAATCTACTAATAACTTATAATATACTTTATATATAGTTAAGAAATAGTATAAGTAATGCAGTAGTAATATATAAGTAAAAGATATAGTACCTTATAGAAAGACTGCTTAAGCTAGACTAGTAGTACTTCACTAACCACTACTATAATAGCTAATATAGCAATTACCTACTATAACAAGGGTATAGTCTAAGGCTCCAAAATAACTGCTTGTAAAGTAGCATATTTTAAGTAAAAAAGTGCTTTATTTATAATAAGGAAGGATATTAGATAATAACATACTTAAAAGAGAAAAGAGATACCTCTTGTAAGTAGCTCTAAAGGAGCTACTTTACTAAAAGATTTAAAAAATACCTTTTTAACTACAAGGGTAAAGAGCCTAACTCTCTTAGTAATATAACTAATAATAAGTATATACTAGATAATAGTAAAGGGCTCTTTAAGAATATAACTTTCTTTATATCTATAGCGTTTTTTAGTAAAAAGAGTATTAATAGCTAGAAGGTCTATATATAACTATATAACTAAGCTACTTTATATACTTTAATAAAAGAAGACTCTTTTATATAAGACCCTAGCTAAGAATAAGGGTTAAGTAAAGTCTTTGTACTTAATAATTAATACTCTACTATAACTTTTTAGGGTATCATGCTAGATACTAGAGCAGCCTAAGTATTAACTATAGGCTACTAATAGTATATAGCTCTCTATAAGTACCTTAAAACAAAGTCACTACTAGATATAAGCTATACTAGTAAAGTAAGTATTAAATTAAGTAGTAGTAATTTATTTAATTTACTTAGAGCTATTACTATACCTACCTCTATTAGTAAGCTTAGTTTCTATATAATAACCTCTAGTACTCTATTTATTTTATATCTAAAAGATATAGACTCTGATAGTATATAATTTAATAACCTTACTAATATACTTATTAAGAGTATAACTATAGTACTAGTAGTATATAAATAGAGCTACCTATAGATACTTTTAGAGTAGCTAGAGTGTAGCGTAGTATAATACTATCTTACTAATATAGAGCTATGGTAAATATATTGCTGATTTAGTTACCCCTTAGTCTATTAGCTATATAAAGTACTCTAGCAAGCTAGCCACATAATAGTAATCTTAAATATTAAAGAGATTAATAAATTTTACTAGTACTACTAGCTAAATTTAAAGGCTCTAGAAAGGTTTAAGTTTGCTCTCTATAATAACTATAACTTTAACTATAAGGTCTTTATTAATATAATATATTTAAATAGTAATAAACTAGTACTCTATATTATTAATAGTACAACCTCTTTTAATACAGTATAATTTTTATACTCTATTACTATAAGGTATATATAGAAAGTACTATAGATATACTAGATTAATATATATCTTAGTTCTTTAGACTAGATTATTATAAATACTAGGCTAAATTTTCAGATAGCTAAATTTAAGTGCACTACCTATATACTATCTATTAAGATAAAAGAGGTCCCTATTAAGGCTTATTATAGTATTAATAAGGTTAAATAGTACTATATAATACTATACTAAGTATATAAGATAGTCTATATAGAGTTAGAGGCTAAACCTAAAGTTACCTTATAACTTACTATAAAAGTAATTAATAATACTATAAGCTCTAATAGCCTTATCCATATACTGTTAGTTTTTAGTATATACTCTTATATTAATATTAACTTAGCTTTATTACTCTTAACCCTATAGTATATAAAAGCTATATGAAAGGCAATAGAGAAGATTTATAATATCTATATAAAAAGGTAGGTTAATAAGGTACTTATAGTATATAATAGACCTCATACTATAGTAAGTATAGCTCTCTCTCTATAATTACTTATTAAGGTATACTATTAAGGTAAAGGCTAAAAAGAACCCTACTAATTAACTACTAATAATAATACTAGTAGTACTATTAAGACCCCATAGGGACTGCGTTAATTTTCTATTACTACTATTAAGCTATAGTATAACCCCTCTAGAGTAAAGGACCCTATTAATCCTATATAACCTAGACCGCTAGTAACTACTACAATAGAGGTACCTATAAATGCTCTAATTAAATATAACTCTATTATAGTTACTATATAACCACTACTAGTAAGAAGAGGCCTAGGCTAACTAAGGAAGAATCTAGCTTAAATTTTTACTATAGAAGTTATACCTATAGTCCCTATAATTAACTTTATTTTTACTATAAAAGAGAATACAAATTATATACTAGTAATTAAGCTATATAAGAAAGGTATAATAACTATACCTAGTAAGCTATTTAAATAGTTAGATACTAGTAAAATCTAAGGACTTATAGACTATAGTATATTTTTTATTATTAAATATAATAAGAAAAAGTATAGTAGTATATAGATTTTTAAGTTATAGTTAGTATATAAGGTTAAGGGTAAAAATAAGTAACCCCATAAAAAACTATAATTAGTTATCTAAGGTTATATAGATAATAGTAAAGCTATGATTTTAACCTAGTTACTAACTATCTAATAAATAGCTTAATAAGTAATACTCTCTATTATACTATTACTTTTATAACAAGGTTATATCCTCTAGTTATATAATATAATACAAGCATATACCTAGTTAGTAATTAAATTAGTATGCACTATTCTTACCTAACTTCTCCTTAAAATTTACTATCTCTATATAATAGATATAATTATAGAGGTTAAATAGCTACTCTATAGTATACCTAAGGTAGGTACTTATTAGTAGGCTATATATAACAACTACTATAGAAAAAGCCTCTAAATAGATTTATCTACTTTTAACCCTTACCGACTTATTTTAGTACCTAAAAACAATAATTTTATAATAATAGGTATATAAATAGATAATACTATTAGCCTTATAGATAAATTATTCTCTAACTATGAAAACTATATACTAAAAGAAGTTACTTTTATAGCTAAACTAAAGCAATTTTTTAAAGTTAACAAGCCTATTACTTTTAACAGCAGTATGTTAACCCTTAGTAATGATAGTAAGATAACCCTTTACTAAAAGGACTAAGGTAAGAAGCTATAATTAGTTAACCCTAGGATACTTAATACAAAGTAGTAGTACGTTAAGCAGCGCGCCTAAGGCACATATATTACCTCTATTGACTTATCTAAGGCATGATTTAACTATTTAATTACTACCTAGTACTAATTACCTAGCCTAGCTAAAATTAAGGACCTTAACTAGCAGGTCAAGTAGTTAATAGGTAACCTCAACTACAGGCTATAATTTCAACTACTAAATCTTACTAGTACTAAACTCTTTATATTTATTAATAGCTCTTTTATAAATAATAGTAATTTAATATCATAACTTAGTTTTATTATTATACTTACTAATAAGTTTAGTAATAATAAAAAGTACTTACCTACTAGTAGAGATACTACTTTTAACCTTATAGGTAATATTATCCATTTTAGCTCTATAAAGCATAAAAGAGTTACCTATAGTATATTTATCTCTAAGATATATATAATAGTTACTAAAGCTAATATAGCCTATATAATTAGGACTATACTAGTAATAGTCTCTAACTACCTTAAGGTTCCTTAGATCACTATAACTATATATACTAATTTATACTTACTATATAAGTATTTAGTAAAGCTTAGTACTAAAAAGAAAAAGTAACTTATAATTAATATTATTGCTCTTTAGTAGTTATATAAATACTATAAGATTTATAAAGTATAATAGATCTATAGTATAAATAACCTAGCTAATAGCTTTATAAAGTTATTACTAAATAAGGTACTAAAGAAGCTTATTAGTACTAGATAAATAAAGATATAAATAAATAGATAGGTTTTATAGATAAGATATATAGATATTATATTAGTAATAAGAAGTTAAACACTTTATAATTTAGACTTTTATTATATTTTTAAGCTTTTTAAACTATAGGCTAGCTAGTTACTATATAGCTAAAATAGAGAGTTACTAGTATTATAATACTAGCCTATTATTAGGATCTATTAGAGTTACTTACTAACTCCAATCCCACTAGTCACATGAGACCGGTCCGAGCTCGTCTGCGGGCCTACCTGTAGGAGCCCCTTTCACCGCTAGCTCAACCTAGCAGCCCTCTTAATAGTTATACTTCTTTATATATAATTAACTCTTTCTTAAGACCTCTTATTTATTACTAGAAACCTAATACTTTACTTACTAATAAGTATCTTTAATATTATATTAATTATAACTAAGATAATTAGGTACTATTACTACTTATAGCTTAATTTACCTATAATAATACTATTAGAAAAAGTACTTAAAACTTATTATTCTTTTTAAACTATAGATTTATACTAACTACCTATAAAAAACCTTATAAAGAATAATAAGTATTAAAAGCTATAGCTAATATTAATAAACTTAGACAAATTTGAAGTAAAGTAACCCTAGACTTAGAATTTATTAGATAGTAAATAAAGGAATATACTAACCTATTAAGAATTAAGAGACTAATCTTTAAAAAGAAAGATAGTATATATCTTATATATTAAAATATTAAAATAAAATAGCTTAGTAATAAACTTAATTATAAGAAACTAAGACCTTTTAAAATCCTATAAAAAGTTTTAAATATTAATTATAAACTTAACTTATTAAATATAATAAAACTTTACTTAGTCTTTTATATTATATTACTTAAGCTAATGCTATATAAACTAAATACTAATAACTATATTATTATTAAACTTAATAAACTAGAATATAAAGTTGAATATATTATTAACAATAGAAACTAAGATAGATAAAAAGAATACTTAATTAAATATAGAAACTATAGATATAAAGATAATTCCTAGAAACTAATTAAAAACCTCTAGTACTTCTAATAAGTACTTTAGAGATAGTATAATTTCTGGATAGATTCTTTAGTAATAGACCTAAGTCTATAAACTCCTTACTAAACCTATAAAAACCTTAATTAATATTATTAGAAATACTAAGTAACTATGGGTTATATACTATCTAAGACTTATAAGAATTTAGAATAAAACTAATACTATCTTCTTTATCTAACTTTTATATACCTTATTAAAAAGTCTCTTATTAATACTTCTATACCTTTTTTTAGATTTTATAAATTCTTAATAAGTAACTTATAGCCTTAGCTATTTATAACTATATCTTTATAAGCTTTAGATAAAGAGCTATAAGCTTTTTACTAGGTTTTTCTTTTTTTTATCTTACTCTTTCTATTAGGTATTTAATTTTTAAACTATAAAATATAATTAGTAAATAAAGAACCCTAAGAATAAAGTACTTATAAGTAAAAGCTATTAGAATACTATTATAAGGCTTCTTGATCTTAATATATATCTAAGAATAAGATAAATCTTTATTAAAATAATAAGCTACCTTTACTTAAAAGTAATAATTATAAAGTATATTAATAATAAAGAATTATACTCTAATAAAGCTAAGTAAAATAAAATACTTATAATTCTTAATAATAGTCCTTTTTAATTTTAATTTTTCTATATAATTTAATATAGTATTAGTATTATAAGTAAATTAAGAAGTAAGTTTAATAACTTCTTAAGTTAAGAGAAATAGCTCACTTATATAAGTCTTAAGAATAAGGCCTTTAGAGAGAAGACCTAATATTATAACCTAATAAGTTATAAGTAATATAGCCTTATTACTAAGTAAGATATAAGAGGTATAGTACTTAAGAAATATTATTATATAAGATAACTCCTCTAGGTTAAAAGAACTAGAGAAGGTTATATAAAGATAAGGAGAACTAATAAATGATAAGTAGTCTATAATTAAGGATTAATATACTAAGAGTAGTCTATCTCTATAGAACTAATATCTATATATTAATTCTAATATTAAAATAATAAAATATAAAAATACTTATTTTACTTAAATAGATTACCTTTTATAGCTCTTTAGTAATTAACTTATAAAATATCTTTAGATAACTTTTAAACTTCTTTTACTTACTATCTTTATAATACTTTACTTTAAAGCTATATAAGCTACCTAGACTATTAACTACCTAATTAATTACTAAGTAATTAATATATTAGTAAGAATACTAGTAAGTACTAATACTATTAATTACTATTATAGCCTTAGCTATACTTTAGTAAAAAGCCTACTATTAGAAATCTAGCTATAATATAAAGTCTTAATTAGAGATAATAGGTCTTTTATTTACTTTCTTGATTTACTTTTCTTTATCTAAGAGTTAATTAGTATTTTATTATCTAAACTTAGTAAGAAAGTAACCTTTTCTATTAGTTTAAAAGAGAGATCTAATAGTATTTTTAATAGAGATCTAATAGTCTCTACCTATAAAATAGGTAACTAAGGTATTTATATAGTAATAAGAAACTCTAATAATCTTATATTAGTTCTTAGACTTCTTTAAAAACTTAATAATATTATTACTCTTAAAGATAAAAGTTCTATCTTAACTAGATATAAAAAGCTTATAAAAGTTATAAATATTACTTTAATTAATACATAAAGCTAATTAAGTAATAAAAGTAATTAAAAGTTATTTTATAATAATCTTTAGAAATTCTTCTATAGAAAGAGAGGTTAAATAAGTAGTTACTAAAGTAAACTACTAAGGCATAGTATTAACTAAAGCTTAAGTTTTAAATTTAATATCTTATTAAGGTATAGTTTTAATATTATTAGTTTTAATTATTAAATTACTATTATTATCTAAGTTAAAAGTAATAAGTAAATTATAATAAACTATAAAGTTAATACTAAAAGCCTTATACTAATTAATCTCTTTATTAAAAAAAGTATTAACTAAAGATAGAGAGAAAGATTCTCTAGTCTTAAAAGATATATACTAATTACTTATAGTTAATATTAAAGTAGTATTAAGTAATTCTAAAAAGTTTATAATTTTTACAATAGTTCTATAATTATTATATTTTAAGTATTTATAAATAAGGCTAGCTAAAGACAATTTTATAAGCTAGATTAAAGTTATTAAAATAATTTCTATAGTTTAAATAAAGGATTTTCTATAAAAGATAGCTTTAATCTAATTTTTATAGAGATTATTATTAATTTCTAATAAAGAATTATCTATCTTTAGGTAATATTATATAGCCTTTTATATTATAAAGCTTATTAAGTGTTATAGGTATCTTAAGTATTACTTATTATTAAAATTAATATATAGAACTAAAGTAACCTAATTAGATATTACTTATATCTATTAAGTAATTCTTTTTTTAAGATATAATCTTTATTTTATATCCCAAGAACTACTTAAAAAACCTTTAAGTTATTTACTATTATGATTATTTTATTGGTATTATTTTACTAATACTATTATTAAATCTAAGTTTTTCTTATCTCTAAGCTTTTATTATTTACTATTATATCTATCTTAGTAAATACTTTAAAGCTATTAGTAAAGAGAAAGAGAAAAAGAAGTTATAGAAAGCTTAATTAGTAATTTATATACTATTTATTTAGATATATCTTTATTATTAATACTCTTTTCCAAAAAGAGAGACTATTAAAATTATATAAGGTATAGTTTAAGGCTTAGGTTATAATAGAGTTATATAAAAAAATATAATAATACTATATTACTTTAAGTAACTTAGGTTTTATATCTAATCTAGTATAAGAAGATATAATATATTTAAAGCTTTTAAGATTTGAATAAATATATTATTTTTAGATTAGAAATAGTAAAGGTCTCTTTATTACCTTAGTTACTATACTAAACTATATTAATAAGGGTATAAGGCTCTAGTTTAAAGTATAATTTTAAAAGATAAATAAGTATATAAAGGAGTACTTTTTTATATACTAATCTAAGATATACTATCTCAATCTAAATATACCCTTCTAATAGATACTTAAGTAAGTATCTATAACTTATAAATATACTAAAAGAAAAATAAGAAAAGAAATTACTAACTATTATCTTTTAAACTATGAATACTATAACTCTAGCTCTACTTTACTAGAGTAATAGTAGTTATTAGAGGCTATATAGTACCTTTTATAGCTAAAGGACTTTACTTTCTTTATAATAGTTTAGTAATATCTTTATATATATAGTTTTATTAAGTATAGTATATATAAATATATTTACTATATTATATTAAAGTAATTTTAGATTAAATTATATAGTAATAGTTATTAAAGTCTTAAATAATATACCTATAAGTATTAATATATATATATTATATATATCCTTTATTTATTAGTTACTATATATAATAAGCCTTACTTTAAACTTTATTAAATAGCTATACTTATTAAGCTTATAAGTATATACCTAGTAGTAACCCAGTACTTTATAGCTAGCTATAGCTCTCTACTTAGCTATTAGCTATAACTTAGATACTTTATAGCTATAGAGATAGCTTTTCTCTACTACTTTAAATTCTTTCTTATATAGGTAGTTTCTTAGCTTATTATAAATAAGTAAAGAGCTAAGTCCTTCTAGTAAGTATTAATCTAGCTCTTTATTATTATATATAGGTAATTAGTCTATAATATTATTAAATTACTAGATAAAGTACTACTTACTATAGTAAGCCTTTTCTAGGTTTACTCTATAAGAAAAGCTAATTTAAATAATACTCTGGTCTTATTAATATTGTATTTTATCTAATTTATATATATAGTTATCTTTATAAGTAACTACTAATTTATATATATAGTTATCTTTATAAGTTAGCTTATATATATAATAGCTTCTATAGATAAGTTATAATTTATATATATAGCTATCTCTATAAAGGTATTTATATATATAATTATCTCTATAAGATAGCTTATATATATAATAACTTCTATAAGGTTATTACCCTTCTCATATCTAAGTAGTAACTAGTAATAGTTTTTATAGTTATAAATAGTATTATTATTACTCTTATCCCCTATATTAAGCTCTACTAGTATACTAGAGAATATAGCTAGTAGTAATAGAGAAGGTATTAGTAAGAGGGTAAAGGTTACTTATATATATAGGTATACTTTTACTATGTTTTACTTATTACTTTATAGTACCTTAGTATATATCTTCTTAATAATATTATTTAGTTTTACTTTGGTTTTATTAGAATAGATAGAGATCTTAAGAGTAATAAGTTCTTTAATATACTTTTCTATTACTAAAAGGTTTTTATTATATAATGTATTAAAAAGGTTATTTATAAAACTATTAAATAGCTTCTTTTTATTAAATTCAATATTATATATAGTAAAAACCTTATTCTTTATTAGGTATTATATATAGTATAAGTTACTTAATATATATCTAATAAGAAATCTAACTTATATATATAGTAATAACTTCTTATATTTATTATACTCTAGCTATATATTACTTATTATAATATATATATAGTAACTATATACTTATAAGTATAAGAGATTAGGCTTACTTTATAGGTTAATATATCTCTTATAGTAGTTAAAGTAGAAATACTAGATTTAATATAATATCTTCTACCTCTAAGATACCAAGGGTATTTAATTATAAAGGTATATTATTATAGTAAGTTCTTCTATTTATAGGACTTTAGGTAATTTAGTATTCATTCTTATATATCTTACCTTAATATTAATAACTACTACTACTTACTCTATAGCTCTATTTTAAGCTTAGGTATTTAATATTAAAACCTTCATACTTACTTTATGTTTTATTAATATATCTATAATATATTTATAGTAAAGAATTTCTCTATTAGTCTTTATTACCTTAGGCTTTATACTATACTTTATATTAAGCTATATAAGAAAGATATAAATTATACTCTTAAGTACTTTACTTTTATAATCTTATATATAGAAGTCTTATATAAGGCTTAAGACTTAGTTATTAATAACTATTATTAACTTATATTTATAATAGTTATAGTTATAGTAATAAAAGTTAATTGTAAAGTAATTGCCTAGTTATATAATCTCTATAGATTTATAAGGTTACTATTATACCTATTACTTTATTTTACTTTAACGATAGGTAAAGTAGTCTTAAATAGTAACATCTTAAATATTTTTAAGATATACTTTTTATATAGTATTTATAAGGTAATAGAGAGTTATAGTACTTAGGTAGCTAAGTCTCTTATATTGTATCTTAGTATTACTATAAATTAGCCTTCTTCTTATCTATATTATATACTTATTTCTTCTCTATAGTACTAGAGGTACATTATTAAAGCCCTTATATACTATAAATATAACTACTATATAGCTTTTACTTATTAGATAATATTTAAGGACTTATTAACTATCTTTCTCTTCAATATATCTAATAAGAGAGTAGTTAGCTTAGTATAGATAGTTATTTCTAGAACTAGTATCCTATTAAATACCTACTCTCCTTAGCTTTATAAAGGATATAAGATTTATAGCTATTTAATAGTATAAAACTATATCTCTTAACTATATCTTTATTATACCTTTTATTAAATAGATTTATATTTTAGTAGTTCTATATACTTTGATTACTATATGTTATACACCTACTTATAGAAAGTTACTAGTAGGTACCTTATATAGGTTTATAAACGATATAGTATTATTAAAGATATAGTCTATTATACCTAAATTAAGTAATATAGACTTATTTAAGGTATATATTAGTAGTAATAAGTAAAAGGCTATAGAAACCTTTACTTAGTAATAGCTATATAGTTATTAGTTCTTTTACTATATCTTATATACTCTCTTAATAAGCTCTTTTAACTTATTAACTTAGTTTTTTACTTTATAGATATACTATTATATATTATATCTAATTCTCTAGCCTTTTAGTTAGTCTTTTAAAAATATATCCTAGTACTTTAATAATATATAATATCTATTATAGACTTTACATATAAGTTATAGCTTAGATTATTATCAGTTAATATTATTAGTACTTTCTTAGTAATAGTATTACTTTCTACTACTATAGTTATATAGTAGCTTATCTATTACTTCTCTAAAGCTCTTAATAGGGCTAAATATACCCTATATAGCTTAGCTATATAATACTTTATTACTCTTTACTTTAAGTTACTTTATTACTTTTACTAGTACTACCTTTTACTTAAGGTTATCTATTATATTATTAATTACCTATCCTATAGTATATATATTAATCTATATAAATAGTAAGCTATTTTATAAGGCTAGTTAGAGCTAGTTAAGCTAAAGAGATAGTATAAAATATAATATAAGATTAGCCTAAATAAGTATATTATATATATTATCTTACTCTATTACCCAAACCTCTATCTCCTTAGTTATTAATAGTTACTTCAATAGAAGCCTTATTAAAGTCTACTTATACTTCTTTATTACTTATTATATATATACTTACTTATTTATATCTATAGTAGCTATAAGGTTATCTATCTATTAATAAACTTTATTAGTAGCTTAATAGTACTATATATATAAGTCAGTAGTAACTATCTAGTAAATTATATTCTTAATTTTAATTACTTACTTTTTTTGCCTATTATATACTTTTATTTATACCTTATATACTAAAAAAAAAGAGATATATTATTTAAGGTCTCTATTCTTAATATCTTCCATTACCTTAGCCAGCTTAGGTACTTAGATAGTACTTAGTATTATTATAGTCTATAAGTATATTATGTACTTACTTTTTTTATTATTTCTCTCTTACTTCTTGAAGTTAGATATCCTTACTTTATATAGCTTTTATAAGTATTTTATAATACTTAGCTATATATTATTAGCTTGTAGGTTAATATATACTTATATCTTAGTATCTTAGGTAATACTTTAGATAAAGTTAATTTATATTAGTTAGTTATATTTAATATATAAAGTAATTATACTTATAATATCTTTCTTTATATATTCTATTATAATTAATAGGTATTATTATTTAATTAGAGAGGTACTTTAACTATTATAGAAATATATATTAGACTATTAATTATTAAATCATAGAGATTATAATAGTTAGTTATATATATATATTAATATAATATATATATATATATATCTTATTACTTATATATAAATCTAGAAATAAGGCTACCCCTTTATAGTAGAATTCTAGTAAATCCCTAGCCTCTAATTAGTCTAAAACCTTAGATATCTACTACATATGTAGGTTCTATTACCTATATATTCCCTAGCTAATCACTATATTATTTCCATGTATTTAATAATATTAGAACTAGCTTAGCTTAGAACCTCTCTACTACTTAGCTCTAGTAACTAGCTTCTATTATAAAGAGATTAATTAATTAGAGACCTATAAATAGCTAGAGAGATATATAAATCTACTCTATATACTATAGTAATATAAGTAATGGATAAGTCTTTCTATAGATACTAATAGCTATAAAGGTTTCCTCTATAATAGTCTACTAAGATATTACTTAAGTCTATAAGATCTAAGTTAAAGATATTATAAAGGTAACTAAAATTCTAACTAGTTTTGTAATTACTATAAGAAGTAAGAGAATTTAATAAATTATACTTAATAGCTATAATAAGTTATCTAAATAGCTTAATATAACTAATATTAAGAATACCAAAGCTTAGTTTTTTTATAAGATTAAATTGATCTCTATTTATGCTTATAGATGTAACAAAATTAAATAACTTATAATAAATAAAATACTATAACTATATAGAAATCTAGAAAGTAATAAAATAGATCTCTAAGAAGATATATATTACTAAGAAAATAAAGAAATAAGAGAATAAGATATAAATAGTTACCTTAGAAAAATAGACTTAGCTATTCTAGCTATTGAAAAGTACTTTATTATAATAGCTTAAAGATTAATTTTAAGCTATTTAGTATATTATTTAATTTAATAAATATAGTAATAAACTATACTATTAAACCTAACTATATAAGGTCTATAATATATTAAAGTTAGACTTTCAAAATAAAGTATATAAGAAACTACTATAGTATACTAACTATAAGAGACCTTTTTAAAGCAGTTACTAAGACTACTCCCTCTAGCTAAGAAAGGGAGCTAATAATACTATTATCTACTTAATAAAGAACTAAAGATAATAGATTGGAAATAGAGAAAAAAAGTAGTATTAAAAGGGTATAGAGAATAGTATAAATAGCCCCTAGAGTATACTAATAAACTCTAGATCTATTTCTAGCCTTAACCTAGATAAATAAACCCTTTTTACTAAGGCCCTTATAGCTAATAAAGTAGAGTAAGCTTTTAATATAGCTCTCTATAATATAGATATAACTATCTTAGAGAGAGAAATAATACTAGCCTCTAATATTAAGCTTAGGATATTACTCCTAGGTTCTCTCTAGCTTTAATAATAAGATAACTAAAGATATTCTAAGTTAATATATAATAATTAAGGCTAACGTATAATATTACTTTAACCTTTATAAACTATAAGAAAGCTAATATAATTCAAATAAAAGAATTATAATATATAATTATTAATATTAAGTATCTTATAAAAGTTATATTTAATTATAATCTTTACTTTTTTATTACCTAATAAAAAGATAAAGAAATATAGCTAAGAGTCCTTATATATATAAGAAATATATATATAAATATTAATACCTTTTATATCCTAAGCCTAGTCTAAGATATTATTACTATATCTCTCTTAAGATATTTAATAGTTAATATATATTACTTATTATAGATAAGTAGAATCCCAGATATACTAGAGTAATAATCCTCTCTAGAGTTAACTATTATAATAAGAGACTTTAATACTTATTACTTTATATAGTAACTTAGAATTAGTACTAACTAAGATACTTTTAGACTAAGTAACTAGATTATTAAATACTAGCTTATTATAATTATATCTCTAGAGGTTCTAACTTATAATAATAAGAATACCCTAGATCTTATCTTATTAAATATCCTATTTATATTATTATAAGTTACTAAGTATCTATATATAAGATTAGATTATAGTATAATCCTTATTATAATAATAATACTAATAAGCTTTATTAATAAGGTACTTCTTAAGATTAACTTTAACTCTAAAGGAGCTATAAAGTAGTTTATAAAAAAGTTTAAATAGATACTTTAGGTACTTCTAACTAGTATAGAAATAATAGATAACTTAAATAGTATAGTAATAATACTAATAAACCTATTATACTATATAGTAAAAATTACTAGTAAGTTATAAGTCTAGAGTAAGTTAGTAATATAGTAAACTAAGAAGTATATAAAGATATAAAAAGTCTATTACTAAGTAAGAAAGTAAGACTTTATAATAATAGTAACTAAAGTAAAGAAGTTCTAAAAGATTATTTACTTAGTAAAGAGATAGTACTAGTAAAATTAGATTAATAGTATAAAGTTAACTAAGGTACTCTTTAAAGTTATAAATTAGTATAAGCTAAATACTCAGATATATTCCCTCTCTCTATAAGATAGTAATACTTTAATTACTATACTTATTAAAAAGGCTAGCTTTTTCTAATAAAGATTATTAAAAAGGTTTAATACTAATACTAATATTAACCTATATATCTTAATAGTCTTTTAAAAAATAATTAATTAGGATTTTATAATATTTCTAATAAAAGTAAAGTTAGTATTTCTTAAAGTAAGTAATATTATACTAAAAGTTAATAATATAATAGTCTTTATACTAAAGAAAGTATAACTACTTATTAATAACTATATTAGACTATTATATTAAAACTATATAAAGCTAGAGTATTACCCTCTCCTCTTTTATATTACTAAGAAAGTAATAATCCTTAAAACTAACTAAGATATTAGTATTATAAAGGGCTAGAAGCCTATCTTATTCTTTACTACTATAGAGAAGAGACTTAAATAACTTATAGCTAGGTAAATAGCTAGAAAATATATTAAGCTTTAAATCTTATACCTATAGATAGTAGAAGTACTTCTTAAGAGATTAGCTATTAATATTATGATATTATTTATATATAATATTAAAGTAGCTTTAAACTAAAAAATAAGCTATACCTTAGTAATAATAAATATCTAAGGTACCTTTAATATAGTAAATAGTAAGTATCTTATCTAAATCCTAAGAAAGTAAGGGTAATCTCTAAGTATTATAAACTAGGTATTAGTATTTATAATATAGTACTAAGCTAAGATCTAGCTTAAGAGATATATTATAGCTATTTTCTTATTATACTATAGATTACTATAAGGCTTTTTAATATCTCTAATACTATACTTATATTATATTAAACTTCTTTCTTAGTTTAATTTAAAAAAGACTAGGTTTAAATATATAGATAATTATATTATATTCTATATAAAGAAAACTCTATAGAAAGGTAATAACCTTATATAATGGATTTTAGATAATATAACTACTTAGAAATAAGAGAATAGTATTCTCTTTAACTTAAAGAAGACTAAAGTAATTTACTTTATAAAGATATAAAACTTATAAAGCTTCTCTATCTAATATAATAATAAGATAATTACCTCTAAGATAATAATGAGATAGCTAGAGATATACTTAAACTAAAACCTTAGCTTTAAGAAATATATTAAAAAGTATATAGTAATTACTTATATATTAATAAGCTAAATATATAGTCTTAACTATATATGTATTAAAGCTTTTTTATACTTTATATAAATAATAATTTACTTTATAATAATCTCTTAAGCTTTATATAATTTAAAAGTTTAATAACTAAGAGATAGTAAGCTTATACTTTATAGATATAGAGGTTAATATATTAGATGAAATTATAGCCTTATTAATTAAATCTAAAAGATCTAGGTTATAATTAATATAATAGTTAGAAGTTACTTACTAGCTTAAAAGAGAATATAAATAAGTACTTTACTAAGAGAATCTAGTATACCTCTAGTAACTCTTCTTCTTAATATAGCTTATAACTAATATAAGCTATAAATTAGTACCTTAGATAATAATTACTTACTAATCTAAAAAGTTTATAGCTACTATACTATAAGTAAGAAAAGTAGTTTAATATAGCTAATATTACTTATTAAAGTAACTAAGGATATCTTTAACTTCTCTAGATCTATATTTTAAGTAAGACAATATAATACCTTTTCTATCTATAGAATAAAAGAATAGAATAAGGAAAAGGTAATAGAGATATATAAGCTTTAGGTTTAAAATCTCCTTTCTAGATATATCTCTATTTATATGAATAGGTCTTAGATAAGACTAAATACTATGAGGTATAAATATATAGTCTTTAGAGGTAGTAACCTTATATACTAAGAATAAAGATATTTACTAAATACTAAGGTGTATAATACTAAAGTAAAGAGTATAAGAATAAGCTTAAAAGCTATTCTTTAGTATATTAAATTAAGTAAAGATAGTATTATAGTATCCTAGATAATACTATAGTTATCTTTAAACTAGATAGTACTCTAGCTACCTTATTATAAGAGACTATCCTTAACTTTAGATAAATAGTAGCCTTTTATAGGGCTAGGGTTAGAGTCTAATAGGTACCTAAGTATATTAATATTAAACAAAATAAGCTTATAAATAAGCTAATAAAGAAAGGAGTAGAGATAATATCTCTAGACCTATATATTAAACCTCTAACTTATAGCTATATTAAAAAATAGATATAATATAACTAAAGAATAACTTTTTTCTAATAGTAAAAAGTAAACTAATTTAAATAATACTACTCTCTAGAACTAGAGGTATTACTAGAGATTACAATAAAGCTATATAAAAGCTTATAAATTAAGATGTATTAGATATTAGTAACTAAATCTAGTTATAATAACTTTATAGGTTATTATAAATACTTCTATTACTATAATACTAATATTAAATATTTCTATAGAAGCTATAAATCCCTTTCTTACTTATTAAGATATTAGAAGGTTAAATTTAAAGATCTACTTCTATAGTTTAACTAAGATATCTTTATTCTTAAGTAACTTAGCTTCTATTAGAATGAGTTTATTAAGTATATTAAGTATAATAACTTCTTTACTATAATCTACTTATAATAATATATACCTAGTATATTATTCTAAGCTTTATTATAGCTATAAGCTTTATAAGGTAAGCTCTACTTATAATAGGTCTCCCCTTAATTAAGCTATCTAAATATATAAAGAGTAGTAAGTTTCTTATTATAGTTTAATAAATAATAAGATAGGGTATATCTCTATTATATATATTAGGTATAATTAATAGTAAAGACTAAGACTCTATTTTAAGTAGCCTCTTAAGCTTATGTACTTACTCTAGTACTATCTACTAAGGGTATCCCTTTAAGCTATTAAGTAGCCTAGATAGATATACTATAGTATATAGCTACTATATATCTATCTATATATCTCCCCTCTTTCTCTTTATGTCTTTACTTCTTCTACTATACCCAGTATATAATAATACTATAAGTATAGTAAGAGCTACTTTAGATTAATATAGATATATTACTAGTACTATATAACTAAATATATAGAAATCTCTTCTATAATACACTTATATAGTAAGAATAATATAGAGGAAAAAGCTATATAGATTCTAAATACTAAATACCCTTGGATATTAATAGTAGGAATAACTCTAGTTAAAATCCTAGGCATAGTTAACAACAAAGTCTAATACTTTAGATAGGCCTTAGCAGGAATATTTTATATTTAGACACCTCAGTTAGTTACCCTAGGCGCCCTTTTGTTAAAGTAGCTAGAGTATTTAACAGTAACCAAAGTGTCCTCTAAGAGAGGGTGCCTCTACTTTTATAGGCACTTTAACAATTAACAGTCTAAATTTACAAGCGCTAATTAATATCACTTAAAGTACTATATACAGTATACATAATATATGCTATAGCTATTATTATAACTGAAAATAAGATGGCTACGATATCAGTAACTCTAAGCAACCCAGCTGACTAGAGCAATTGGTGTATCTAGCTATAGCAACAAGTAGCAGCCCTGAATCTATGGGAGTTAATTAACCTAAATACTAATAATATATAGTATACTACCACAAAAAAACTAGTAAAGCCTCTAATAGCTCTAGATATTGCAGACTACCTGATAACGCTGTCTATAATAACTAGGAAGGCAATAGATAACATAGTAGATACCTAATAATTCCTAGATCTAAAAGATGTATAGGCCTCAAAGCTATCCTAGCTATTAACTAAAAAATAGAAGTAACTTAAATATAATAATAAGATATATATATAAAAAAACAGCAATATAAGTAAGACTATAAGGTAGTTAGTAACTTAGTTACCTAGATCTATATAATAGTAGATCTAATAGTAGTTATAGAGTACTACTCTATAAGTAAGTTAATATATATATAGATATATAATATTAAAGTATATATCAATCTACCCCTATATAAGGAAAAAGAAATTACTATAGTAAAGTATAAGAAAGTTATAAAAAAAGCTATAGATTATAAGGTAATAGATATAAAAGAGGTAGAGAAATAGATATCTAACTAGGAGAAAGCGCTCTCTTATAGTACATAAGTCTAGTAATATTTAGTTATAAAGACTAGTAAATAGTTCTTACTACTAATAAAGGCATTAAGGTATATACTACTAGTTGTATAGATAGAGGTATACAAAAGTACTAACTGTATAAGAGCTATTAATAACTAGCTACTATATTATAAAGTAACGTTAGCAATACAGGCCTATATTAGTGCGGAGCTAGAGCATCCCTGGGCAAAAGCCGCTTGTAGTACCTTTAGCCTAGTTACTATAGTAATAGTTACTAATAATGTTATAGAGGATCACATATAAAAGGAGCTAATAAAGGAAAATTAGTATAATAACTACTATAATAACTATAATTATAAGAGTAATAACTATAATAATAAAAAGTACCTATTATATAATATCCCTAGGTACTTACTAGTAAGGTATTACTTTATAGGTAAAATATACCTAAGGTTTCTATAGTAACTATATAAAGCAATTATTAACTATATAAAGTAGGCTCTAATATAGTAATATATAAAAGATAAGCTAAAAGAGAAAGATATATTACTAGCCTCTATATATACCTACCTAGATAAATTTACTATAGTAGTAGTAGTAGTAGTACCTCTAGCTAAATAATAGTTGGAAGGTAGTAAAGGTAAAGTATAGTTAAAGGGTAAAGGAGCCTTATTTATATAGTTAGCTACCTTTACAATATCTAACTATCTACTCCAAGACTTTATTATCGTAGATTTAGAAATAACCCTTTATATCTTCTACTTTTATTATTGCTTCTTAGAGATAACCCTAGTAAAGTTAGATAACTTTATCTAAGTAAGCAATACTACTATCCTAATTAAGAGATAAGGTAATATACTTATCTATATAAAACAGGGTAATCACCAAGTATAATTTATACTTAAAAGAGTTACCTATTATCTATTACTATTATATAACCTAGTATTATATATAATACTTAAAATAAGAAATAATTAGTAGTAAGATAATAGTCTAACTAATAATTATATATATATAATAAAGGACTGCTTTATAGTATTTAATATAGATAAAATTACTAGTTAATAGGTTATTAAGGCTAGTAAGAACTATAATAGTTTTTATACTATATTAGTAGTATACCTAGCAGTAGCAAACGTAGATGTAGTTGTAGTAGCCTTGGTACTAATAGACTGCTACTAAAGGAGTAGGCTAGTTAAAGCTAACTACTAGTATAACTATCTTAGCTACCTAGGTAGCTATATACTCTATAAAATAACTACCTAAGCCTGTAGTATATAGATAAAAGGAGATATACTAGAGATGTCTATTATATTATATAAAGTATATATAATAAGTAAAATATAGTAGTAAATATTATATTAACTATAGGAGTTAATTAATTATATAGAGGTAGGTAATTATATTATGCTAGATTTTTACCTATTTAAACAAGGCTATAGTAGATATAAGTTAGCCTTACTACTTAGTAACTAAAAGTCCAGCTTTATATAGGACTATTACCTATAATAGTATACTTCTAAGGCTATTAAGATAGCTTTAGCAGACTTTATATAGTTAATTAAAGTATATATATTAACAGAAGTATAAGTAATTAAGTATGATAATAAGATTATAACTACCTATCTATACGTAAAGGAAGCTATAGAAAGTATACGAATCCTATTTAAGGCCTCAGCGCTTAATATATAAGTATAAAACAGTAGTATAGAGAGGATTGCTATAGTAATTAAGGAGAAAGCGTATGTAATGAGGCTAAAGTTAAAATTACTAGTATTACTATAGCTAGAGATTCTAAAAGTAGTAGTATACTTATATAACTAAATACTAGCTAAGTCTTATAGCTAGAGATCTCTATATTAGATCTAGTATATAATAAGAGAGTAGCTATTATCTATATTATACCTTAGCTATTTATAAGTATTTAGCTGCTGTGTATATATAATAACTTTAAATACTTAACTTAGCTATAATTATCTCCAGTACTTTAAAGTAAAGGTATATATTAGCTATCTAGTTAGTTATATATTAACTAACTGGTACTATATATATATCCCTCTAAAGAATAAAGTTATTATATCTTATAATATAATATTTAATAAAGATAGATACTTCTCTAGAAAAGAAGATAAATAGGTAGATAAGTTAAGTAATACAGACAAAGCTATAATTAATAAATAGATCTAAAAAGTAACTAAAAAGAACTTTATAAATATTACTAATAGTAAGAATATTATAGAAGAAGATATAGTAGAATTTCTAAACTAAACTACTAGTAAAATATTAGAAGAAGTTTATAAATATATAAAGTTATGCTTTGTATTAATAATACTACTAGAATCTTTAAATACTTTATTTATTTTACTATTATTAGATATACTTAATATAAGAGAGCAAGAAGACTAATTATATTATAATAAAATCTAATATATTAACTATATCACATATTAAAAGTAAATATATCTATAAGAATCTTAAAAAGCTACATTTATAGCTAGGACTATTAATAGTTCTTACTACAGTACCTAGAACTAGTAAGCTACTTATATAGCTAGAACTGTTAAGAGTCCTTGCTGCAGTCCCTAGAAAATCTCAAAGCAAGACCTCCTACCTAGTAAAAGTATAGGTTAGCCCCCTAATATCAGAAAGGATAATATAATAGAAGAGGATCTATCTAAATCTAGTAATAAGATAATAGTACCTTAAAATACAGCTATAAGGCTAGCCGCAAGGCTGTACTAGAAGGATTTACCTAGGTTGCCTAAGGCACACGCCAACCTAAAAAACTACCTATTTACAGAGGATTTTCAAGAGGCTGAGAAAGCTTATTTACAGAGCTATAACACTATGAATAGCTAGGTTAAAGTTAGTATAGAGAAAGCTAGTAATAACTAAATACTTAACTACTAATAGATATATACCTATAAGCTAAACAAATATAGATTTCTTATAAAGTTTAAGGCATACCTTATTATTTATAGCAATTAGCAGCTAAAAGACATAATCCATAATACATATATAGCAATACTAGTAGGACTTTTGTTCTAATTACTTATTATAATTATAACTAAGTTAGACCTAAAATTACTTTAATTTAATATAGTAAATATATTTATATATACTAATATAGATAAGATAGTATTTATAAGACTTCCCCTAGGATATCTAAGCTATAGTAGTAGCAAGATTATCTACCTACAAAAGGCCCTTTATAGGTTATAATAATCACTACTGCTATAGTAAAAGTACCTAGAAAAGGGACTTTAAGAACTTAGATTCACACTAGTTACTAGAGAGCTATGCTACTAGTAAAAGAGAGCTATTATATTCTTCTTCTATATTAATAATTATATCTTTACATTCCCTAACTTATTATAATAGAAAGCTAATAAGGTAATTAACAGCATAAAAGAAAGATACTGCTTAGAGAGTAGTAATAAAATATAATAGTTCCTTAGTATAGAAATTCTCCACAATAGATAACAACAAAAGATATAGCTATTATAGTCAGTATATGTTAAAAAGACAGCAAAGCTAATTAATAATAAAACCCAGCTACTGCTAGACAATACCCCAATAGGCAATAAAAAACTTCTACTCTCACAGCAGATAGCAGCAAACTACAAAGTTATGAGATACTAGCAAAACGTTAGATCAATCCTATACACAGCGGTAATAACAAGACCCAACGTCGCATTTACAGCAAGTCAGCTAGCAAGATTTAATCATAACCCATCAGCAGCCTATTAGAGGGTAGCAAACCAGGCACTGCAATACCTTAGGCATACAGCCAGCCTTTACCTCAAATTTGAACCCAATAGAGAGCTTATTGTCACATTAGACGCAAGCTTCAGAGACAACTCAATTAACCACAAGAGCTTACAAGCTTTCACCATCAAGCTATACAGCAGACTTATTAGCTAGAGGGCAAATAAGCAGCAGATAGTAACTACTTTGATAACCAAAGCAGAGTTACTAGCCCTATTAAAGGCTACAAAAGAATTAATATTCACAAGCTAATTAATTGCTAAGCTTACTACTAGTAATAATACTTTAAATATGTTACTAAAGGTTATAATATAATATAATAATTAACAGACAATTAGCCTTATAACCAAGAAGTTAGTTTAATTATAAACACACCTTTATTACATAGATATATATTACTACTAGCTATGTTAGGAGATTGTAGATAGTCGCGTCAAAGTTATATATACCCTATTAGTAAAGCTAATAGTAGATAGTTTAATAAAGGCTTTACTAAAGCAAAAATAGCCTGTATTTCTATGGTAATTAAATCTTAGTAACCAAACCGCATAGTTAATATAAAACCATAAGAAAGAATTAGCTAAGGATAAATTACTAATATAATTAAAGTAATAAGTACTACAGTAATAGATAGTTAGCTGGTGTAGCCCCTAACTAGGAGGGTTAAATTACATAGTTACGCTGGTTAGCAAAAGTGAATTATTATAGAAGATATAACTAGTAAACCCCAATATCATAACTAATTATTAATATAACCAGCAACACTTCAACTATAAGTTTCTTAATAACTAAGCAATATATATAGTTGGCAATTTCATTGTTATAATCACCTCAATTAGGGCTAAAAGTTAATATAAAATCCAATTATAAAAGACCACTATTTTAAGTTAGAAAGTTATAATAAAAGACAAAAGTATAGTTAAAACCATACTTTAAGGACAATCACATATACAGACCTATAGGGGCTATATTAAACGCAACAGTAAGCACATAGAGCCTAAGACTGCTATGAGTATGATATAGCTTTACTAAGTAAAAGGACCTTGGTTACTATGTATTTACATTATTAAGCTCAGACTTTCATAAGGGGGCTAGTGGGCTTTATAGACGTAACCACTATTAAGTCTTTTTGCCTCTACCTAGGATTGAACCCTAGAGCTCTAGTATAAGTTGCCATCTTATACCACGACTATCTAGCGGGGGGCGATACCGCTAGACTATACGCACTCTGGTTTTAGTTATTATCAATTAGTCAATTACTACCTTTTATAGTAAGCAATTGGCAGTCGCAAGGACCTATAGGAATGAAAAAGGAAGGTACAAAAGGGCAGCAATTGCCCCATCCATCGATCAGTCAGATTAAACCTACGAATAGCTTCAATCCGAGAGGGCGTGTCAAAGTGGGTGCAATATGCCGGCGAATGGCACGGACCTCCAGGCCCATTGGGCCGGATTGGGAAAGGTCTGCGGCGAAATGTCGGTTGACATCTATGGAACGGGTTTTGCCAGCCAAAATATCCGGAATCCGATGACCACGTGCATTTGGATCCTGAGGCAACACAACAGCCATAAATGTGCGGGGAATCCCATGGAAAATAGCGACATAGTTACACATAAATACACCAGCAATTAACCAGGGATTATCGCCGTAATTATCCACGTACTTCAACATGTCCTCTTTTGGAACGTTCCAGCGTTAAATAGCACAAACAAACAAACAAACAAATCAGAGCTCCCGGGCACTAGTTCGCACCACGGCCCGGTGTGGACAGTCGACGAAAAGTGATATTCCCTTGCCTCGAGATGGCCGGTGTAGGCGACCTCCAGATGTGGGTTGTCCGGATAGACGATATCGTTATTCGATTTTGATGCAATGGTATTGAATGGCAAGCGGTCAACCCGAGGGTGAGGCTTCTTGTACACATCCAATGAGAAGACCCATCCATGGCGATACGCAATGTCTGGATTCTGGAGGGAAAGGACAACGGAAAGCCCGTCGCTGATTTCGGCATATCTGCCCTTCAGCGCGGGAGAACAGGAGGTCGAGATGTGTATTGGTGAACAGCATTCCGGGGACGCGCGACTGAACGTGTCTGTCTTTTCAGTCTGCCAATCTGGACTGAACGATTCGATTACATAGATGAAGGACTCGCCGTGTTGGCACCCCCCCCGCCCAATGCGAAATCACTTCTTGTTTCCTAGCTCCACGATTTCCGACACAATTGCCTTGCCAAACGCCTCAGTAGTCCCCGAACCTTTCATGTCCGGTGTCAAAACACTCGCCTCGGAACGTGCCAGGACATTCTCGATGGCCTTTAGCAAGAGGTCCGCGGCCTCCTGGAATCCAAAATGTTGAAGCAGCATCTGTCCCGCCCAGATCATGCCGACAGGGTTGGCAACGCCTTTGCCAAATATGTCCGGGGCACTGCCGTGGACCGGCTCAAAGAGACTCGGGAACTTCCCTTCCGGGTTGAGGTTACCCGACGGCGCGATGCCGATCGTGCCGGTGCAAGCGGGACCCAGGTCCGAGAGAATGTCTCCGAAGAGATTGCTGCCGACTACGACATCAAACATGTCCGGCCGCTGGACGAAGTGCGCCGTCAGGATGTCGATGTGATACTTGTCCAGCTGGACGTCCCGGTACTTCTTGGCCATCTCGGCAACGCGAGAGTCCCAGTACGGCATCGTGATGTTTATGCCGTTGCTTTTCGTGGCGCTGGTGAGACGCTTCCGCGGTCGGCTCTGGGCGAGGTCGAAGGCATAGCGAAGGACCCTATCAACGCCGACCCTGGTCATGACGGTCTCCTGGATGACCATTTCGCGGTCGGTTCCTTCGAACATCTTGCCTCCGATGCTGCTGTACTCGCCCTCCGTGTTCTCACGGACGATCCAGAAGTCGATCTCTCCCGGCTTCCGGTCGGCCAGCGGCGAGGTCACGCCCGGCATCAGCCGACACGGACGCAGGTTGATATACTGGTCGAACTCTCGTCGGAACTTGAGCAGACTGCCCCACAGCGAGACATCATCGGGGACTTGGTCCGGCATGCCGACCGCGCCGAAGTAGATGGCGTCGAAGTTGAGGAGCTTCTCCTTCCAGTCCGGCGGCATCATCTCGCCATGCTTGTGATAGTAAGCGCAGCTGGCAAAGTCGAACTGTTCCAATTGCAGCGAGATGCCAAAGATTTCGCCGACCGACTCGAGACATTTCACACCCCAGGGCATGACCTCGGTGCCGATGCCGTCGCCAGGGATGACTGCGATCTTGAGTGGCTGAGGAGACATCCTGAAAGGTGATGCGCCGGTTGTCTGGAGTAAGTCGATCAAATTCACAAAGACAAAAATCGTGCCTTTTAGCCTCAAACCGTTGGAGGAAGAAAACACGCGGTCAAGTATCTGAGAGCCTCGAAGCCTGCGGCGCGGGGAGGGGTCGATCGGCACCACATCCGGGCGAAAGCCGGCATTGTCAGCGCCTAATTGTTAGACCGCGGGGTCTGTCAGCCTAAGCTTATCCCGGGTGCACATGCGCAACGTCGTTTGTGGCGGGGATAGAATACGCCGGTCCTCGATATGCCGTTGCGCCATACTCCGGGTTACACTGCAGCTCTCACTCTAGATTCGCTGAAGCCATCGTCAAGTCTCTCGAGGCTATGGGAGCCATTTATCAAACCGGCCTGGGGGAGCCATTGGGGGCATCCAGGGGACGCGACGGTGCATGACTCGGAATGAATCACTTCACTATCCCACTCACTTTTGGGGTCGGTGGTGTCAGAGGTTCATGTTGCTTGCGATATTGGGTCATTTCCTCATGATGAGGCTACCCATCTCAGCGAAGCAGCTAAAGCCTACATGAAGCAACCAACTTTTTCGGGCAGAATCTATTCAACGGGAAGACGCCGTCGTGGTGCAAACTCTATACCGATGCATACTATTTATTCGTCATTGGGCGGTGGCCGTGCCTGCGCCGTTGGCGATGTCCAACAGGGAGCCCCAAGTAGCTCCGTCGAATATGTCAAAGAATTTACTCATCCCGTCGATTTGATCCAGGCACTGACTGGAAGTATCCCCTTGCTGAACCGGAGGAGTGGTCGGGATAGATGCAGAAATGGCTTCAACAGGTGTTGCGTTGCTGAAAGCGTCCAAAGCCGGCGAGGTTATAAGCTGACCGGGGAACGGGGGCTGATGCTGATTGAAACGGGCAGAATCTACCGATCCTCGATGAAAATCCCCGATATACTGCAGTGCTTCGGTAGTTTGAAGGAAATCCCGTCCGCTCTCTTGACTTCGACTTCGAGAGCCGCTTTGGTAGTCATCCGTTCTTGGTCGCTTCGAAGGGCTTGCTACGGCATCCTGTCGGTCGGAACCAACTCGAAGGATGTCTCGACGCTTGTTTGTGGGGGTGTTGACAGCAGTATTCGTTTCTAACCGGGATCCCTCGTGCCCAATGACACCGTCATCGATGCTCCGAAGTAATGAAGAGAGAACGTGTTCGCAATGTCGTGCCGCTGCCCATCGACTGCTCATTGCAAGGAGTAGATCAATGGCCATGTAGACAGTACTAGGAATCGCATTAGCCGGTATCGGGACAGAAAAGGAGAGCTCTACTAACGATTTTGTCTTTGGTTTGATGCACAGCTCGAGCCGAAGAGCAAGGGCTAGGACAAGCCCGCTCATCCAGACGGCCGACATGTAGCCGGGCCAAAACAGCGGGCCTCCGCAATCTCGATATCGATGGACGGTGTGGACGATGGTGTTTGCCGCGCCAATACACGTCTGTAGAGCTTCTCTGAATTCGCCGCGTCCTGGGTTCAAGGAAAGAGAAGGTCTATTGAGGAGAAGAACAGCGTAGTGGTAAGAGACAAACGGAAATACGGCAGGATCAGGTGTCGGCGACGGCACGTCGGGTGTGGTCGGACCGAGACACGGCCGGTCTAGGCCATTGCCAAAGGCCGAGATGTCGGCTTTCAGGAAGAGAACTGTCTGGTTGTCCAACTGCCTTGCGTGGATGGATTTGTGAAAGACCTCGAGGATCCTCCCTACAAGCTGCGAGTGGCGCACGTGGTGTTCCAGAACAGCTTGCGTTTTCATGCGTTGACGAAGAATCATGGCAGATCTACCGGACACCTCATCAAGCTGCGTTCCGGCGGCTTTGTTGACATTCCGGCCATCCTCTTCTGCTCCTGGTGACAGGCCTCTACCTTGTGCTTGCCCGCGCTGAGATGGGACCGGCCGATCGGGGTGGTCGGACGGGAGGTGCAAGATGGAGCTGTCTTCACTCTCGGGCGATGAGTCCAACTTTGTTACTGGCTCATGAAGGTCCACATGCCCCGGCGGGCACACATCAATATCTGAATCTTGAATGCCACTCGGATGTCCGAGTGACTGGCTGACGAAGCGATCGAGAACGTAAAAGCTCCAGAATATGCGCTTACGCATCGATCGTTTCTCCGGGCCGAGGTGCTCATATCGGGTAGGACAGCGGTGCATGCCCGACTGGAAGATTGACTTCAATATCAAGCCGCTTACAGATGACGCATGGCGGAGTGACATTGTGGATATCAAGTACACTTGCGCACAAAGCAGTGCCTGAATGGAGGCCGTGTCGCACCGCAGAGCCAAGTGACTTAGCGTGGGTAGGAGGTCTAAAGGAGAATGGATTGTTGTCGAGCCCATATCGAGCGAGCCGTCCTTTTCGAGGCGGGCGATGTTGAAGATGCACCTGAAAGTAAGTAGTAGGCCGGTTGAAGCCGTGCTCTCTGTCTCGGGATCGGAGGTCGAGCGATAGAGAGTGTCCAAGTTCGCCAAGGTCTCCGGGCCCTGTAGAAAGGGAACCAAAGGATGCCAGATTCGGAAGTATGTCAAGACGAGCTCTCTGGCAACGGTATAAACAGGGATATCGGTCATGCCATCCATGAAATCTTTCCCCCTGTAGAGTAAAGACTCATGGTTGCTCGACTGGGCCAGCGGCGTAGTTGACATGCGTTCGTTTCCTTGTCCTTGCGTTCTCCCGGAAGCCGTCGATCCAGAGTTGATCTCTCCACCGACAATGCAATCTTCCGGGGACGGGTCATCGGGAACCGAGTTCCATTTGAGATGACGGCTTTCGTTTGTCGCCTTGCCTCCGGTCGTTGTGAACGCTCGCTTGACAGTGTTGACGAAATACACGCCAGAAGAACTGCCAACGAACTGGCTTTCCCCGTTCGCAAGGGCCCTCAAACTCCCTATTTCGGGTGCCATGGTGGAATGTGAGCGGCCAGGGCGTCAGTCTATTGCGCCGAGACACAGAGGGAAGACTTGCAACTTTGCTATCCGATGGGGGAGGATTACGGAAAGCCGCCGGCCATCGAAATCGATTCACCGAGTTCAAGGTAGGCATCGGAGAGGGTGCTGCGGAGAAAGAATACTCCGCCGATTATGGGCTTGGCTTGGGTTGGTCTCGTGTGCGGTTTTGGATGGCAATTTCGGGATAAGCGAGTCAAGAGAGCACGACCGGCTTTCCACAGAACAACTAGATGTTTAACAGCTGGATTCCGCGGGATGAGGTGAACACTGCACCGATAGTGGCGTGTGTGGATGTTCAAGCCAGGGCGTGATGTCTCCCATTTCAACGCAAACATGATGCCGAAGAGTTCGAGTAATGCGCTAACCTCGGCCAAGTCAGGTTTCCTTCTACCAAAGAAACACGCTTTCGTATCTCTCGTGCTCGTCTGGCTCTGAAGCAGTGCGCGGGGCTGCCGAGCTTGCGTCCAAGTTGCTAGCAACCATTGAGTCGTGCCTTGCAAGACCAAGGTGTGCTACTGCGCTCGCTGTCTCTTCTTGTCTGCCATTCTCGCCCGGTCCTCTTGAGGTGGTTTGGCGGCACATCCTTTCCTCTCGGCTCGCTCTCGTTCTGATCATACCAACAGCGCCATCTGTCTCCTCGAAATCGGTCTCGTGATCCTCCTCTGTGCCACTGTGGGCAGCTTCACTCTCTTCCAGATCAATCCCGGCGGACCGGGGTTGTTGGCCATCCGCAACGGTGGTGGCTATGGATGCTCGAGCTTTCAACCAACGCCGGATGCCTTGTGCGGACTTGAGCGGGTAGTTCTCCCAGAAGACGGGCCCAAACTGGCGGTGAGTTTTGGCTGAATCAAGTACAGGGCTGTTGGACTGCGGCGCTGCAGGGTGGCCTGGTTGGCAACCGCTTTGTTCAAGTTGAGAGAATGCCGAGAACAGCTGGTCGTTCGACACTTGGGTCACCAAGGCGCAGAGAACCCTTTCGGTCTCAATTAAGCGCTTCTCCATCGTCAAAACGTAGTGTTTCGGCGGGCCCCTGTGTCGTTGGAAGTCAGTGACGCGGTTCTACATGACTAAGAAAGCAGAGGACTTGTGACCGCAGGGTGAACAAGGTGCATCAAGAGTTGAGAGAGTGTGTGTCCGAATAGAAGAAGAGTAACAGAAGAGGAACAAGATCAAGGCGCACCGTTTCCGTTGTGGCGGCCATTGGCATGCCTCGTTGTTGATACTACATTGCGCGCACTTGGGTCTACAAATGTTACAATCTGTGCAGTGAGACGAGTGGTGCAGTGGCAGGGAAGGGAACGAACCGCTCTCCGCTACACTATCAATCGCTTCAGGTCAACGTCTGCCCATGTCGACAATGTGTTGTTGCTTGGCTCGACTGACCTTGTGTTTTCGTGCTCTGCAGGCCGAGCATGCTCCACGACTACGGGTAGTCCTCTTGACGCCTTGTCCAGTCATGCCGTCTGTTCTCTCACCGAGATCGCTTTGAAGATGGATGAATGTTGACATGCATCATGCCGGGTTCTTGCGACTGTCTGGTGCGGACGTACATATTGAGCGCGCCGGATACTTTTGCCGCGGACAAACAAAACGCCGCAGCACAATATTTGACCTACACCAAGAGTGAACGAACGGGAGACTCTGATTTTTCCCAACTGCCCAGAATCTCGTCAAGGTAGTTGTTCACATAGATTGCCTTCTCGAATGTGTAACTCTTCAGCGGCAGTAGGGCAATCGTGGAGAGCCGGCGCCATGGCACCTCGAATGGAGATTCATCGGGCGGCGTTGATGGTGATTAGCATCAGACCAGATCTTGGCAAGCTGTGCGGCTTTTATCGGATGCTTCGTTGAGGTTAGTTGCTTGACCAATGTGACCCACGCCGAGGATTCCCAAGGTCTTGCCAACCTCATGGGTCCGCGAACAAAGCCTAAGACAAGCTTTTCCGGAATGCTCCGTTCATCAGGCTGTTGGAGTTAACCCTTCAGCTGTTGTTCCCTGGCACCAGGTCGCAGAGCAGGCCTGTCGTAGTGTTGGTAAGTAGCCTCAGTGGCAGGCAACTGTGATATTTCTGCGGGAGCAAGCACCAGTACTAATCTGGTCGCGTTCATCTCATGCGTGACAAACGAGCCTCGATGGACAGGGGCGATGGTTGATAGATTCCTCATCTGCACAAGATAAGACGGGACTTTTGTTCAGACATCTAATAGTAGAAAGCTGGCATTGTTGGATGTCTCGTAGTTGACTGACACCGTCGTCGGGCCCGGGGGTGAATGGAAACAACTTGTCATTGCAACGCCCGATAAGACGTAGGTGACTGTTTGATAGGCTTATTTTTTCGCCGTAATCTGTCGCGTCCCGGAGGTTTTCGCCAGGTCCCAAGCAGCAAGAGAAAGGCAGGTTTGTGCTCGTAGTTTTTCCTTTCTCCTACTTGGAGCCTACCGAACCCTGTGTAAGCCACATCTCCTGCAGACAAGGATTGTTCCTAGTTGTCACTGGTATCTGGAAGAGGAGTCTCGGACTTTGGGCAGCATTAGTCAGTCTATAAACGTGTCTTGTTTTCGATCGTGTCGGAAGAGTCCGTCTGCCTGCTGGGGAGATATTCCAGCGCTGTTCGGATTGTAATATGCTAGGATTGATCGCGTTTTACGACTTGGGCTTATCGGTTTCTGGAACGACCGCTGGCACGTTTCCCCGTGGGTTTGTTGGGGAAACAAGCGTATACTTCTTATTACCGCAACGATTGCTGGCTCGTGTGTCACGAAGCAGCGGGTACCCGAAGCAACATGACAAGGTTCGTGGGGATTTGTCGCTCGTGGATGGAGATGCCGGAACAAGTCGTCGTCGAGTGGTGCCAATAAACGCATGGCTTCCAGGACAAATGTCGTAGACTCCTCTGTTCAAGGCGACGGCTCTCTGGATCTGGGTTCGGTTATACATGGACATCAATCGCGAACGACGCTCGCGTGTGTGTATCGTGTTACGATTGTGTTGGAGAATATGTATACTCGAGGAGACAGGATGCTTCTTGCGCGAAGCAATCCCAGCCGAGGAACTAACTTCGATCGCCTAACGCGTAACGATCTGCTCGGTACGAATTTCGACAATTGAACTGAATGGTACATGGAGGAGGCCTGTCCATCGCGGCGGCGTTACGGATGGTTTGTGCAATTCGATTGGTCGCTAGGGATGTATAACGATGATACAGATGGGCCCTGAGCAGCAAAGATATTAGTGACATTGAAACGCGGAAACGCAACAACCGGTACAAATTACAATGTCCATCTCAACGACTGTAGCCTGGACAAACCGTGTGATGGGCTCGCTCGTCAACAGGGGAGGCTATGTACCGGCCAGCTATTAGATCAAAACAACATTACCGGAATAAAGCACATGATGAGCACAGCAACCAGTAAGGAGAGACGTAACCATACCTGCGATCGAGGCTCAGAGGTAAATTCAGAGGTGCTATAGTCCTTGGTAAGCTGGATAACACCGATAGATAGATGGCAACGACATTGCTGTATGGCTAAAAGACTGGACAGATGGATGGATGGGGCGGCGTGAAACGCGGGTTGACATTTCGTTGCCTTTATCTAGCCACCCATCATTTGTTCCAATAACTCGACAATGACCAGGTATCCAAAGAGTTTGCGCGATTGGGGTAGAGTTTGCCTGGGCCACAGAATACCTTTCCTAGTCACTCTCCCCAGCAGCAGTATCTCCCTATTACGGGGACACTCCCCCCCCCCCCCCCCTCCCCCCAACTTGTAGACTCGGATCGATCATACCATCCCGTAGCATGTAACCGCTTTTGTACCCGGGAGTTCGGATACGCTATTGCGATTGTCTCCCGTCGTAGTTCTACGTTGCTGTACACTGTTGTAGCAGCGTCGGATTGACCGAGCACGCCCTCGCCGCCGCAGCATCGTCGTATTGAAGGTTCGATTGACGGCCGATGGTCAGACTCCGAAGGTCCCATTGACTATCCTGGAACTCCTGGCGATGGAATCGCTATAAAGGCACACGCAGCTTGTTGTTCTCGGCTGCGCTGCCGTGCCGTTAACACGGAAAGGGGACGAACCGGTTCAGTCCATGTACACGTTCCCACCAAAAACTTGGACAGATAAATCGGCACCGTCATCAGAAGACTTGGCCTTTTTTTTTTCTTTTCTTTTTTGCATTCAAGTGCTTGTTTTGATATGCCCTCCGAGGTGCGTTAGAAGCCGTATTCTTTCTGCGTCACCCAGGGGGGAAAAAAAGGGTTTTCGTCGACTAAAGAGGGTGCGAAGACCCAGGATTACTGCACGCTTCTGCGCTCGGAAACCCTACTCAATCGCGACAGTTGGGATGAGAACTCGGGGTTCTAGCTTGTCTTTTTCTTTTCTTTTTTTGTTTTCCTACAACAGATTCGAAATTCGGCAAGGCCTGGAATGTCACTTTTGATGGTTTGCGGGCGTTAGCATTGTCGCGTGCGGCTACTCCCAGAGTTACGGGCGACGCGCGGTTGGGGAGTTGGAGACCTACCCAGTCCGGGAATGACGCGCCAAAAGGCCATTGCCGTATGATCTGGCGCATCGAGATTCATCACTGGTCTGGAGTCACGCTTCCAGATGGGATGGACGGATCACTTCAACCGGTGGACGACTAGATACTGTGCCCTTTGTACGAGCATTGGCTCATCTCGGAAGCGATTTCGGTAATTCGAGTGCATCACCGGGTTCGTTGGGGCTCTCGGCCACGTTGCCTCGACTCGACCCTGGTTTCGAAGACTTAGTACTGGGTTGCCTCGTGTCTTCAACTTGTTCGGGTTCTCGATTTTCGTTTGGCAGGTTTTTCAGGAGCAGGTCGCCCATCCGGACCAGGTCCAGAACATGAAATGCGTCGCCCGTCGCCCGCAGCCGGTGGAGGATCTCGAGTGCCTCGGGCTCGGGCCGCGAGTGCAGATAACGGATCAACTCGTGGAGGTCATCGTTCTCCTTCTCGAGGTCTTCTGCCCGGTTGAGAAGAGCCTGGCGGCGCGTGGTTTCGGGCTCTGTGTCCCATTCGCACTCCAACCCATGGGTCAAGCAACGATGGCAAGTCGGTCGGGTTCCGGTACACTAAGGGGTAAAGAGATAGAATATCAGTTCGATGAGTCCTGGCAAACCAAGCATCAGAATCGGTTTTTGCCGTGCTGCAACAAGACCGAAGAGGGGAGGAGGGTGGGAGGGTGGGAGGGAGGTTTCTGCTGCTTAGTTGTCCAAGGATATGTATGATTTGATACGCATTCCGCTGCAAGCTCGTACCCTTCTAACCACCTCGACCCACATGTTCGGAGGTGGTCCCGAAGGCGATTGCTACTTGCCCAGCAACTCAATGCATTGGGCGGAAAGGGGGTTTCGTCATTGGGTGGGAACGAGGACAACTCTCTGCTTCTTTTAAACAAAAGGCAGACATGGTCGTTTTGTTTTACCTTTACTTTTCTCTTGCGGCACTCGAGGCACGCTGCCGGCACCGCCTGTCTAGTGCGTCTAAGAGGGCGGTCGCTCGATGAGATGATCCGAGGGCTTGTGCTGGCCGGCAGGATGCGCCTGAATCCACTCGTCGGCATGGAGACCTCTGGAGACTGGCCTTCCCTCGGGGTGTCTTCTTCTTTCGGGTTCATGTTCGGGGGTGTGATGGAGGTGCGAGGAAGCTCGATTCAAGGCCGCCGAGGTGACGATGTGCTGACTAGCATATAGAAAAGCGTATTTTATACCGGTAAGATGAAGCCTTGTTTGTCCAACCGTGGCCAGGCAGTGCATCTGGCCACACCGCGCCCAATATATCCGATTAACCCCCCGCAGGGTCAGTTGTCATCCCTGTTGTCTCAATGACCGGCGCCAACCATGTGGCGAAAGAGGCCATCCGCCATGCCATCGTCTTTGCGCGTGGGGAGCAATCCACCCAACAAGCCAAACCAAGTCGGGCGCCATTTGCATTTCAACGGCCGAATAGAAAGTTACATTACAAGACTGTCATGCTCGCTTGCACAGCTTGCCATTACAGACACTCTCATCATCCGGGCCTCGCAATGACCCTTCGCTGCGCCCAACACCCGCATATAGAGAGGGTTAGGGCTTGCTCCAATACTCCTGTCCCTCTTGGCTTTCTGCCTTGCGCGTCTAACCTTGAGCCGGAGCTTCGATTCCGGGAATGTCTATTGCCCAGAGGGTCCCTCCTCCCCCCTCCCCCCAAAACCGCCCTTTAACCAAAATTGCAGGTCACCGAATACGTATGTGGACAGGCTGAAACTGGGTGGCCCCCTCTAGATTAATACCAATTACCAGCTTCTCGTGTTACCCGAGGAGGACGGCCAACCTGCTGTCCCAGCAATGGCCCGCATCACAACTCCGCGGAGATATCAAAAGCGAGACCTCGGCAGGGAGGAAAGTGTACTCGTAACTCACGTGATTGGACTTTTGCTACTTTTCTTTCTTTCTTCCTATTTTCACGAGGGTGGAGAGACAGACTAGTGAATCGGCGCTTGACCAAGAAGGGGGGTGGCTTGAAGTCAGAATCGGTTAGCAGTCCCAAAAGGTGTTTGCGCCCTTTTTCCAAGACGGAGTAGAGACAAGTCCCGCTCACCCAACGTCAACTAGTGAACCCTAACCAAGAGAGGCTTGGGTCGCCATAGAACAACTGGATCCAGCATCACAGCAGCTCGGGGCAATGCGCTTAAACGTGTACGGGAACATCCGAGCCATCAATCTAATCACCAGATCCGAAGGCTCCGGTCCGATTCGGCCCATCCAGGCTATTTATTGCATACTCCGAAAAGGGAGCAATAAAATTAGCGCCGTATGGGAATGTGGCCGCCAAGCCCTTGTTCACAGCCTGGGGGGGGGGGGCGAGATGAATCTCGGCCATACATGTATCAAGGTCCGGTTGCCCTAGTCAGTCCATCACAGGGAGATGTACGTGGGAGTCCAGTCCATCACGTGAAGGTATACTTAGGAATCCGACTCATCTCCAAAGGCATCGATGGTCGAGCAGCTGTCTATTCGCATCACGTACGGTTCTGTATAACACATGCTGGTACGAATGTCCATTCGCGTTGTTCAACACTCGGGACATGTTTTTATTTCGGCGGGCATTTACTTACACTTTTCCGAGAAACGACGGCCTCCAGTACTGTGCCGAAGGATGCAACTAGTCAGGTGGAGGTACCAATCTCCTATAGATTCTGACCTTGGAATTATTCATTATTGCATCAGTAGGGCCACAAGCGTTTATTGGCGCGTCTACCCCCCTGGAAATTGCATTCGGCGGTCGGCCATGTCGGCCCCACTGCTTCCTCCGTGTCCATCCGTGAGAACCCGTGCTCAGTATCAACTCAAAGAGGCCCCAAACTCCTTGCGTACAAGGTGCTGTCAGTAGACCGTCAGGCTGTACAAGTCTTGGGCTTGATGTGAGCTCCAAGCGCCGTCTGCTCCTCGGTCCTTGTCTAAAACCATGGCGTGTTCCCAAGTCGGAGGATGGTGTGATGGAGGGATCGGCCTTGCCGAGGCTGTGCTAGTAATGGGCGGCTACGGGAATGTTCCGAGATGCCCGGGTGTTAGACAATGGCAAAGTATTGGGTTGGGGTTTGGTAACGCGTGCTGAAGTCCCTAGATGAGTTCGTGCTAGGTAGACAACAGTCTGACTATCTGGATTCTAACGTCGTCCGCGTAGGGGCGGGTGGCATGAAGCTGATGGGCACATGGATCAACGCAACCTGCGTCATGCTGCAGTCCCCTCAAGCCATGGCCTTGCCCTCTTTGGTATGTTGTCTATGTTATGGCCGAGGCCCCCTGCGGCAGAAATATCCCGCCGAAAGGTCAAGAATTCGTTGTTTCCCGTATGAGGGCATGTTCGGGCGAATAGCTCGTGGCTCTTGGGTTGGTGCGGAAGGCCTACAATGACTTGATCCTTACAAGTTCTTTTGGAATGGTTAGCCATGCTTGTTAACAGTACAGTACTTGGGATAAATGATTGGATATAGATGCGGGAGCAGCTGATAAAAGAAACACACCCACACACACACACACACAATCAAGTGACGTCGCCTTGTTGGCTCGATGGGGTATGCCTTTGCTCCATCGTCGTAATTCACCAAAGTGATAGACTCTGTAGATATCCTCTTGGCTCCGTAATTAGGCAGTGTCCAATCTCTTGCTGTATCACATCGCCTGTTTGTTTTGGACATCGTGGACAGGTCGCTGTCCGCGTTGAAGATATTGGTGGCGGCTCGAATGCCGCCGGACAGGGAACATGGTAGGATTCGAGAGTATCCATGATCGACGGAGAACCGAGGGAGGAGTCGAAGGCAGTGGGAGAAAGGTCGTATATACAAGAAAGCAAAGATACTGACTGTAAGGCGCTGGCCATGCATAGGTTTCTTATCGCGAGTGATGTGGACACTTCCTACCTCTCGAAGCAGCACATTTCCCACGCAGTAGGTGGATGATGGACAGAGCTTCGGCAGTGGGCAACTAGACGCGTCCCCTTTACACGTCCAGGTGCCGCATGGTTCCGTTGAAGACACAAGTCTCGTGCCACACCCATCTGCGTGTCCGTAGGCCGTGGCGCTTCTCGAGGTGTGCTTCACCGAGCAGAGTTGGTTAGTTGGCTAAGGAGGGGTGTCCCATGCCACCACAAGAGTGTCTGTCGGTGGTTCTATGTACGTACGCTTCGGAGCAGACAGATAGCGTCGGCTAGCAAATGGTCCACGGTGTCTTGCCGTCTCGGGTAGACACTTGCGCGGATCCTGGAGAAAACAGAAGACTCTTCTGATGGACAAACGCGACGAGAAAGGCTCGTCCCACTAGAAGGAGGAAGTCTGCCACCAAGCCCAAGACGACTGTGCCGCCTGCTGACTTGGTCCGTGGCCTCGTAGAGACGTCAATCAAGCTCCCTCGGCAATCCGTGGGAATGGTGCTGGTCTGGAACGGGTTTCCAGCGAGCTCGTGTTCAGGTCGGCGAGTAATCTCTGCAGCAACAGCTCGTCGACGCCCACAATCTCGAGCACCTGCACCACATCTCGCGATATTCACAGCCGCTAGAAGACCCTGACGGCCTCTTGCTCGGGCTGCTAGTACGGGAAACGCAAGATTTCGCGTATGGCTTGTTCGTTTCCGCGTTCGAGTTCTTCCTTACGTTTCCGCATAGACATGGCTCGTGGTGTTGTTTGGTTCCGTGTCCCGTTCGCATTCGATTTCTTGTGCCAAACAGCATCCGTGGGAGGGTCATCTCCCCCAAACACTGTCACAGGTTGTCATGCTTGTCGGCTCTACGGCGTTGAGGGTGTGTGGCGGATGGTAGGTAAGTCACCTGTTCAGCGAGATGGTGTAGGCAGGGGCATGGCATTGGTTTCCCCACAAGCCGCACGAACGAGCTCCCCTACCCTCCCCTCTGACATGATATGCCACCGCATCTACCATACGAATGGAACACGTTTTCGAGGGTTGTTCTGCTGAACAGCAAAGCAAAGATTGGTGACCAAATGTAGTCGACACACGAGTTTGGCCGACCTGTCTCGACAAGCTAATCATCAAGAGCCAAGTGCCCGTTCTCTGCATCGGGATTCATGTCTGGGATCTAGCAGAACGAAACCACGAATACCAAGTGATCGGCCTGGCGCCGGCACTCCGGGCGTGTAAGCAATGAGTGATCAGGTACCCAGCGAGTTGAAGTCAGGCTCAGGGCTAGTGGACTTGTTGTACGGGTTAAGGAGTATTTGCTTCGTGGCGATTACGTACGATTCTGTCGGTTCTAGCATGGTCTTTGGGTGGCCTGGTTGAGTTCAGTCTCGACGGAGTGGGTAGAGGCAGCCTTTCTGTATGTATCTATCCCCTGGTCTTATATTACCCCGGTATATATGGCTGGTCTGTCGGCCGTTTTGCTTGGAGAGCAACGCTCATGGTTGTTCTTGGAGACTGGCCCAGATCCTTGGCCCGGGAATACAGCACATGCCCAATGGACCAGGGGGCGGAATTACTGTAGCCTCCCTCTTTCCTCGGACACGGCTCGATTCGAGGCGGGGCGAGCAAAAGGTCCGCTATCACGACGTCTTTCCAGTTCTGGGTATAGAGGGCAAGCCAGGCAGACAAGTGCATGGGGGGGTCGTCGATGTGACTTGGAGTCTGCCATGGGAAGGCATCACAGTTCTGGAGAGGGTTAATCATTGGACGGATAGGTTTCATTCTCGCCGAGAAATTGTTCCCCTTGACCTATCACAACTGCTCTGTCTGACTATTGAGCAGTTGTTGTAATTACATGACTCTCCTGACCTACACACATATGTAGATATGTCCACACACACACACACACACACACACACACACACACACACACAGACAGACAGACACATACTCCTCGTATGAATTATGCAAGTAAACCATTCAAGCCCTCCCTCCTCCCCCCTCTTCTCCCTCTCCCCCCAACTGAGGTACGTAGTCCAGGCGGTCCTTCTTAAGGTCGCACAGGTACACAACAATACTCTAAACACAGTTGGAAAAACACAGTAAAAGTATCATGCCCAATACTTCAACACGAACCCCCCCCTTCCAACGACCAGGAGGAAGGATGCTTGCGATTTGACTCCCTGTGCAGCCCAGCCGTCATCCATGCGAAATCGTGTTGAATAGTCTTTGCTTGGTGCGAGGTTGTTTGGATCAGCCATGATCTGAGTGGCTGGAAGGCCGGAGTGATTCCGGTGTCGGCGCTGAAGCTGATAGGGTCGGTCGGCAGCCTCAAAAGCAAAGCTCGGTTTCCTGCGAGCATGTTTAAATGTGACCAAGCGGCACGGAGCCATCAGCGAAACGACGTCTCATTGGACGCTCCTTGTCTCACTTGTGACAAGCCGATGACCAAAAAGGGCGGTGCTCATGAACCTAGGTCTCAGTACCACAGTACATAATATACCCTGAAACAAATACACTTTTTTTACTTGGGTATACGAAAATATGTATTAATTCTCTTTGCCTGGTTATTTTACATTACAACCTAGTGTGGTTTCCCAGCCCTCGCCATCCTTGATTACTTGCCCGCATCTGCCTACGCATTAATTCAACTCACAGTACCAAGTCACGATGATGTGCACAGCAAAAAAAGATAAAAGAATTACCAACAAATGAGTCAATAAACAACAAATACAATCCAATCTGCAGCTGCAGTGCAGTGGTGAGAAATAGGACTTCTTGATGGTGCACTGTAAAAGCACTTGAAGCCAACAGGGCACCCGCTCTGATGATGTGTTCATTTCGCTGTGCCCGGTCGAAGTTCAGGACCTAGTACAATTGATAGTCGACTGCTCTCAACGGCCCGGGTCGACAATCGCAACTCTCTCGAGGGAACCTGTACCTCAAGTCTTGATATTGGTGTTATGTGCTTCTGGTTGCGTGGGTAGGTACGTGCCTTGCTAATAGTGAAAGAGACTTGCAGTGAAGAGAACACTTCATGTCCCTCTTTGCCTCCTGCTCCCCTGTTACATTGGCCCCGGACCAGTGTCTCGTCAGCACTACGTGAAGCCCCAGGTACGGAAGTACACCAATTGTGAAAAGACGAGGGAGTTTCAATGCCGCAACTGCAGAAGTGACCTGCTCTCTGCGCGCCCTGCTTGAGCGTCGAACCAACGGGGACTGAATCGGATGCTGGGATACGTGACCGTAGCCTAGAATGACATGCGTCACCTCTGCGTCATCGACAAAGCATTACATCGAATGCTCAGGAGCTTACGACTTACGCTTGCCAGACTGGACTCGAACATCAGCCGGAATGCCAGAGGTAGTGGGTCAGTCTCCTCGAGCGACTCCGAGCTGGCCGGCCTCCTCGAGAGGGGTAGGTAAAGTCGAGCCAGAGCATGTCGGCGTGATGGACGTCCCAGAGGGATTGACATGACGAGCACCCATTTGCCGCCAAAGGCCGAGTTCAGCTTGGACCAGCCGCCAACCTCGGAGGAGCGTTCGCGGTCGCCAAATATCTTGAACTGGTTGGTGCAGAAGTCTGGGATCACGGCGGTTGCCTGAGACGCCGCTGATGGTCGAGTTGGTCATATTGAGCTTGACGCCGCCGTGGGACAAAATGCTGCTGCAGCTGGCTGTTGGACACGAGTTACACGACACACTTTCGGGGCTATTGCACCGGTTCAGTTGGCGTTTCTTTTTTTCTTTTTTTTTTTTGTATCAACACGCTGGTGAACTTCTTGGGGGTTTCGACCGTCTTGCCCTTGCCAGGAAGTCGGTGATGCCCATACGGTAGGGGGGTGAAGTCGCAGACGTGGTACGCGTTGTTCCGGCACGGGTGAGGGGTGGCGGCGAAGGCATGGGAGTGTTGGATTCTAGACGATGGTCAGCGGCGGGTTATTCTACGAGAAAGCCGACAACACCACCACCACCAACAACAACAATAGCACGGTGCGTGATATCCCAAATGTCCGTCTCGGTGCAGCAAGCACCGTATGGGTCAGCGCCAGAGTCGGGCATCGTTGGATGACGGCACCCAGCCCTCAATGTTGGCCTTTCCGCCAACGAACTCGAGATGGCGGATCATGGCGCGACGTATGTTCATATGGATGCTACATGTTGTCCGTGTGCGATGGACTGGGGCATGGAAATCGGCAACTTCACCTCTGGCCGTTCACCATCTTTATATACTCGCAAATCTGATCATCGCGGAGGAAAATAATCAAGGAAATCTAAGACTGCCCGTGTTTTCCGCTCCCAGTGCCCCCCTCGCAGCGGGGCGTTTCTAGATACTACCACGAGAGTTGCGATATTCAATGCCTGACCCGCGGAAAGCTGCATCCGTCGTTAAGGAACGATTATAGGTCCATCCAAAGGAGGCATAAACCAGGTCCACGGCGGGTTTGGGAGGCCCAATCATCACTAGATAGCATCGGGACTCCGTGTGGCCACTCCGTTAAGTGAGCAGCCATTCATCACGGTAGGTCAGGGTTACGAGAGGCGTGTCACGGAGGAGGCTCGAATATCATTAACACGATGATGGCTTTACAAAGTATGTACGGTTCGACGTACCAAGAAGCATCTAGTTGATGGGGGGGAGACTATGCCTTCCATCAATCTGTTGACGAAGCCACTTTGCAGCTAGTGTATAGTTTATGAGTCCCCCACTTGCCAAAAGTCCAAGCTCGTCAAGAGCGGGCTCGCTATGCCAATCCAGAACAATCTTCTGCTGTCAGTTGTATCAATTGCCACTCAGCCAGGCTGCACCATGTGCTCAGTTGCCGCCAAGGGTTCGCCACGGGTGGTGGCTGAACTGGTTGGCCAAGTGGTCTGATGGGCTGTTGGGAAGGGTATTATTTGTGGATGACTAGTATTCGAAAATTCCCAACAGGTTAATCACGTTGAGGATCAAAAGATTGGATGGGTTCTCGATCCAGTTCATGGTTCCCTCTTTTTGACAAACAGAGCGTAGGAAGAGAACATGCCGCACTTGGACCATCCCGGCCGGCGGAGGTGATGATATTACTGCGTAGTCTAGCTTAAGAGGGGAAAGAAAACAGCTCACGCCCGTCTCGTATGGCAGTCTGCCGGAATGCCGGGTTCCGTGTCCTCCATGTTCCGAAGCGCTGAGATTCCTGAGAATGATGCAAAGAAAGGTATCCATGGCTGAAGCCAGGGATATTCGACTGGCGAGGGCCAACGACCGAGTGGCGAGTGTGTTGAATAGTCAGTATCTTTTTTGGCTTAGTTGCTCAGCCACGGTAAAAGTTGAATATTGATGGACATGTTGATGTAGCAATCAGAGAGAGTATTAAAAGAGAGGGAGTGAGGGTATCTGTATATCTGTAATTACCTATCTTGGCTAGGTGAATAATGATTACCTAATTTCAGATACCATACGTGGTCCTGCCTATTATGTTTCCGCCTTCCTTCCTACTAAGCTGGCAGGTTGACAGAGATGAAGGCAGGTGCTTCTTTCCATTAGGTAGGTAGGAAAGCATCCTTGCTTTAGCACCTTCCTGTGTCGACTCTACTCTCGGTGTAGGTACCTAGGGTAGGTAGGTACCTTACCTACCTACCTTACCTTACCTACCTACCTTAGTCATCTGGGTAAGAGGGACCTATACCCATAAAACCTGACTAAGCATACTCTCGGCCGAGTTTTTCTGCCGCACAGTTCGTAGGCTACCTGTGCACAGTGCGTCATCAGCGGAGAAGCCACAGACACGTGACCGCACAGCTGCCCCCCCACAGTGTGACAACGATAGATGTCTTCACCGCCTACCACCGGCTTGTCAAACCTCCGCTCGCCCACCCACTTTTCACAGAACAGTGTTCTATGTCTGTGTAAAAAACACAGACGCGCAACAGAAGACGTTCTGCCGCAGCCGGAGCTTCTCCGACAATCAGCCATTCTAACCCAGCACCACCCCATCCCATTCGAAGAGTCAAGGACCGACCCCCGACGGCGCGCCATCATCGGCCCTGGTTTTTTTTTTTTTTTTTTTCCCTTTTCTCTCTCGACATGTCATCGTCTCTGGACGACCAAGACCACCAACCGCCGCCGCAGCAGCAGAACGATCACGACGACCACCAGCCTGATCACCCTGTCTCCGTCTCCGTCTCCGTCTCTCCCACTGCTTCCCAGCACGCCACCGCTCACGCCTACGCCAGCAATGGCCTCCAGGTCCTCCAGGCCGCCTCCGATGCCGCTGCTGCCGCCGCCATTCAGAATGTCCAGCATCATCTGAGCACCGCTGCCGCCGCTGCCGCCGTCGCCGTCGCCGATGAACAGCAGCAGCAGCAGCAGCAACAAACCGAACCGCAATCCGTCGAGGATCAACCACAGCAGCACCTTCCGCTGCCCGATCACGAACAGGTCCATCACGAACAGGTCCATCACGAGCAGGTCCATCACGAGCAGGTCCATCAACAGCAACATCTCCCTCCCTCTCCTCATCCTCCCCAGCCGCCACAGCAGCAGCATCCTCCCCATACTCCCACAGCTGCACCGGCCTCGACCTCGACCTCGACCTCGACCCTCGATGCCGACGCCTCCCTCGGCGCCCCGTCGCATGGCCCCGTGCCCGCTTTCCCTCAGCCCTTTGTGCCCATGCCTCACATGCCGCGAGACCCCACAGTCAATCCCAAGTTGACCCGCCTCAGACGGGCTTGCGACATGTGCTCCCAGCGAAAGGTCAAATGCGACGAAGCCGGCCCTCCCTGCCGCCCATGCGCCGAGCTCAACGTCGAGTGCACCTTCAACCGCCAATTGAAGAGACGAGGCCCCCCCAACAAGCATGCCGAGGCTGCCAGGGCCGCCCGGAGGCAGAGGATCGAGCCCGGCATGTCTCCCACCACTGCCGCCGCCGCGGCCGCCGCCTTCGCCCCGTACCCCTCCGCCGTCACCCCCTCGCCCTCTCCTCACAACGCCGCCCAGGCTCTCGTCTCCATAGCCGAGGGTCCCCCGCGCCTCGACGCAGAGTCCATCGCCCCCTTGCCCATCCTCGAGCTCCTCGTCGACGACTTCTTCACCTACATCCACCCCCTGGCCCCCTTCCCCCATGAGCCCACCTTCCGACACTCCTTTGCCAACAGGGAGGACCGCACAAACCCCGAATTCCTCGGCCTGTTGGCCTCCATGGTCGCCGCCCTGGTCGCCTCCTTCCCTCGCAGCGCCCGCCAACATCTCAAGAACCAGCACAGCACCCACCTGTTCCCTCGCGCCATCGTCATGATTGAGAGATGCCGCGACATCGCCCTCGACACGAGGGGCGCCCGCTGGGCTCTGAAGCAGCCCAAGACCTTGGACGACGCCGCCACCAGTTACTTCCTCGGCCTCGCCGCCGGCTACACCTTCCAGACGGCCAGGTACCGCTTCTTCACCGCCGAGTGCCTGTCGCTCATCCGCGAGCTGGGCTTCCACCGCCCCAAGAACCCCAACGAGCTTCCCACTTTTGGCAACCACGATTGCTCGCCCGACCCCCTGCCCTTCCACCACATCAAGGACCAGATCGGCAAGCGCATCTTTTGGTGTCTCTTGCTGGGCGTGAGGTCCTTCTCCCAGCTGGGTGCCTCGCACGCCGACCTGGTCATCGCCCCGTCCACCCCGGGCTTGCCCTACCCCCTCATGCCCGAGGACGTCGACGATCTGTACATCATGGCCAACGAGATCGTGTACCCGCCCGAGAGCTCCGTCACCCTGTTGACCGGCTACCGGTTCGCCATCGATATCTACACCACCATGAACGCCATTGTCAGCGTGGAGCTCGTCTACGGCATGAGCACGCTGCCCTGGCTCGATCAGAGGTCTCTGTTGCGCGACGCCCTCATCGCCGCAAAGGACATTCTCGACCGTCTGCCACCCGAGCTCCAGCTGAGCGCGTCCCATGACCAGTCGAGTGGCTTTGGCGCCTCGGACGATGCCGATCTTCAATACGTGCCCCCCGCCTACCCCAACAACCAGCCGACAAACGACGTTCGGAACGTCATCAAGAACCACCCGCAGCGCCGTCGCCAGCTCCAGTACGAGATCCAAAAGGCAAACATCTACGTCTCGCAACTGGCCACTCGTTCCTTCTACGTCGAGCTGTACTTCAACCTGCGAGACGTGCACTTGGCCGATCCGAACAAGGACAGCCAGGCGGGCGAAACCCCCGACGAGAAGGCCGCCGAGGAGGCCGAGGAGGCACGCGTCTTCGAGCTGATGACGGCCGAGAGGGAGTTGATCGTCCAGAACCTGCTCCACGTCCTCGGCTCCATCTCGCAGCGTAACCTGGAACCCAACGGCGGCTCCTTGATCAACAAGATCCGCCAGGTCGCGTCGACCCTGCTCAACGATGCTCCCGAGCGCAAGGGCCCGGTCGCCATCAAGTCGGAGGAGGCGTTGGTGAAGCTCATCGACATCCTACTCAAACTGGAGGGCACAGGCCCGAGCGGCAGTAGCATGGCCGGGGAGAACATGACGCCGCTGGACGAGGAAGAGGAGATGCGCAACTGGGCTCACTTGCGTGACTATCAGCAACGGTTCGCAGCCCATGGTGTTTTCAACGGCGCCATTTGACAGCCATCAAACGGCATCAATCGTCCCAGAAGGCGGCCCACGTCGAGTGAGGGGTTACTGCGGATACGGAGACGGAGGGGAAGAATGGAAAGGGTGCGGACCGGGTTCCGCAAACAGCTCGCCGAAGACTAATAATGTATGGAATAGGGTTCCATAAGAACCCCCTTCTCAACGCTTGCGGGTTCCTATATCTTTTCTCCTAAATCGACTGGCCCCCCGATGTGTAGGATGACGTCGATTGGCAGAGGCGGGAAAGCATCGTAATCCGGGGGACCAGAAAATGATCATAATAACGGCGTTCTTTTATATATGTATTTTCTTTTTTTTTAGCAAGTATTCCAGCTCTCCCCAAGGGCGACTCCGTCCATGTCGATAACTCCCTGTGATGTGTTCATGTAAACGCATGTGCCGTCGACGGCGGGAGGTGTATAACTCGTTTTACTGCGAGAAAGAAAAGGACACACTATAAGGGCAACATCCCGACGATGGCTATCCGGTTGGTCTAGTTGGAGAAAAGCAGGTTATACGGTACGTGCAACCATATTGTATCCATATCCAACACGGCTTGTCACAGTCGCAAAGGCCCAGTACCGCCTTGCTTGGAAAGGAAACAAGTAACCTCTCTGTTGGATCTACGTCGACTCGGCAAACTCCCAGATTTGCTTCTCCACAACATCCAGAGGCTTCAACTCGTCGCTCTGCTTCTTGACCTCCATCACCCGCTTTTTGAACCTTTCGTTGGCGAGGACCTCTTCAACGCCGTCGGCAACTTGCTGGGATGTCGGGCTGCCCGTCCCGAGGTTGTAGGCCACCCCCGCCCAGTGCCCTCGCATCGCGACCTCGGGCTTGTCTTCGGTATCGCCGCCGAGGACCATGGGCACCCCGTTGGTGACGCCGTGCGTGAAGCCGCCGTAGCCGGCGTTGGTGACCCAGACGTCGGCGTGTCTGAGCAGGGCGTCGTAGGGGATGAAGTCCACGACTCTGGTGTTGGCCGGGACCGTGACGTCCGCGGGCAGGGTGGCGCCCCTGGCGCCCAGGATGGCGACGAGGATGATGTCGTCGCGGTGGGCGAGGCCCTGGATCGCAGGGATGACGAGCTTCGCGTACTCCATCACGACGGTGCCCTGCGTGACGCCGACGATCTTCCTGGTGCCGGCCGTGACCTCGTCCCACCACTCTGGGTATCGGTAGTTGGGGTCGATCGGCTTGGGCGGCAGGCACCCTGCGTACCTTGCGGCGTCGGGGAAGTCGGATCTGGGGTACTCGAGGCTCGGCGGGCACAACTGGAGCGTGACGTCGTAGCTGGCCTGCCACGACCAAAAGAAGTCGGCCGGGACCTCCCGAGTTGCCCCGAGCGACCTGACGACGGCGTTGTACTCCCGTCTCAGCTGGTCGAGGGGGCCGCCAGGGCTGAAGAACAAGCTGTTCAGGAGCGCGTTCCTCGCACGGCCGGACTCGGTCGAGTCGGGGGGCAGGCCGGGCCCGAACGGGCCGGTGTCGATGCTCGCGGCGACGAGGGGCGTCACGTTGACGTTGACGACGGGCGGCCTGGCGGTGTAGCCCTTTGGCAGCGGGGCCCCCAGGATCATGGGGAGGAGGCCCATGAAGAAAGACTCGTGGACGACGATGACCTGCTGGCCGGGGCGTTGCGCGCGGATCCTCTCGAGGGTCTGCATCAGCACGGGGAAGTGCAGGGGCGCCCACGCGATGAAGAGGTTCCTCATGTCCCACATGAGGCGTGGGTTGCCGGCGGGCACCCCGTTGCGCTCCTCGAGCCGGTCCGGCGTCAGGGAGGGCGGCAGCGCGACGAAGTCTGCGCCCATCCGCTTGATCTGCGGCTGGAAATCCTCGCCGGCCAGGCAGGTGGCCTCGAAGCCGCGCTGGACCATCTCCGCGGCGATCTGCAGTATCGGGTACGTGTGGCCCGACGCGGGCGCCGAGCAGAAGACGAGATGGGGTCGTTTCTTGCTGCCGTCGCTGACGCCGTCGTTGGCCGCCACCTCGATCCTGGCGACGGGGTCCCCTGGCATCGTCATGGCTTTGGTTTTAAGGTTGTCGAGACGACCGGCGAAGACGCTGAGAAGGTTCAAGTGAAACTTTCAAGTGTATGAGCTACTGGGATATGGTGTGCAGATGGGCCAGCTCAACAGCCGTCCTATACCATGGGCAATGTGCTCTTCCAGGCTCATTTATACATGTAAACATTGTTCGACGCTCACTGGCCGACAGCCTCGCCTTTGCCTGATTGTCACAAGGAACGGATTTGACATACGCCGTCATCGGTGTGGAGGGGTTAGACCGAGCCTGCATTGGTGTAATGGTACTAGAGAGGTCTGACGGCAGATCTTAGTCCATCTCCTGGGCTTGCCACGCTGCCGCCCCCCTTGGACTAGGCAGGTTGACGGGATGGAGATCCCTGGGGCCAACGAAAGGGACACACCGACGGCAGCAGGGCGAGTCCTTCGTAAGCCCAGCCAGCGTGCAACGTCTCACACGCCGTGCTTACATACCCGCGCGGAATGAGTCGAGTGTATCGTCACCCAGGCTTCGCGGGCGGTATCAAAGCTCATTGGCGTAGGAGATGGAGGATTTGCGATGCATGGGCAAAGACTTGTCATTCGCAAAAAGAAAAAAAGTAGTCGTGCGGAATGTTTCCATCTTTACTGGAGGCCAGCCAGCCCGTCAGCGCCATGTCCGAAGCAGTCATATGAGGATCAACCGGGCTTGGATACTAGCGTTTTTTTTTCCTGGCAGCCTTCATTTTCGACCGAAAGAACCGAGTCGGGTCAATTCGGTGCTTGATGCCCATCAATATTTCAACCCAACCCCCCCCCAAACGCCAATTCATAACGTCAGCGGCGCGTCCGAGGAAGAAAAGAGAAGGCCGCCATGCTATACACCCGTGGCGCCATAGCCTTTTGCGGGAGCGCCGGACGGGACCCGGATCAAGAGACCCCTTTTCCTTTGTGTCGACTCGTCCGAGCGAACAATTCCTTGAAGCTCCATTGCCTCTTCTCCGTCTCGTCCGTTGTCGGGCTGGACGGGCTAAATATGGAAAATAAAGATGGCGACGAGCTGGACCTGGCCGAGCCGTAGACTTCGGTCGGACGTCCTGTGTAGCAAGCAGGCCCGTCAGTCTAGTCTGCACGTGTTGTTCTGTTCTCGATGCTCCGGGAGCCCAGCAACGGGACGAAAGAAACTCACTGATGTTCCCGGCGCCCCCGATCCCGTACCCCCTGAACTGGCGATCCCGCACCGCCGTTTCCTTGGCGTCGTCCTCCTCGGTGCAGCCGCTGCTCGCGTCGTCGAGGCTCCTCCTCCTCCGCGGCGGGGGCGTCCCCGTGCTGCCGGCGACGCCTGACTCGAACCGGGCCGTGGTCGGGGTCGCCGTCCCGCTCGCCGCCGCTGCGACCGGGGACGGGAGGGGCGGGGCCGCAGACGATGCGCGCTGCAGGTTCGCCGTGGACACGCTGCGGACGACGGCCAGTCGGCCCTGGACGCGGACGCGGTGCCGGCGTTTCCGCGTGGGGATGAGCCGGTCCGCTTCGGGGTCGGGCTCGCCGCTCGCGTCATCCTGGGAGGGACGACGCTGGTTCGAGAACGGGAGCATCGTGGCGAAAGGAAAGGGTTCGTGAGCGAAACGATGGAGGAGGCAAGGATCGGCGGAGATATATATATATATATATATATATATGCTTCGGATGGTGCGAGCAATCGGCTGATGACGGCCGTTGGAACGGGACCGCAACCCCGCGAGAGAGAGAGAGAGAGAGAGAGAGAGAGATAGAGAGCGATCAGATGAAGTCAGATTCAGAAAATGAGAGGACGCGGACAGGGACGGGAGACCTTGCCGCAAAAAGAGGCAGGGAACGCCGCAACAACCAATGGTTCATCCGATTGGAGCGAAAGCCAGAGGAGAAGCGGAAAAGTAAGAAGGGGGAGAGGGAGGGTTGCAGCAGCAGCAGCGCGCAAAGGCGGAGAAGGGGGCGGGCAACTTACCTTACACCCCCCCCTCGCTCAAATGAACATTAACAAATCACGGATATACTAGTAGTAGTAATGTTTGCTGAGCTCAGCCAAGATAAGATGAGCGGCGCAAATCGTATTCCCAAACAGCCGGTTCGCATGCTTCCTGTAGGTGGTGAATCGTAAACTGAAATCCTTCTGTCAAGGAACCCCCCCCCCGCAAGCAGACAAGGGCCCCTTGGACCACCGGGCTGGATGTAGCGTGGACTAGGACACACCGTGGGCATTTACGTAGCAGCGAAAAGCGAAAGTCTCACTCATCAAACCCTGCCATTGGCGTCACCCTGGTCCGTCAGGGGTGTCGCGTCTTGATGGTGTCTTGGAAGCAAAGGGGGGGAGGCTCACCACCCGGGGAAGCCAACCCGGATTTACACCAGGGAACCACGGGCCCGTATCACAACCCCGGTCAGAGATCGGGCCGCCGATGCGTGTGGTTCTGTGTGATGGGAGATTGTTGGAGGACATGGACAGCGTGTGACACACACACCAGGAACATTGGCTTTCGACGTGGAATTAGATGAACAAAATGAAGGTATATTGATATTATGTATCACAGTATTGCCAGTCTTGTGTTCGCTAATGAAACCTCCCGCAATGCGCTTCGCGCGTAATAAACCAGTGGGTTTCCGATCAGAGAATAGATTAGAGGTGAGATTAACCGTCTGCCCTCAACACCGTGGGCCAAAACAAAGAAAAGAAGAAATTGCATCCGACAAAGAAAATTGTTGCTTAGACGAGAAAAAGGATTAGACCGACGCGTTGACCTCGGCGATGCCGAACAGGCGCAGGTTCAAGCAAGAGACGATGCCCTCGCCCGTCAGCGACAGGTTGAGACACTGGGAGGCGACGCCGTTGGCCAGGAGCGGGCCGAGTGAGGTAACACACTGCAGCAGGCTTGCCGAGCTGACGAGATTGACGTTCAGGCCGTTGGTCGCGTCGACTCCCAGGTTCAGACAAGTCGAGGGTAGCGAGGTGATGCAGTTCGACGCCGCCTTGGCTGCGATGCACTGCGCGTACGACTGTGTCTTTGCTCCGAGGAGACTGCCAACAAGACCGGTAACGCTATCAAGGGTACAGCCAAGAGTGTTTGTCACGTCGGTCAATGTCTGTCCCAAGGAGCTGACCACCAGTCCAGCCTGGCAGAGGTCGACGTTGGCCCCGATTTGGGCAGAGCTCAGCGTGATATCGAGAAGCGAGCCGCAAGCCGCGGGAGCCCTTCCGCATACCTTGTTCGACGTGGGACAGAGGACGGTGCTCGGCAGGCTGGCGGCCGTTGAGCCGACCTGGAGGCCGAGTTTGCTTTCGAAACAGTTGAGAGCGGCCAGGCCAGTGCTGAAGACGGAGGTCGCGCAGTTGCCGGTACCTGACAAGATACCCGCCGTCTGGTTGAAGAGGCCGAGGGCGACGTTGCAAGTTGCGACGTTGGCTGAGATGGCGCTCGACCCGACGCTCGTGGCAAGGCTGGCGCAAGCGGTCGGGAGTCTCGGGAGGCACACGGCTGCCAACTTTTCCTTGAGGCACTGGGCATGGTTGAATGGAAGGATAGCAGAGACCAAATTGCCCAGCAGGCCAAGGTTGAGACATCCATCGACGCCGGGAAGATTGGCACTCGTTCCCAGGGCTCTGCTGCAGACGTCCAATTGGGCCTGGGTATAAAACTCTGCCAAACCAAACGAGCCGACTCCATCAAGGTTCGCACACGCACTTGGCAGAGTGACGCTCGTGAGGCACGCGCTGGACGTGGGGACGGCGGCGGTTGGCGTCGGAATGCATCCCGATGGCTGAAACGTGCTGGTGACGCGCGGGATCGCCGTCTGCTGGATGACCGTGTTTCCGATGGTGGTAGTCCGGGTCCCGGTGAATATGCCGGTGACGCCCGTTCTGATGGTGGTATACTGTGGAAGTGCCGTTTGAGCGAGGACGGTTCCGATGGAACCAACGACTGGCAGAGTCGTGGTGGATGTGCCGACGAATGACGCGCCCGGGACTCCGGTGGGAATAGTCGTGTACGAGACGGGGATCGCCGTCTGCAGCTGAACGGTACCAATGGTGCCGCTGACAGGGAGAGTCGACGTCTGGGTGCCGGCGAACGACCCAAAGACGCCCGTGACGACGGTCGTGTACGAAGTGGTCGGCGGGATGGCTGTCTGGAGAAGGACGGTGCCCAAGGTGCCGACGACCGGCAGAGTGCTCGTCGACGTGCCAGCGAAGTTTCCAGCGACCCCCGTAATCCGAGTGACATACGAGGTGACGACGGGTAGAGCAGTTTGGATAACCACAGTCGCGACACCACCAATGCCCGGGACGGTGCTTGTGACGGGTGCAGCTAGGCCTACTACGCCATTGAAGACCGTTACATACGACGTAGCAACAGGCAGAGCAGTTTGAACAACCACGGTTGCGATGCTGCCGACGCCAGGAAGAGTGTTTGTGATCGGTGCAGCCAAACCAGGCACACCGCTGAAGACTGTCGTATATGATGTCACGATAGGCAGAGCAGTTTGAACAACCACGGTTGCCACACTGCCAACACCTGGGAGGGTGTTCGTGATGGGCGCAGCCAGACCAGGCACACCGCTGAAGACTGTCGTATACGAGGTAACAACAGGCAAAGCAGTTTGAACAACCACGGTTGCGATGCTGCCGACGCCAGGAAGAGTGTTTGTGATCGGTGCAGCCAAACCAGGCACACCGCTGAAGACTGTCGTATATGATGTCACGATAGGCAGAGCAGTTTGAACAACCACGGTTGCCACACTGCCAACACCTGGTAGAGTGTTCGTGATGGGCGCAGCCAGGCCTGGTACGCCGCTGAAGACTGTGGTATACGAGGTAACAACAGGCAAAGCAGTCTGGATGACAACAGTTGCAAGATTGCCAACACCTGGGAGAGTATTCGTGACAGGTGCAGCAAGGCCGACAACGCCACTGAAAACAGTGGTATATGAAGTGACGACAGGCAGAGCAGTCTGGACAAGAACGGTTGCAAGGTTTCCAACGCCTGGGAGGGTGTTTGTGACGGGTGCGGCAAGGCCGGTAACGCCGCTGAAAACAGTGATGTATGAGGTGATGACAGGCAAAGGCGTCTGGATGACAACGGTGGCAATACTGCCAACGCCTGGGACGGTGTTTGTGACCGGGTCCAGCAGCCCAGTGACGCCGCTGAAGACCGTTGTGTAGGAGGTGACGACCGGAAGAGCAGTCTGGATAACAACAGTTGCAAGATTGCCAGTCCCCGGAATAGTGTTCGTGACAGGGTTGAGTAGTCCAGTGACACCGCTGAAGACAGTTGTGTAAGAAGTGACAACAGGCAGGGCTGTCTGGATGACAACGGTGGCAAGGTTTCCGGTGCCTGGAATGGTATTCGTGACAGGGTTGAGTAAACCAGTGACACCGCTGAAAACCGTTGTGTAAGAAGTGACGACTGGAAGAGCAGTCTGTACAAGTACGGTTGCAAGGTTTCCTCCTCCGACTGCCGGTATCGTACTCGTGACTGGTGAGGCAAGGTCGGTAACGCCTTGGAAGATTGTAGTATACGAGGTCACGACGGGGAGGGCAGTCTGGATGACCACTGTTGCAAGGCTTCCAGTTCCAGGAATCGTGCTTGTGACTGGGTTCAATAGACCAGTAACGCCTTGGAAAACAGTCGTGTATGAGGTGACGAGCGGCAGAGCGGTCTGAACAAGAACTGTCGCAAGGTTTCCTCCTCCGACTGCCGGTATCGTGCTTGTGACTGGGGCTGCCAGGTTTGTGACGCCTTGGAAGATTGTGGTATACGAAGTCACAGCCGGCAGGGCGGTCTGAATAAGAACAGTCGCCAGGTTCCCTCCACCCACCGCTGGGATTGTACTTGTCACTGGGTTCAGTAAACCAGTGACCCCTTGGAAGACAGTGGTGTATGATGTAGGGATGGGCAGGGCGGTCTGGATTAGAACGGTGCCAAGAGTATCCCCCACAGCTGCCGGTATCGTACTTGTTACTGGGTTGAGTAGACCGGTGACACCTTGGAAGACAGTGGTGAACGATGTAGGGATGGGCAGGGCGGTCTGGATTAGAACGGTCGCAAGGTTGCCTGCAGCTGCCGGAATCGTGCTCGTGATCGGTGCGGGAAGACCAGTAACACCCTGGAAGATGGTTGTGTATGATGTAGGAATGGGAAGGGCGGTCTGAACAAGAACAGTCGCAAGGTTTCCTACAACTGCCGGTATCGTGCTTGTGACTGGCGCAGCGAGGCCAGTAACGCCCTGGAAGATAGTTGTATACGATGTAGGTATAGGAAGGGCGGTCTGGATAAGAACAGTTCCGAGATCTCCGGAAAGTGCCGGAATCGTGCTAGTGATCGGCGCCGCAAGGCCAGTAACACCCTGGAAGACGGTGGTGTACGAGGTGATGACTGGAAGAGCAGTCTGGACGACGACGGTAGCAAGATTCCCTGCAAGTGCAGGTATCGTGCTCGTAACCGGCGCAGCGAGACCAGTAACTCCTTGGAATACAGTTGTATATGACGTAGGAATGGGCAGGGCGGTCTGGATAAGAACAGTTGCGAGATCTCCAGAAAGTGCCGGAATCGTACTGGTGACCGGCGCGGCAAGGCCAGTAACACCCTGGAAGACGGTGGTGTACGAGGTGATGACTGGAAGTGCAGTCTGGACGACCACGGTAGCAAGACTTCCTCCAACTGCCGGGATTGTGCTCGTAACCGGCGCGGCAAGACCAGTAACACCTTGGAAAATAGTGGTATAAGATGTAACGATGGGAAGGGCAGTCTGGATGACCACGGTCGCCACAGTGCCGGCGGCTGGGAGCGTAGAAGTGATGGGGGCGGCCAAACCGGTGACGCCATTGAATACTGTGGTGTATGACGTGACGATGGGCAATGCCGACTGAAGCAAGACGGTTCCGAGCGTGCCAGAGACCGGCAGGGTCGTGGTCTGCAGGCCAAGGAAGGTTCCTTGAATACCTGTGAGAACCGTGGTGTACGAGGTGACCGGTACCGCCGGCAGCGCAGTCTCCAGGAGCACGGTGCCGATGGTGCCGACCACCGGTAGGGTGGTCGCCCGGGTTCCGGCAAACGCGCCGCTGACGCCGGTGAGAATCGTTGTGTAAGAGGTGACCGGGTCGGGGATGGCGGTCTGGACGAGCACGGTTCCGATCGTGCCGACGACAGGGAGAGTAGAGACCTGACTTCCGAGGAAGTTCGCTCCCTGGATACCGCTGAAGACGGTCGTGTAAGAGGTGACGGGGTTGGGGATGGCAGTCTGCTGCAGCACGGTACCCACGGTTCCGACAACTGGCAGGGTTGAGAATTGGGTTCCGAGGAACGATGCTCCAAGCACACCAGTCGGGATGGTGATGTATGATGTGACTGGATTGGGAATCGCAGTTTGTTGTAACACGGTACCCACGGTTCCGATGACGGGCAGTGTCGAGAGCTGAGTCCCGAGGAACGATGCTCCAAGCACACCAGTCGGGATAGTGACGTACGATGTAACCGGGTCAGGGATGGCAGTCTGTTGTAACACGGTACCCACGGTTCCAACCACTGGCAGTGTTGAAAACTGAGTCCCGAGGAAAGATGCGCCGAGAATGCCAGTTGGAATCGTGACGTATGATGTGACTGGATCAGGGATAGCAGTCTGTTGCAGCACGGTACCCACGGTTCCAATAACGGGCAGTGTCGAGAGCTGAGTCCCGAGGAACGATGCTCCAAGCACACCGGTCGGGATCGTGACGTACGATGTAACTGGGTCAGGGATGGCAGTCTGCTGCAGAACAGTACCAACGGTTCCGATGACTGGCAAAGTCGAGAATTGGGTCCCGAGGAAAGACGCGCCGAGGATGCCAGTTGGAATCGTGATATATGAGGTGACGGGGTTGGGAATCGCGGTTTGCTGCAAGACGGTGCCAATAGTACCCGAAACTGGCAGAGTCGAGAACTGGGTCCCAAGGAAAGATGCGCCGAGAATACCAGTTGGAATCGTGACGTACGAGGTGACCGGGTTAGGAATGGCCGTCTGCTGCAAGACGGTTCCAATGGTGCCTGAAACCGGCAGCGTTGAAAGCTGGGTTCCGAGGAAGCTTGCCCCGAGAATGCCAGTTGGAATCGTGATATAGGAGGTGACGGGGTTGGGAATCGCGGTTTGCTGTAAGACGGTGCCAATAGTACCCGAAACCGGCAAAGTCGAGAACTGCGTCCCGAGGAAGCTTGCCCCGAGGACGCCGGTAGGGATCGTGATATAGGAGGTGACCGGGGCATCCGGGATGACGGTCTCGAGAAGGACAGTTCCGATCGTACCAACAACTGGGAGGGTTGTCGCCCTCGTACCGGGGAAGTTTACACCAGTGACACCAGTGAGGATGGTGGTATAAGAAGTAACTGGTGCATCAGGAATGGCCGTCTGTAAAATGATGGTTCCGATAGATCCGATAACTGGTAGGGTTGTCGCCCTCGTGCCGGGGAAGTTTACACCAGTAACGCCGGTGAGAATAGTCGTGTAGGAGGTAACCGGCAGATCAGGAATGGCAGTCTCCAAGATGACGGTTCCAACAGTACCAGTGACTGGGAGGGTTGTCGTCCTTGTGCCGGCAAAGTTGGTTCCGTTGATGCCAGTCAGAATTGTCGTGTAAGACGTGACGAGTGGATCGAGGACGGCGGTCTGCAAGAGAACGGTTCCAAGAGTGCCAACGACCGGAAGAGTTGTCGCCCTCGTGCCGGGGATGCTAAGACCAGTGACGCCGGTGAGGATAGTCGTGTAAGACGTAATCAACGGGTCGGGGATAGCAGTCTCCAAGAGGACGGTGCCGATAGTTCCAATGACCGGAAGAGTGGTTGTCCTCGTGCCGGGGAAGGCGGTTCCGTTGATGCCGGTCAGGATTGTTGTGTACAACGTCGCGCCGGGGCTTGAAATCGCCGTTTGAAGAACCACGGTGACCACCTCTGGGTTGGTGATGGCAGCCGGCAGAGTAGTCGTTTGGGTTCCGGCAAAAGAGCCAAAGACTCCAGTGATGATGGTCACGTAGGAGGTGTTGATCACAGTGACCGACAAGGGCGACGGTGAGCTGGTGGCGGAAGGCAAAGCTGTCTGGAGCAGAACCGTGGCCACGTTGCCGGCGCCGATGACCGGCAGCGTGGTCGCCAGAGTTCCGACAAAGTTGCCGGGGATGCCCGTCAAGACCGTTGTATAAGAAAGAGCAGGAATGGCGGTCTGGAGAAGGACAGTTGCCACGCCGCCGCTTCCAACAACGGGCAAGGTGGATGTCTGAGTGCCGATGAAGGATCCAGGAACCCCGGTTAGGACCGTCGTGTACGACGCAACGGGAATAGCAGTTTGAAGCAGAACCGTGGCCACTCCGCCACTTCCAACAATAGGCAGGGTAGAGGTCTGAGTGCCGATAAAGGATCCAGGAACCCCAGTCAAGACCGTCGTGTAAGAGAGAACAGGAATGGCGGTCTGGAGAAGAACAGTCGCCACGTTACCAGGGCCAACGACAGGTAGCGTGGTCGTTTGGGTACCCGTGAAGTCCCCAGCGATGCCGGTGATGCGAGTCGCGAACGAAAGGCTTGTGGTAGGGATGGGAGTCTGCAGAAGCACGGTACCAAGACCGTCGGCCCCAGTGCCGGGCAGGGTGGTAGTTTGCGTTCCGAGGAAGTCCCCAACGATACCAGTGAAGATGGTCGTGTACGAGGTGGCTGCCGGGAGTGCCGTCTGCAAAAGAACGGTCCCCAGGCCGTTGGCACCCGTTCCGGGCAGGGTTGTCGTCTGCGTCCCGAGGAAGTTTCCAGCAATGCCGCTGAAGACGGTTGTGTACGAGGTAGGCACTGGGAGTGCCGTCTGTAAGAGGACGGTGCCCAGGCCATTGGCGCCGGTACCAGGCAGCGTAGTCGTCTGCGTTCCGGGGAAGTTTCCAACGATACCGCTGATGATTGTCGTGTAAGACGCCGCGGTCGTCGTGGGAATGGCCGTCTGCAAGAGCACAGTACCGAGGCCATCTGTTCCGAAGCCTGGCAAGGTCGTGGTTTGAGTACCAATGAAGTTGCCCAAGATGCCGCTGACAATGGTGGTGTAAGAGGCTGCCGTAGTTGCGGGCAGGGCAGTCTGTAAGAGAACCGTCCCGAGGCCGTTGGGTCCGGTGCCCGGCAGAGTCGTGATCTGGGTGCCGATGAAGGAGCCCGGTACGCCGGTGAGCAAGGTTGTGTACGAAGCTGCCGCTGGAACGGCCGTCTCGAGGAGCACAGTGACCAAGCCATCGGGTCCAACGCCTGGGAGTGTCGTGGCCCGCGTTCCGGTAAAGGTTCCAACGACACCAGAGATGACGGTCGTGTATGAAGCGGCCGTCGTCGTGGGGATCGCAGTCTGTAAGAGAACGGTGCCCGTGTTTCCAAATCCGATACCCGGGATGGAAGACAGTGGCAAAGTGCTCGTCTGAGTTCCGGCAAAAGTACCAAAGACACCAGTGATGATGGTGACATAGGTGATGCTGACACTGATGCTGGGGGTGGCGGTAGGAATGGCCGTCTGCAGAAGAACCGTCCCGATGCTACCGGTGATTATCGGGAGCGTGGTCGCCTGTGTGCCAACGAATGATCCCGGGATACCGGTTAATACGGTCACGTAAGAGACGACAGGGCTGGGCGAGGCCAGGGCAGTCTCCAGGATAACAGTGCCGACAGTTCCGGCGACGATGGGCAGGGTGGTCGTCTGAGTGCCTGCGAAGGAGCCAATGACCCCAGTCAAGATGGTGGTGTATGTGAAACCAGCGCTGGTAGAAGTCGGCGTTGGAACAGCCGTCTGGAGGAGGACAGTAGCAATGCCGTTGATGCCCGCGGGGAGCGTCGTAGCTTGAGTGCCAATGAAGTTCCCGGGGATGCCCGCGAGAACTGTGACATACGAGGTGGGACTTGCTGTTGGGAGGGCAGTCTGAATAAGAACGGTTGCCAGGCCATCGGCACCAGCAGGTAGTGTGGTTGTCTGTGAGCCCAAGAACGATCCTGGGATCCCGGTGAGTAGAGTCCTATACGACACGGGGCTGGATGTCGGAAGAGCAGTCTGAACAAGAACAGTCGCGATTCCATCGAGACCGGCAGGTAGCGTTGTAGTCTGCGAGCCAAGGAATGCGCCTGGAATACCAGTCACCAAAGTGACATATGATGTAGGGCTTGCTGTGGGCAAGGCGCTCTGGACTAGAACCGTTGCGATACCGTCAAGACCGGCCGGCAGAGTAGATGTTTGCAAACCTGGGAAAGTCCCTGGAATACCGGTAACCAAAGTGACATATGATGTTGGGCTTGCTGTGGGCAAGGCACTCTGGACAAGGACCGTTGCGATACCGTCAAGACCGGCCGGCAGAGTAGATGTTTGCAAACCTGGGAAAGTCCCTGGAATACCGGTAACCAAAGTGACATATGATGTTGGGCTTGCTGTGGGCAAGGCGCTCTGGACTAGAACCGTTGCGATACCGTCAAGACCGGCCGGCAGAGTAGATGTTTGCAAACCTGGGAAAGTCCCTGGAATACCGGTAACCAAAGTGACATATGATGTTGGGCTTGCTGTGGGCAAGGCGCTCTGGACTAGAACCGTTGCGATACCGTCAAGACCGGCCGGCAGAGTAGATGTTTGCAAACCTGGGAAAGTCCCTGGAATACCGGTAACCAAAGTGACATATGATGTTGGGCTTGCTGTGGGCAAGGCGCTCTGGACTAGAACCGTTGCGATACCGTCAAGACCGGCCGGCAGAGTAGATGTTTGCAAACCTGGGAAAGTCCCTGGAATACCGGTAACCAAAGTGACATATGATGTTGGGCTTGCTGTGGGCAAGGCACTCTGGACAAGGACCGTTGCGATGCCGTCAAGACCGGCCGGCAGAGTAGATGTTTGCAAACCTGGGAAAGTCCCTGGAATACCGGTAACCAAAGTGACATATGATGTTGGGCTTGCTGTGGGCAAGGCACTCTGGACAAGGACCGTTGCGATACCGTCAAGACCGGCCGGCAGAGTAGATGTTTGCAAACCTGGGAAAGTCCCTGGGATGCCAGTCACCAAAGTGACATATGATGTTGGGCTTGCTGTGGGCAAGGCACTCTGGACAAGGACCGTTGCGATACCGTCAAGACCGGCCGGCAGAGTAGATGTTTGCAAACCTGGGAAAGTCCCTGGGATACCCGTCACCAAGGTGATATATGATGTTGGACTTGCTGTGGGTAGGGCACTCTGAATAAAGACTGTCGCGATGCCGTTAGGGCCAGCTGGCAAGGTGGATGTTTGTAACCCTAAGAATGACCCTGGGATGCCCGTCAATAGCGTTGTGTATGATGTTGGGCTTGCTGTGGGCAGAGCACTCTGAATAAGTACAGTTGCAACGCCGTCTGGACCGGCTGGCAAGGTGGATGTCTGCACGCCCAAGAATGACCCCGGGATGCCTGTCAACAGCGTTGTGTATGATGTCGGGCTTCCTGTGGGCAAAGTGGGCAGAGCACTCTGAATAAGGACAGTTGCAACGCCGTCTGGACCGGCTGGCAAGGTGGATGTTTGTAGCCCTAAGAATGACCCTGGGATGCCCGTCAACAGCGTTGTGTATGACGTCGGGCTTCTTGTAGGTAGAGCACTCTGGATGAGAACAGTTGCGACGCCATCTAGGCCAGCAGGAAGAGTGCTCGTCTGCGTTCCAATCAGACCTGGGATATTGCTGAATACAGTAGTATACGAAGTCGGGCTGGCTGTCGGTAGAGCAGTCTGAATAAGGACAGTCGCGATTCCGTCTGGCCCAGCAGGAAGAGTACTCGTCTGAGGTCCGAGCAAGCCCGGAATACCGCTGAACAAGGTAGTGTATGAGGTTGGGCTTGCGGTCGGCAGCAGAGTCTGGATGAGAACGGTTGCAACTCCATCAAGACCAGCAGGAAGTGTACTCGTCTGCGGCCCAAGTAAGCCTGGAATGCCGCTGAACAAGGTGGTATATGAGGTCGGGCTTGCGGTCGGTAAGGCGGTTTGGATGAGAACGGTTGCAACTCCATCTGGGCCGACTGGCAAAGTACTTGTTTGTGGCCCGAGTAAGCCCGGAATACCGCTGAACAAAGTCGTGTACGATGCTGGGCTTGCAGTGGTCAAAGCGGTCTGGATAACAACGGTGGCGATGCCATTGCTTCCGACTGGAAGAGTCGTCGTCTGGGCTCCGATGAAGTTTCCAGGGATACCGGTGATGAGGGTGGTGAATGAAGTTGGGCTCGCAGTAGGCAGGGCGCTCTGGACAAGGACCGTCGCGATTCCGTCAGGTCCAACTGGGAGAGTACTGGTCTGCAACCCAGGGAAGTTTCCGGGGACACCGGTGACCAGCGTCCTGTACGAGATGCTGGACGTCGGGATCGCGCTTTGGACGAGAACAGTAACGAGTCCGTCAGGGCCGGCAGGCAATGTCGTGGTTTGAGGACCGACGAAGTTGCCGGGAATGGCGGAGAATAAGGTTGTGAAAGAGACGCCAGACGTTGGAATCGCACTTTGGACGAGAACAGTAGCCAATCCATCGGGGCCAGGAGGCAGAGTCGTGGTCTGTGGTCCGATGAAGGTGCCAGGAACCCCGGATAGAATCGTTGTGTAAGAGATACCGGATGTCGGAATCGCACTTTGGACAAGAACAGTAGCCAATCCATCGGGGCCAGCAGGCAGAGTCGTAGTTTGAAGGCCGACAAAACTGCCGATAATACCAGATACAATTGTAGTATAAGAAACCGCAGACGTGGGAATGGCGGTCTGGACAAGCACAGTAACAAGCCGATCAGGACCAGCCGGCAGGGTGGTGGTTTGGGGTCCAGTAAAAATGCCGGGGACTCCGGAGAAGACCGTCGTGTAAGAAACTCCCGATGTGGGCAGGGCACTCTGAACAAGGACCGTCGCGATGCCATCGAGACCGGCGGGCAACGTAGTGGTCTGAGGTCCGACAAACGTTCCGGGAACTCCAGAAAAGACAGTCGTATACGAGACTGGGCTTGCAGTCGGCAAGGCAGTCTGCAAGAGGACAGTAGCGACACCATTGGGGCCGACGGGCAAGGTTGTTGCTTGAGTTCCGATGAAGGTTCCGGGCACTCCAGAGAGCACCGTCGTGTAAGAGATTCCCGATGTGGGCAAGGCACTCTGAACAAGGACCGTAGCAATGCCATCGAGGCCGGCGGGCAATGTAGTAGTCTGAAGCCCGGCGAATGCCCCGGGAACTCCAGAAAAGACAGTCGTATACGAAATTGGGCTCGCCGTCGGCAAGGCGCTCTGGACGAGGACCGTGGCGATGCCGTCAGGGCCGGCCGGCAGCGTTGTCGTCTGAAGCCCGGCAAAAGCCCCTGGAACTCCTGTGGCAATAGTCGTGTACGATACTGGGCTTACCGTTGGCAGAGCACTCTGGACGAGGACCGTGGCGATGCCGTCAGGGCCGGCCGGCAGCGTTGTCGTCTGAAGCCCGGCAAAAGCCCCTGGAACTCCTGTGGCGATAGTCGTGTACGATACTGGGCTTACCGTTGGCAGAGCACTCTGGACGAGAACGGTGGCGATGCCATCAGGGCCAGCAGGTAGCGTTGTCGTCTGAAGCCCGGCAAAAGCCCCTGGAACTCCTGTGGCGATAGTCGTGTACGAAACCGGGCTTGCCGTTGGCAGGGCGCTCTGGATGAGGACTGTGGCGATGCCGTTAGGACCAATCGGCAGCGTGGTTGTTTGAAGCCCGACGAAGCTACCGGGCACTCCCGTCAAGATTGTGGTGAGAGAGACGCTCTGAGAAGGAATGGCGCTTTGGACGAGGACGGTAGCCAAACCATCGGGTCCTGCTGGCAACGTAGTCGTCTGAAGACCAGCAAAGTTTCCGATGATTCCAGTCGCGATGGTCGTGTACGAGACAGCGTCGCTGGGGCTGGAAGTGGCATCAGGGTCGGCAGTCTGCTCATAGACGGTCGCGGTTCCATCGTCTCCGGGAGACATGGTCGACGTCCGCGTGCCACTGAAAGTGCCGGGCACGCCGGTGGCCACGGTGACATACGAGCGGACGCTGGGAGTCGTCGTGGCCGTGCTGCTGGCCTCCACGAGAGGCACGAAGACGATGACTGTATCGGGCAGAGACGTGTCTCCGCTGGGGCTGGCTCCGACAGTCGTCGTGGAGCGAATGGCTCCGGTATAAGGAGACGTGACGGTGACGGTGGCGCGACTCAGGACTGGCGCCGACGACGCGATAGAGGCGGCGGTCGGAGTGACTTGCACGATGACGGTGCCAACACCCGAGCCGACTGCAGGAACCGTATAGGTCGTCGCGACAGAGCCTGTGATGGTGACTGTTGAGAGGGCGAGTCCCGCGCTAGGGCTGGCTGTAGGAGTCTGGATGACCACCGTCTGGATACCGGTGAGGTCGGCCGCCGGGAGGGTAAAGGTCGACGCGACCGGGCCGCCGGAAGTGACGGTGACGAAGGCCCCGGGGCTTGCCGAGACCAATGGCGTCTCGACGATGACAGTACCAAGTCCGCCGAGCACCGCAGGAAGAATCGTTCTTGTTGTCGCGACCGGCCCGCCCGTGGTGATGGTGGTGAAGGCACCGGGGTCTACCGAGGCTGTTGGCGTCTGGACGATAACAGTACCGAGTTGGCCGAGGAGCGCCGGGAGAATCGTGCTTGTAGCAGCAACCGGGCCGCCCGTAGTAATAGTAGTAAAGGCACCGGGGTCTGCCGAGGCCGTTGGCGTCTGGACAATAACGGTGCCGAGTTCGCCGAGGAGCGCCGGAAGGATCGTGCTCGTTGCCGCGACCGGCCCGCCTGTGGTGATAGTAGTAAAGGCACCAGGGCTCGCTGCCGTTGGCGTCTGAACAATGACAGTACCAAGTCCGCCGAGCACTGCGGGGAGAATGGTGCTTGTAGCAGCAACCGGCCCGCCCGTGGTGATGGTGGTAAAAGAGCCCGCGGCCAGGCTCGAGGTGGGTTCTGACACGATGACTGACACCACTCCGTCGGCGCCGGTGACGATGGCGGTGGCTGGGAGGACTCCGGTACCGGGTACGGTTGTGAAGACGGTGGCGGGCGTTGCGAGGCTCTGGCCAGAAGAGGCCGGCTCGAGATAGATGACGGAAACGACACCATCCAAGCCGGTGACTGTTGTGGTTGCCGGCAGGGCGGCGGTTCCAGGGGCTGTTGTGAAGACCGTGGTCTGAGGTCCAGAGGCGATGGCAGTCGGAGTCTCGAGAATGACGGAAACCACACCGTTGTCGCCTGTGAGAGTCCTTATCTGAGGCAAGATGCCGGTGCCCGGGACCGTAGTGGAAACAGTCGAAAGCGCCTGTCCAGGAGCAGTAGGAGTCTGTAAGATGACGGAGACGACGCCGTCGGCCCCAGTGACGGTTGTGGTTTGGGGCAGGAGACCGGTGCCGGGGACCGTAGTGAAGATGGTGGCGCCCGGAACGATAGAACCCAGAGTCTCCACGATGACGGAAACAACTCCGTTTGCGCCGGTGACCGTCGTCGCGGTGGGGACGGATCCCGTGGCCGGGATGGTTGTAAAGACGGTGGACGGGGCTCCGGACAGAGAGCCAACAGTAGGGGTCTGGATGACGACCAGACCGATGCCGTTGGGATCCGTGGGCAAGATGGTCGTGGTCGCCGGGATAAGACCGGAGTATCCGCTGGTGACGGTCGAGAAAAGGCCGGGAACATCGACGATAACCGTGGCCGGCAGACCGCTGATCGCAGGAGGGATCGTGGTGGTGGCCGCGGAGGGGGCACCGAAGCGGGTGGTGGTGATGGCGGCCAAGATGGCTGGGAGCTGGACGAGAACGGTCGTCTGATCCCCGGGCTGTGCAGGACTGCCGGTAGATACCAGAGTGACCGATCCGTCGTATGTGCTGAAGATGGTCGTGATACCGCTGGCCGCCGCTGGCAAAGATGAGAGAATCTCGGGGACTTGGACCATGACGGTCTGAACGCCGTCGGGTCCCATGGGCATAGTCGAGGTGGCCGCGGCAGCAAGATTCTGAATAGTAGTCGTAACAAACACGAGACGTCTGGGGGCGCCCACGAGCACAGTCACACGATCTCCTGGGAGAGACGGGGCGAGCGTCGAGATCTCAGTTGTAGATCCCGTGATGAACGTAGTCAAGGTCGTGGTGCCGCCCAATCCGGTAATCGACGGAGTGCTTAAAGCAACATTGGTCGGGATCTGAAGCAAGATGGTACCGGGGAGGCCAGAGGCGGCCGGTGCCACGGTCTGCGACAAGGTGACAGAACCATCATAGACGGTCGTAACGGTGATGTACGAGATGATGGCCTGCGTGACCGAAGTGGGAGTAACGGCCAAAGCGGGAGTTTGGACGACAACCGTGGCCAGCCCGTCTGGACCAGTCGCGGTTCCGATTAGTGTCTGGAGCAAGCTTCCGTCGTAGCCACTTGTGACAGTCGTGTATGAGAGACCGGGGAGGGTTGCGGATGCCGAGGGTACAACGGTAGTTAAGCCGGTCGGGACTTGTACGACAACCGTGGCCAGCCCGTCTGGACCAGTCGCGGTTCCGATTAGTGTCTGGAGCAAGCTTCCGTCGTAGCCACTTGTGATAGTCGTGTATAAAAGACCGGGGAGGGTCGCGGATGCCGAGGGCACAGCGGTAGTCAAGCCGGTCGGGACTTGCACAAGGACCGTAGCAAGCCCGTCCGCTCCGGTGGAGGTTCCGACCAGGGTCTGAAGAAGTGACCCGTCATATACACTGGTGACCGTGGTGTATGACAGCGCCGCAGTGAGAGACGGACTAGCCGTAGCCAAGGCACTTGGTACTTGGACTAATACGGTTGCGAGGCCGTCGGCTCCCGGGGTCGTACCAACAAGAGTCTGGAGAAGTGATCCATCATATACGCTGGTGACCGTGGTGTATGACAGCGCCGCAGTGAGAGACGGACTAGCCGTAGCCAAGGCACTTGGTACTTGGACTAATACGGTTGCGAGGCCGTCGGCTCCCGGGGTCGTACCAACAAGAGTCTGGAGAAGTGATCCATCATATACGCTGGTGACCGTGGTGTAGGACAGCGCCGCAGTGACGGATGGGCTAGGCGCACCCAAGGAACTAGGGACTTGGACCAACACGGTTGCGAGGCCATCAGCTCCCGGGGTCGTGCCAACGAAAGTCTGAAAGAGTGATCCGTCATATATGCTGGTGACCGTGGTATAGGATAGTGCTGCGGTGATGGTTGGGCTAGGTGTAGCCAAAGCACTAGGTACTTGGACCAACACGGTTGCGAGGCCATCAGCTCCCCGGGTCGTGCCAACGAAAGTCTGAAAGAGTGATCCGTCATATATGCTGGTGACCGTGGTATAGGATAGTGCTGCGGTGATGGTTGGGCTAGGTGTAGCCAAAGCACTAGGTACTTGGACCAACACGGTTGCGAGGCCATCAGCTCCCGGGGTCGTACCGATGAGGGTCTGGAGAAGTGATCCGTCGTATACGTTAGTAACAGTGGTGTATGATAGGCCAGAGAGAGTAGGCGTTGGCAATGTAATGCCTGCCGTGGGCGTTTGGATGACCACCGTAGCAAGCCCATCAGGGCCAGTTTCGGTACCGATGAGCGTTTGAAGTAGAGAGCCCCCATAGCCGCTCGTGACTGTTGTATAAGAGAGGCCAGGGACGGATGAAGGCGAAGGGATGGCTGAAGGCGAAGAAGGGACGCCTACGGTGGGGGTCTGGATCACAACCGTGGCCAAACCGTCCGGACCAGTGGCAGTGCCAACAAGCGTCTGGAGCACGGCACCGTCATAACCGCTTGTGACAGTGGTGTAAGAGAGTCCAGGGACGGATGAAGGCGAAGGGATGGCTGAAGGTGAAGGGACGGCTGCGGTAGGAGTTTGGATAACCACCGTAGCAAGCCCATCAGGGCCAGTTTCAGTACCGATGAGCGTTTGAATCAGGACACCGTCATAACCGCTTGTGACAGTGGTATAAGAGAGTCCAGGGACGGACGAAGGTAAAGAGACGGCTGCAGTAGGAGTCTGGATAACGACCGTGGCTAAGCCATCCGGGCCAGTTTCGGTACCGACGAGCGTCTGAAGTAGGGTACCATCGTAACCACTTGTGACGGTGGTGTAAGAGACACCAGGAGCCGATGAAGGTAAAGAGACGGCTGCGGTGGGAGTCTGGATAACGACCGTGGCTAAGCCATCCGGGCCAGTTTCGGTACCGACGAGCGTCTGAAGTAGGGCACCATCGTAACCACTTGTGACGGTGGTATACGAGACGCCAGGAACCGATGAAGGCAAAGAGATGCTTCCGGTGGGGGTCTGGACGAGCACGGTGACGAGGCCATCGAGTCCAGCGACCGAGCCGGTAGAAGTGGCGATGACGGATCCATCATACCCAGAGGTGATGGTGAGGAAGAGCGCGCCCGGGCTGCTTGTGGCGACCGGCAAGGAGACGGCGGTTGGCGACAAGACGAGGACGGTGACCAGGCCGTCGACGCCCGTGAGGATGCCCGTCTCCGTCGTGACGACCGAACCGGGATAGCCGCTGGTCAGAGTCGTGTACTGGGCGGCCAGAGCGCTCGGGACCTGGACGACGACCGTCTGGACGGGAGAGCCGTCGACGGTGCCCAGGGGCAGGCTCGTAGTCAGCGTGACAGGCCCGGCGTAGGTGCTGGTGACGGTGGTGAACAAGACCCCATCCGCGACGGAGGCGGTGGGCACTTGCACGAGAACCGTCTGCACGGGAGAACCGCCGACAGTGGCCAGCGGAAGGCTCGAGGTGAGGGTGACGAGGCCGGCGTAGCCGCTCGTGACGGTGGTGTACAGGATGCCGCTGGCCAGGGTCGGGTCGGCGGGCACTTGCACGAGGACGGTGCCGGGGTCTCCGCTGTTGACCGGCGGGATCGTGGTCGTCAGGGGCCCAAGACCAACGAGGCCGGTGCTCGTGACCGTCACAAACGAGGCGGCCTCTACGCCGACCAAACTTGACGGGATCTGAACCAGCACGGTTCCCACGTCTCCAGGAGCGACAGGGGGAATGGTCGTGATTTGTGGGACCAGCCCGCTGAACACGCTGGTGACGGTGGTGTAAGAGACGCCCGGAGAGGTGGTGAGAGGAACCTGGATAATGACGGTGCCGGTGCCGTCTCCGGCCGCGGGGTCGAGCGTGCTCGTCACGGAGATGGCGCCAGAGTAGAAGCTGACAATGGTGGTGTAGACTACGTTGACGCTGCTCGTCGGACCCGAAGAGGCCAATACATTGGGGAGATTGACAATGACAGTGCCGAGACCAAGGGGATCGCCGCTGGCTGGCTCAATGGTTGTCGTGCCAGCCGCAACTCCGGTCACGGTGTTGAAGACGGTTGTGTAGGATCGACTCGCGGATGCTACGAGGTCGGTAGGTGATGGAGCGTTGCCATCGAGCGCCGACTGGGGAACCTGGACGAGGACGGTGCCGATGCTTGCGAGATCATTAGGGCCAGGCAGAAGGGTCGTGGTCTGAGTAACGGAACCAGGATATCCGCTTGTGACGGTCGTGAAGATGGCGGGCAGGACGCTGGCGCCTAGACCGGCGCTCGAACTCGCCGATGCTATGAGGTCGGTAGGCGACGGAGCATTACCATCAAGCACCGACTGGGGAACCTGGACAAGAACGGTGCCGATGCTTGCGAGGTCGTTAGGGCCAGGCAGAAGGGTTGTGGTCTGAGTAACGGAACCAGGATATCCGCTTGTGACGGTCGTGAAGATGGCGGGCAGGACGCCGGTGCCCAGACCGGCGCTTGAGCTCGGCACGAGGTCAGTAGGCGACGGAGCATTGCCATCAAGCACTGACTGGGGAACCTGGACAAGAACGGTGCCAATGCTTGCGAGGTCGTTAGGGCCAGGCAGAAGGGTTGTAGTCTGAGTGACAGAACCAGGATATCCGCTTGTGACGGTCGTGAAGATAGCGGGCAGGACGCCAGCGCCCAGACCGGCGCTCGAACTCGGCACGAGGTCAGTAGGCGACGGAGCATTGCCATCAAGTACCGACTGGGGAACCTGGACAAGGACGGTGCCGATGCTTGCGAGGTCGTTAGGGCCAGGCAGAAGGGTTGTGGTCTGAGTGACGGAACCAGGATATCCGCTTGTGACGGTCGTGAAGATAGCGGGCAGGACGCCAGCGCCCAGACCGGCGCTCGAACTCGGCACGAGGTCGGTAGGCGACGGAGCATTGCCATCAAGCACCGACTGGGGAACCTGGACAAGGACGGTGCCGATGCTTGCGAGGTCGTTAGGGCCAGGCAGAAGGGTTGTGGTCTGAGTAACGGAACCAGGATATCCGCTTGTGACGGTCGTGAAGATGGCGGGCAGGACGCCGGTGCCCAGACCGGCGCTTGAGCTCGGCACGAGGTCGGTAGGCGACGGAGCATTGCCATCAAGCACCGACTGGGGAACCTGGACAAGGACGGTGCCGATGCTTGCGAGGTCGTTAGGGCCAGGCAGAAGGGTTGTGGTCTGAGTGACGGAACCAGGATATCCGCTTGTGACGGTCGTGAAGATAGCGGGCAGGACGCCAGCGCCCAGACCGGCGCTCGAACTCGGCACGAGGTCGGTAGGCGACGGAGCATTGCCATCAAGCACCGACTGGGGAACCTGGACAAGGACGGTGCCGATGCTTGCGAGGTCGTTAGGGCCAGGCAGAAGGGTTGTGGTCTGAGTGACGGAACCAGGATATCCGCTTGTGACGGTCGTGAAGATAGCGGGCAGGACGCCAGCGCCCAGACCGGCGCTCGAACTCGGCACGAGGTCGGTAGGCGACGGAGCATTGCCATCAAGCACCGACTGGGGAACCTGGACAAGAACGGTGCCGATGCTTGCGAGGTCGTTAGGGCCAGGCAGAAGGGTTGTGGTCTGAGTGACAGAACCAGGATATCCGCTTGTGACGGTCGTGAAGATGGCGGGCAGGACGCCAGCGCCCAGACCGGCGCTCGAACTCGGCGCGAGGTCGGTGGGCAGCGGCTGTGAAGTGACCGGGAGTGAAGGTTCGAAAACGATGACGGTCCCGACAGTATCGGCGCCCGAGGGCGCGGCCGTTGAGATGGACAGCGCCGCGCCAGTGTAGGTGCTGGTGATGGTGGTGTAGGAAGAGACTCCCGGGATGGAGACGCTCGCGGCCGGGACGAGCACGACGACCGTCCCGACGGTATCGGCGCCGGAGGGCGCTTGAGTCGACGTCGCCAGCAGGGACCCGGCGTAAGTGCTGATGATGGTCGTGTACGAGACTGTGACGCTGGGCGCCGCGAGACCAGTCGGCTCCAGAACGAGAACGGTTCCGAGGGTGTCGGCACCCGCGGGCAGGATGGTGGATGTGACGGCGACCGGACCGGCGTATCCGCTAGTGACGGTGGTGAACAAGCCGGCGTTGGACGCCGTGGCGGACTGGATGGGTTCCAGGACGACTACGGTGCCCAGTTGGCCGAGGGCGTTGGGCAGGATTGTGGAAGTCAAGGCCGCCGTGCCCGTGTACGGGCTGGTGACGGTGGTGAAGGCGATGTTGGCGGACGAGATGGGCTCGAGGAGGAAGACGGTGCCGACGGTATCGCTTCCGCTTGGGAAGACAGTGGTCGCGGACGGGATCAGGCCGGTGTATGCGCTGGTCACGGTCACGAAGCTGACGGGGGCTGTGCCGGTGGGCACCAGGATGATGACGGCGCCGATTGACTCAGTACCCGTGGGCAAGATGGTCGATGTCGCCGTCGTCAAGCCAGCGTATCCGCTGGTGGCGGTGACAAACAAACCAGGGAGAACACCGGCGGCAGATGTGGGCTCGAGTATGACCACGGTGCCAAGGTCGTCGGCCCCAGTAGGCAGAATGGTGGTTACCGAAGGAACCAGACCACTGTAGGGGCTGGTGATGGTGGCGAACGAGATGCTTCTGGAAGCCGTGTTGGCCGCGGGGTTGGACGGGACCAGGACGAGGACGGCGGATTCTCCCGAAGGGCCAACGGGGACGGTCGTGGTCAAGGTGACTGAGCCGCCGTAGGTGCTGGTGATGACGTTGGGAAGCGCCGCCGAAGGAGATATCGCCGGAGCCGTTGGGCTTGGGACAAGCACCACGGTCTGTCCAGGCTCGCCCAGAGCGCCGGTGGAGATGACGGAAGTGAGCGTGACTGAGCCATCGTACGTGCTGGTGAGGACGTTGGGGAGCGCCGCCGAAGGGGATATCGCCGGAGCCGTAGGACTTGGGACAAGCACCACGGTCTGTCCAGGCTCGCCCAGAGCGCCGGTGGAGATGACGGAAGTGAGCGTGACTGAGCCGTCGTACGTGCTGGTCAGGACATTCTGCAAATCCGGAGGAGCAGAAGCGCTCGGAAGGAAGATGATGGTCGCACCAGGCTCCCCCAGGGGTCCCGTCGGTAGGACAGAGGTGGAAGCGACGGAGCCGCCGTAGAAGCTCGTGAACAGACCGCCCACGCTGGCCGCCGCGGAGGACGGTGCCGCAGTGTTGGTGGGGAGGTAGACGATGGTGGCCCCTGGCACGCCAGCCGATACGGGAGGCAGAGTGGAAGTGAGCGTGACGGAGCCGTCGTAGAAGCTCGTGAACAAGCCACCAGCGGGTAGGTCGGTGATGATCGAAGTCGGAGCGGCAGCCGTGCTGCTAGGGACGTAGATGACGGTGAAGCCAGGCTCGCCCGAGGGGCCGCTGGGGACAACAGACGTCAACGTGACCGATCCGTCATACGTACTCGTGTAGAGGCCGTTAGCCAACGCCGTCGCGGTTGCGGCGGGCGTCACACCGACGGTGGGACTCGGGACGAGAACAACGACGGTTGTCGGGTCGTTCAAGTTGACCGGGGCGAGCGTGCTCGTCAACGGGACAAGACCAGAGTACGTGGACACCAGCGTCGTGAGCAGGTTGTTTCCACCGGGAGCCAAAGAAGCGCTGCTGGGTACATAGACCACCACAGTCGCCGGGTCCCCGGGGCTGCCCGGCGATGTGATGCCCGTCGAGATGACAGAGCCATCGTAGGTCGACGTGACCGTGACGAGGCTGGCGCTTGGGGTGACGGCGGGAGTGGCCAAGACGTTGCTCGGAACGAAGACGACAACGGTGCCGGTTGGGTCGGTGCCGGAAGGCAGCAGAGTCTGGAAAGAGATGGCAGAGCCCCCGTAGATGGAGGTAAGAGTTGCGAAAGCCGCAGATGGGACGCCCGCGGGGCTCGTAACGGACGGTGCTCCGGCGTCGACGACACTGCTCGGAACCAGAACAACAAGGGTGCCCGGGTTAGCTCCCGAGGGGAGTATGGTCGAAGTCGAGAGGACGGAACCTTCGTATGTAGAGGTGATGACCGCAAGAGCCGCAGACGGGACGCCTGCGGGGCTCGTAACGGACGGTGCTCCGGCGTCGACGATACTGCTGGGAACCAGAACAACAAGGGTGCCCGGGTTAGCTCCCGAGGGGAGAATTGTCGAAGTCGAAAGGACAGAACCTTCGTACGTAGAGGTGATGACCGCGAGAGCTACAGACGGGATGCCTGCTGGGCTTGTAACAGACGGTGCTCCGGCGTCAACGATACTGCTTGGAATCAGGACGACAAGGGTGCCCTGGTCAGTTCCCAAAGGCAAAATAGTCGAGGTTGAGAGGACGGAACCTCCATATGTCGATGTAACAACCGCGAGGGCCGCAGATGGAACGCCTGCGGGGCTCGTAACAGATGGTACTCCAGCGTCAACGATACTGCTCGGAACCAGGACAACAAGGGTTCCTGGGTTGGTTCCCGAAGGTAGGATAGTTGATGTCGAAAGGACGGAACCTCCATATGTCGATGTAACAACCGCGAGGGCCGCAGATGGAACGCCCGCGGGGCTCGTAACGGATGGTGCTCCGGCATCATCAGTAACACTCGGAATCAGGACGACAAGGGTGCCCTGGTTAGTTCCCGAAGGCAAAATAGTCGAAGTCGAGAGGACGGAGCCTCCATATGTCGATGTAACAACCGCGAGGGCTGCAGATGGAACGCCCGCGGGGCTCGTAACAGACGCCCCGGCGTCGGCGGTAACACTCGGAACCAGGACGACGAGAGTGCCCGGGTTGGTTCCCGAAGGCAGAATGGTCGAGGTCAAGGGGACGGAACCTCCATAGGTGCTGATGAGCGTTGCAAAGGCGGCATTTGCTGCCGAGGTCACGACGGGCCCGGCAGACGGGACCGTGGTAGACCCATCATCACCCAATTGTGTACTAGATTCGCCAACCGAATCTTCACTGTTTGTCCCGTCAGTCGAGCTGGGCACCAAGACAATGACAGTGCCCAGAGTGTCGGTTCCGATAGGAGGAATAGTCGTGGTCGCACGAACAGAGCCGGTGTAAGTGCTGATGAGCGTGGCCAACGCTGCGGGCGAGGCCAGCGTGGGAGTTGTTGTGGCTCCTGAGCTGGGCAGACCGCCCGACAAGGCCGAAGTAACCGGCACCTCGTCAAAGGGCGTGTAGACCATGACCATACCGATGATCTCTGTGCCGCTGAGCGAGGCCGAGGTCGTCGCCGAACGGGTGATGCCCGAGTAGCCGGTCGTCATAGACACGAACCGCGCGAATCTGGGCTGAGCTACAAACACGGTTCCCACCGACTCGGTTCCGGTGGGCAAAGCAGTCGACGTGCTTACTCCCGTGGAATCCCAGAGCGTCGTGATCGTCACGAAGCTGGCAGCGCTTGGAGCAGGGGTCGTCAAGGCAGATGCCACGGGCGTCTTGACGATGACGACGCCGACCGACTCTGTGCCGGTGGGAAGTAGTGTTGTCGTCTCTGTGCCAACGCCATCGTAGACGCTGGTGATTGTGATGAACTGGGTGACGGACGCAGCCGGTGCAGAAGCCTGGGTCGGCGCAATACCCACCAGGGTGGGAACCTCGATGAGGACAACCAGGAGAGCATCGGTGCCGCTCGGGGGCAGTGTAGTCGTACGAGTAACGGAGCCCGGGTAGGGCGAGGTGACTGTGACGAAGCCCGTGATGGACGGCGCCGCGGCGCCAGACCCGATGGGAGTCTGGACGAGAACGAGGCCGACGCTGTTGGTGCCCGTTGGCAGGACGGTCGTGGTCTGCGTGCCGACGCCTGCGTACCCCGTAGAGACGGTGATGAAGGAGAGAGCCTGGGCTGTCGGGGCGCCGGTGGGCGTGACAAGGTCTGACTGAGGGATCTGCACAATGACGGCACCGACAGTGCTCGTTCCCGACGGGAGGATGGTGACGGTGGTCGGAACCGAGCCCGTGTAGCCCACAGTGGTGGTGATGAAAGCCAAACCAGACGTAGGGAACGGCGTCTGGACGAGGACCGTCGTAGGGTCTCCGCTGACTGCGGGTGGCAGAGTTATCGTCGCCGCCTCGGAGCCGAGGAAGCCCGTGGTACGGGTGACGATCGAAGCCGGAGCCACGGTGATGAGAGGGTCTTGAACAATGACCGTCGCCACGCCGTTGGGGTCGGTGATTGCGGGTGGGAGAGTGAAGGTAGTGGGCACGGGTCCGGAGAGGGTCGTGGTGACGAACGACGTCGCCGAGACGGCGTTGCTCTGGCCGGAGGAGAAGGGCGTCTGGACAAGAACAGTGCCCAAGGGGTTCCCGCTGCTCGGGGGGATGGTCACGGTGTTGATGGTAGGACCAGGGTATCCCGCGGTCAAGGTGACGAACTGGACAGGGGCCGACGTCGTCGGGATCGCGTTGGGCGCGGGGGTGAGGACGACCAGGGTGGTCGGGTCGCCGGCCGCCGAGGGCGTAAGAGTAAGTGTAGATGTCGCAGAGCCGGCGTATGCGCTCGTCAAGATGATGTTGGGCAAAGCACCAACTCCCGCCGTCGGTGTCAGGATAACAACGTCACCAACCGTCTGGGATCCGGTCGGTGCCAGCGTAGTCGTGCGTATGATGCTTCCACCGTACCCCTCTGTGCGGATGAGGCCGGGGGCGGCACCCGCGGCAGAACCGGTCGGGATCTGGACCAAGACGGTGCCAATGCTCTCGGTGCCCGTGGGGAAGATGGTGACCGTCGTAGGCACCGAGCCTGAGTATCCAGTGGTGACTATGTCGAAGCCGATGGAGAACTGAGACTGGGTAATACCGGGCTGTTGGGCACCGCCGCTGCCAGGGTTTACTACTGATGAAGGGACCGTAACAGCAGTAGGTACCGTCTGGGATTGTGTAATGGCAGGTTGTTCAACAACAACGAATCCCGGATTAGCTCCAGATGGGGGGACCGTGAACGTGGTGGGCACGGAACCGGTTCCAGCAACTGTCGTGAGAACGAAACCACTCGGGACTTGGACCTGGGGCTGGCCCTGGGTTGCGGTAGGTTGCTCAACAACCACAAAACCCGGATTGGTGTCAGACGGAGGAACCGTGAATGTAGTAGGCACAGAACCGGTTCCAGCAACTGTCGTGAGAACAAAGCCACTTGGGACTTGGACCTGAGGCTGTCCCTGAGTTGCGGTAGGTTGCTCAACAACCACAAATCCTGGATTAGTTCCAGATGGAGGAATCGTGAGTGTAGTAGGCACGGAACCAGTTCCAGCAACTGTCGTGAGCACGAAACCACTTGGGACTTGGACTTGGGGCTGGCCCAAGGTTGTAGCAGGCTCTTCGACAACCACAAAGCCTGGGTTGGTTCCAGATGGAGGGATCGTGAGTGTAGTGGGTATAGAGCCAGTTCCAACAGCCGTTGTGAGAACATAACCACTCGGGACTTGGACCTGGCCTAAGTTTGTGGCAGGTTGTTCAACAACCACAAAGCCTGGGTTGGTTCCAGATGGAGGTATCGTGAGTGTAGTTGGAACGGAACCAGTTCCGGCGACTGTTGTAAGCACGAAACCACTCGGGACTTGAACCTGGCCCAGGGTTGCGGTGGGTTGCTCAACAACCACAAATCCAGGATTTGTGCCAGATGGAGGGATCGTGAGTGTAGTGGGCACAGAGCCAGTTCCAACAGCCGTTGTGAGAACATAACCACTGGGGACTTGGACCTGGCCTAAGTTTGTGGCAGGTTGTTCAACAACCACAAAGCCTGGGTTGGTTCCAGATGGAGGTATCGTGAGTGTAGTTGGAACGGAACCAGTTCCGGCGACTGTTGTAAGCACGAAACCACTCGGGACTTGAACCTGGCCCAGGGTTGCGGTGGGTTGCTCAACAACCACAAATCCAGGATTTGTGCCGGATGGAGGAATCGTAAGCGTAGTGGGAATAGAACCAGTTCCAGCGACTGTTGTGAGCACGAAACCACTCGGGACTTGAACCTGGCCCAGGGTTGCGGTGGGTTGCTCAACAACCACAAATCCAGGATTTGTGCCAGATGGAGGGATCGTGAGTGTAGTGGGCACAGAGCCAGTTCCAACAGCCGTTGTGAGAACATAACCACTGGGGACTTGGACCTGGCCTAAGTTTGTGGCAGGTTGTTCAACAACCACAAATCCAGGATTTGTGCCGGATGGAGGAATCGTAAGCGTAGTGGGAATAGAACCAGTTCCGGCGACTGTTGTAAGCACGAAACTACTCGGGACTTGAACCTGGCCCAGGGTTGCGGTGGGTTGCTCAACAACCACAAATCCAGGATTTGTGCCAGATGGAGGGATCGTGAGTGTAGTGGGCACAGAGCCAGTTCCAACAGCCGTTGTGAGAACATAACCACTGGGGACTTGGACCTGGCCTAAGTTTGTGGCAGGTTGTTCAACAACCACAAAGCCTGGGTTGGTTCCAGATGGAGGTATCGTGAGTGTAGTTGGAACGGAACCAGTTCCGGCGACTGTTGTAAGCACGAAACCACTCGGGACTTGAACCTGGCCCAGGGTTGCGGTGGGTTGCTCAACAACCACAAATCCAGGATTTGTGCCGGATGGAGGAATCGTAAGCGTAGTGGGAATAGAACCAGTTCCAGCGACTGTTGTGAGCACGAATCCACTCGGGACTTGGACTTGGCCCACGGCTGTCGCAGGCTCTTCGACAACCACAAATCCTGGGCTGGTTCCAGACGGAGGTATCGTGACGACAGTGGGCACAGAGCCGGTTCCAGTGACTGTCGTCAAGACAAACCCGCTGGGAACTTGGACTTGCGGCTGTGTGACAGCAGGCTGTTGGACAATAACGCTGCCGGGGTTGGTGCCGGAGGGAGGGATAGTGACGGTAGTAGGAACTAAACCCGTTCCCGCAACCGTCGTCAAGACAAACCCGCTAGGAACTTGAGCTTGCGGCTCCTGCGTGACGGCAGCCTCCTGGACAATGACGCTGCCCGGGTTGGTGCCAGACGGTAGGACAGTAATGGTTGTTGGTACAGAGCCGGTTCCAGCAACCGTCGTCAAGACAAACCCACTAGGAACCTGGACTTGTGGCTGTGTTACGGCAGCCTCCTGGACAATAACACTGCCCGGGTTGGTGCCGGAGGGAGGAACCGTAATGGTTGTTGGTACAGAGCCGGTGCCGGCAACCGTCGTCAAGACAAACCCGCTAGGAACCTGGACTTGTGGCTGTGTTACGGCAGCCTCCTGGACAATAACACTGCCCGGGTTGGTGCCGGAGGGAGGAACCGTAATGGTTGTTGGTACAGAGCCGGTGCCGGCAACCGTCGTCAAGACAAACCCGCTAGGAACCTGGACTTGCGGCTGGGTAACGGCAGGCTGTTGGACAATGACGCTGCCCGGGTTGGTCCCGGAGGGAGGGACTGTGATAGTTGTTGGTACGGAGCCGGTGCCGGCAACCGTCGTCAAAATAAACCCACTGGGAACCTGGACTTGCGGCTGTGTGACAGCAGGCTCTTGTACGATGACACTTCCTGGGTTGGTGCCAGACGGTGGGACTGTGATGGTTGTTGGTACGGAACCAGTACCAACGGCTGTTGTGAGAACGAAGCCACTCGGGACGCTGGGCGCATTTGTGGCGGCCAATCCCGTCGGGGTCTGGATCAACACGATGCCAGCCGAGTTCGTGCCGGTGGGCAGGATGGTAGTGGTGGCCGCCACGGGACCGCCGGTCGTGATTGTGACAAAGATGTTGGGCGCCGCGCCCGCGCCGGGGTTCGGCTGGCCCGCGCCGGGGCTTGGCTGGATCGCGCCTCCGGAGAAGATGGGCGTCTGGACGATGACGGTACCGACCGTCTCGGTCCCGGTCGGCTGGAGGGTGATGGTCGTCGGTGCGGCCCCGGTGAAGCCCTGTTGGATCGTGGTGAAGACGTTGGCCAAAGACGAGGGCGATCCCGCGGCGGTCGGGAAGGGCGTCTGGACGACGACTATGCTGGAGCCACCGCCGGATGGTTGTACGGTGATGGTGGTGGGAGCTGTTCCGGTGAAGCCGATGGTGGTAGTCGGGAGATTGTTGGCCTGGGCCGTCGGTGTCTGGATCAGTACGATGCCAAGGTCGTTGGGTCCCGCCGGCGGCAGAGTCGTCGTTCTCGGAACGGTGCCGGAGTAGCCCTCCACGACGGTTGTGAACTGGTCAGCGTTCGGGGCGCCGGCCGAACCGGCGTTGGGCGTCTGGATGACCACGATGCCCACAGAGTTGGTGCCGGTGGGGGGATAAGTGAAGGTGGTCGCCACAGGGCCTCCTTGCGTCACCGTGATGGCGCTGAAGACCGGGTTGGGAACGTTTGCGTTGCCCCCCGGGTTGTTGGGGTTGACCCCTGGGCCGGCACCGCCGACTGACGGCGGAGGCGTGAAGAGGGAAGACGGGACCTGTACGAGAACTGTTCCTACAGTGTTAGTGCCTGTGGGTAACAAGATATTAGTCAATGGCGCGGCTCCCGAGAACGGTTCGGTGACCGTCGTGAATGGCACTCCGGGGGGGAGAGTGGCTTGGGGAGCAGCTGCTTGGTTAGTAGGGGTGAGTATCACGACGGTGGCAGGGCTGTTAGCATCGGCCGGAGGTACCGTAAAGGTAGTCGGTTCCGGGCCGCTAAATCCGGACTGGATGGTTGTGAAAGCGCCGGCACCGGCACCGGCACCGGCCCCTCCGGGTACCGGGTTCGGCAGCACACCATTGCTCTGCTGCGGCGGGACAGACAACCCAGGATTCGGTAGCGCACCGTTGCTCTGTTGCGGCAGCACCGCCAGTCCAGGATCCGGGGCTTGTCCGGGAGCCGGAAGAGAGCCCCCGGCTGGCTGAGTTGCCAGAGGGTTGGAGAGCACCACGACAGTACCGACAGTGTTCGTCCCCGTGGGAGGCAGAGTCAGAGTGGCGGGTGTCGTCCCGTCGAAGGACCCGGTGATGGTGGTGAAGGAAGCAGGCAAGGCACCCTGGGGAGAGGTTACCGGGGCCGAACCGATGGGGCTCGGCGTCAACACGATGACCACAGGAGCGCCGCCGGAGGCGCCGTTGGTGGGTTGGACGGTCACCGTCGTGGCCTGCGATCCGGGGAAGCCGGCCGTGAAGGTGTTGGTAATCTGAGGAGAAACCTGTCCAGCACCACCACCACCACCACCACCACCACCAGGAGCCGCTCCAGCGCCGACAGTCGGTCCAGCGCCGCCAACAGCCGGTCCGGCACCACCAGCAGCGCCATCAGGTGCTGGGTTCGTGGCAGCAGGGTTCCCAGCAGCATTGCCGGCGGGAGTAGGTACTTGGTTCGCCGGGTTGGCCGCTAGGTCACCGGCGGCAGGACTGCCGGCGGGATTAGAGACTTGGTTCGTGGCAGCCGGGATTCCGCCCACTCCTCCTCCCAGTCCATCTAGGTTACCGCCAGAGCCAGGAGCTGGGTTCGTGGCAGCTGGGTTGACCGCCGGGTTGCCGGCAGCATTGGCGCCAGGAGTAGGTACTTGGTTCGCCGGGTTGGCAGCCGGGTTGGGTACTTGGTTCGTGGCCGCCGGGTTGACACCCGCTCCTCCTCGGGATCCATCTGAGTTATCGCCAGAGCCGGGAGCTGGGTTCGGGGCAGCCGGGTTAGCTGCCGGGTTGCCCGCAGGGTTGCCGGCCGGATTAGAGGCTGGGTTCGTGGCAGCCGGGTTTCCACCCACTCCTCCTCCCAGCAGTCCATCTAGGCCGTCTCCGGAATCAGGAGCCGGGTTGGTGGCAGCCGGGTTAGCCGCCGGGTTCCCAGCAGGACCGCCAGCGGGAGTAGGTGCTTGGTTCGCCGGGTTGGCCGCTGGGGTGCCGGCAGGATTGGGGGCTGGGTTCGTGGCGGCGGGATCTCCGCCGGCATCAGAGTTGAACCCAACGGGCCGCTGCTGGACGACGGTGCCACCCGGCAGCGTCACGGTCACAAAGTCCGCCCCGTCGAATTCGCCCTGGATGGTGACGACGCTGGCCGACAAGACGGCAGGCTGGGTCGTCGCCGGGTCTTCCCCGCCCAGGCCCGAGGCGACGAGGACGGTGCCGGCTTGCGCGTCCGCGGCGTCGTCGGCAAAGAACGGCAGGGTCACGGTCGCGCCATCGCCTGGGATGGGGAGCGCGGCCACCGTGTCGATGAGCCGCGGTTCCGCCGTCTGCGACGGGGTTTGGACGATGACGGTTCCCAAAGTCGGGTTGCCGGCGGGCAGGACCGTCAGGGTCACGGGGATGGTTCCCGTGTTTCCGTCCGTGGTGATGGTCGTGAACGGGCCGGTGAAGGGGGTGGAGGCGGGCTGGACCACGACAACGCCCGTCTGGCCGGTGCCGCTGGGAGGGATAGTCAGCGTGACGGGAGTGTCCCCGGTGTTGCCGCCGGCCGTAACCGTTCTGAAGGGACCCGTGAACGCCTCAGGATCCCGGCTCTGCACGAGGACGGTGAAGAGGCCGTTGGGGTCGTCGGCGGCAGGGGGAATCGTGACCGTCGCCGGGGACCCGCCCTGTCCGCCGCCGACATTGACAGTCGTGAAGGGGCCGGCAGCGGGGCCGGTGAAGCCCTGCGTGGTCTGGACGATGACGGTGCCGGTGCTTCCCTCGGGAGCCGGGATCGAGATTGTGGTAGGCGTTGGTCCGGGAACGACGAGGGTCCGGAAGAGGTTGCCAAGAGCGGGACGGGAAGTCTGGACGACCACGGCGCCGACGCTGCCAGAAGTAGGGAGAAGAGTAAAGGTCCCCGTCTGGCCGTTGGTGTTGCCGATGGTGAGGGTCGCCACCCTGTCGAGGAAGTCGGCCTCGCCTCCGGGTGTCTGGATGATCTGCAATAATCCGCCGCCGCCGCCGCCGCCGCCTGTTTGCTGCGTGATTCGCTCGTTGGGCAAAGTGATGGGGTCGGGTGTCGCGCCAACGTTTCCGAAGACGGTGATGTTGTTCTGCGGTCCGGATACCGTGATGGAGAAGCTGTCCAAAGTCTGGACATAGACGACGCCTTCAGACTTGACCGAGTCCACGACGGTGAAGTTCCTGGGCACTCCGTCGGCACCACCAACGGTGACTGTCGTCAACGGCCCGTTGAAAAGCTGCGGGAAGGATCCGGCACCAAGGCCAGTGGCCGAAGCCGGACCGGAGCCGGTGATCCCGCCTGGGGTGGCGATGGGTCTGCCACCAAACGTGGCCGGCGGCGATCCGGCATTGCCACCGGCCGTAGGTGCTGCAACACCGTAGGGGGTGTAGACCAAGTACGTCCCAAGGCCGTCCGGGCCCGAAGGAAACACCGTAATCGTGCTTGCCACGGAGCCGGAATGGCCACCCTTGGTGATGGTCACGTAGGCGTTGGGAGACGAGTTGGCTTGTTGGAGGATTCTGGTCTCTTGGTCAGTATGCGAGCCTCCCCCCGGGAACAGCCAGCACAGCTCGTGTGGACGGCTTACCTTGTCACTCGGGAAGTCATGGTTCCCAGCTTGTCGATTTCGGTGACGAGCGTCACGGGCGCATTGGTGACTGTGATGGTGAGGCCCTCGTCAAGCACCAAGGTGGTGTTGACGGGGATAACGGCGCTGATGTAGATGGGCTGCCTGACGATGAACTGCACCGGCTGCACTTCGACGGACGTGATGCCGGCAGGGCAGACAGGGTTGTCGGGGAACTGAGGCAGCGCAGCTGCGAGCCAGGGCTGGCCGGCGGCGGCCAACAGGCCCAATGCTGTGACGAGCTTCATGATGAAGAGCGTCTGCGTGATTCCAGCACCGTCGTCTCAAAGGGGCCGTCCGAGACACCAGGTCTGGAAGCCGAGCAGCAGCGACGGGCTTGCTCTCGGGTATTACGCGTCTTTTAGTTGCGTTTCTCAAGAGGTGATGTTGTTTTTCTGACCTTCTTCTCAGTGGGAAGAACGGGATAGCCAAGGTGATGGTCGCTATCGATCATGCGATGGCATCTCTTTGGGATCTTCGGGAAGCGCCACTGTTATAACGGCGGAGAAGAAAGCAGGGGAGAAGGTGGGGGAGGGAAAAACAACGGAGTCTTGAAGTATATGGCCGCCTCAAAACAAATATCCCGTAGGACTTGATGCGGCACAACGATGCTTGGCTGTTACCTCAATGCAGGGAGAGGAAACAGGCTGTTGTGCTGCTCTCGTTGCCGTGAGACTGCTTCGTGCCTGTTTTGTGTAGGTGTGGAATGTTGTTCCTATGCGGCAACTAGAGGAGTAGGATGAAGATGAGGAGGAGAATCCGGTGGGCGCACGCAACGTTCAATAACAATGTCTCGCCTGATGGATGTTCTGCGTTGAGATGGATATCAGATTCCGATACTCGCAAGGTGTAAAGAAACGAGAAGATATCAGAAGTGGAGGAGGCGAGAAGGGAGATCCGTGGCAAAGTGTATGACGGCCCGAGGAGTTGCTCGCCGATGCCACCGGGGACCAGATGGAGCTTCCCATTTCGCAAGCAGTGGAAAGGGTGGCTTGCTAAACCCTCCATGGTTGCCCGATAGATGGCTGGTTCTAGCCATGGCTGCTCGTTCCGGTGAACGATGTTGGACTCCCGAAAAGGCATCTAAGACAATTCCGTCCACCAAGATCCCCCCGCCCCCTTGTGTCGGTCCGGGAACAGCCAAGGAGTGTGCTCCGCGATCGTCAAAAACAATAGATTGTCAAAAACCTCACAAACGCCAACAATGCCATTGTCATCGTCCGCCAAGGCCGGCGGTGCATGAGTACGAGACACGCACAACATGGACCTCCTCCTCCTCCTCGCCCTCCAACACCGAGGCAACCATGGCAGGGCATGAAGCACCCGCGATTGGGGTGACAATAGCCGGGCCCTCGCCCTAAAGCCCTCCGGGATGTTCGACTCTGAGCCGGAGGAATCGTTCCCCTCAATCGCCAGGGCAAACAAGCCCGCTAGCTGACGATATGTCTTGGATGAGCTGCATCTCATCTTACGAATGCGTTAGTTACTATGGGGGGGAAGCTCAGGAGTCAGCTTCTCGAGCAGAAGCAGTGCCGGACAAGGGGAAGTCGACGACAATCTTGCACGGAAACGTCGAAAGGCAGTCTCGTGAAGCGTCCGTACAGGAGAGGCACAACAGGCGTCTCAATGGCCCGATCGGTCTCTCAAGGCTCTAGGCCCATTGGGAGTCTTGGCCATCACGGCCGGAAAAGAACAGAAGCAAGTGTGTCGAGTGACTAACCCTCAGTCTCGGGTGGCCCTCGCGCCGAAGCTGTCAGAGTCTGCAAGTTTGGCTTCGCAAAAACACTACCGACGGGAATGATGGACCATCTCTTGGTGGCAGTTGCTGCTAATTAGTGCGTAGAGTCACCGGGAGCCTCTGTGGTTGGTCGGGCAAGCTGAGACATACCATCATCCTTTACCCAAAGGATCATAAACCCAGACTCTCTGGGATGCCAATTTCACCGGAGCTTTGGCTGTCGGATCTGGTTGGCGTACGATGACATGCAAGATCCGGCCAGTGACCGATCCATGGCCAACCGTCATGTCTCTATCCGCACCCGGACGTAGAGGGGGGTTCCCGGCAAGTCCCATGACCGGTGCCTTTGGCTGGAAGCTATTACGGATGCAGAGCCACAGAGGCTTGACCAGTTTGCTTTCGGTTCTACTCCCACTCGGCCGAACACCCCCTTAACCCCCCTTACCCCCCCCGCCCCCTCTTCATCGCCTCGGGCTTGGTCTCGGCCGCCTTTGTAGCTTCAGCTACTCGGGCTAGCCGAGTCTTCTAGCCGTCACCCATTCGTGGATGACAGATTCGACGCCCAAATGACATTACGTCCGGATTTGGATGCCAGATTACGTTCTAGGTCTTGGCCGTCGACCCTTGAGTGAGGGCACACGATACCGGCCCGGGGCCTCCTCGAGAATGTCCTCATATAGGGTTTGCCCACATTCCATCCCCCATCTCGATCTTTTCTCTTATTCTGGCTGCATCAGAGAGACATACACCCGCCTGCCTCGCTCAAAAATGCTCCCCCACGTCTTTGCATTCGCTGCCGTTGCGTCTGGCGCAAGAATCCAGCCGAGACAAGACGGCTGTTCTTCCACCACCACGTTAGACATTCTCTCCGTCACCAGGGTAGAACCCATCTCAGTCTACATCCTGCCCGGCGTGCTCCGTCCCACGGGGACCAGCGACAACGACCCCTTTACCATTGTGTACACGACCGTGTATGCCACCTTTTGCCCCAGCTGCTCCCAGGGCCTGCAGCCGCAGACTTACACCGTCACGCAAACCTGTACCGGGGCCCTCGCCTCGTGCCGGCCTAGCGGGAACGTGCTGCCTGTGGGCTTCACGACGACGCAGGCCACCTGCACCAACTGCCCGACTCCCTTCAGCGCCGTCCTGACCGTCCCTCAAGCGACCGACGTGGTCGTCACTCAGACAATGTATCAGACCATCGTCCGACCCGACCTGACCACCACCCGCACCATCGTCAGGACTTGCGCAAGCGAGCCCTGCTTGCCCGAGATAACCGGCTACACCGGCCGCGTCAACACCATTGACGCAGGCGTCTTTGCCGGCGGGCCCGCCGACGGGCCCGTCACCGCGACTGCCACCGTCGTCGTGACCGTGGACAGAACCGCGACGGCGACCGCGACGGCGACCGCGACCGTGACCGAGGACGCTGATGGAGGATTCAGACCCAACAACAACAACCTCAACAGCGGAGCGGGACGGCTAGTCTCCTCGGATAGGCTGTTGGTATTTGGCATGAGCGCCTTTGTTCTTTTGTTACTTGCTTCTTCATGACCACCGCCTGAAGACTGGACTCTGGGGAGGAAGGGCTTCAAAATGGTACACACGATCAAACATCGACAAAGTGTGGTGGTTTTTTCTATCTGGGTGGGCTGTTGCTGATTATTCCTGGGTCGCTTGTGAGACTGTACTCTCGAGGAGGCTTCATAATGTTGCAGGCGAGCGACAACAACGGGCGTGGTAGTTTTGAGGGGGTGAAACTGGTTATTCCTGGGTCGAAAACTGTACTATACCACTTGTCACAGGGCTTCCATGCTCATTTCACCCTGTCTCTCCTTTTTCTACCTCATTTTTTATGCATTGGCCTCCATGTTCCAGCATACAAGTACATTTTCTCATAGTGGGCTTGTAAGATAGGCTATCTTAGTAATATATAGAGTCTCTTAACATTACGATTGCATCGCTCACACGCTGGCTCTCGTAGTGGGTGTTCAGGAGTAATTTCACGATGCGTTACCCGCCGAGTATGAGGAGGCCCTTGATCGATTGGTGGTTTATGCGCCATTCGTTCTCAATACCCGTATTGACTCCCCTTTGGCTCTCTCTCTCTCACACACACACACACACACAAAAATATCCAGAGGTGCAGGAATGACCATTTGTCAAGTCTATCTGGTTCGTCACCAAGCCCCTGATTATGAATTCCTTCCTACTGAAAGATTCCTACCCTAAACCACTCGAGGATGGCGCTGGTGTCTAGAGAAACAACCACGTTGTCGGCTTCGGGAGGGCAGCAGGGGTTTTGTGTCTTTGGTAACCAGAAGCTGGAGGAATGGAACGCCCCCCGACTAGCCGCAGTTTTTCGCCTGCGTGGATATCAGTCGGCATGCCTTGGGTGTGAGACACCTTTTCATGATGTTTTCCGTCGCTGACTGGAATCTCATGGTAGTCATCGTGATTCGATTTACCGGCGCACATGAGATTTGTGACATGATCTGGGATCCAAGGATATGGTCATGTTCAATCGGACCGGCCGAAAGATGACATGTTGTCTCATGACGGGCCTGACAAACCATTTTACAATAGACATTACTTTCGCCACGTCGACACCGTCGTCATACCCACTTCATCTCGGCGGCTGCGCTAAGCCAGGCGATGGCTGATGAGTCCGTCATGTCTAATTGTTCTCTATGCACTCGTGCCGAGCGTCTGTCTAGTGGGGTATTATCGACACCCGTGACGAACTCCATACAAGTTTCCCCATTGCCGCCCCCTGGGCCGTGTCTATAGATGGAGCCTAGTCCCTCTTCCTGGTCTGAAGGCGAGGCTACCGTGGCGAGAGGTTGGTATGTCACTCAAGCCACGAAAGTCGTCACCTGTGTGGATCCTCATTCAAAGAACAAAGCAAGCGATACGGAATGTCTGCACACACGTTGCGGCCAGCAGCAAGATCTGCACATCACCGCCCCGTTGCGTACCTGCAGCTGCAGCGAAGCAGGAATGGGAAGACGCTTCTTGGGCAACCATGCATGCAAACTCACCCCTTCAACGTTGATGCGGAGAGTTAAGGCCCACGTCGGTGTGGCGGCTCTTTCAGACGATCGATGGCTTCGCAGCTGTTGGCGGCCCCCCCTTAGTTCGAGCAAAAACATGAGTCAGTCATGTCATGATATCATTCTAATGGGAGTCGTAAATGTCCAGCAACTCATGCAGACGATGTCGATGCCGTCGGATGGAGGAGCGCCTGCTTCAACCACCATACGTGAATGCGAACGTCGTCAGTCAGCTCCGGGTGGAAACTCGTGGCGAAGATGTTGCGCTGCCTCACGGCGACAATGTCGCCGACCGCGTCGTCGGCCGTGCTCTGGCTGACGCCCTCGGCGACCATGGTCTTGCGCCCGGGGAGGACGGCCAGCACCTCGACCGACGGAGCCTCGGCGTCGGTGGAGAGGATCTCCTCGACGATCGGGGCGCGGATGAAGACGCCAGGGTAAGACGCGGGCGCGGGCGCCGTGCTCGCGCCGCCGCCGTCGTCGTCGCCTGGCGACAGGAAGGGCAGCTCGAGATCGGCGACGAAGCTCTCGATCTGCCTGCCAAAGTGGTTGCGGTGGACACGCACGCCGAGGCCCCCAATGAGCTCCTGGCCGCCCTTCTTGGTGGCGTTGGCTTCATCGGCGAGCAGAATCGCGCCGGCGCATGTGCCCCAGACTGGCTTGCGTTGGACTCTGGAGCGGCAGAAACGGGTTAGAATGATTTCCTCGTACTTTTGGTCAACAAAAGCTAGGGGTGTTGAAAACAAATGTGTCGCTGGTGCTGGGGAGGGGGGGAGACACTCGACTGGAATGCTCACCCCCTCCTTTTTTGTCTCTTTTTTCTTTTTTTTTCTTTTTTTTTTTTTGCAAATGACATCATGATCAGAAAGAATTCGACGGGCCCCCTACTCACTTGACGAATTCCTTCAGGGGTTCCATCAGCCCGGACTGCGTCGCGACGAAGGAGATGGTGGTGCTCTCTCCGCCCGGGATGATGAGGGCGTCGCAACGGCGGAGCTCTGCCTCGGTGCGGACCTCGATGACTGAGATGTCGGGATTCGGGCTCGGGGTCGGCGACTGGGCCGTCGCAAGCCAGGCGGCGGCCTTCCTTGTGAGTTGGACATGTTCCTGGAAGCCGCCTTGGAGCGCCAATACGCCGACGGTGACGGCAGACGTAGACATGGTGTCGAGACGGCGCTTGGTGCTCAAGACAATGTGCAGAGTTCTCTGGGTGCCGAGGGTTAAGAGTCGTTGAGAACTGCACTTATTACGGGCCGAGTCATTCAGAGCCCTAGGGACACCTTAATAAGGTTTCGGAATGCTTGAACAGGAGCGAGGAACAGAGCGTGGACGGACAGAGACGAGACAGCCTTGGCGATGGAGGTTCATGTCGTGGTAGACCCTTGCTCGTCGATCGGGGCTTAGGGTGACTATTGTGTACGGCCGACTTGCGACGAATGTACTGTACTTTCTGCAAAAGGGCGCGGCCGCACCAAGATTCCACGCGTTTCTTGTTAGTTGGAGTGTCGGAGCAACGAGACTCGGAAAGGCGGCCGGCGGAGAGACACGGAAAGCCATAACTAGGGGACGCCAGGGGAAGACCAGTCTACTTGGTACACTACATGCAGCAAGTCACAGACGAGTACGATGAGGCAATAGATACTACCTGATTATTACACTACACCTCGTCCTCTGCTCGGAAGAGCCAGGGCGGTGGGTTGGAGGGGGGGGGGGCTCAGCTTCACATCCGATGGCAACCGCGCCGCTCGCCATCCATCCATCGTTCGCCGCCGTTCGGAGTTGACCAGCCAGGCCCCCCCAAGCGGCATTGGCATGCATGGCTGTAGGAACTCTGTAGGTATACTGTTACTGACCGACATGCAAGCCACTGACTTGCGGAGCCAGGAGGTTGTCATCGAGCCGACGGGCTGATGAAGCTAACATGTCGGACCATCCATACATGGGCCCTCCTCACCCACTTTGTCCCTCGATCAGAAGTAGATCGGAATCCACCTGCGGCTTCTCGTACCGAGTCCATGGCAGTAGCATGTGAGGATACTCACACACACACACACACACACACACACACACACACACACACACACACACCATGGTCGTCTCATCAGCCACTCCGCCATGTAAACTACCTATGTACAAACACCGCTGCGGGGGGGAGGTCGCCCGCCGCCCGCCGCCCGCCGCCCGCTAGTTAGTTACGGCTGGGTTGGAGGGCTTTGATGACACTACCATTGCCCCTGCATGACGGTTCGGAGTAACCGTAACTTGCCTTTCCGAGGATACGCGCGCCCTTGGCTCGGCTTTTCCATCACCAGTCAACCCCCGTTGTTCCATCACAAGGCGGCATGGCCCTAGGGAGTTCCCTACGCCCAGGTATCGCCGTCGACTCATTCAACGAGGCCCGTTGGAGGGACTGGGACTTTCTCCGCCCAGCCCAAGGTGTGTTGTTCATTGTCTCCGTGCAAGTACTACGGTGAAAGGGGGAGGGGTTAAAAGGGGTCTCCAGCCCGGGCAAAGTAGGGATGACTCGACTCGGTACATGAAAAGGTTAAAAAGGTATAAAAATTTTCTCGTCCAATCTGTTGCCGTGCAGCCAGCGGGCAATCATCATCATCATCATCATCATCATTGAGCTGTCGCGTGGGAAAATACTTAATAGTTTGCCAAACCCCTTTCCCCCCCCCCCCCCTTTTTTTTTGCATTCCTCTCCCTTTCGTCCCGATTCCCGTATAGAAGGACGTAGTAGACCCGACCCCATCAACGAAGCGGAGCGATCCCTCCCGATTCGAATCCTCTTTTGCCCTTTTCGAGGCCTGCCTTTCTCTCTGATTGATCTGCAAAAGAAAAAACGATAACCCCTCCCACCTCCCCACAAGCCGTCTTATTCCCGGCATCACCAAAAGCCCGACATGACCTACAACGAGACGAACGGTGCCAACGGGGCCAACGGCGATGCGGCCAAGACGTCGTTCGCCGTCAAGGCCGGGCTCGCGCAGATGCTCAAGGGCGGCGTCATCATGGACGTGACGGACGCGGCCCAGGCCCGCATCGCCGAGGAGGCCGGCGCCTGCGCCGTCATGGCCCTGGAGCGCGTCCCCGCCGACATCCGCAAGGACGGCGGCGTCGCGCGCATGTCGGACCCGGCCGTCATCAAGGAGATCCAGCAGGCCGTCACGATCCCCGTCATGGCCAAGGCCCGCATCGGCCACTTTGTCGAGTGCCAGATCCTCGAGGCGCTGGGCGTCGACTACATTGACGAGAGCGAGGTCCTGACCCCGGCCGACAAGGTCTACCACGTCGAAAAGTCCGACTTCAAGGCCCCCTTCGTCTGCGGCTGCCGGAACCTCGGCGAGGCCCTGCGCAGGATCGCCGAGGGCGCCGCCATGATCCGCACAAAGGGCGAGGCCGGCACCGGCGACGTCGTCGAGGCCGTCACTCACGTCAAGACCGTCACCCGGGACATTGCGCGCGCCAAGGCCGTCCTGCAGACCGAGGGCGTCATCGGCATCCGCGCCATGGCCCGCGAGATCGGCGTCGACCCGGCCCTCCTGCAGCAGACGGCCGAGCTCGGCCGCCTGCCCGTCGTCAACTTCGCCGCCGGCGGCGTCGCCACCCCCGCCGACGCCGCCCTCATGATGCAGCTCGGCTGCGACGGCGTCTTCGTCGGCAGCGGCATCTTCAAGTCCGGCGACCCGGCCAAGCGGGCCAAGGCCATCGTGAGGGCGACGACCCACTACAAGGACGCAAAGGTGCTGGCCGAATGCAGCGAGGGCCTCGGTGAGGCCATGGTCGGCATCAATTGCGACAGCCTGAAGCCCGATGAGAAGCTGGCCACCCGCGGGTGGTAAGGGGAAAGAAGAGCGTGCGAGTGGACGGACAAGATGCATTGGACCAAACGGGAGGGAGGCAAAGCATAGGCGCCATGATCGGTTGCATATACGTGTCATGACTCTGCGACATGAAAAGCAGTATTCTCTATACACAGTTTTTTTTTCTCCTTTTTTAAACAGGACGGCAGCATCATGGCCGCATCTCAGCCAGTGACGCTGAGGATTGCTATTCCCGACGGGACAGGAATACATCCAAATCGTACTATGCGGCAATTAATGCACACGCCCCATGTCATTCATGCCAGGCCCATCGAAGACACCATCTATACACTAACTAACTAATACGATGGATGCCGTCTGCGACAGCGTTGATAGTCGCAAGGTTGGGCCTGTGGAACTCGAAGATGGCGGCGGACATAGCTCAGTTGGGAGAGCGTCAGACTGAAGTGGGTTTGAACCCTGTAAACTTCATTCAATCAATCTGAAGGTCGTGTGTTCAATCCACACTGGCCGCAACTTCACCTTTTGCTGGTGAGAGTGAGAGAGAGGAATGACTTGTTTGTTGCTTGTTCTCACGACGGAGGATCAAATCAACCAAATAAATAATCACTTACATTTTGTCGTGTCTTTCTTGTTTGTATCACTTGCTCGATACTTTTTGAATGAAATCTATAAACAAGTCATCCATCCCGCACTCTTTTGGAGCATTGAATCAACCAAATCTGAGGCTCGCATCTAGGGTTTATTGTCGCTCATTAATCAGCTCAGCTCACTCAATTGAGAGAGTATCTTTTTTCTCACTTGGAGCGCATGCAATGTTGGATGGATATATCCATTTGGCACTTCACCCTCGGCGATGCGCTGTCGACGATGAGATGAAAGAGAGTTCGACTCAACACGCCCGGCCATGACATGATGAAGAAACACGCGTGTCTTGCTGTGTCGTCGTCCTCGTGCTATTTACAACCCTCGCCACACATCAGCGGAGACAGGCAGAGAAATAGTGTCTTGGAGGACATGTTCCATCACCTCGGATATTTCTTTCTCTCTCCAGTCAATGACACAACTGATGGCTGATGGATGTCGACCAGCTTCGTTGCTCTTCCGGCACCCACAACACAACATCCTTCATCTTTTGGCTTTCTACGGTGTTTGTGCCCGTCGTGCGTCATTTCTGCTTCACGATTCCAAGTTCGCAGCTGCGTCTGCTTAGACGCGGTGCTGCCGCAGCCACCTCAGCCACCTCAACCCACTTCCTGGCATATGAGGTGATGTGGCATGGACGCCTTCAGGAGCCGTTTATATTGACACAGTTAGTTCTCGACGAACACAAACTATCTCAATTTAAACCCCCGCGCGAGTCGCTCTCTGCTCGTTTTCCTTTGACGAGATGAAAGGTTGGCTTCCTTGATGGCGTCGGGCAATAGCGCGCGGTACACTTCGGCAGTTATATGAAGAATTCAAAGGTCAAGTAAGATGAAGCTGCTCGTGAGGCGTCTATGATGAAGCTCGCATATCAAGCAGACAGGCAACTCTTGACCTATTTATCCTTTGGATCCAAGAGTAGTTGTCAGTTTAGGGCTCATCGTCTTCAGATATTCGGCCTAGCCTTGGGGCCAGCATCGACTCCCGAGTACCTGGTCCAAGGAAGCCGAGCTTCTACTCGACAAACCTACTTGTAACAGAATCCTCTGACAGGATTGGTTTTTGACTTTTCTACTTCTTCCAAATCTGGAGCACTTTGCGAGGGGAGGAGACACGGCATTCCAGATCAAGAACAAAGCATCGATCCTGGTGGCTTTGGGAACGAGCTCATGCGCCGGCGAGTACTGCTCTTATTTAGTTCCCGAAACCACAAAAGTCGTACGGTGCCACGGACTCTCTTTGTGTCAGAGAGAATCCGGCGCGTGGCCGACGGCGCGCCGGAGATTTAGGAGGGAGGGGGGGTGGGAAGTGGGTGAACACCTAGTCGAAGCCGGTACCTTGGTTCGCCCAGATCGATTTGTCTTCACGGATTTTGTCTTCACGGGCGCCGGCTCACGGCTGTGGCGCCAGTCATCGATATGCCTAAATGATGCAGTCGTGCCTCGGTTCGTTGGCCATGCGCCCCTGCGCCCGCGGCTATATTACCGATCCGTGATAATCATCCATGGTATGAGCAGTGTTTAATGATACAAAATGTTAGAATGGTTTTTCTTTTTTACACACACCGCCAGTACGGCGAACAGCACTCGTCCCTCCCTCCCCCTTTCTCCAACACCCAGGCCCCATCCATCTTAGTACCTCGCCTGGCCGCCCTGCTCCTTGACCATGTGACGGAGGCGGCGGGCGTACTGCTCCACGCGGGCCTTGACGTCCAGATTATAAGCCGGCATGGCACCGATGGCCTTGTAGAAGATGCCCACCTGGCTCTCCCGGCCCCGACGGAAGGAATCCAGGGACATCTCGATGGTGTCGACCAGGCGCAGCGTCTGCTGGTCGTAGAAGAGCCCGGCGAACTTCATCTCGTCGAGCACGTCGAGCACGGCCTGCGTTTCGCTGTGGCGGTGCCAAAGGATGGAGGCCAGCTCGTTGTAGAACGGCGTCGAGACGCCGAGGACGTACGAGGCCAGGCCGAGCTCCTTGATGCGCGGCAGGACGTTGAGGGCGAGGGGGGACGACCGCGCAAAGGACTGGTCGAGAGTCTTCAGGCCCTGGAGGAGGTGCATCGAGTAAAGCGGGCCGTGTGAGTCCATGCTGAGGGACGGCTCAGGCGTCGTGGCCGCAGCCGCCTCCTTTCCCGTCCGCTTCGGCCTGCCTCTGCCCTTCTTGGCCGGTTGCGGCGGTGGCTGCTGGGCCTCCCGACCGCCCTCGGAAATGCCCAGCTTTGCGACCATGGAGAAAACCTCGCGCTCCAAGACATGCCACGCCTCGACATCGGTGTTGCATTGGTCTAAAAGGGCCTGCAGCCTAATGATTTCCTGGGTCCGCATCTCGTTGTGGGCGGCCTCTCGTCTCGCGGCTTGTTCCATTTCGGCCTCGAGCCCTGCATCTTGTGCGGGATGCTCCTCTTCCGTCCTGGAGGATGACTCGCCAGCCGGGGCCTTGTCGCGCAACTCCAACGCCGCCTGGGCCGCGCGGCGCAGGGAGCGGGGGAACTTGCTCAGGATGGAGTCGCGTGGTTCAGCCTCGCCCTGCTGGGCGGCGCCATGCGGGGGAGGGCGACCGCTGCGCCTCGCAATGTCGGCAAAGATGTTTTGGAAGATGAACTTCTCGGTCGGGGTGATTGTGGACTTCTCGGGGTTGTTGAGGCCGCTGGGGATGTCGGGCTGTTGGTCGGTCGGCTTGTCCCATTCGAAGGGAATGCTCCGCTCGCCGCGGGTTCGGGGGTAGGCATGGGAACGGCCTGCAGATGTCGAGAGGGACCGCAGAGCCGCGGGGACTCCGAGGATCGTCCTAGTTTGGTATAGGAACGGTGTCAGCGTGGTGACAGACATGGCGAGGCTGTCGTGGATGGCGTTGGAAGCTTTTGATCGCGACAGCCAGCCAGCGGTTGGTTGGCAGAACAGCACAAAATTTCCATTGTAAAAGTAGCACGGGCAGGCAGGGAAGCTCGGGCCGTTCAGGGGACCTTTTCGGTACGTACCGACAGGATAGTGGATGAGCCATCTGGGTAGGTAGGTACTAACCCAAGGTACTTACCTACCTAGGCACGTAGGTAGGTACCGTACCCTCTGTGTACATATCGGCTATCTCCCGCTGACGTAATCACTGCCAATCTGACGTAATCCATCTTTATTCCCCTGCAGATGACAGACACGGGCCGACGAGACGCGTTGCGACGCGCTCCCGATCAATTAAACAAAGTCGCCTCCAACGCGCGCTCTCTTCGGGGGGGGTCCAGCATCTGTCGCCATCATTTGCAGACCTCCATCTTCGGTCACACGCTTGCGCAAATCCATACCTCTTGGGTCAGATCACCGAAGCTGCGGAAATTGCGTACCTTTTTCCCTTTATTTTGCAACTCTTCACGATTGTGTCAAAAATCCTTTATTGGCTCCGTAAACCCTGTTCAACTTCCACCTACAGAACGACGCCGCATCGCCAAACAACACGGCCGACAGTCCCTGTTTTCCTCCCAGACGGAGTGGCGGGTTGTTTGCTTGTGCTTTCCGTGTAACCCCAGACTGCCAGCATTGCCAATCTCTTGTCGCCAACCGCAAACATGCCGATCAAGAAGAAGGAGGAGCCCGAGGAGGCCATCAGCGCCTTTGAGCGGATGCGTCGGGAAAACATTGCCAGAAATCAGAGCATTCTCAAAGACCTGGCGCAGACTTCGAACAAGATTATGCCCGCCAAGCCGAAACCTGCTCCAAAATCCCGATCCGCCCCTGTCAAGAGGGAGGCAGCAGCTGCCCCCGCTGGCCCTGTCCGTCGCAGTGCCCGCGTCGCCGGGCTTGACGCCGACAACGAGACGCTCAAGCGCAAGTACGAGGTCGAGGTCGAGGACCAGGCCGCCAAGGAAAAGGCCAGGAAGAAGCGTGTCGGTGGCACTCTCAGCCTGGGCGACATAGCCGTAGAGGGCAAAAAGTTCAACAAGGGCATCGATGGCCTGGGTTCTCTGGTGCCTCGCGGCGCCCAGCCCGGCGTGCCCACCTTCACCGACGAGGACATCGAGAACACGTCCGACAAGGACCTCAAGGACCTGAGGAGGAAGATGGGAAAGTTGGACCTCTACGAAAAATGGATCCCCAACGGTAAGCCGGTCCCCTCTGGTTCACCCCGCGAGACTCGTTCGTTATTGACTGTGCTTGCAGACATCAAAATCTGCCCTCAACGGATATATGCTTCGACGTTCCACCCTACCGAGGAAAAGCCGCTCATCTTCGCCGGTGACAAGGAAGGAGCCCTGGGCGTCTTTGACGCTTCGCAAGAGGGCCCTCCCGAGAGCAACGACGACGCCGACGACGACGACCAAGAGGTCGAGTGGAAGGAGCCCGAGATTGGCGCCTACAAGATCCATTCTCGGACAATCACAACCATCATCGTCTCGCCCTTTGACCACCAGAAAGTCTACACCTCGTCGTATGACTCCACGATCCGTGTTCTCGACCTGGCCAAGGATATGTGCGTCCCTGTCTGGGAGCCCGCGGATAAGGAAGAGGATGTCCCCCTGTCGGCCATCGACATCCCCCTCACGGACAAGGACGTCATCTACTTCTCGACCCTGGGCGGCGCCGTGGGCAAAGTAGACACGCGAGACCCCAAGGGATCTGAGACGTGGCAGCTGTCGGATAACAAGATAGGCGGCTTCTCTCTGAACCCCCGGGAGCCGCACCTGCTGGCGACGGCCTCGCTCGACCGGACCGTCAAGGTCTGGGACCTGCGCAACATCTCGGGCAAGGGCGACATGCGTTTCCCCGCGATGCTCTACGAGCACGACTCGAGGCTCTCCGTCTCCCACGCCTCCTGGAGTCCCGGCGGCCAGATCGCGACGTCGTCGTACGACGACACAATCAAGATTTACGACTGGGCGGACCGCGCCACCTGGGACAGCAGCGGCATGGAGCCCAAGGAGGTCGTCAAGCACAACAACCAGACCGGCCGCTGGGTCACGATCCTCAAGCCGCAGTGGCAGAAGAGGCCCCGGGACGGCATCCAAAAGTTCGCCATCGGGAACATGAACCGCTTCGTCGACGTCTACGCCGCCAACGGGGAGCAGCTCGCCCAGCTGGGCGGCGACGGCATCTCGGCCGTCCCTGCGGTCGCCCAGTTCCATCCGACAATGGACTGGGTCGCCGGCGGCACCGCCAGCGGGAAGCTCTGCTTGTGGATGTGACTGCTCGTTGGCGTCGGCGGCGGCGGCCGTCGACTTGTGGTCAGGGATGGCCCCGTGTAAGCTTCTTTAGGTGGCGGCAAACCTCGTTCATGGGCACGAATGCTTGCAAGAGATGGAGGGTTTTGTATACACTGGTGGGGGTGGGAATTCCCGTCATCAGCGGACTGATGGGGGCGGGGGGGTTAATCGGATTGGCTTGTGCTTTTGCGTGGCGTTGGGGATAGGTTGGGCCGACTCTGCCGTGGTAGCTACACCACGGCATTTAAAAAAGCATGGCGGATAAGGCTGTACAGGCGGCACCTCGGCCCGCGGCTAGGTATCTCGGAACATGATTTAACCCTCTTCAGCTCGATTGGCGGGGTGTTGTAGACGGGGTATGCCGAGCATCACATTCTGGGGATGGCATCCGTTCTGGAGGATCTTGGTCAAAAGGGGGCGGCTATGGAAGCGGGGGACGGGGATCTTGTAGGGATTTACTAGGCCTCCTTCATCTGGATACTGCATTACTAGATGTCAACAAGGAGAGAAATAATCAAGCGCCACACTTGGATACTAACTGCCAGTGCCCTCCTCGCAAGTGCATGTATTGTGCTCTGACACAGTTCCCATCCGCCACCATCCTGTCAAGTCTATAGTCGTGAAGGGCTGCAGTCTGTGGGCACCCTTTCCACAATGATGGATATATGCACGAAAGGGTTTCCATATGGGATGTTTGTCACTAAGCAGTAGGACAGCGTATACACACCGCGTCAGAGGCGTTTGTGAGGTCGACCATGTTTTATATGTGAGGAAATAGCGGACGCCCAGATGACCGGTCGGTTCATGTGTGTTTTGACTTTTCAGGCATACAACACCAACCGAGACTTGATCCATAAGCCGTCAGATACGGACGAGACTCTGTCCTTTGGCGTCTGAACACATTTAATCAAGTACCGAACGAAGTACGTACGCTGTGGCGATTCATCACATTTCCATACATGCTTTGTATGTAATTAAATGACGGAAACAATTCATTGCGTTGCGTGAAAACGACATCAACGTTTTAGATTTCGTCCCCCCTCCACCCACTCTGCATACTTGGTTATTATGATTCACCGAAAAAAACAGAAAAGATGCAGGGGTAAACCAAGACCGGGCAGCCCGCCCTAGACGACGCGGTAGGCGTCGTAAACGACGGTGGCGCCCAGCCTGGCACCGCTGCCGACCCACATGGCCGTGTTGACGAGGTCGCGGTACCTCTCGTCGCCCGTCTCCATCCTGACGCTCAGGCGGAAGCTGTACTCGTCCGGGCGGACGTCGCCGGCGCGCGCCGGGTCGAACAGCCTCTCCATGACGTCCCTCGGCCCCGTCCGCCACCCGGTGGTCCGCACGGTGATGTAGGCGGGGGCGGCGGCGTCATCGTCGTCGTCAGTCCTGAGGAGGTAGGACGTCTCGACGGCGGTGCTCAGGGTCTCGGCGACGACGAGCTGGCTGTCCTGGCCGCCGGGGACGACGGTGCCGGTGGCCCAGCGGGCGGTGAAGACGCCGCCGGAGAAGGAGATCCAGTTCCGCTGGCCAAAGGGGCCGACGCCGACGGGGATCAGCGGGTCCAGGTCGACGACGATGCGGAAGTCGAGGGCGAGGGCCGGGACGGGGAGGGGGAAGGCGGCGCGGGTAAGGTCCGGGGGGAGGTTGTCCTCGCCGAAGGGGGGTTCTGGGTTACTGGGGGCGGCGACGTTAGCGGCGGCGGCGAGAGTGGGTTAGAGCAGAAAAGGAGGATGAGGTTTACCTCATGTCGGGCTATTGTGTAGTCCGCGAGGATTCAAGCTTGCACGGGCGAGGTGAGGAGGAGGAGGAGGAGGAGGAGGAGGAGGAGATGCTCTGTTGGTGTCTGTCTGAGCAAGCACGACAGCTGACGGGCACAAACAAACTGTCAAGTTGGACGGACGTAGGAGGGGGGTTTCAACGGGCACAAGCAGATGATATGATTTGAAAGGGGCATCTGAGTTTACGGACGTCACTGAAGCCGAGAGACGTCCGGCGGTCCTCTCCCCTCCTTTCTTCCCTCGGTCACATAGCAAGGTATGTGGTGTAGAGACCCCGCCCCCGCCTCCGCCCCCGCAGTAGGTGGCATTCGGCCATGTCGACCGGCACTTCGGGTCCGGATCTCGGCTTCACGACGGGGTGGAGGGGCAACGGTGCTGCGTGAAGCAGTCATCTATTCATGTTTGCATGGTCCAGGAAGTTTGGGTACATGTTCCAGACTGGGCGACGGGGTCTATGATTACTGAGTTACCGAGATACGTCGTCTAGGCGGTCCCCCTAGGTACCCACGATGCGATCTGATCCGGGGGCCGACAGTCGGTCGTTTGCGGCGACGACTGGGGGCTGATGCAATTCTTGGCTTTGGTCCCTTGTCCCTTTGGTCCAGACAGGCAGGCAGGCAGCTCGGTAAAGAGTCTGAGGTGAATGCCGAGTATTAGTGGCAGCCCAAGCAACATTGACTGTTCTCGAGGGTGGAATAGGTATCATGATGGCCCCGAGCTGTTCCCGCCGTCTGGTCTGCTGATGAGACGTGGAGGAGGAGGTGGTGGTGGTCGGCTCACATGGCAATCCGACGCCTGGTGTCGACATCTTGTGATGGGACCCGGATGGCGCATTCTGGCGTCATGGGAGTGGCTTATCGATAAGGATGGACTATCAGTGGCCAATGGAGAGGCGCATGCCAGAGATAAGACCAAGTACCCAGGTACCTATCTACTAGGTAGGTAGGTACGGATATGTAGGTAGGTGCCTAGGTAGGTACGTAGGTACTTGTACAGGGACGGACCCCCACAGCCACTGCCACCTGTCGTCCAGTGCCGTCGCTGTTAGGCAGCAAGGTACGTACCTGGCTTTACACTTTCATTATCCGTATCCCTTTTCTTCTCCTTCATCTCTTGTTTCTTGCCCGCATGAGCTCACCTCACAGGGCACATGTGGACCGTGGTCTTTGGTTTCCTCTTTTTTTTTTCTGTCATATGGCATATGGGTTCGCTGTATCCGTAGTGTAAGCAGGGACCACCTCTCAAGCAGAGCAGAGCTGCTGCAAAATGACGAGAACTGAGGTACGTAGCCCAGCCGTCAGACCTTGCTCGCATCTTCTCCGGCGCCCAATTGGAGCCGGCAGAGAAAGGGACCATGCGCCGGACCCTTGGCCGTACCTATAAGACATGTTGGAGTAGCGTGTATGAATCTGTGAGGGTGAGAGAGGTGTGTCTGTCTGATGCTCCCGGCCACTAGCTGTAATCCGTCCCGGTACGGAGTACTCTCTGGCGCAAACAGTCGAACCAAGGCGAGACGAGTGATAACAAGCATCCATCCATCCATCCATCCATAGGTCCCGCGTGGACTGTCTGCATCTGACCCTGCCTGCTTGCTGTTTTTACTCATCCCCCTTTCCCTCCTTTCTCTCCGTGTCTCTCTTCCTTTCACCCTGCCCTCAACTCACCCACCCACTCACTCTCTCTCTCTCTCTCACTGCCTCGGAAGTTGCTTCCCTCCCCCCCCCATTATCTAACCTTACCCTGCCATCATCTCTGCCTCACGGTAGTAGTAAGCAACCCGAGCCAAGACGAATGACGCTTTGGTCTCAACCTCAACCTTTATTCCTAATTACCTACCCAAATGATTGATGCTACCTTGCCTGCCTGCCTACCTGACCTTAATCGCTTAACCCCCGAGCTTTGTTTACTTACCTTTCCCACCTTTCCTATTCAAGGTACCTACATGACCTAGTAGTATTCTGCTCGCCTCGCCTCGCCTCGCCTCGTCTTACATAACACCCCTCCCCTCCTCTTCCAACTCGTTTGTGCCGTGCTTTGCTTTGCTTTGCTCAAAAGGCACAGTTACACACGCCTGGGGGGTACCAGTCAATCAATCAGTCAATCAGTCAATCAATCAGTCACCCAGCCAGCCAGCCAGCCAGCCAGTCACCTGCTTCTGGCTGCAAGCTGCAACGAGTCCCAGTCTGCATCTTCATCCTCAAACCAACGCCATCGTCCACTTCCATATCCGCCGTTTGGCTTCGTCTTCCATCCCGCAACTCTCTCGTCCACCTCGAAACCTTATTGCCGCCGCACGAATGAACCCGCTGTAGCCACACTCGACTCCCCCCCCCCCCCCCTCCCCCCTCCCCTTCCGCCGCCCCTCCGTCTGACGTCCGACGCATCCTCTCACCCCTCCTCCTCTACATCTTGCGTCTCCCCGCCGAAAAAAACAAAAGACGAAAAAAAAAACAGACCCAAAACCTAGAATTCCCACGACTACAGAGGTTGCCGACCCAAACGAATCCCGCCCTCTACCCCGAGAGTTAGTCTTCGTCGTACTGCCAGCTCAACCGCCGCCCGACCCAGCGCAACCTCGATAGCCATGGCGACGCTAGGCCCCGCGGGTGCCGTGAGCGTCAGCTTCGGCGCCGAAGACGAGGTCAAGAAGCGCGTCGGCAAGAAACTCCTCAAGAAGCGGCTCGAACCAAATACCCCAGCCATGGAACTCCCCGAAAGATTAAAGGAAGGCGACGATAGCAGAGAGGAGGATCTGGTCCCGACCCAGGGCCCCCCCATGTTCATGAACATGAACCAGTCCATCTTCGGCCTCATCGCCGCCGCCGGCTCCCGCGTCGACTTCCACGATCGCTTCGAGTCCAGCGACGACGAGAGCGGCGACGACCGCCATCACGACCGACATCGCCACCCCTCCGCCCCTTCCGCCGCCGCCGCCGACGACGACAACAACAACAAGACCCGCGGCCTCGGCCATCTCCTCCATCGCAAGCAGCGCCGCCCCGACCACCAACACCCCGACCTCTCCAAGACCACCGTCCTAAAAAGGGATTCCTCCTCCTCCTCCAAGACCGAAAAGCACCGCCGCAAGATCTCCGGCGCCAAGCTCCTACGCTCCCTGCCCGCCCTCCCGCGCCTGCCGCGACACAAGTCCAAGAAGGAAAAATCAAAACTCGACTCTTCCTCCGGGGAAGCCAGCGACCTCTGCGAAGCCCGCCCGACTCAGCCCGCCGACCATGTGAGGGAGGAGGAAGAGGAGGAGGAGGAAGAAGAAGATGACGGCGACGACGACGACGACCGGGACCACCGCCTTGCCCCCGTCATGAGCAGGATGCTGGAAGCCAAAGCCGAGATGTCCTCGAGACCTAGCTTCGACCTCGACCGCCTCTCAGCCGACCAGCTCACCTATAGCGGTTCCACAGAGTCCAACTCGACCGCACTGGCCCGTCGCCTGCATGACATTTTCGAGTTTGACCACCCAGAGGCCGTTATAGAGGGTGCGTGTCTCCCCACATCCCCCTTTTACTGCTGCTATGCGGTACGCGCGCGTAGTGGGCTAACCTGCGACAGAATACCCGTGCTGGCTGCTCCAGAGTGTCCTCCTCCAGGGCTACATGTACATCACGGCGAAGCACATTTGCTTTTACGCCTACCTTCCCAAGAAGGCGGTACGTCACCGCCCCTCCCCCGTCTTCCCCCTTTTCTCTCTTTCTCTCTCTCTCTCCCTGGTCTACTTTGTAGTCACTAACTGGCGCAGCACGAGGTCGTCAAGTCGGGCTATCTGTCCAAAAGCGGCAAGCGCAATCCCAAGTACAACCGATACTGGTTCCGCCTCAAGGGCGACGTTCTGGCCTACTACAAGGACCCTTCCAACGTCTACTTCCCCAGCGGCCAGATCGACCTCCGCTACGGCATCTCGGCCAGCGTCAACGACAAGAAGGACGGCCTCGGCTTCACCGTCGTCACCCATCACAGGACATATCACTTCAAGGCCGACAGCGCCCCCAGCGCAAAGGAATGGGTCAAGAGCCTGCAGAGGGTCATCTTCCGTTCCCACAACGAGGGCGACAGCGTCAAGATCTCGCTGCCCATCGAGAACGTCATCGACATCGAGGACACCCAGATGCTCGAGTTTGCCGACACGTGCAAGATTCGCGTCATCGACAACGACGAGACGTACGCCATTGACGAGTACTTCTTTTCCTTCTTCAGTTTCGGCAAGGACGCCATCAACGTCCTCAAGATCCTCATCGAGGATGCCTCGTCCAATGTCAAGGATGCCGCGAGGCTCAAGGCCGCCCAGGAGCAGGAAGAAAAGCAGCAGCAGCAGCAGCCGCCGATGGCCGCCGCCGCTTCGGCACGCAGCTCAATGAGCGCAAGCAGACGCCCCGCGGCCCCGCTCAAGCTCAGAACCAGCAAGCTTCCCGATGGTGTCAAGGCTACCCTCTCCCCCTTGTCCGCCAACAGCTCCTCGGCCCTCAGCCCGCGCGCCAGCATGGATGCCACGCACGCCAGCTTTGACGCTTTTAGGGGCTTCCGTCGCAGAAGTCTGGACCTGTCCACCATCATCCGCGACTCCTCGCCCAGGCGCAGCTTCAGCGGCAACAGGCGCTCGATGAGCAGAAACCGGCTGGACGAGTCCCGCCGCACGCCGCCCAAGCAAGGTTCCACCGACTCGTACGTCCAGTCCTCCATGGAGGACCCGAGCTATTCCGGCATGATGGCTTCCTCCAACGAAGACCCCACGGCGAGCCAGATCCTGCGGGGCAGCGACGTCTTCCAGAACCCCACGATGCGCCGGTCGGCCTCGGCCTCCCGCACCGAGCTGGAGAAGAACCAGCAGCAGCGGGAGCCCAGGAGCCCGCCCGCCCTGGCAGCCTACAGCGGACAGCGTGCGGCGACGACGGGCTCCATCAACGACGCGGACAAGCCGCCGGCGACACCAACCCTGCAGAGCATCACCAAGATGGGCGCCTTCCCGTTGCAGCGCGTGGGCGCCTTTGCCGAGTACCTCAACAGCACCGGCAGTAAACTGGGCTCGATGCTTGCCACGGAGTCCATGGGCTACGTGGAAAAGGTATCGGGCATGTGGCGGGGCGGTCGGAAGCACTACGACGCTCCGCCCGAGATCAAGACGGACGACGAGGACCTCTACGAGGATGCCGAGGGCAAGATCCAGACGTCCATGGATCGTTTCCGCGCGCATTTTGCGCTGCCCGAGACGGAGAAGCTCCAAGCGACCTACTTTGGCTACATACTGCGCGTCCTGCCTCTGTACGGCAAGATCTACATCAGCGACAAGTCGTTCTGCTTCCGAAGCCTGCTGCCGGGGACCAGAACGAAGCTCATCCTCCCGCTCAAAGATATTGAGAACGTCGACAAGGAGAAGGGTTTCCGGTTCGGCTACTCGGGCCTGGTGGTTGTCATCCGAGGCCACGAGGAGGTCTTTTTTGAGTTCGGCCAGGCGGAGCTCAGAGACGACTGCGCCGTCACCCTGCTGCAGAGCCTGGAGACGACCCGCTATCTGAAGGAGACGGGAGACCTGGACGTGGAAGAAAAGGAAGAGGAGGAGAACGCCATGGCCGAACGCGACGCGCTCAAGGAGGCGCGTCAAGTCGACGAGTTCCACGACCACGAGCTGCGCCTGCCCCAGGAGGGCTCGGGCGTCGGCAGCGATGCCCCGACGATCCTGTTCGACGACCCCAAGGCCTCGTTCCTCAACTTCAAGCCGCCCCATTCGATGAAGATCACCTGCCTGACGATCGGCTCCAGAGGCGACGTCCAGCCCTACATCGCCCTGTGCAAGGGCCTGATCGCGGAGGGCCACAAGCCACGCATCGCCACCCACGCCGAGTTCAAAGACTGGATCGAGGGCCACGGCATCGAGTTCGCCAAGGTCGACGGCGACCCCGGCGAGCTCATGAGGCTGTGCATCGAGAACGGCACCTTCACCTGGGCCTTCCTGAGGGAGGCCAACTCCATGTTCCGCGGCTGGCTGGACGAGCTGCTGGTCTCGGCCTGGGAGGCCTGCCAGGGCTCGGATCTCCTCATCGAGAGCCCCAGCGCCATGGCCGGCATCCACATCGCCGAGAAGCTCTCGATCCCCTACTTCAGAGCCTTCACCATGCCCTGGACGCGGACCAGGGCCTACCCTCACGCCTTTGTCATGCCCGAGTACAAGATGGGCGGTGCGTACAACTACATGACGTACGTCATGTTCGACAACATCTTCTGGAAGGCCACGGCCCACCAGATCAACCGCTGGCGCAACAACACGCTCAAGCTGCCCAACACCAGCCTGGAGAAGATGCAGCCGAACAAGGTGCCGTTCCTCTACAACTTCTCCGAGTACGTGGTCGCGCCGCCGTTGGACTTCTCGGACTGGATCCGCGTGACCGGGTACTGGTTCCTGGACGAGGGATCCGATTTCCAGCCGCCCAAGGAGCTCACCGACTTCATCGCCAAGGCGAGGGCGGACGAGAAGAAGCTCGTGTACGTCGGGTTCGGGTCCATCATCGTCAACGACACGGCCAAGATGACGCAAGAGGTCATCGACGCCGTTCTCAAGGCAGACGTCCGCTGCATCCTGTCCAAGGGCTGGTCGGACCGCGTGGCCAAGGCAGAGGACGCCGAGGGCGGCGGCGGCGGCACCAAGAAGAGCGAGCCGGTCATGCCGCCCGAGATCTTTGTCATCAAGAGCGCGCCCCACGACTGGCTGTTCTCGCAGATTGACGCGGCCGCCCACCACGGCGGATCCGGCACGACGGGCGCCAGCCTCAGGGCGGGCATCCCCACCATCATCCGGCCGTTCTTTGGCGACCAGTTCTTCTTTGGCGGTCGGGTGGAGGACATTGGCGTCGGCATCTGCCTGAAGAAGTGGGGGGCGGTTTCTTTCGCGCGCGCCCTCTGGGAGGCCACGCACAACGACCGCATGATAGTCAAGGCCCGCGTGCTCGGCGAGCAGATCCGCAGTGTAAGTCTAACCCCTCCCCCACCCCCGGAAGACAAGGTTTGTAAAGTGTCGCGCTAAACACGGCACGATTAGGAACGCGGGGTGGAGAACGCCATCCAGTGCATCTACCGCGACATGGAGTACGCCACAAGCCTGATCAAGAGAAAGGCCGGCAAGCACGCTCACGCCGAAGAAGACGACGAGGAGGAGGAGGCGGAGGAGAGCTGGACCTTTATAGGGAACGACGAGCCCGACCCGGACATGACGACCAAGAAGCTGTCAGAGATGGGAGGGGTGCCGGGCCTGACGGAGCTCAAGCCCCTGGGGACCCGAGTGATGCGCGCGTCGCCCTCAGCCTCGCAGCAGCGACAGCAGCAGCAGCAGCAGACAGTCTAGGAGGCCGACAAGCAGCAGCAGCAGCAGCAGCAGCGACTGGAGGAGCCGGAGGACAGCAGAAGGCACAGCGACGGGGATCTGGAAGTGGAATTCGAGGTGGATGACTTGGATTCTGACTGGGATGACTTTGAGGACTCGGAGACTTTATTGGGCGGGTAAAGGTATGGATTTTTTTTATCTCTTTCTTTCTTTTTGGTGAGCGTCAGGGACGGCGTTTTCACGGCTCACAGGAACCGGGAAAGGGCTTCACTTCTTTTACGTGCTGTGTCTTTGACCAGGATCGGCGTCGAGGGGGTTTGGTTGGCTTGGTTCGGCCCGGGGGAACGGTAGCGGACGATGAGGGTTGTGTGGGGGTGTTCAGAAGGCCACTCAGAGATAAGCGGGACGAAGATGGGCGTTGGCCCAAGGATAGAGAGGACGATTAATACTGGATCGTGATGAATCTTTTTTTTATTTTTATTTTATAACGGCGGGCGATGGGAGGCTTGGGAAGGCTGTAGGATACTGCGGGTGATGCCACATGACTGTATGACACTGGACACTGGACACTGGACAGCAAACTCGGCCACGGAAATGAAGAGACTTTGTTGTTCTAAAAAATGAGGACGCGAAGAATGAGTGCTGGTGGTGTGGAGTATATACGTGGTGTGTTTGCGGCCCAGAGTGACGGAAGCACGGAGAATGAGTGAGTGAACTACATGGTAATTGGTTAGTGAGTAAATGAGTGAGTGAGCGAGCGAGCGAGGGAGTGAGTAAGTGAGTGAGGGAGGGAAGGTGAGTGGAAGGGCCAACTGGTCACCAGCTGGTGGCATCGGGCGGCACTAGGGAAGGACAAGAAGGAAAAAAAAAAAAAAAAAAGGCAGCTGGAAGGGGTGCGGTGCTACGGCAGGTACAAATACCAGTAGGGCCGTCTCATCCCACTCGCTCAGAAAGGGGGAAGGCGAGCCTTGGTTGTAACAACGTATTGCGTTCCATCTCGACTCAACTTTGCCATTTCCCAGTTCAACTCGCACATGTATCGAAAGGTACACCTCTCGCTCTAGTGTACTCCGTACCTACCTCCATAGCTACCTAGGCACCTACCTACTACCTAGGTAGGTAGGTACCTTAGCATAGGTACCTAGTACAGTCCCTTACCTAGACCATCGGAATAACCCGCTCCGTGCCCCCGGGATCCACTCGGAGCTCACCTGGTCTGTGCACCCGACAGATCCGACCCCACTCCCGTTGTGCCTAGATTCCCCCGGTTGGTTCTTCCTCACCGCGCCTCACCTCGCCTCACCTCGCAGACTTGACTTCTCTCTCTCTCCCATAAACCCCCGAGCTCCGAAGCCTGCTCTCCACCTTTCCCTTCTTCTCCTCTTCCTACCCCCCCCCTTTCGATCCGCCCGAGAGCCGCATCCTGCTTGAACGTCGTCGCCGCCGCCGCCGTCGTCGTCTTACACATCGTTTTGGGTCAAGCCTCTTCCGCTCCATCGCGCCACGCAACGACCAACAACGCAACGGGATACAACGGACAGAACACAGCGCCGACTTCACTCGCTTCCGTTTGTAATTCGACTTTGGGAAAATCCCTCCGTCTCCATCCACTTTCCATCACGTCACCAAAAGTCAATTGCGCTTGAGGACTTGACACCTGCAGATACCTAAAGTACCTAACACCTAGGGTACTTTAGCTTGCATCGCACCCCCCCTGCGTCTCCACGCACTCTATCCGTCGTCGCATCCTCGCCCATTCGCCATCTCTCTCTCTCTCTCTCTTTCAACATCAACCATCGTAACCATCCGCCCTTCTGGCAAAACCCCCTGCACGCATCCCCATCCACAGCGCTACGCAACGACCCGGAGCCCAAGTTTCCTCCTGTTGCGTCTCTCTCTCTCCCCCTTCTTTTCCTCGCTCTGGCTTCGGGGCAATGGGACTGGCCACCGTACCGGCATCTCCTCTGATCATCACTGGGGGAATTCTCACTAGGTTCGTCGCATCTCCCCTTTTCTCCGACCTTCGGTACGTCTCCAGACCTCTCGTCGCGTCTGCCGCCGCCGCCGCCGCCGCTGCTGCTCCCCCCCCTGCATCTCGTCCATCTCTTGTCTCGCCACGCCTGCTGCCCGCGCGTCTGGAAGAAGCTCACGGCGCTGACCCATCTCCAATCTCGCATCACCACAGAGTTGTAGGCAGCCCTTCCCAGTAGCCTGCCATCACCATGGGCAAGCTACTCTCACTCGGCGCGAGGTTGCGCTACCCGATTACCGTTACGAAGCTGCTCAAGAACCCTGGCGATACCATCAAGAAGCAGGAAAGCATCCTGGAATACTCGTACAAGTCCATGCGCGAGTACGGCGACCCCATCGCCGGCGAAACTTGGCAGGAGGAGGTCACCACCATCGCTGGCTGGGACAGCCCCGCCGAGGGCACCCTCAAGGAATGGCGTCTCAGGGAGGGCATGACGCTCACCCGCGACGCCCCGTGCATGCTCGTCGACGAGGCCTGCTCCCACGAGATCCAGTTCCAGGGCCTGTGTGCCATCTGCGGCAAGGACATGACCGAGGTCAATTGGGCCAGCGACCAGCGCGACACCCAGCGCGCCACCATCAACATGACCCACGACCAGACCGGCCTCATGGTCAGCGGCGACCTGGCCGCCCGCGCCGAGCACGAGACCCAGAAGCGCCTCCTGCGCCAGCGCAAGCTGAGCCTCGTCGTCGACCTCGACCAGACCATCATCCACGCCTGCATCGAACCCACCGTCGGCGAGTGGATGGAGGACCCGTCGAACCCAAACTACCAGGCCGTCAAGGACGTCAAGAAGTTTCAGCTCAACGACGAGGGCCCCAGGGGCATGGTCACCTCGGGATGCTGGTACTACATCAAGATGCGCCCCGGCCTCGCCGAGTTCCTCCAAAAGGTCTCGGAGCTGTACGAGCTCCACGTCTACACCATGGGGACCCGTGCCTACGCCCTCAACATTGCCAAGATCGTCGACCCTCACCAGAAGCTGTTCGGCAACCGTGTCATTAGCCGTGACGAGAACGGCAGCATGATCTCCAAGAGCCTCCAGCGCCTCTTCCCCGTCAACACCAACATGGTCGTCATCATCGACGACAGAGCCGACGTCTGGCCGAGCAACCGGCCCAACCTCATCAAGGTCGTGCCCTACGACTTCTTCAAAGGCATCGGCGACATCAACTCGAGCTTCCTCCCCAAGAGACAAGACATCCTGCCCGCGCCGCCGTCGCCGGAATCCCAAGCGAAGCCCGCACCGGAAGCGCCCAAGCCCGTCGAGGCGAAGCCCGACGACGCCCAGCCCAACGGCAAGGTGTCGGCGCTGGACGAGCTCGTCAAGATGAGCAGCGGCGACGACAAGGTGCTGCAGGCGGCGCAGACGGGAGAGCAGGAGAAGCTGCTGGAGCAGCAGATCAAGGAGAGGCCTCTCCTCCACATGCAGGAGGAGCTGGACAAGCAAGACGAGCAGGAGCAGAAGGACAAGGCCACGCTGGACACGCAAGACGGCCCGCACATCATGACGGTACAACACCGGTCTCAAGTCCTCCGCGACGACGACGTGGAGCTGGCTTACCTACAGCAACATCTCACCGAGCTCCACCGCAAGTTTTACGACGAGTACGACGAGAAGCGCGCTTCCGCGCCGGCCCAATCCGCCGCCTCGCGCAGCAGCAACAACAAGAAGACGAGCGGCGGCGGCGGCGGCGGCGACGTTGACCTCGCCGCGGTCCCGGACGTGGGCTTCGTCCTCGACACGATGAAGGCCTCGACCCTCCAAGGCACCACCATCGTGCTGTCCGGCCTGGTCCCGCTGGGCGTGGACGTGTTGCAGTCCGAGATTGGCATCCAGGCCATGAGCTTCGGCGCTCAAATATCCACCAGGGTGTCCAAGAAGGTCACGCACCTCGTCATATCCACGTCGCGGCCGCGGACGCAAAAGGTCAGGCAAGCCGCCAAGATCCCGAGCATCAAGATTGTCAGCCAGAACTGGCTGTCGGACTGCCTGAGCCAATGGCAGCACGTCGACGAGACACCGTACCTTGTCGAGGTCCACCCGGCAGACCGACGGCGTCTTGCGACTTCCGAGACTACGGATGCCGACACGGTGTCTGACGTAGACGACGACGGCGACGAGAACCTCTCGAGGCCGCACCTGACCATCATTGACGAAACGGGGGAGCACCGCATCCTCGACGAAGACGAAGACGCCTCGGACGAAGACGACGACGCCTCGGACGAAGACGACGGCGACCAGGACGGGGACGAAGACAATCTGATGCCCGATTTCGAGGACGGCCAGACCAGCCCGATAGACGACCTCAAAACGTTTGACTGGGAGGGCGTCGACGACGAGATGAAGGAGTTCCTCGGCAGTGACGACGATGACGACGACGACAGTTCGGATGCCGACACGGAGAGCCGCAGCGGCGACACGGAAAACGGCGACGAGCCGGCGTCGTCGCAGGAGTCGGCAAACGGGGTCAACGGCGGCGGTGGGAGCGGCACCAAGAGAAAAGCAATGGACGACGACACGGCGTCGGATGAAGGCGGCAGCGCGCTGTCCAAGAAGCAACGGGTGGCCAAAAGCCGCGGCGCCTCCAAGCTGAGCTCCGTCAGGACGCCCAATGCCGAAGACAACGAGTCGAGCAGCCTGCCGACCCCTCAAGTCACTGGGGACGAGGAGGACGTGTCGCTCGTGCCCGACAGTGGTGCAGCGGACGGGGGCGACGACTTTGACGAGGACGATCTCGAGGCCGACCTCGAGGCCGAACTAGCGGCTGCCGGGGACGACTAGTAAAAAGAAAAAAGAAAAACAAAACTGTGGAAAAGTTGGTTGGCTCTGGTTTGTTCGGTATATACCCAGCCTTTCCGTTGGCGACGCATGGCATGGAGTTGAGATGTGCAAATATTTTGTAGGATTCACATGCAGTTTAGTTATTTTTTTATTTTTATTCTTTTGAGCGGTGGCCAGGATGGCGAATTAGACGATAAGATGCCGGGTTGGACATATGGTAAAGCCGAGCATCATGATTTTACATTCAGACGACTCAACGACGCTCGTGTGAGGTTGTGCGGCTTGCGAGGTCTGAAAGTCCGAACCATTAGCTGTTGATGTTGCGGTGTAAACCCCTCGTATCTCCCGGTGTATCTCGGTGTGCTCGGTCAAAGCTGACCGGGCGGTGTGTCCCCTTACGTAAGCAAACAGTCAATTGAGCGAATCACCGTCGAGCCCAAGACAATTACCTCAGGCACACAAACACGCCTTGGCCAGTCCCTCCCAAAGCTTGAACCCGCGAGAGCTTCGACGACGGAGACGAAACGACGGCGACGAACCACCCACACGCCCGACAGTCCGGGGAAAAAAACAAAACCTTCTTCAGCGTCCAATTGACCATCTCGGATAACCCGCCGTCCCCCCCCCTTCCGACCGACCGCCGGAAGAAGAGACGAGAAACGGACACCTCCCCCCCTTCCACAAAACCCGAGCGCAAGCCGACCGCGTTAGGTCGGTAGGAACGAATCGAGTCACAATGCCTCAGGATATGCCGCCCGTGGGGGGATACCAGGCTGTGCAGTACAAGGTGAGTTTGAGTCGCTTGTCGGCCGCCCTGCTGGGCCCGTGGGGATGGGGAGGAAGCAGGAGTTTAGGAGATGGAGGGGGAGCTGCTCCGGGTACAAAAAGAGGCGGGACTCGACGAGGAGGCTAGGATGAAGAAATCAGGCATGGGAGTGGTGTTCTCCTCTCCCCAATGGCAATGGGCTCTTGCTGTCGCAGAGCGGCTGGGTTGGTCTGGCACAGAAGGGAGGGGAGGGCGGCCTTTGGGGTTTAGAGGAGGCGACGACGACACGATGTGGAACTTTTTTTCGATTGTTTTGTTTTGTTTTCCTGAAAGGAACCATTGCTAATCGCCCTGTGGGGGAACACAGCGCAACCTGCCCGCCCGTGGATTCCGCCCCGGCACCATGTTGCTCGGCATGGGACTGGTGATGGGATACGGATGGTACCACCTGATCAAGGGTATCCGGGAAGCCAAGTACGCCTTCTTCTTCTTCTTCTTCTTCTCCTCCCTCTTCTCTTTTTTCCTTTCGAGCGAGCGAGAGAGAGAGAGAGAGAGAGAGAAAGACATTTGCTGACGGATCATAGCGAGCTCGCGAGAGAAAAGATGTGGGCGCGCATCCACCTCATCCCCCTCCTGCAGGCCGAGGAGGACCGCGACCAGGTCCGCAGGTGGTACGCCGACCAGGCGAGAGAGAAGGAGCTGCTGGGCGAGAACACCAAGGTCTACCACTCTGACAGGTACGTCGACTTGCCCCTCCCCCCGTCTTCATTTCCCTGTCTTTGGATACGACATGCCGAAGATGACGTCCGAAGGGGGGGGGAAAGACACGAACTGACGGTGGACATTTTTTACAGATTCGTCCGTCCCACTTTCGCCATTGCGCCGACCACCAAGAACTAGATGTGCCCGTCGTAAGATAGGTCGAGGGGAGGGTGTTTGGTTTGGCGGGGAAATACCCTGGCAGAGAGAGGCGGAACCGGGGGGAAAGAAAGAAAGAAAGAAAGAACCGGCGGGACGCTGGCACTCTATGTATATGTTTTTGGGACCCAGAGAGAAGAAACCAAGAAGGCTTGTTTGTTTAATCAAATTCTACGGGTCCGTACTTATCCGGGCTCGCATGCTGTCCTGACGTGGTTACAACAAGTCCCTGGCGGTCAGACGCGATACTTACCCGCCACTCTGGGGTGTTGGTGTGACTGTCGTCAATGCGACTCGGAGCTTGGCCTCGTAAGTGAAATGACCTTTGGCCGTGTGCCTCTCTTTCTCCTTGTAGACACTCGGAGCTCCGGACCGCCGCAAGAGAGTGCGGTTCCGGCGGGCGGCGCTTCCGAGGCGGCCGCCCCGTCCGTGCCGTGCCGCCCCGTGGCACCTGGGTTTTCCTGGTGTGGTGGTCGGACCTGACACTTCACTGCAACTTAAACCTCCCCGGAGGGTCTGAAGTTATGCACAGTGACACACGCAGCAAGCGGCCTGCAGCCAACCCGCAGGCGGGCTCGTCTGACTGTGCCGCCACCTCCGGCCCCTCGGGGGGGGGTTAAAATTGCAGTGAAGCAATGTCAACTTAGAGTTAGGTCGCATGATGGGCCTACGGCAGCCCCCCCCCCCCTTCCTGTCCCATACTCATAGGTACTTCGGTGCGTACATGGTTCTATAGACCAGGACCATAGTGGAACTCGTCCTTGACGAGGATGGACCTATCGGGCGGTATTTTTCGAGCCGCTGGGCGTGTCCAGTTAAGTCTTCCCCAGCTCTCTCGAAGCGATTCCGTGGCGCAGTACAGACCTTTCCGCGTGACACCAAGACGGCTCAATTGCCGTACGACAGTGAGGAGGTGTGGCAGTAGGATACAGCTGCTTGGCAGCATATTGACTAACACCAAACAGACTCCAGCGTGTCCTGGTTGATATCGAGACCAACTTGAGTATGACACATCTGCTCCCTGGCAACGACCTAGAGCAATGCCATCCCTACCCAACCGCCTGTTTCCAGTGACGCAGAGACCCGAATTCTCGCAGGGATCCGCTCTTTGATAGCTAGTAGTTACCGAGCGGGTTGCGTTGCAAGAGGGACACCCTTGTTGTGGCTTCTCGCTCGGCGGGATGCTGGGCGAAGAGCAGCAGATACGCGCTTTGCGAGAATACGCGCTTTGGAAGAATACGCGCATGTTCCCACCTTTGTTGACTCCCGAGTGGTCCTTTACACACGGAATGAGATATCGTTTATCGGGCAGTAGGAAGACATGTTGGACAGGTTTAGGATATATATATAAACGCCCTTTCCGAGGCAGTTTTTAGGAATCTATACATAACCTCTTGACCTTTGTCTGACAAAAGGTGAGAAGAACCGTCCACCCCTTTTGCTCAACTATTCCCATCGCGCCTCCACACCATCAATGCTGTCGTCACCCAGACTACGGGCCGTCGTGGCCGGCGCTCTAATCGCCTTGATGGACCCGGCCAACGCCGTTTCCGCATCGCAACCGCCCTTCGTGGGCTCCAACTCGGCTCCGGGCTTCAGCGGTAACGGCACCGTCCTCTTCGGGTCCGACGACATCACAACGCTCGTTTCCGACGGCACGACCCCGGCAATTGTGGTCCTCGACTACGGCCGAAACGTAGAAGGCCATCCCACGCTCGAGGTCCTCTCCGCCTCTGGAGATACCTCCGTTCTGGACATCACCTACGCCGAAAGCGAGGCCGCTCTCGGGTTGTACATGGTAAAGCCCTCCTTTCTGGCACCGCCGCCGCTTGCAGGACTCGGGACACACACACACACACACACACGAGAGAGAAAAGACTAACACGGCATCACAGAGCGATGGCCCCCTCCCCTTGGCGGCGGCCATGGACACCTACCGGGTCAACCGATACAACGTCACAGGCCCGGCCGTCTTCACGAACCGCCTCGTCCAGGGCGCCTTCCGCTACCAGAAGCTCAACCTCTCGACCGCCGGGTCTCTCCGGCTCCGCGACGTCGGCGTCAGGCCCACCACGTCCACCACGCCCCTGACCCGGCTCCCCGGCGCCTTTGCGTGCTCCGACGAGGACCTCACCCGCACCTGGCACGTCGGCGCGAGAACGGTCCAGCTCACCGAGATCCCCGCGGGCTCCGTCCCGGACTTCCTCCGGGTCGTCGGCGACCAGGGCGCCTACGCCGAGAGCCAGGCGCCCCAGGCCCTGGCGTCCGCCGCCGCCGCCCGGCTCCTCAGCTACCGCCTCGACGTGCAGGCCAGGCCCGTCAAGGGCGGCTTCGGCGTCGCCGTGCTGTGCGACACCCTCAACAGCTGCGTCTACCTCTCCTTCGACCTGCTCCGGCGCACCGTCACGGCCCACGCCGGCGCCACGGCCCTCGACCCCGTCCTCGCGGCCTCCCCGCTTCCGCCCGGCGCCGCCGCCGCCCTCGACGCCTGGCACGCGGTGCGTATCGAGGTCGACGCGCCCTCCGTCGCCGTCGCCCTCGGCTCCGTCCCGGTCCTCAACCTGACCCAGACGTTCCGCTCCTTCGGCTCCTTCGGCGTCGGCGCCTCGTTCGGGCACGCGTCCTACTTCCGGAACATCACCGCCACCACCCCCGCCGGCGACGTCATCTACGCCAACCCGCTGACCTCCCCCTCCTTCCTGGCCGACTTCGCCTCGGGCGCGAACCCGCTCGGCACCATCGTCGACGGCTCCCGCCGCGACAGGATCGCCTACGCGGGCGACCTCGACGTGGCCGTCGGCGCCGCCCTGGCCAGCACCTTCGGCACGCCCTTCGTCGACGGCTCCCTCGACCTCCTCGGCTCCCTCCAGGCGTCGCCGGGCTTCTTCATCCCCACCGCCAAGATCCAGCAGGCGCCCCTGGCCGCCGCGCCCCTCGACGCCGACGTCACCGGCCTCATCGGCTACTCCTTCAATCTCGTCACCGCCCTCGCCCAGAACTACGAGGCGAGGGGCGACCCGGCCCTGGCGGCGCGGTGGGCGCCCGCCGTCGCCCGCATGCTGGACTGGGCCGCCGCCCAGACCCTCCCGGGCAGCGGCCTCTTCAACCTCTCGGACGCCTCCCTGGGCGGGGACTGGAACTACTACGACCCGGCCCAGTCCGGCGTCGTGACCAAGTTCAACGCCGTCTACGCCTACGCCCTGCAGCAGTCCCTCCCCCTCCTGCGCGACGCGGGCGCCGACGTCGCAGGCTACGAGGCCCGGCTCGACGACCTCCGCGCCGCCATCGACCGGCACCTCTGGAGCGACGACCTGGGCGCCTACGTCCTGTCCGAGGCCGTCCCGACGGGCTTCGCCCAGGACGCCAACGCCCTCGCTATCCTCGCCGGCGTCCCGTCCCCGGACGCCGCCCGGCGGATCCTCGCCACCCTCTCGGCCACCCTGCTCCTCCCCCTCCCCCTCGCCTTCTCCCCCTCCGCCGCGGCCTCCGGGTTCGCGCAAAAGGTCAGCCCCTACGCCTCGGCCTACCACCTGCGCGCCGCGCTGGCCTCGCGCGACGCCGACGCCGCAAAGGCCCTCCTCAAGGCCCTCTGGGCCCCGATGGCCGACCCGGCCAACGCCAACTACACCGGGTGTTTCTGGGAGACGCTGGACCCCGACGGGACGCCCGGGCTGGGCGTTTCGACCTCGCTGTGCCACGGCTGGTCCGCCGGCCCCACGGCCGAGCTGAGCAGGTTCGTCCTCGGCGTGCGGCCCGCGCGACCGGGCTTCGCCGAGTGGAGGGTCGAGCCGCAGACCTTGGGGCTGGCGTGGGCCCGGGGACGGTATCCCACCGTGCGCGGGGACGTGGCCGTCGACTGGCGCTTCGTCGACGGCCTGCTGCGGATGGAGGTCGGGAGTCCCGCCGGCACCAAGGGGGTGGTATGCTTGCCTCAGCCCCTGGTCACGGGGCTCAATGCGTCCGTCATCAGTGTAAACGGTGTCATGAGGAACGGGACCGAGTTCGAGGTCAACGGGGGCGACGCCTTCGTACTGACGCAGGCACTCTGGGCAACACAGAGTTGAAAAGGGCATCTAACTTCTTCTTCTTCATGTATGTAGTATATCAAGACTTGGTTTCTGTAACATACCGGTACAACATGAATTACATATATATATAGTCCATCTCCATAGGTATCGAAAGCAAAGGTGATGAAAGAAATCAATTCGTCAACGTCGTTAATGAGTCTCATCATCCGTACAAGTGGTATACCCAAAGTAACGAACGCAAAAAAATGACATTTCCTCAGCCAACCACCCCAGACACAAACACAACAAGAACCGCCAACGCCGACACCCCATGACCCTAAATTGCTACAATGGCCCGTAAGGCCTCCCAAGCCTGAATTGTCTCCACAACCGCCCTTCCCCCCCCTCGTCCTTACGCCTGGGACTGGACGATTCTGAAGCCCTCCGAGACGGTCTTTGTGATCTCCTCGTTCTTGTGCTGCAGCAGCCCCAGCGCGAACGCGACGTCGTTCCACTGGCGCTCCGTCTCGCAGCGGGTGAGCCTGGCTGCGAGCTTGTCGGCCAGTTGCTTGGCGTGCTTGTCCTTCTCGACGAAGCCCAGGAGGAAGCGGATGATGCGGCGGAAGCTCTCCTCCTCCAGGTTCTTCTCGGCGGACAGCAGGCTGAACATGTCGACAAAGTGGTTGTAGACGGCGTTGTCCTTTGTGCTGAGTTCGGTGAAGAACATCCTCGCCAGGTCGGCGATGCGGCGGTCATCGTCCTCGAGGCACTTTGCCATCTCGCCCAGCTGACCCTTGACCTTGACCTGGCCGGCGAGGATGAGGAAGGTCAGAGTCATGAGGCAGGTGCGCTTGACGGACTGGTCCTTGTCGGCCAGACGGCGGTACAAAAAGTCGGTGTTTTCGTCAATGAGGTGGTTGAAGCACACCGCCATGTCGCCGAGGGCGATGACGGCGTTGGAGCGGACTGTGGCGTCGGTCGAGCGCTCCATGATGGTGATGAGCAGCGGCAGGTTGGCCTCGCAGTACTCGGAACTGACGCACATGAGCTTGGCGAGGCAGAGGGTGGCGGCGGCCTGCAGCCCCTTGTCGGCGTACGTCGTGTTGTTGGCGCAAATCTCCGACACCAGGGGCCCGAACTGCGCCAGCAGGGACTCGGGGCCGAACAGGAGCTCCCGCTCGCGGATGTGGGCCATGGCCTCGGTAAAGTCGTCCTCGGTCGTGCCGCCAATGAGGTCCAGGTCGTCGGGCTCGTCCTTCTTGCCCGCCTGGCCCGTCGACTTGTCTGCTGTCGTCTTCTCCTTCTCATGGTCCTGCTTACGGCGCTTGAAGTCGAGCTCGCAGAGTTCGAGGTGCACAATCTGCTTGATGGCAACGTGGCCGACAATGAACAGGAGCTGGGACAGACCGATGGCCGCGTCTCGCTTCTTCGGCTGGGAGGCGGGGGGCACGACCGTCTCGTTCCCGTCCTCGTCCGCCTCCACGGACTGGCTCTCGTCTCGCGATGCCGGCCTGGAGCTCGGCTGGGAGCTCGGCTGGGAGCCGGGCCGTGACCGGGGGGCGGAGAAGACCTGTTTGGCCTTGTGGCGGATGATTTCGGAGCAGAGGGTGTCGGGGTGCTTGGAAATGGCGTAGATGGCGTTGATGGCCTGCTCGGCGACGCCATACCACTCCTTGCTCTCGGACGGGACCTCGGTGATGGAGGCCAGCTTGGACAGGACGGCGTGGTCGTTTGACAGCCTCGAGAACTTGAGGGCGGACTCTTTTGCCTGGCGGCCGGTGGGGTTGATGCGGCGAAGGGCGATGCAAGTGTACTTGGCCAGCTGGAGATCGGCACGGCCGTGGGGCCCCAGGCCGGTGCGCAGCATCGTCTCCATCTCTCCGACGACGATCTCGGGGCTGGCAGTTGCGAGCATGCCCAGGACGATGATGGCGCCGCGGCGTTGCGTCCTGGAAATCTCGCGCTTCTGCACGCCGTACACCTGCCAGAGCTTGGCGATGACGATTTCGGGGATCAGGCCCTGCTTCATCATGGTGCTGAGCAGCTGCTCCAGCGACGTCAGCTCGGCGGGGGTGGCGCCAAAGGTCAGACTGATCATGTTGCGGGCGATGAAGTTGGCCGCGTCGTTGGTGCCGAAAGAATCGGGCGCCTCGAAGAAGAGGCGCTTGTAGACGTCGATCAGATGGCTCTGGACGCCCTTGCCCTCGTCGCTGTTGCCCTTGGTCCAGATCAGGCGCAGCATGCGACGGATGCCGACCTTGTTCTGCTCAATGTTGTAGGCGTCGCCGACCTCGAAGTAGTCCATGGCCTCGATGACCTCGCTCTTGTTGCGGGAGCCGAGCAGCTGGCAGACGGTGCCGGTAGCCTCGTGAAGGACATCGATGAACTTCAAGGCCTCCGAGTAGTATCGCTTGGTGAGGGTGAGTTTCTCAATGGCCTCGGACGTGGCGGCCTCCTCTCGTGCCTTGCGGACGGCCTCGAACTTCTGCTCGTCGGTCATGGGCTTCTGGGGCGATTGCTCCATCTGCGTCGCCTCGTCCAACAGGTCGTTGTCGACCGTGGTGTTGGCACCTTCGCCCAGGCCGGGGGCCCCCTCGGGAGGCTGCAGCGCGTTGAGCTCCTCGTCGACCTTGTCGAGGCGCGCCTGCCAGTCCTTGCGGTTGAGCTGGGCGCCGTGCATGACGGTAAAGGGATGGGTCTTGATCAGGGCGCCGAGGAGCTTGATGGCGTTCCTCCTGACGTGGCTGCTCTTGTCCTCGAGACTCCTGCAAGCCATCTCGGCAGCACGTTGGCGTCGCTTGGGGAACTTTTGCTCGAGGTCGCACAGCTTGACGTAGACCTGGATGGCTCTGCAACGGCAGTAGGGGTTGATGTCGAGGAAGCGCTCTTCCAGCACGTCGAAGAAGGCGTTGAGCTGGGACTTGTGGTTCTCGCCGCGCTCGTCCTGCTTGACCAGGTGGGCAATCATATTCCCGCAGACTTCAATGAGGGCGCAGCGCAGTGTGTAAGACTTGGGAGGGAGAGTGTCAGAATGGGCTCAGTCGGTGGGGAGGGGGGGGGTTGTTTCTCATTTACCTCGCTGTCCAGCTGCTTCGCGAGCATGGTCATCTGCTTGATGACGAGTCTGGGGGCCAGCTCGGAGAGCTTGACGATGAACTGGGAGACGGACTTGGGGCCCTTTGTGTCGTTTGTGTTGAACTCCTTGTTACTGAGTTCTCGCAGGGTCTCGTCCGCCAGCTGGGGGTAGTCGTAGGTTTCTGCCAGGATGTGGAGGAACTCGGCCATGGGTTCGGAAAGATGCTCAAAGTAGGTCAGGTTTTGGACAATGGAAATCTGGGCGGCTGTGTGTGTGTGTGTGTGCGTGTCAGCTATCGTGCGCAGGGCGGGATATGGGGTAGGACGGACCATAGGCGTGGCCGTGGTGCTTCACAGCGATGCAGAGGACCTTGAAGGCGTGCATGCGGATGGATGTGCTCTTGACACGCTGCTCGCTCTCGAGAACCATGTAGACGGGGCGGGTCAGGAGGCCGATGAAGGTGTCCCTCTCCGAGGTGGTGAGGAAGATCTTGGTGAGCTTCAGCTTGAGGACCTTGCTCATGATGTCGAGGGCGGACTGCAGCTGGGTTGCCGAGTCCCAGACGCCGTCCTGCTTGGGGGCGTTCTTCTTGGGCTTGGCGCGGCCCCTGGCGACGGGGGCGGTTGACGACTTCTCGGCGGCCTTGGTCTCGACGGCGGCGATGGTCCATTGCAGGAGGAAGCCGTAGATTTCGAGGAGCTGCTTGTGGTGGGCGAGGGTCTCCTGTTCGTCGGGGGACTCGAGGTCTTGGTTTATGGCATCACCCTCAGCGGCCAGGCCGGACATGACCAGGTCGAAAATCTTGCTGAGGGCATGGGTGGGCAGAAAGGCGGTATACCTGGAAGGGTCGAGCAGTTCAGAATCATGTTCTTGTTGTTTGCGGTCACGGTCACGGTCACGGTCATGGTTCAAGGCGAGCCTGAGCGTGGAGGAGGAGGAGGAGGGAAAAGAGAAGGAAGGGGAGGGGTCTGAAGGATGAGGGGAGATGGGTGCGCACTTTAGGAGGAACTGCAGCGAGTCGAGATGGGCACTGCGGGTGATGGCCTCGGGGTTCTCGGCGACGGCGTCGACGATGGGGTTGAGGACGGGGTTGACGACGGCGACGGTCAGACCTTCGGGGTCGTTCTCGTAGTCGAAGAGCGATGCATCGGCTTCGGGGGTCGGGATGCTGGCGGGGTCGCTCATGTAATGCTTCAGAGCATCGTTGATATCGAAGGCGACCGAGTCCATGGCTGCGGTCTGGTCGAGGTGTGCGCACCCAGCGACGAGATGCGATCAAGAAGCGAGGGAGTGAGGGGTATAAAATAAACAAAGGGAGAAAAGAAGAAGAATGGACAAGAAGTAGGACCAAAGAAGGTCAAGCACGATGCAGGAGAGAGGGGTCGAGGGAGGGGGGCGTGGGTGTGCGTCCGAGTACCTAAACCAGCTTGTGTTTCTGCTTGGCGATGATGGCGGTGATGGTGGTGGTGGTTAGTAAGACGATGCGATGCGCCGCGCCGGAGGAGCAGGAGGAGAATAGAAGAACAGAGACCGGACTGTTTGTTAGCTGTGTATGTTGGTGTGAGTGTGATGCCGACGATGTCGAGATTAGTTGGGGGAGGATGCCGTGCGCGCGGATGGCTGCAATGTTTTTTTTTGTTGGTACACGGCACAGACAGGAGGAACAGACAATGAACAGTCAGTCAGTCAAATGACCAATGAGGATGGGAAAAGCGCCTAGCAACGGATGGTGGGATTTTGTTTATTGTTTTCTTTCAGGGACGCGACGGGGTCTCCTCAACTGACGGAGGTGCGGGGTCCATTTGGCCCGAGATTTGATTACGTGATTGGGTCAAGTATTCGGCTTGTGTTTCGCTCGGTTAGCTCCAGGGGACCATTATGCCGCATTAAACAGCGCTGTCTGCTACTCCACCGGGTCTGAAGCCTGCCTGATGGCACCTTGCTATTATATTAGCTTCCCTACCTACCTATCATATGAAAGCAGTTACTTACGAGAAATGGTACACTGGAGGTAATTAAAAAAAAATAAGCATTCGAGTTAATTGGGATTGAAAACAACGGCAGAAAACCAAGTCGTAATAATACCTACCTATCCTCTTCCCCCCCCCCTCCCCCACTCCTTTGAAGGAAAAAGAAACGCCAGAGTCCCCTCACTGTTCACAACATCCAAGACAACACCAATCAAGACCACCCAACTGGGCTGACGGACAGACTCCCTTCGCAGGCGGCAGTATCTATCTATCTACCTGTGTATACCTACTACGTACATCTACTACTGCATGTACTGCACGGTTTCTGCTGCCGGCGGTGAACAAGTCTCAGTCGGGCTTACACGAACAATTTAAAAAAACGACTACCGACACACCCGCCTCGGATGACGCAGTGTTCCTCCAAGCGAGATTCCTCAGCTGGCCTTGGTCAACCCAACTTGGAAGCCATTGATCAATTGACTCGCTTTGGCCAGGGCCTTGACGTCCAGGCCTGGCACCGACACGATTGGGCGACGCCAACGCCAACGCCCACGCCAACGCCCACGCCGCCGACGACAACAACAACAACACATTTGTACCACCAACAAGCACAAACACACTCACCACCACCACCACCACCAACAACAACAACATTACGGTCGCAATCGCAACCAAAACCGCCATCGAACCCTTCTACTCTGCACCGACAGCCACTGCCGCACCCTTCGCGGCACCACCGCCCACCAAACGCCCCAGACATTGTCTCGAACCATCGCCCTTCCCCGTCTCCCTCCCATGCCCCGGCAGACGCATCAACCGCTCCCGCTGACCTATCATTGGCCCACCGCCCAGTGACCGCCGAGTCTCGACCTCCCTCCCGCTCCATGGCCACGGCCACACGCAAGCGAAGCCGCGAGGCCTTTGAAATCCACGAGGATCCCCCCCACGCCCGCACCGAAGACACCGAGATGATGCCCGACTCCGAGCAGCACACTGAAGACGTCGACGACGAAGAGGAGGCCGACGACGTCGAGAACGACCGCTCCGACGACAGCTCTGACGACGACGACGCGGTCGACTCGGGCGTCCAGCGCGACATGGACCGTCTGCAAGACACTTTCCCCGGCTTCCGTCAAAAGTACCGTCTGATCAAGCGGATCGGCGAAGGTGTGTTTGTTCCTCTTATTCCGCCACACTCCTTTTCTTTCTTTCTTTCTTTCTTTCTTTCTTTCTTTCTTTCTTCCCTTCTTCCCTTCTTCCTCTCCCCAACATGCTGACCACTGAACCCGCCTAGGCACCTTCTCAACCGTCTACAAGGCCGAGGATATACAGTACGACCACTACGACAACGACTGGGACATTGAAGAGAGGGACAGTCCCGCCGTCAAGTGGACGCCGCCGCCTCTGAAGCGCAACGGCAGTCACACGTCGGTACCGCGTGAACCGCGCCGACGCGCCCGTTATGTCGCCATCAAGAAGATCTACGTGACCTCGTCTCCCACGCGCATCCTGAACGAACTCGAGCTGCTGCACGACTTGAGGAACTGTGCTGCAGTCTGTCCCCTGATCACGGCCTTCCGCTCCACCGACCAGGTCATCGCCATTCTTCCCTACTTCCGCCACGAGGACTTCCGCGACTACTTCCGCCAGATGAAGGTCTCGGACATGGCCATCTACCTCCGCAGCCTGTTCACCGCCCTCAGCGCCGTCCACGAACACAAGATCCTGCACCGCGACATCAAGCCCACCAACTTCCTCTACGACCCCCAGTCGCGCCGCGGCGTGCTCGTCGACTTTGGTCTCGCCGAGCGCGAGGGCTCCGACAGCAAACCCTGCCTGTGCCACGAGAGCAGAGAGATCCGCAAGCAGAGGATCAACAACAGCGCCGCCTCGCAGAACGGGCCCCAGCAGGGCTATCCCAAGACGGACACCCGCCCCTCCAGGAGGGCGAACCGTGCCGGCACCCGCGGCTTCCGCGCCCCCGAGGTGCTCTTCAAGTGCACCGAGCAGACGACAAAGATTGACATCTGGTCCGCCGGCGTCATCCTCCTGACCATCATGAGCAAGCGCTTCCCCTTTTTCAACAGCGCCGACGACGTCGAGGCCATGATTGAGATAGCCACCATCTTTGGCGTCAAGCGCATGAGGCAGGCCGGCCTGCTGCACGGCTGCATGTTTGAGACTAATATTCCCACCGTCGGCAGCGCCGGCTTCTCCCTCGGCAAGATCATTCTCTGGTCCACCTGCCGCACCGACGGCGGCAAGGACGGCCAGCCGGGCATCCCCCTGACCGACGAGGAGAAGCTGGCCGTCGACTTCTTGGAGCGGTGCATGGAGCTCGATCCCGCCCGACGCATCAGTGCCAAGGAGGCCCTGGAGCACGAGTTCCTCTGGGAGCCCCAGCCCAAGCAGTCGGTCGAGGTCTTTGACGTCGACGACGACGAAGACGACGACGAGATGGACATTCTACAGGCTTAATGATAATGTTTTTGGATTCCAACATGACGTGTGCCTTCTACATGACTAGAGTGAGGGGGGGGGGAGTGGGGGGCACTCCGGCGCAGCCAGGTATGCATGTGTACGAATCAGGTAGACGAGGCACAAGGTCATGGGAGGTTCACATTGTGTTTTTTTTTCTTTGTTTTTTTAGTTACCAACTTTTTGCACGCGCACCACCGCGGAACCAGCACGCGTTCAAACAGGCCAACGCCAGGCAAGGCGTTGGTTATATACCAGGAGGCGGAGACCCGAAGGATAGGGGGCACACACATACACACAACAAAACACATAGACTAGAGTCAAGAAAAGACCAAGAGCAAGTCAGTGTAGAAGAGTAAAAAACCATTCCATCGTTCATGTCCTGTCCCATCCGGCCTTTCTCATTTTTTCATGTCTCAGAGACGCCACTAAAAACACACGATACCTAACCCACCACACAAGGAGGCCCCCCATGTGATGCTCAGACGCCATGATTGATTGAATTTGAAGAGCCTTTTTTTTGTATTCGGTTCAAGGTCCCCTGGAAATTCTGGTCTTCATGCTATGTGAAAAGCCGGCCCCTTGTTCAGGTGCCCTTTTTTATGTTTTCCCCATGTCCTTTTTTCTCGCCTACGCGCAAGACTGCCGTCGAGCTTGTGGCGGTACGCCGCCCGCTTCATGCCGCGGCTGCATGGCCAAAATCGTTCCCAAAAGTGTCTTCAACCTCGTCGTGTTGCTAGTGCGCGGAACCCCCCGTCAAAGTGTTGACAGAGTTTACGCGACGAGCTCAACGACACCGCCGGCCTCGGTGATCTTCTTCTCAGCCTGGGAGGGGGGTGTTAGTTGGCGGTGCAATATGGGAAAACATGATCCGGGTAACTAACCAGCTTGGAAACCCAGCGGGCCTTGACGACAATGGGGACCTCGGGGAGGCGGCCCTTGCCGAGGAGCTTGGAGTAGCCGAAGGGGAGGAGGTCGATGACGGGGACCTTGTCGCCCTTGCCGGCGAGGTACTCCTCGCGCTTCTCAGCGGGGACGAGAGTCCAGAGCTTGTCGAGGTTGATGACAGGCTTCCAGAAGTGGCTGCCGATGGTTAGTACGCGACAGGAGTCGGAAGGGGGGATATGCTCTGGTGCGACTCTGCGATTGCCATGCATTCTCAGGCCGGATGCCCGGGTGACATCTTGCCCGCTCCAGGAGCGGTGAACCCAACATGATCAAACCCGGCCAAACCGTCGAGAATTACACAGCAGTGTCGGGAGCCTTGCGCCTGGCAATATCCGGGGGGTTACGTACTTTTGCTGCTTGTGGAAGTAGCGCATACCGACCTTACCGAAGTAACCTGTGAAAGTGCGTTAGCCATCCGGGTCCATCCTTCGTCTACAAAGGGAATTTGAGACATACCAGGGTGGTACTTGTCGAGGTTGGTACGGTGGTGGTGCTGACCACCGGCCAGACCACGACCACCGGGGTGCTTGCGGTGCTTGCCAACACGTCCGTGACCGGCGGAGACGTGTCCGCGGCTGGAGAGAGAAGAGAAAGTCAGCTTCCGGGTACATTTGGAAACGAAGACATTTCTCCCAGGATCGCAGACGGCAGAGTTGGGTGGTGTCCATCCACCATCGCGTAGCTCTGTCGAGCATTTCCCACGATGGTGTTTTTGTGATGGTGTCCTCCTGTTTGTTGGAGAAGCAATGTTGACGCCCTTGTTTTCAACATGCCTTACTCCCTCTGCCGCCGCGCCTGCAACGTCACACAACAACAATATTCCTTTGCCTTCTCTTTCTCAAGGTTCCATGCCCCCGTTCGACGGACGGACACCGACGACAACAAGTCGCCCAACTTCGTATCGGATCGACTGGGCAAGCGCGCGTGCGGCGCCGCCGCCGCGAGGACGTGGACCTGAACTATCGCATCGGAGCGGGACGGGAAGATGATGAGACGTACTGCTTGCGGGTGCGCGAGAATCGGGTAGGCATGGCGACGGCTGTTGAGGTGGTCGACTTGGGGTTAGTATCGCTGGGGAAACTTCTCTTTGCAAAAAGTTCGCGGAACAAAAAAGAAGTTTGTGAGGGTCGTCTGCGCGCCGGCGTAGCTTCGGAGAAATTCCTAAGCGGGCCGGAGGGCAAGCCCTACCTGGCCCGTGCTTTACTGTACTGTTTTCTTCATTCCGTGTTCATGGTATAGGTGGCTTAGGTAATCTTTCTCCATCTTCCTTTACCGAGCTGACCGAACCTGAGGGCCGTGCGTCTTCCAGACCGAGGTGAGTTCGGATCATCTTGTTCCCTCCAACAGGTAGGTACCGAACTTGTGTCACCCCGGTCCCTTGCGCGGCGTCACCCCTGGCGATACAGCCCCACCTACGGGCCTAAGCCTGTGTTGATGCTAAACAATCTCACGATCGATGTTCGTACGGCTGAGCACTGAGCCTTCTGCTGCATTGGCCACAGGATCCTCTGTTTGCAAGTCCACTTTGCACCACTCAACATGGCAGATGGTCTTGTCGGCGACACGGAACTGCCTGTGCCGGATGGCGTTGACTTCAACCACCCTTACACGCCCTATGATGTGCAGACCGACTTCATGAAAGCCGCTTACAGCGTGCTGCAACGTGGCAATGGACAAGTCGGTATCCTCGAGAGCCCGACAGGCACGGTATGGGCCAACAGCACAACTCCGTTGCCATCGTGTCTCATGCTGACTCTTGTCCAGGGCAAATCGCTTTCCCTGATATGCGCCTCGTTGACATGGCTTCGGAACCAGCGTGTCGAAGAGCATGAGGCCGCTCTCAAAGTCAACATGGACGATTTCAAGGATGAGCCTGATTGGATCGTGGAGCAGATGCTAAGACGCAAGAGAGAGGAGCTGGCCCGGACCTGGGAGGAGCGAGAGAAGAAGCTGGAGCAGATCCGTCAGAAGGAAAAGGCCGTCGAGGCTCGCAGCGCCAAGCGACGTCGTTTCGATGATGGGCCTCCTGGGCCGAGGCCGCGTGGTGCCGACGAAGACGAGGAGTGGCTGCTCGATGAAGCAGATGCATCTGGCCCAGCCGACGGAGATGCCATGAGCGGCCTCAGTAAGGAGACCAAAGACATCCTGACGAGGTTCGGTCTGGGAAACCTCAAAACGGAGCAAGAGGAGGACAAAGTCGCCGACGGAATCAAGGTGCGCAGAGCCCCTGTTCCTGCCGGGCACGTTTGTAACATGATTCCCGCCAGATATACTATACGTCAAGAACGCACTCTCAGCTCACACAATTCATCCATGAACTGCGACGGCCCACATTCCCATCGTCCATACCGCCGTCGGTCGTGCAAGGCCAAAGTGAAGGCGAGCATCCCGCCAAAGAGCCTGTCAAGCACCTGCCCCTATCATCGCGCCAAAAGCTCTGCATCAACCCGTCCGTGGCACGCCTGGGCACACTCTCTGCCATCAACGATAGGTGCTCGGAGCTCCAGAAACCGAAATCCAAAGATAAGTGCCCCTACACGCTGAAAGAGGACAACATCGCCCAGACGCATCAGTTCAGGGACACTGCCCACGCCACGCTGCCTGATATCGAGGACCTCTATCACCTCGGCAAGAAACTGTCGGTGTGCCCGTACTATGCCTCGCGAGCGGCGATAGCGGGCGCCGAGATCATCACCCTGCCATACCCCCTGCTCCTGCAGAAGAACGCGCGAGACGCTCTCGGTATCAAGCTGGAGGGCAACGTCGTCATCGTCGACGAGGCTCACAACATCATGGACGCGGTGGCCAACGTGTACGCGTCCGAGGTGAAACTGAGCGAGCTGAGACGGGCGCGGCAAATGCTCGGCGTCTACGTCAAGAGGTTCGGCAAGAAGCTGAAGGGGGAGAACCGCGTCACGGTTGGACAGGTGGGCAGGGTCATTGACGGTCTCAGTGAGTGGATGGACGGCCAGTCGAAGCTCAAGGTATGCTGCCGCTCCTCCTTCTCCTCCTCTTGATTGAAATGCGAGGCCGCTAAACCGCCCCCACAGAGCACTCAGGGCATCGTAGACTCCAAAGTTCTCCTCCGTTGCAAAGGCGTCGACCAGATCAATCTTTTCCGGCTGATTCAGTATATCCAAGAGTCGAAGCTGGCCTACAAGATCGAGAGCTACGTGGCGCACGTCGAAGAGGAAGCGGCCGGCGCCAGCCATGGCAAGGCGCCTCCCGGATCGTCTGCGCCCGTCCTCCATACCCTTTCCTCCTTTCTCATATCCCTCACCAATCTCAGCTCCGAGGGTCGAATATTCTACGAAAAGCTGGCAACCGACCCGCCGGATATACAGCTCTCGTACCTTTTACTATCCCCGACCCACGCGTTCTCTTCCATCGCCACGACTGCCAGGGCCGTCATCCTCGCAGGCGGCACCATGTCTCCCTTCGACGACTACAAGTCGCACCTGTTCCCGTACTTGCCGGAACGCAAGCTCACGACACTCAGCTGCGGTCACGTCATCCCGCCGTCAAACCTATGCGTGTGGACGTTGGCAGGGTCGCAACCGGGTCTGAATCGGGACCTTGGTTCAACATTCGAGTTCAGCTTCCAGCGAAGGGGCGAAGCGTCAACCAAGAGCAACCTGGGAATGGCCATCCTGAACATGTGCAACGTCGTTCCTGACGGCGTGGTCGTGTTTTTCCCCAGCTACGGATACTTGGAGGAAGTAGTCACTGCGTGGAAAAGCCAGAGTGCAAAGGGCACCGTTTCGCTTTGGGATCGTTTGCAGCAGAGAAAGGAGGTTTTTAGCGAGACTCGCGGCGGCTCCAGCGACGAGGTGCTGGAAGCCTACAGCCGGGCCATCTTGGGCGACGGCGGCGAATCGAACTCGGGAGCGGCAGCCAAGCCCCGCGGCGCTCTGCTTCTGAGCGTCGTCGGCGGCAAGATGAGCGAGGGCATCAACTTCTCGGACCGGCTGGGCCGCTGTGTCATCATCGTGGGCCTGCCGTACCCGAACATCAATTCTCCCGAGTGGAAGGCCAAGACGGAATATATCGAGACCACAACCGTACAACGACTGACGGACCCGCTAGGGACCACGAAGATGCCGAGAGAGGAGGCGCTGGCGGTCGCGAAGCAGGCGGCCAGGGACTTTTACGAGAACGCGTGCATGAGGGCGGTAAACCAGAGCATCGGCCGAGCTATCCGGCATAAAGGGGACTATGCGGCCATCGTGCTCGTAGACCGCAGGTACGGAACAGATAGGATTCGGGGGAAGCTCCCAGGCTGGATCCGCGGGGGTCTAGAGGGCGATAGCCACGAAAAGGGGCTGCCTCAACTGATGGGAGCGTTGAGCGGCTTCTTTCGGTCGAAGCGGATGGGGGCGTCGTAGTTTTTGGAGAAAACCGGTAGGGCACACTGTGGACTATTATTCGAAACCTGTTTATCCCTATCAGTCACCGGCATCGTGGGGGTTGTGTCGCGCGCGAGAACGATGCGGTCAATCGCAGGCAGCAATTAACGCCTCGTATCACCTTGTGACACGGTGCAGTCATCGAGATGGCCTGCCAGCGATCTCGTTGGCGCCCGCGCGTCTACTATGCAGGGTAATGGTTCTCTTAGCAAGATCCATCGAGATGACCAAAGACAAGGCGGAGAAGCAAGTCATCGTGACGAGCGGCGGCATCTATACCGCGGAACTGCGACGACGTAATGATTACAGCGACCCGTCAAGATTGAAGGGTCTGCTGGGCATCAAGAAAGTTTAGCCATCCGAAAGTACTTTTATTTATAATAATGTACGATAGTTTTTCATTAAAGGCCAATTCGGGCAAAGGCGGAGAAACAAAAAGCAAGTTTAGTAGGTCACATCAAAAGAGAAGAACAGGATAGGAATTATCATGTACAGGAACTTACCTACGCAGCAATCCGACGTCCCTCTTGGCCGTCGGTCGGTTGGGTAGCATTTGGGCCGCGAAGAGTATGGAGCAGTGAGCAAAGCTGCAGATCGGGGAATCAATTGTCAATCGTCGAAAGTTTTACATGGCCGCGCTCAACCCCTGGAAGAATTGCTCTGCTACACCGCATCATTTACACTAGTAGGCACCCGTCATGAGTCCGCAGCATCTGACCCGGGGAAAAGGAAAATGGCATTGACGAGGTCACCAGAGTCAAAAGGAAACAGATGGTGGGATGAATGTCATAAAAAAAGAACCGACAGAGAGGCCCCTTGGGGGCGTAGGAAAGTATGAGAACCTTATCATCACTGAACCACCGAGCGATGACGGCAGAGGCATCCATCTTGCACTCACGTTTGGTGAGACCCTGAAAGATCGCTTTTGAACGAAGTGGGCTAGAAGAAGCTTGCAGCGTAGGGACCAAGGCGATTGGGTGCCGGAGTCGACCATGGGAAGACGATCCCCGGACTACACGTGGATAAAGCCTTATGCGTGCAGAAAGTGAAACAGGAAGAGTAGACAGTGAGGATACCACATGCACTCGGCACTGGCTACATGGGAGTCGAACCGCCCCTGATACTCGGCGACTCGGCTCGTTAGGACCAAACCCCCATAACCGGTGCCATCCCAACTTCGAAACACCCTCCGGCGCGAGGGAGGGACGGAGAGCCAAGGCATTCCCAAAGCATCAGAGACAAGGACAACCAATCACATGTCGGGGTCAGAAGGGAGCTCGTCCCAGCCGTTATTCAATGGCCGGACCACAAGCCGCCAATGGCAGTGAAGTTGCCCCCTTACGCACGACGCAAACCCATTTTTATATGGCTGGCTCCGGAGACGCCCCGTTGAGATACTTGTATTCTTGGCTCTGTGGATGGGTTGGCAATGACGCCACACCCTTCCTCGCTCATCTCGATGGCTTGTGAAATTTGACCAAGGGCTCCCACACACACACACACACACACACACACACACACACACATATACACACACACCCCCCTGTTGGCGAGATAAACACGTTTGATGACAAAAGGTTGTTGCTCAGCCCCGACGGTGTGGGTGAGCGTTAGTGTAGTTCTAGCCAGGCTTCTAGCCTCGAGGACCGATTCGGCCGACGGTCTAGGAGACGGCATTAGCTCTTGATGGTTACAGTATCCATTGCCAGACGCTGTGATGTTTTCCGATTTCGTGGTCCCCGCGGTGCCCCATGTCGACGGACGGCCATTATGTCATGTTGGACCCCCCTACCCCCATGTTCTATCCAAAGCTGAGAACGAGGTCATGCTACCTAGTGTTGCTCAGATAGGAGGTACATGTTCAAAATCGGCACCAATCTCCCTCCCCATCTCCCTCCCGTCCCAGGCGGTCCCAACGCTGTCCTCGTTCATTTGTCTTCTGCAGTGTCCTTCGATGAAGCGTGCACTTTGTCCCGGCTCCTCGGTTTGACTATGGGGCTTGTGCCTTTTTGTCTGTTATCGTCTTCATGTCACCTATGGCCCGGCCGCCTGTGAGCAGAGAGAACTCGGATCGGGAAAGTATTTAATTAAACGATTCAGGGCATTCCACCGTGTCCCGCCGCCCTTCTAGAAACGAATCACTAACCACAATCATCTTCCATCGCGTGGCATGGACAATAATACTACTCCGAAACTCGCACTTCGATGAAGGCTTCCGATACATCCTACATACAGCCCCGAGAACCCGAATCTCCATCCATCACGGCCGAGAAACGAAAAACATGACAGTACACAGAGTAGCTTTGGGAGGCGAGGAGCTTTGAGAGACGCTCGTATCCCCGGAAGTGCTGATGGCCGCGATCTGATGCCGTACCTCGACTCCAGTCTTCGTGATGACCCGAGCAATGGGCAAAACCCAAGCATGCTGAACACACTGTTTGTGGCAAATGCCTATGGATTCTGTACAAATGTCTGCTGAGCGTTGGCCCGTTGATACCTGATTTGTGTGTCAGGAGGAACTGCCATGCTTCCCAACGCACGAAAGACCACGCAAAAAAGACACAAGGCCATCAACAGCATTCAAGACAGTCTAGCGGCAGCCTTTCCGTCTATTTCTCATTATTTTTTTGCCAAATGTCTATATTAATTTTCCTGTCGTCATCGTCTCCGAGCACCCGAAAACGAATCCCCACGTCTCCCCCTGATTGACGACCATGCCAGTATCCTCCCCGAGTTCGTCGAGTCTTTGGCAGAGGTAAGCGTCCTAAACATCCGCGTCGGAATTGATGGCCTCGACCGACATCTCTGGCGCCTCCCTACCCGACGTGATGACCGTGAATTCATTGAGGATCGCCAGCTCCTCGAACTCGGCCGCGAGGCTGTCGACATGTGCCGCCGTCGGGTTCATCGTCGCGAGGTCGAGGTCGACGACGAAGGGCGCCTGCACTTCGCCCGACCCCCGGTGGTGCTTCGCGTTCTCGTTGGAGTCTCTCATTATTGCCCGCGCCTCCGAGGACGCCAGCAGGCCTTCCCGCAGCGCCATCGACAGCAGGCCTCGGACGATGCCCTGCGACAGCCGGAACGGCCGGTGTAGCCTCTGGTAGCCCAGGATGCAGGCGCGCAAGTCTCTCAGCTTTTCCGAGTTCTCGGTGACGTGCGACAGTTCTCGGAGGGCGGAATTCGCAAAGTAGAGGAGCGCGGTGCTCCAGAGGAAGCTGTGGGACGCGGAAGCGCACTTTTGCAGGTAGGTGATGGCGATCTGGCCTAGTTGAGCGGCGGACGCGAGGCAGACCGCCTCGGGGGACGCCTGCTGGGAGGTAAAGGACTCGAGCCGGATCCGCATCGCGTCGCCGGATTGGGCCAGAGGGCGGAAGAGGTCGAGCACGAACGCGTGGAAGTAGATGCTGCGTTTGTCCCTGCATTAGCCCGTGTTCCCGTTCCACAAACTCGGTTTCCTCCCCCATGGCGCTTGATCCCGTTACGCGACCAGGAATCAACTCACTGCAGAAGCAGGACGAGATGGTGGCTGTCTGCGCTTCTCACCAGTTCCAGCGGTAACTTGTCGGCCCATTCCAGGTATCGTCTGTACAGCACCTCCATGTGCTCGACCAGGCTGTGGCTGTCGACTCGCAAAGTGCCGCCATGGTTCATCCATATCATCTCGTGGGCAATCAGAGCCAGCTTGCACACGTGCGGGAACACGGTCCCCATGTAGGCTGGGAAGTGCGGTCCTCCGGGAGACTTCTCGTCTTCGAAGTCGTCTGCGTCCCCCGGAATCGGCATCCTCGGCGGGTAGGCTATCTTGCACGTCTGGTTTTGCGCGCATCGTGTTCTTCGTAGTCACCGCGTCAGCTGCTGTAAAAGGAGGAGAGCCGAGCAGGATGATGCCATTTATGGCACCTCCTGACAGCGCAGAGAGACTTCTCTGCAACAACCTTGGTCGGATGACAGAACGTACGTGATGTATACGAAACTTCCCCAGGCCGTTTGTGCGAGAGACTTCTCCCAGAGAAAATCGGAAGCTCCGTCTGGCCACCTTACCGACATGGCCTCGTCTGCAATGCCGAACAATCCTATGCCTTTGGCAAGATCAATAGCTTGGTCCAAATGTCTGGTAGCGTCCGTAGCGCTTCTCGCGTGGCAGGTTGACGACATGCTCAAGTAGAGCAGAGCAGCCACCGTGTTGGGAGTCTCTAATTCCATGGCCGTCTCGTGCTTCAAGAGCTGTGCCGCCTCGTCGTAGAAAGCATAGCTCCAACTCGCCGCCTCCAACTCGTGTGCCGTATAAGCCTGCTGTAACACAGGATCAGGGTACGTTAGCCAATAGTTTCTTCCGAGGATGGCAATCCATCTCACACAAGCCCAGCTGAGTAAGGAGCTCACGAGGAGCCTAGAGCAGAAGCGGGCGCCGCCCGAGATCAAGTCGTTGAGAAAGAGATCAACGTCGAATAGCGCCGTGATTGCATGATCGGTTTCGAGGTACAGAGAAACCATTCTCCTGGCTGCTAGAATGGGAATTTTTACCCCCGTCCATGCCAAAAGGTCGGCGTTCAGCAGCCTCTCGTCACAAAGAGGCGGGAAGTCCGGCGCGAGGGCTTCCCTGCTGCTCGTCTTGCTTTGAGAACCGAAGCTGAGACTGACGCTACTGTCCCTAGACTCGGCCGACATTACACGAGTCCTGCCTGGGTCTGAAGACGATTCTGGATCTGTAGGAAGTAGAGGAGACGGGGTGTCTGTTGGCATTGGCGAACGCCTAGTCACGTCAATATTCAGTCTCCCGAAACAATCACTCGCAACGATGCGCAACACCAACTAGAATGAACCATGATCAGGAGCCACCGCTAGGTGACTGAGGGGGAGAGGATAAAACCACAGATAAAAGAATAAAATAGAAACCCGTTTTCTTTAAAAACTTACCCTGCAGAAGAGGAATCAAAGGTACCGCTTCGAGTGGCCCTCGCGGCAAAGCCAAAATCCAGATGTGGGAGTTCAATCGGAGCCCAAGGCGAGTAGGCAACGGCGTGACGCACCATTAGCTCGAATTCGAGGGAAGTCTGGTTGGGAGGGGGAACAGCGTGAAGAAGGCCGTGAAACGGAACATCGCTGGCGGTATGCAGTTGCCCCCGGAGGATGTTGACGATGTTTCCAGCATCCCGTCCTGCTCGCAGTTGCTGGAGGACGTCCAGGGCCTCGTCGTCGGGCACGGAACGAAGAAGCTTGAGCAACTCGGCGGCGTATTTGTGATTCTTTGCCGTGGCCTCGTCAAGCAGTTTCATACCCGGGGGTATGGAATTCAGGACCGTCTTGGAAATGGAAGCATATTCGCACACGAGGCCGCGGCGCTTGCAGTGGCTGCAGGGCTGCAGGCCATCGCACTGAGATCGAGTCAGTATCACGAGCGAGGAAGGGCGAAAGGTCGATTGCAAGACGATTGTCTTTGGGCGGCCACGCTATCCCCCTCCTTCGTGTACCATGCGTAAATGCTCTTTCGAGCACGTCCGCAAATGGAGTCTACCTAGGGAATATAGTTGCTGTAGGCAAATATCAAAACCTCGACCCACAACCCACAGACGCGCACCACACCAAAAAGACCCGGGTGCCAGGAGTGGGAAAAGCGAAGCACGACAAACATACCCCTATCTTCTTCTCGCGACAACTGTTGCATGCTTTCGTAGTCGCCCGGCGCTTTCGCTTGGAGCCCTCTTGGCCGCCAGAACCCCCAAAGGCAGCATCGGCATTGTCGTCGGCGGAATGTGTCGCGGAAGTGTCCGGAGGAACTGGAAGGATGTTTCTGTATTTACGTCCAGGTTGCATGGGCTGCTGAGGTTCGAGATGGGAGCGTCTCGAGGCCGGAATGGTGTTGCAAACTTGCCGGCGGGTCGGTCGAGGGAGTGGCGAAGGAAGTCGACAAGGGTGGGAGAATAGGACTTCATACTCATCCACGGTTGACCGATGATACTTACGAGCAATTGTGTGTGTGTGTTGTATGTGTGTGTGTGTGTGTAAAGGCCGTAAGAGACAGGAAGCGTAACAACGGGAAAAGGGCTTCAACACCCGTGGCTCTTTGTACAAACACAAGCTCACAGTATACCGGGTCTGTGAAACAAGCGGAGAGTGAAGACATTGTGTTGGTGGCAGCAAGGGGAGGGGGAGGGGGAGACCAGGCCGACACAAAGTACCTGAGCAACAGTTTCTCTTGCTGATGGCGGCCTGACGCGGTACTGGAAAATCTGCCACACTGTGTTCCTTGGGCATGCCCAGCAAGTTTCCACAGTGGGTTTCGATGACATGCATGTGCGTCTTTGGCTCACTTTTGATATACCTAGGTATGTTGGGTGTAAGTTGTACACTTGGCCGTTATAAACGTCGCCTCCTCCTCGAGCACGTCAAGCGTTGTGGCAAAGGGCTTTCACATATCTCAACAGGCCGTTTTCGATGAAACCTTGTCGAGGCGGGTTTCCCGGCCTCCCAGAAGCTGAGAAGCCCACCCGAGCGGCGACCGCCGATCGACGTGCAAGTACAGATGTTATGTTCTCAACGGGGGGAAAGAAAAGGTACTAAAAAAGCAGTATAGCTCTTGATGTTTGTAATTCGTTAGGGCAGAGATGGATGGTCATGCTCGGGTCATGGTGTAAGCTTTTTGATAGAGCAGGGTCCGTTTTGACCCTGCGGATAGCCGCGAGAGTCCCAGGTGACATGTAAATGATGGCTTGTTTGACCACGCGTCGCTCGCTTCACCCAACCCCGGGGAGTCCAGAACATTAATATGAATAGAGCGCTCCAGACTTCGGGCCTGCCACTCAGGCGTGTCGGTGATAAGGTTAAGTGTATAACAGTAGTCGATCTGTTTTCCACCTCTCAGATGACAAGGAGATTTTGAGATGACTGTAAAGCACATTTCTTTCTGTTTTTCTTTTTTGCCACCAACCGAAGGCGGCAGCTAGAGACAGGCTCGCTCTTTTCATGCGACTCGAGACTTTCCTGAACGTTGATGACTGGTGCCCGTTGAGCTTCGTAGTGACTGGCAGCATCTATGCGCATCAATCGCTATAGACCCGGAGGCGAGTTGGTCATTATTCCGCGAGAGCAGCATTTCATCCACACACACACACAGTGTCTGGACGCGACGCCAGAATGGGTCATCCACAAACAGTGTCTGGCCGCCAGAATGGGGAGAATGTAACCATTGAGTCTGGCATTCTACGCACGCCATTTGGCTTGATGGTCGACTTCCCTTGCGCAAGAGGCGGAGGACGAGCCAGGGCTAAAGCGAAAGAAGGAGAACAAAAGGAAATCCAACCCATTCTACGGCTGGTTGAAAAGAGCACGTGTTTGCATGCAGGCAGGCATAGTTGGGGCAGCAATTCATGCCAAATTCATTTTGTAAAATCAGTTTTCTAGACTGATGGCTGCAGGTGGTTCTCGGTAGGTACTTGAGGGACAGAGAGAGAGAGAGGGAGGGAGAGAGGTAGATACCTATCACAGCTGGGTTGAAAACAGACATGGAAGAGGGGTAAAGAGTTGAAGTTGGCGGCCTTGAAGAGGAGTGATAATAGTAGGCATGGCAAGGGTCGCCGAGTGAGCGGCTGGGGGGGGATACGACTGGCGTCATCCGTCTGGGGGAGCACATCTAGGTAAGGTGTCGATTGTCAGTTACATAATGTAGAGGGGCACCGACGAACTTTGATGGAAAGTTGGGGGTTATTCAATTCCCCCCCCTCAAAGCTCCTCTGACCTCTGGTCATTCAATATGGTACTTGGCGAACTATGATACTATTGGTGAACTAGTCTCGGGGCAGTATCCGGCCGCTCACAGAAGCTGATTGGCTTGAAGCGGGGCCCGGGATCTCGGAGCTGGGCCGGTTGCTCCGTGATTACGTAATCATAGACAGGTACATCGTATCTCGGTTGACAGAGACAAGCTTCCACTTTAGGCATAGTCGTAGAGGGCTCGGTACGTATCGCGTCCGACCACCCCTCCAATCACCCCCGCCATCCGTGAATTCTGACACCTGTACGTACCTTGCACGCATATAGGTATACACTCCGTATATGCATATATATACGCCTCACATAGGTACCTAGGTATACATACATATACACCTTACATCCCTGGGGACTAAGCGTACAGACCACCAGAGTATGTGAGTTGGTTACACATGATACTCGGTGTCATCTATTTAGTGCGGTTTTCCAACGGATAATGTAAATCCAACGTCCTATCGTCACTCTGAGCTGAATACCTACTTCGTCAGTCCCTGTCTGTGGCCCGCCTCCTGGGCAAAACAAGGCTGCACGATGCCTCTCCTCTCAGCGTCCGCCCCATTCGCATTGAGACCCTGGTTGCATTCCGTCGTGGCCTCTCACCCCTCTCCGCCGTCCTTTTTGGGGGCCCCATATAGAATGCTGTTTGTTCATAGGCCGACGCGCTGGCACAGGCAGGGCTGACACTCCGCGAGCCGTGTTTGGCCTGCATTCACCGCCTTGCTTCGCCCTGCTTGGCTTGGCCTCCGACTGATTGGTCCCGCTGCTGCCTAAACCTCTCCGTCCCATTGCCATCTCCGATATCTGACCCAGAGTCGTGCCGTCTCACCAAGTGTGACACCTTCGGCGGCTCCCGCACTCCTCCCGTTGCGCTGAGGCCTGCTCCAGTTCCCCAAGCCCGGAATCTGGGAATTGCGTGACGTTACTCCCGGCTCGTCTATTTTTGTCCCACCCCCCCCCCCCCCCCCTTTGACTCCAACCCCGGTCCGGGTCCAAGATTCGGCCACTGTGATAGATATCATCGTGCTTCTGCTTCGCGACCCTCACATCATGGACAGCGAGAAGGCGCAGCTATTGCGCTCCGACAGTATACAACAACAGTTTGCTGCTATTCTCGCTGACGCCCAGAGGCAGTATGCTAGCTCTACCGGTCTTGACCTCAGAGACTACATGTACCCGCCCATGAGGTCGACCGAAGACCTCTTAAACGTTGTCAATCGCCAGAATGAACAGTTTCAAAGTTTCCGAGAGAAACGCCAGACCCTTTTTCAGGTCCTCTCTGCCGCCTGCAAGCCGCTCGAGGTCGTTGGCGAGGCGTTGGCGGGGGCGTCGGAAGACGTGTTCCCTCCTGGCCAGACCATCTTCGCCTCAGTCGTGTACTTGATCAACGCCGCCAAGGATGTCTCGGCTTGTTACGACTCCATCATTGACCTTTTCGACCAGATGCAAGACGTCACAGTCCGGCTAAAGTTTTACGTCTCCCAACGAATGTCCGCCGAACTCCATGACAAGATTGTCAAGATCCTAGTCACCATATTCGAAATCTTTGTCCTCGCAACACACGAGGTCCGAAAGGGACGTCTCAAGTCGTATTTCAAGCGTCTGCTTGGGAGCGAGAGCAAAGTGCCCGAGGCCATCAAGACGCTGGCTTTTCTGACCGAGGGCGAAGAGCGGCTCGTTATTGCAGAGACCAGCGCCGGCGTAAAGCGGTCCCTCTCAAATCAAGAGAGACTCCTCGAGATGATGTCGAGAGTAGATGTCAACGTCCAGACCTTGCGCACAGAAACCCGAGTACCCCAGACAAGGGAACAAGCCCTCTCGTCTAACCGAAATAAGCTAAAGGGCATCTTGCAGCCGTCCGTCTATCCGGAGGATACCTTTTCCGCGCTCAACAGGACAAGAACACAAGGGACCTGCGACTGGATTCTCGGAGACCCCTCCCTGAAAGACTGGCTAGCTGGTACCGCTCGGTTCCTTTGGATATCTGGAAATCCCGGAACAGGAAAATCCTATCTGACCTCTCGTCTCGTTTCGTGGGGCCAAGACCTGCTCAACAAGCAGGAGACTAATAGTATGATGGGCTACTTTTTCTTCCGCCAAAACAACCCGGAATCCCGCTCCATGACGCAAGCGCTTAGGGATATCGCGTACCAGGTCAGCGAGCAAGACGTCTTCTACGGCAAGCAGCTCGTCCGCGAGGTCTCCACAGGTGATGACATCAAGACTGTCTCCAGTGCGTTTAGAAAGCTGCTTGTTGAGCCCTGCGTGCCTGACAAATGGCAGAGGCACATCTACGTGTTGATGGATGGCTTAGACGAAGCCGACCCCCGCGAACTGAGGGAGCTTCTGTCGTTGCTGGACGATCTCAACCAGCAGCCCCGACATGGGACACGGGTGCAAGTTGCCCTGATTGGACGGTCGACCCTCTCGGACGACATCATGGACTCCCTCGGCAGTGACTCGACAGGCGGCCAGCAACTTCGCACTATACATTTGACGCCCGATCGGAACGGCTCAGACATTGTGTCTTACATTGTCGAGGGTGTAAACTCCGCAAGAGTCCTGAGAGGTTCCACGGAGCACTTTAAGGAGAGTATCATCGAGACCATGACGAAGCAAGTGGATGGTCTGTTCATCTTGGCCAAGTTCATGCTCGCCGAACTCAACAGGATACGGCACCCCAGGAGAATCATTGAGAGCTTGAAATCCTATCCCCAAGAGATCAACGGCATGCTGGAGAAAGCCGTACTGAGTTTCAGTTCATCCATCACCCAAGAAGAGGCGGACGACTTGAACGAGATTCTGCAGTGGGTCTCGGTGGCCGAAATGGGTCTCACACTCGAGCAGATCGAGTCCATCTTGACGCTCAAGATGGGCGATGCCCCGTTTCGGCTGGAGGAGTCTCTGAGGGGGCAGTTCTCCTGCTTCTTCACCCTCGAGCGCGAAGACGGGCTGTCGACAGCCGATCTCGCCGACCGACACGAGCTTCACCGCCGGCTCACGTCTGTGGCACTCGACCCGAACAAAAGGACCAGCCCGGACTTCTTGGACCTGGAAAGAGACATTGAGTACTTCTCGAACAAGCGCACGACACATGTCAACTTCTTCCACGCCTCGGTCAAGGAGTTCTTTCGAGAAGACACGTCGACAAACCTGAGGGCAGATGCGGAGCATCCTTCTATCGGGTTCAAGCTTGCCGACGCGAGATTGCACGTCCTCAAAACCTGTTTGCGGATATTCACCGACCCCACGTACCTCAACCTTGGCGAGGAGGGCCTGTCATTGCAGCGATACGCAGCTTGGTATTGGCAAGAGCATCTGGAAGATATCGACATGGCGTCTATTTCCCTAGCCGAGAAGGCCGACATCGGCACTCGCCTCTACGTCATGCTGACCGATCCCACGATCCTCCTGACGTGGACAAATTTGTTTGTGGAGAGTTTGGATATCTGGACCGATCACAACATCGAGGTCGTCTGTCGGTGGCTCAAAGACCCGCAAGTCACAAGCGCCCTGTCTGCCGAGCAAAAGGCTTGGGTCGCAGAGGCATCGTCAAACCCGGCCCGCCTGCTCGAGCCGATGGGAAGGACGTTTTCCAAGGCGTGGCTCGTGGAAGGGTTTGGAATGTATATGCCGACCCTGTTTTGCTTTGGCGTCGTGCAATCTTTGCCTCTCATGGAGGACGGCGCAAAGTGGTCTGATTCGGAAAACCACTGGCAGGAAGTGCCCCTGGAGACCAGAATACGACAGGCAGCCGACTGGGCGAACCATCCCAAGACCGGTCACTGGTATCGGAGAGTTGGCAGTACACTGCTGAACTTGGGAAAACATATGAAGGCGCTGGAATATTTCGAAAAGGCCCTCGCCGAGGACTCCAACATTGTAGAGAGCTGTGGCCGCATGGGCTTGTGTCACTCTCTGAATGGCAACTACGAGAAGGCTCTCAAGCTCCATCTCATGTGCGAGGTCGTCGAGCAGGACCACATGGCAAAGGGGTACTACAAGACGGACCGGGAGCTAAAGGGCGCGAAATGGCGGCTTTACAAGAATCAGGCCCAAATCGCCGAGTGCTACAATCGCATGAAGAGGGTCGAGAGCTCTCTGGCGTACTGTAGGAAAGCGATGAGGAACGCCTACGATGCCCCCGACTTTGAACCGGAGGTCGCCTACATGAGGGTTCTGACCGAAAACAACAGAGTGACGGAGATGATGAGTCTGTTCGAGGAGCTGGACGGTAGATACACCGAAAGGGGCAATTCCCGGTTCGTCTTGTTCCTCTTGACTCAGATCCCCGACCAGTCCATCAAGGAGTGGTTCCCCCAAGCGGCGGCTCGAACGGGCAAGACAGACGTCCTCGCGGACCGCTACGTGAACAGCATCGGGTCCGCACACGACGCCCAAGACTCCTGGAAGGAGTTCTACCTAAGAAACGCTCTGGGAAATGTCTACATGGCGGCGCAAGAGTACGACAACGCCATCTCCATCCAGGAGAGCATCTGCTTCGTCGAGTACAAGGCGAGAGGCAGCTTGGCCGTGCGGGTCGAATACATTGCCTCCTTCAAACAGCTCGCCAGGGCGTACGCGCTCAAAGCGCTCGAGGTGGACCAAGAGCTGCGGTCCGAAGCCGTGGAGCCCTGGGTCAGGAAGCTCGAGAAGCTCATGGAGCAGCAGCGCAAATATCAGAACAGAAACGTACCGTTGCACATGGCCGGCTTCGACTCCAACGAGGCCGCCGTCTTCCTGGTCCTTCTTTACCGTCTGCGGAACAGGGAAGCCGAATCGCGCCGGCTTCTCAGCGGCATGGTATCCGATAGCCTCGAGCTTCTGGACGACGACGAGCCGCAGAACGACGAGATCAGCATCCGCCACCTCCAGCGCACGCTCATTGCCGCCGGCGACAGCGTGAACGCCCAGGCGCTGTGGCAATCGACACGGATGCCCCCTCTGCACGCCAATCTCTCTGGTCACTTGACCACCGAGAGAAGGTCCAGCTCGCCGCGCATCGGAGGATTGTCTCCCAGGAGGCGCGGCAAACAGATCAGCCTAACCAAAGTCTTTGCGGAAGGTGATCCCCTCTCCTGCAACCACTGCCTAAAGACGTTCGAGCCATCTGATAAGTTCGTGGTCTGCTGGTACTGTATCGACTTGAAGTTCTGTCTGCCCTGCCTTGCGGCCGTCCGGAGCCAGAACTTCACGCCAGGGCATACATCTGCCTGCAAACCCAGTCATCACTGGCTTACCGTGCCGCCTTTGTCCAGAGACTTACAACCAGGAGAGATTCTAGTCGATGGCCAGATTCAAACACTCTCGGAATGGATGTCGTCATTGCGGCAGAAGTGGGTGCAGTCGAAGCCTGTCGCAGGTCTTGGGATCATGTAGAAGTCAATGTGAGTGTGACCGGGCCGATTTCGTAATTATGGATGACACATGGCTTATGTTGACACCTTGACATGGTGTCAGTAGTTACTTCTGTGTATGTGGAATGAGGAATGAATTTTGATTGCAGCCATGCCCTAGAACTCAACACGTTCAAGGTTTGGCTCGAGCCGAAATTGGCTGTTGATTGACCATGTAGGGTGACAACCACGCCCCTTGAATGATGAAATATACCTTATAATACAAACCAGAGAACATAGAATGGCTGTGACTTTAGGAAGATCCTCTCGAATTAGAATCTCCAACATTAAAGAGGAATGTATGCTAGAGCATGCAGAATGGAGTTTAACTGAGCTTCCGTGGGGAAACGACGCTTTGGTTGCTCAAAACCCTATCATTGCAAAGGTGAAAAGTGACCTCGTTACCATTCTCGTTTGAGACATCAACGTTGACACTGTATGTCTTCAAGACTGCGCCACTTCTCGAACGATGGCTCACATCAACTAGTATCCATATCCACGCCCGTGTTCAGACGTACTGTACTCTTGCAATTGTTTTTGGTGGCCTGTGTTTCGGTGGTAAGAAACGGTGATCTGAACCATGAAGTGCTGTCGTCCTGTTTCAGGGGTTTTCAGTTCGTCGGGGGGTATTCCAAGTTGAGGGGGGGGTACCCGAGGTTTCGCCGAAAGCTCCCAGGGGGGAATTAAACTTATGCACACCTTATACAGAGCACAAATTACGTGGCACAGTATCTCAGCAACAGGCCAGGGGACGAGTCATAACAGGCTAGAAATGAGTCATGAGTGTAGCATTAGTGGAACATACCCTAAGCATATGCGTTGCATATGCTCCACTATACAATATCTAAATCAAGGATCAAAGGGCACAGAAAAAGGCGGTCAGATGAAAACTCAGAAGGCTTATAAATTAATTATAATAACGGTAATACTTTAGTAGGTGTATATAAGGGCATCTTCTCAGCATATGCTTAGATTGAGCTTAACTTCTTCTTAACTTCTACTTCCCCTATGTTTAGATTATGGACGACATTCCAGACTGTACTAGTAGTGATAACAGTCTTTCTATTACCTCTGTTCACCCCTCTGAGTTATCTGACAATGAAAATTGGGCAGATGATGTTAGATATAACGACATTGGGGATGATACTACAGGTACAAGTAGTCGCCTAGCAGGTGCTCAGTATATGTTAGGTAGATGGTTGAATGATGTAAGTAAATCCTCTATTTAAGACCTCTTACTATATTAATATTAATAGGATTCCTTTTGGCTAAACGGGCTTCCCCACGGCAGCTACCCTTCTGCTGCCCCAGACCTACTATTCCATATGGGTCAGACAAAGGTACTAGTTAAGCATATGCTGTACTCATACTCTATATATACTAACACTATTCTAGGAATCAATTGAGCGATTTGGCATTCTTCTTAGTGCTAGAGGGCGTGGTAGGGCTGCTGCAAGGTCTATTCAAGACCATCTTACTACTCCCCTCTATCCAGCTACCTCACATACTGGAATCCTTCATAGTATTACATCATGTGCCAATACAGAAGATACTACAGAAGAAGAGGCCAAAGAGCTTGTTAGGGTACTTTCAGATACTATCCAATACTCAACAAAGTATAAGGAGCGTATATCAAAACAGTCATGCCAGGTATTAGGGTAATACTTACTAAGAATATTCCTAACTTATTCTAGGTATATGCTAATCTTATACTAGAAATACACCTAATAATAATCAGGTTTGGCACCAATCCCTTGCCTGTAGTGGGGTTAAACACTGTAAATTTACCCGCACGTCTCTCTTAAGGCCTCATAGGCTTTTTGATAGAGGTAATACTATCCAAGTTCATCAAAGGCTACAACAGATGGAACGAAGGATGGCAATTATTCCAACACTTCCAGAGCATATCCAGTCTCAGACTGAGGCGTAAGTTTCACTTATGCACTGTATATGCTATGTATATGCTATGTATATGCTCACCCTATTCTTTCTAGATACTTTGAGTCAATCAAACACCTTTGGGATATTAGTCATCCATGCAAGCAACTAGGTCAGAATGGTGATCTAGACACCTACACATGTCAGGGACAGAGGTTTGAGGTGTATACTCGTAATGAGGTAGGTATATACTAGGCATATGCTACTCTTAAGTTATATACTAACTAAAATAAATAGGTTACCTTTATTGGCTGCCCACGATCAAGTAATACTGAGACTTGGCATACGTCATATAGTATTCCACGCTTCCAAAGCCAGATTAATATTGAGTATTTGCGACAGCTTTGCTTAATAGGTCGGGTACATGGTTGGAGTACTAAGTGTGTCTGGGTTGGGAAAATGTCAAGCACAAGGAAAACATGTGGTAAGCATATACTACGCATATGCTTAGTAGATACTTAGATCTAACTTTACATCTAGGTTACCAACATCCTCCTGGCGTAGGCCGTGGAGGTATTCAAAAGCATAAGTGTAACGTTAAAATGGATATTTATATCCCTATTAACCAGAATCGCTTCCCTTTTGTCTTATTACTCTGCCGAGGGTCCCATTCACATATTCCACCTCTACCAACAACCCTTCCACCTTGGCTGGCAGACCGTATTATACTTAGCCTAAAGGACGATCCAGAAATTGCAACTTTAACACCACGTAAGTTACGCATATGCTAGGTATATACTCTATTTATACTAACTATATATAGGATTACTACTTATGAATCCAGGGATCCGTGAGGTATACCGTAGGTTTGGCGTAAGCGCAATCCAAGCCATTCACACATCCTTACAGAATGAGGATATTATTGGTGTTCTTATTCGTAGGGCTCGGCTACTAAATTTCCCTGCTGGTAGTAACTTTGCAGGTAAGTAGCATATGCTAGGCATATAGCCTAATAATATTTAGTATATACTAAATATTTACTAGGTGTTATGCGTGAATATGCCTTTGACCAGCGGCAGCTAAAAGAGGATAGATGGATTCGTAAGGTGATCTCTGGGCCAGATGGTAGATTTCTTATTATCTGTATTGAGCAGACCCAGGCTATAGCCTTTTTAAAGGCACAGTTTCTTGAGGTTGATCTATCTTTTAAGATGGTGAAAGGAGAAACCAACACCTTTAAGATCTGTGGATGGAATGCGGAGACTCAGAGTATGCTTTACCCATGCCCAGCATATGCTACGCATATGTACTAACAGTACTTAGATATCGACTCATATGTTTACGCCTGGACTAACTGGCACTCGCGGCATGGATATAAGGTCTTATTTGAAGAATGCTTTCAGTAGCTTTATAAGGTATCTGGTACCCGAAGAGACTGGTATCACATTAATCCAACTGGAAGCTTCCCAATCTACGCAATTACAATGGATATGGATGCGAAGCAAGCAGGGGGTAAGCTCTACATATGCTAGACATATGCGTAGAATATGCTAACTAGATGCTAGGTCTTGGGGATTACCTCTCTGAACTTTACCCCTCATGGACCTGGGATGAACACCTTTGCCATATCCTTATCTTCTGTAAGGTCCATGTGCGGCGGAATTGGCGTAAGAAATTCCCAGACCACCCAGCTGAGCATGAGCTTTGGAGATTATGGGAGTCACGTACAGCGTCAGCATATGCAGCACATATTGCAGGCATTACCTCACAATATCCTGAGACTAAGTCTTGGTTTAAAGGAAAAAAGGCTCGATGGATTATGTGTGGGCTTGCATTAGAAATTGGCGATATTGACCCTGATGCTAAGGTCTTAGCACGGAAGTATGATAATATTGTTGAATCCAGCCATAATCAAGACAATTGGGCAGTTGGAAAACGGCTTCCACTTCTAACTGCTGTATTACGGTATAGTATATTCCTTATAATAGTAGAGTATATGCTAACTATATCCTAGGCTTAAGCTACATATATTCCAACAAGCTGCTAAGACTAAGGCCCAACTTACAACTGGAATTAAGTCATCGTGGCGGAATAAAACTCAGACTGCGCGCTATACCCGGGCATTAGCAAAAACGCAAAAAAAACAGGTTACTCAAGCCCAACGACGTCAAGAAAACCCTACCCTTCCATTTAATCCACACAACCCATACGATACCCCAATTATTAGTATTGAGGATAGTACGGATGATAGTGTAGAAGGAACTGAGGCAAGCCCCAGCATATCCCAAGCATCACCTGAGCATATGCCCGTCACTCCCCAGGCATCAACCCCACTCGCACAAACCCCATCCCTAGCATCATCTCCACCCTTACCAGCATCACCCATAGCATCATCCCCACTTACGTCACGCTCACATTCACGGAAGCGAGCTACCTACTCTCAATCAATGGGCCAGCGGGAGGTTTCTGCATTTATGCAAAGAACACAAGCCCGTTCCCAACAACAGCGTATTCGTACAGAAAGAGAGCAAGATGAAATCCGGATCCAGGAGCTAGAGTATAAGGTTGAGCGGTTAAGACGCGAAAAGCAGATTAAGGAATTAGAGGCAGAAGTAGCGCGACTTGAGCAGGATTTAAGCCAGGCATAGGGTCAGCATATCACCAGCATATGCATAGTATGTGTAAAGTACCGTCTCAATTCGTATAAGAAAGCTAGTGTGCGGTATGAATTCAGCATATGCTGACGTAAAGTTCAGTCCATCCTTAACTCCAGCTCAATTCTAGTATGGTAGGAGCACAGGCCCAGTATATGCCTGGCTTGTCCATAGTTTGACCTCAGAAGGTGCGCAGAAGGTGCCGAGCATATGCTCAGATCTCACCATCAACCTCGTCAGCCTTGAACTCGATTTCCTCCTGGACACCCTTGGACTCTATTCGACATTAGCTGTGCATATGCTGGGAGCATGTTTAGAATACGTACGGTTGCGAGTCATGTGCTTCTTCGGGGCAACAGCGGCGCCCTTCTTCTTGACCGGGGTCTTGCGCGCAGCTATGCTAAGTCAGTACTGTGCATATGCTGGGCGAATGCTGAGAACATACCAGCCTTCTTCTTGGGCGCGACGGCGGGGCGCTTGGTGGGGGTCTCAGGGGACTCCTCACGAGCAGGGCCAGGGCGCTACATATTGTTAGCATATGCTAGGTCCATGCTGCGATAATGCCAAAATGTACTTACATTCTTTCTCTTGCGGGGAAGAAGGGGGCGCAGATCCTCCGCCGCGCTGTCTTCTTGTGAGTATCCCACATATGCCCTGTGAGTTTCCAGCATATGCTGCCCATATCCCCTGCTTGTGTTTGGTTGTGGCCGGTTCTGAGACAGATCGGGATTGTCGTGATGAGGATGGTACAGGGCATTTACCAGGCATGCATCTAGCATATGCTGGATGCATGCCCCGTCTATTGACAGTAGACGTTGGTACATCCTGTAACACCTTCCCCACAACAACCCCTCTCTGGAGTCTGGCACCTTCAGGTGGTGCCTAGGTGTGTCAGTATGTCAAAAGGTAAATTGTAATGAATGGCAAAATAAATAGCATCCTCCGTACTTGTGTCGAGCATATGCTCAGTGTGTGTGTACTTACCTCGCGATGGAAGTGGTAGCCATACGCGTTGGCGAAGTTGGCATCGGTGCGGCTGGTGTCAGGCATTAGCTCAGCATATGCAAAGCATGGGCTCAGGAAATACTTACGCAAGCGCCTCCATGCCGTCACAGTAGACCTCGAGGAGGCCACCAGGGGGACCAGCACTGATCTAGTGTTAGCTGTGCATATGCTGAGGGGATGTTGAGAACATACACAGGTTCACGGACGTAATCCGCCTCACGCCAGCCGAGGGAGCGAACCCAGTTCTGGATCGCGCTGGTATGAAGTCAGCATATGCTCAGTGGATGCTGCGAATGTGATATGCATATGCATAGTACATACAGTTTGCCAGCCGCCTCCTCCGCAACGTTGGTATTGACACGGGGGCGGTTCTCAACTAGAACATGGTTAGCATATGCTCTGTGTATGCTTGGTTGGTACACTTACTAGCGCCAGGGTGGGCGGTGCGCATGTGGCGGCGAAGCTGGATGCTGTGTTAGCATAGAATGAGCATATGCAAAGAGTATGCTTACAGCCGGCTGAGAATTGAAAACGGTGCCGCACATGGCGCCGGTCTCGGGGGTGACGACGATGTCGCAGCTGGGCATCAAGTCAGCATATGCAAGGTCGATGCTGGGTCCATGTCCACGTACACTCCAGTATTGATCGAGCTGAGCTTGGCTCCGGCGTTGGGGGCAGCTGGGCGTGTGGTGAGCATATGCTGGTGGTATTCCTGATCCTCCTCGAATTGACAAACCTGCGTTCATCTCGGCAGTGACGGTATCTGCAGAGAGAGAAGTTAGCATATGCTGGACATGCACCAGGATAAAGCTGGGAACTTACAAGAACGACCGGCGTCATGGGCCTCCTGGACATCTTCATGACAAGTCAGTGCTCAACATATGCGTCGCATCAGCAGGGACAGGGTTCATACCAGAAGGGATGTAGTCGGGGTTTGGATTGACGATGGGGCCTGCATGAGGTTAGCATATGCCGTGTCACCACTCGACAGGGATTGTGCATATGCTCACCATGGTGATGGCCGAAGCTGCTGGGGTTGGCCGCGTTGGCGATGCCGGCGGCAGCGAAGTTGGGAGCAGACATCTGAAATATCGTGAGCATATGCTGCGAATGTGATGAGCATTGATTGTGTCAATACCTTGTTGTTGTTGCTGCTGTTGCTTCGCGATTTCGTGGGTTTTGAAGAAAAGAAAAAAGAAGAGGAGAAATTTTCTCAGCTGGAGTTGAGCATATACTGAGAGTGAGCTGGCGCTAAGCTGAAAGTGGATACTGTAAACAAAGTCAATTGATTGGCTGTTAATTAATTGAAAATTCTTCACTGTGTGCGCCCTTAATATTACGTTGATATTCGCACGTAGCCTTTTTTCATAACTCAGCGGCCCCACCACAAATACCCCCCCCCGAACTTTGAGTATCCACCTCGGGTACCCCCCCCGAACCTGGAATACCCCCCCCTCAACTGTCCAGCCCTGTTTCAGCGCTGTGGGTTGTACAGTCTGTTGCGTTGGCAGTGTCGAAAACCTACTTTTTCGTCTGTGCGTTAGCAACCCACCAATGCAACCCCATGAAAAATCGCGATTTTTGGCTGCCAGATTCAGAAATCTGCCATATCCAAACATCAGGTAGTCCCTCTTTCAAAGTTACCCGCCGCCAACGCCAAAAGTAAGGCTATTCAGACCTATATAGGGCTCTTTACCAATTAATTTATTAGTAATTAATACCTCTTAGCCCTCCTACTACCCTAATAAAGAAATTATATAGACCGCACTAATATATAGCCTTATTACCTATTATTATAGTATATAAGAGTAAACAGGCTATATAAGCCCTAAAGTCTATAATATCCTTACCCTAGAGACCTATATAAGGCTCTTTATTAGTTAATTTATTAGCTAGCTAACTAAATCTTAGACTTTAATAAGAGTAGTAGCTTAATAAGAATAAAAAGGCTTAATTACTTCTTAGCCCTTAGATTGCTTCTTAGCTCTTAGGCCCTAAAGCCTCTAAAGTCTATAATATCCTTATATTACTATTACTACCCCTAATTAGATAAGATAAGAGATAAAATAAGAGGTTATATATTAAATTAAATAAATATAATAGTACTATAACTAAATAAGGATAATTAGAGAAAGCTAGTATAGGTACTAGAGACTTTAGAAGAGAAAATAGATATTAAGATTATAGTATAGATAGGCTATAGTATATATATAGTTAAATAGTAGTAATATTAGTATAAAATAATAAAGTAAGTAAGCGTATATACCTTAAGTAGACTAAGTTATATAAAGTTAGAAGTATAATAGTTATATAAGTTATTAAAGCTTCTTATATACTATAATAACCTTAGCTTTAAAGAGATATAGGACTTTTTCTATAAGTAATATACTATAGAGGTCTATAAGTTAATAATTAGTTAGTAGCTTTAAGATACTAGGTAGTTATTAAAATCTATTTATATTATTATTACTTAGAGAGACAATATATTATAATATACTTAGGTATATACTATTTATTAATATTACTTAAAGTAATTAATCTTTATTAATAAGTTAGGTATAGATAAGCATACTAGTATATAAAGAATAGGCTAGGTACTAAAAGGCTTAGTACCTTATTATAAGGATAAACTTAAATATAGGTAGTAGTATTAGGTCTTACTAGCTCTTGTAGTAAATAGGATCTTTAATATATTAATATACCTAGGTATAACTAATAGTAATAGGTTCTTAGTATAGATTTAAGAGAGAGTACTGCTTAAGTATAGTATCTTTCTTGCTATAAAGTTAGTTATTATAATAGATAATACTAGCTTTTACTACTAATAAGATATCTAAGAGGTATATAAATTAGCTAGTATATACTTATTATATTTACTACTATACTTACCTAACTTTAAGCCTATTAAGAAGGTATTTAGTAACCTTAAGAAGCTTCTTTATAAGTAGTATTCTATCTAGAATAGAGATATAGAGGATATATAAGACTTTAAGAAGCTGCTTTATAACTATGTAGTAGAGGTTAGTTATAGAACAAAATAGATAGAAGGTTACTTTTACTATTCTTTTATTAACTTTAATAGTATATAGTATATATTTAATAATAAAAGATTAATTAATAGTAGTATAGTCATTATTAATAGAGGTAAAGTTAAAGTTACTTTTATAGTTAAGAAAGTACTACTATTAAGATAATAGTAAAGGAAAAAAATATATATTATTAATAGTTAAAGGAAATCCTTCTTAAGTAATTACTTATTTAGCCTTGCTGCTTTACCTACTACTAGCCTTACTACGTTATTGCTTCTTATTACTTTGTTACTCCTTATTGCTATTATATAATACTATTAATAACCTATTATCTACTACTTTAATTAGATTATTAACTCTATTACTATATAATCTATTAAGGTTAAAGGTATTATTATTATTATCTTTAAGGTATTAGTTATATATAGATTAAGGAATATATTAACTTAGGTAGAGAAGTAGAGAAGAAGCAGTAGTTAGCTATAGAGGTAAGGATATAAAGAGACTAATATCTATAGAGGTTAGTACTATAATAATAATAACTAAAGTAAGGTTAACTAATTAAATCTCCTATCCTTAAGGTTACTTATTTAATTACTAATAGTAGTAATAGAGGGTAATAAATTATTAACTTTACTACTTATAGTATCTAATCTAATATATAGTAATTTACTTTATTACTTAGAAGTAATAGAGTTATATCTACTATACTTATAATACTACTATATAAGGATAAAAGTTTTAATTAACCTCTATATCTAGCTAATAAGGGATATAGGTATACCTTTTTTCTTATACTACTCTTTTAGTATATACTATATTACTATAAGGCTAGATAATAAGCTTTAGAGCTACTTAAGAGCTTTATTAGTACTACCTTTATATTACTAATATTACCTATTAACTTTAATAAACCAACTAATAAAATCTTTTAATTTAACTAACTATATTATAGGTAGCTACTTACTATACTATAGTAGTAATAATAATAGTACTAGGTTAATACTTCTTATTATATAAGAAGTTTATAATAGTTATAGTAATAATAGGTTAATCAACAGGTAATAATACTATAGCTAAGGAGATAGCTAACTCTAGTATAGTTATTAATATAGTTACTAGAGGTAAGAGCTTGCTTCTTTACTACTACTAAATAATAAATTAATTACTATATTACTAGTAGAGTTATTAGTAGTTAGTAAGGCTAAAACAGTAGCTAGATTTTCCCCTTCTTTAAGTATAGTTATAGAGGGTAAGTTATTACCTACTTTATTTCCTATAGGTATAACCTCCTTTATTTACTACTAGCTAATTATAATTAGTAAGCCTATTAGTAGATTCTTTAAGCTTATATTAGTATCTTAATAAAGTATTACTTCTTACTTTATCTCTATATCCCTAGTGAGTAACTTATAGTAAGTTTTATCTTTAATAAAGTACTAATTTATACTACTACTACTTTAAATACTGTTATAGTAACTTACCTAGTTAGTATACTAATAATACTTTATTAGATCCTCTTATAAATACTTTTTTATGTCTTTCTCTTAACTAAGCTCCTCCCTTATTAAACTTATTACTATTTTTTTTAGTATATACTTTGGTAGGTAACTACTGTGGTCTTTTTAATTATTATAGTCTTATTAATTATTATAGTATTATTAATTATTATAGCCTTGTTACTTACTATAAGACTTTATATATGGTATATTGCCTATTACTAGAGATAGTTGCTTTTGTTATATAGTTATCTACAGTGTACTAAACGCTAACATAACCAAACCAGTGTTATATATGAGCTCTATACTAAAGAAGATCTCTGGAGTCTAGTAACCTAATTAACTGAGTTAGAGGTTAAAATTAATCTACAGTAGGGCTAGCTATTTCCCTTCTTTTATAGTAAAGTTATTATTATAATAGATAACTATTAATATCTTAGTAGTTACTTGCTTTTTACTAAACTTTATACTTATCTATAACTTTAAAAGCTAGTATTACTCACTAAGTTATATCTAAATACGCTCTTTTATATCTCTTAATATCTCCTTCTCTTACTATAACCTTATTATTATACTAGCTATCTATTAACTTAACCTCTATACTATTTAAAAGGGCTAGATTAATAGTACTGATATAATACCTCTAAATTAGAGGCTAATAGTGAAATAGATATTTACCTTAGTAAGTAGTGGTAGTAAGATAGCTATTACTATAGCTACCTATTACTATTATTATAATAGTAATAGGGTTTATAATAAAGTATTAAAAAGGTTAAAGTAAAAGAGTACCTATTATATAAGCTCTTTATTATTAATATTCTTATTATTATTATTATTATTATTATTACTATTATTACTATTATTACTATTATTACTATTATTACTATTATTACTATTATTACTATTATTACTATTATTACTATTATTACTATTATTACTATTATTACTATTATTACTATTATTACTTACTTTAGCTACCTATAAAGGCTTTACTAATACCTATTTTTCTAGTATCTTAAAGATTATTATTAACTTCTTTAATAGTTTTATAATATAGCTTTTTATAATAACTATATAGCTAATAAGAGGCTAAGTAACTAATATACTTCTTATTACTAATAATACTTTAGTACTTAATAATACTTTATAAGTAGCCTTATAGGCTTATATACTATTAGCTAGTAATACTAATAATACTAGCTCTATACTGCTAGAGGTATTTAACCCCTTCTTTTTTAGTAGTATACTAATAATAATAATAATAATAATAATAATAATAATAATCTCTTAAAGCTATTTACAACTATAATATCTATGTAAAAGTATATGGTACATGTGGTCACTTAGCAGGGTAACCCCCCTGCGTGGCCCTAACTAGGGTGGTGGTGATGGTGTTGCTAACGCACGGACGAAAAAGTAGGTTTTCGACACTGCCAACGCAACAGACTGTAGTCAAACCCCTGTCGCCATGCAGATTCATCTGAAGCCTTTTGCATCGGACCCCAATATAGGAAGGGATCATGTCAGGTAACCCAATGCTTCTCCTTTTGGAAAAAAAAAAAAAGCAGTCGAAACGCAGTTACCCCACTATGGGCCCAACCAGACTTCAATCACGAATACTATTGTACCAGACGATGAACCAAGAAAGATATCGACTGTTGAGTTGGAGACAGTCATTCTTTTTAGGGTGGTTTCTGGCACATCATCTTGGTTTTCTTGGATGAAATGATAGGTGGAGGAGATCTTATCAGTTATAATTGCCACAACCAAAGCAACGCAGCAGGAAACTTAAAGCAAACGTTGATACACACATACACTAGGAAATAGAGTTTACGGAAACATGCGGGGAAGATCGCCATCCCATATTACCTTGGCAGCTAACATTACCGTTGACTAAGATAGACCGGTTGCCCTGTTTCCGCTCATGCGTGTCGATACTCGTTTAATTACCATCCTGGAGAAACCCGGCTCAACGAGCGCTGTGGTTAGACGAGTTCGTCAACCTTCACTGACGGTGGAGAAAAGCTCATAAATCTAGACAAGGAACGGGTGAGGCTGGAATCAAGCTCTGTATGTACAAGCTCTTCGATACTTGCATGAAGCATTTATTATTAACCTTTGTATTCAGTGCCCAAAGTTCCATCATACTTACAACTTCTTAGCTCCGCGGAGTGATCGCTAGGCATGGGTGTAGTGTTCATCTGTTCACATGGGGCCATTTCAGGCGGCTTTAATGTAGTGTGTAACTGCATCTGGGCCGCAAACGGCGAGGGTCTCGGACAACCGAACGCCAACTTAGTCAACCTGGAACGTTGACCCTCCAGCCACTTACAACATTGTCTTAGTATATACAGCCGGCGCATCAGAACGAGGCAACGGGTCATCGGCTCGGTTTTTCGAGCGGTTCATTTTTCGCGCTTTCGATTACTGTAACTCCCTTCTATTGTGTTAGGTACCAAGTCCAAGTACCGATAACTATACTGTTCTTCCTACTGTGCTTTTGTATACTGTGCTCCTGAGAAGGTAGAGTGACCAATGTGACATATGATAAGCCGACTTCATCAACGCCGACATAATCAGTTGCTTCGCTTGCTTGCTTCCAAAGCAATGGCCCATTGAGATGCAACCAAACAGCAGGAATACGGGGCTCGTGCTGCAGTTCCTTGTGGCCAAAGGTAATCAGAAGCATGGTTGTTGCCTGCCTGAGGTACGCGGGTAATAGTGCTAGGACTAACGGGCCGAGGTAATATAGCCTTTGCATGAGCTAGCGGTATGGCACTGATGAATAACTTGGCATCGAACTTGATCACGCGCCAAGCTGCACGCCAAGCTCGATTACCTGCAAGCAGGTATTGAGGCGAAGCTTGTTCTGAGCAAGTCAGGTCTGTCACTTTTGCTAGAGGGTCCCGTCAAGCCGATCCCCTGAACCTCGGACTATTTTGCGGATCAAAATCACTGGGTGGACCATGTATTGGGATGCAGATTGTGTATACGCTTCGTAGAGAAGACGCAAACGGCGTGTGGGGGACGAGCCAGCATCTGGGCGTCATCAAACGTGTTATGTACCATGTACTAGATCTGTAAAGAAGCGTGAATATATACATTGTCAGGTTCCTAAAAGTAGTACCGGCTTCGGGGCCGGCGGGGCACCGGGGGGGGCCCGGGGGACACCACAGAACGGAATAACGTTAGGCCAAAGGGCACACAAAAGGGGTTTTCACGATAGCATCGAGGTTTAGAGAGGAGACAGATTGGAATAACAGTCACCAGTGACCCCTAACTGCCCTCCCACTGACTCCTTTACTTGGTACTATACTGCCTCTGATACGTTTTAATCTCTCCCTATTTATAGGTGTACTGACTATTGGAGCAGTGATAGTACTAGTATAATTAACCTGATCCTAATCTGTTACCTAGTAGGGTAGCCTAGCGATGCAGCAGCATACACCAGACACCAGCGGGACCGCAGCAGAGAAGCAGCGCGTGACCAACCTCAATAGGTTAATAGAGGAGCAGCTAAGAGCCCTTCTTAATAACAAAGCAGCTAAGGCAAGAAAGAGGAAGATAATCAAACAGATTATAGCCCTTAGAAACAGGGAGTCTATTAATAATATATATATAGCTAGTAGAGGACCTGTAGCTACCCAGCTAGAGCTTAAGCGCCTATGTACTAATACCCTTATTAAGTAGTTAGCCCCTATTTAATATAAGGGGGGTAACTAGAATAACCTTAAAGACTTTCTTTTTAAGTTATAAGGCTAATTCTCTATTGCTAAGGAAGAATTTATAGCTAATAAGAGCAAAGTCTAGTTTATAGGGGCCTACCTAGAGGGTAACCTATTGCATAGCTAGAGAAGCTATGTTAACCTCTAGTATAGTAGTAACATCAGCCTAATTACCTAGAAACAGATAGAGGCCTAGCTCTATAATAGCATTACTAATAATAATATATAGGCCTTTAGTATAGCTATAGAGCTAGATAAGATATAGTAGAAACCTAGGTAGATATACTAGCGATTTATTAACTAGTATGAAATAGTTAAGGTAGAGATTCTAGACCTCTAACTAAAGAGGTAGTAGGTAGTTTATATCTTAAACTAACTACTCTTAGACTTATAAAGCTATATTCTAGTATATAAGCTGCTAGCTACTTATTAAGAGCTAAACAATACAGTAAAGAGGGTAGAGATACTTACAAAGACATATGCTAAGATAATAACAGAAGACTAGCAAAGGCTATAAGAGAGGAGAAACTAGTAGACCCCAGCTATTACCCCAGTACCAGCGCTAGCCACCCCCTTAGATAAATCAGAAGGGTAATAGTTAGTCTTAACGCCTGGGGTAGCTATATATACGCCTACGCCTAAGCCATAGGTCAAGCAGGAACAAAGAGGGCATAGATAACCCCTAAGGCACTCCTAGGGCTCTCCTATATGCTTTTACTATAGTAAGCTAGGATATATATTAACAGAGTATATAGAGAAGAAGTACTATAAGTACAACCAGCCTTATTATACAAGTAGGCGCTGCGCACTAGCAGCCTAGCTAGCAGCCACAGGGGTTAATAGCATATAGATCCCCTAGAGAGAGGAACTGTGTTACTGCTTTAAGGCAGACTTCTATATTAGAGTAGCTAGTGTATAGAGAAAAGGAAGGGTATTAATTAACCCTAGAGTAGATAAGAATATTATATATTAGAGAATATTATATAAGGAGGTACTACTAGAGGTCTATAGAGAGGGAGTAGGGTTACTAGAGATATAGGAAAGCAAGGTACCTAACTATAGAGTAGTAATGTTAGTAACAGAAGTAATAGATAATATAGAAGTAAGAAAAGTATAGTCCCACACTTACTAAGTAAGTAACGCAGGTATATATAATACTATTCTAGAGATCCTCTAGGAGTAAAAGGTATAGCTAAATCTTAAGTAGGTAATAATTAGGTAGACTTACCTACTAGGGGAAGGCTACTTATAACTTATCTAGAAAAGAAAAGCATTAAAGAGAGTATAAAGAGAGGCAGTAGCAATACTAGTATATAACCCTTTAGTCTACTACCTATATATAGGGGGAGCTGAGGGGGTACTAGAGCTACTACCTTACGTAGTAGAGAGGGAAAAGGGAGAGGAGATAAAGGGATTTAAGCTACTAGAAGAATATTAAGAATAGGTATATATATTTAATATAAACCTAGTAGCTAAACTAGCTAGGGATAAAGGTTGCTCCTGTGCTATTAACCTTAAGCTAGGGGTAGAACTGCTGTTTAGCTCTATCTACCCCCTTATAGAGAAGGAGTTAGAAGAGCTAAGGAAGTATATTAATAATGTACTAGATAAGGGATAGATCTAACCCTTATAGAGCCCTATAGGGGTACTAATCCTATTTATACTAAAGAAGGGAGGTAAGTTATACCTCTATATAGACTATTACAGCCTTAATAAGGTTATAGTTAAGAACTATATACCACTACTACTAATTAGAGAGATCCTTAACTGCTTAGAAGAGGCAAAGTATTTTACTAAGCTTAACCTTAAGGATATATACCACTAGGTAAAGATCTATACTAGTAATAAGTAGAAAATAGCATTCTAGATATAGTATAAGCACTTTAAGTACTGTATTATACCTTTTAGGCTAGTTAATATACTAGTAACCTTCTAAGTATATATAAATAATACCCTAGCTAGGCTAGTAAATATTACTTATATTATATTCCTTAATAATATCTTAATCTTTACTAAGGATAAGGCTAGTTATATAGAGGTGGTAAAAGAGGTACTACACTAGTTAGATACTGCTAGCTTATATACTAACCTAGAGAAGTATGTTTTCCATACTAAGATAATTAGGTTTCTAGGGTTTGTGGTATCTCTGGAAGGTATTACTATAGAGTAGGACTGTATAGAGGCAATTACTTAGTAGCTGCTCCCTACTGGTATTAAAGATATATAGGTCTTTCTTAAGTTTACAGGGTTCTATTAGCACTTCATTAAGAACTACTCTAAGGTATATACCCCCCTTATAGACTAACTAATAGCTAAGGTAGTAGGGGAGAAGGTAATAACTAGAGAGGTAATTAAAGCCTTCTATAAGCTCTAAGTTATATTTACCTAAGCCTCTATCCTATAGTACTTTAACCTAGTGCTACTAATATAGGTAGAGATAGATATATCAAACTTTATAATTAGGGCTATCCTATCACAGCTAGTAGAGAACCAGTAGTACCCCATTACCTTCTTATCTAGAAAGCTAAAGGGCGCCAAACTATAGTATAGTACACTAGAGGCTAAGCTACTTATAATCCAAGAGGTAGCTATGCACTAAAGGCACTACCTCCTATATACCTAGAGTAGGATTATATTCTTAATAGACTACCTAGGGTACTACTACCTTACTAATAAGCCCTAGCTTAATAGTTAGTAGGCAAGGTTACTCTAGGACCTATCCCTCTTTAACTTTAAGATTAACTACTAGCTAGGAAAGGAGAATGTAGCTAATAGACTATTGCAGTAGCTAGACTATTAGCCCTCAAGCACAGAAGACCAAGAGGCATAGAGTACGTTTCTAGAAAGCTTTCTAAGTAGGTTTACCTAGAGGGTAGTAGTAATTATTAGTAGTAGGTTAATAGAGGTATACCTATTACTACTAAAAGAACTTACTCTAAGCCTAAAGGAGGAAACTATAGTAGTATAACAAGCTAACAAGGTAATTGCCTCTAAAGAGTAGTAAAAGCTAGGGGATAACTGGTTAGAAGGGGAGGATAGGGTCCTTAGGTATAAAAGTAAGGTAGTTATCTTAAAAGGGTATGTACTAAGGATAAAGATTATAGTAGCGTTCTATAATAAGCTAGCTAGGGGGTACCTAGGGGTAACCCACATACTTAAAAAGATCAGATAGACATTCTTCTAGAGATTAATAAAGAAGGACATAATAGAGTATATTTAGATATATATAACTTATTAATAGATAAAGCTATACTACTACCTACCCTATAGAGAACTAGTACCTCTACTGCTACCTAGCTAACTATAGGAATAGGTTACCCTAGATTTTATTACTAAGCTACCTAAGTTAAAAGGATTTACTAGAGAGAGCTATAACAGTATCCTAGTTATAGTAGACTAACTTATAAAGTATATACTATACATACCTATATAGGAGACTCTAATAGTAGACTAGTTAGTATCCCTCTTAGTTAAAAAGGTATTCTTGTGATTTAGCATCCTAGTAGTAATAGTATCTAACTAAGGATTCCTCTTTACTAGCTATTTCTAGTTAGTAGTATACTACCTACTAGCTATTAAGTAGAGGCTAAGTATAGCTTACTACCTATAGATAGATAGCTAGATAGAGTAATAAAACTAGAATATTAAGTACTTTCTTTAAGCTTTCTATAACCTAGAGTAGGATAATTAGGTAAAGTAGCTACTAATAGCTAAATTTATCTATAATAGTACTTAGTATAGTACAATCTAGATAGCACTAGCAGAGGCCCTAATAGGCTATATACCACGCAACGCAAACGATATAAAGCTAGAAGGGGCCTTACTAACAGAGGTCCTATTAGTAAGAGACTAGGTATAATAGCTATAGAGCTAGCAGGCTGCAATCCTTTAGATACTAGAGATAGCTAATAAGAACTACAAGAGGTAGTATAATATAAAATAATCTATAGTAGCATTTAAGGTAGGAGAGAAGGTCCTACTATTAGTAAGGTTTATATAGTAAAAGTACCTTATAAAGAAGCTCTTAGATAAGTATCTAAGGCTATTTATAGTTATATAGGTAGTTAGTAAAGAAAAAGTATATAAGCTTAACTTAGAGATATAATACTATATCTATAATATATTCTTACTATCATAGTTAAAGAAGTTCTATAGAGTAGTAGCAAAGCTATAAGTAATCCCTATTAAGAAAAAAGAGAAGGATATATATTAGGTAGAGAGAATAATTATATATAAGGGCCTCTAGAGAAACTAATAGTATCTAATAAAGTAGTAAGAGTATAGAGAGAAGGAGAACTCTTAGAAACTATAGCAAAATATAACAAAGAAACTACAGTAGGATTATAAATAGAGGATCACTAGAGGCTTATTAGAGAAGAACTAAGTTAATAATTATATAGCTATAAAGTAGCTAGGTTTTATTATCCCTTTAGTACTAGGGTTAGAGAGCAGAGAGGCTTAAGGGCTAGGTACTCTAAGCTTAAAGATAAGTAACTAATTAAATAAATAGTAGAGGGGTATTAGTAGAGTACTAGAGAGGTACGCAGGGGGCGCTAGGGCCTACTAATCAGACTCCTTCTTGTTATTATTAGCAGTACCTTTTCTAAGATCTAATCCACTAGCTTAGGAGTTAATCTTATTAGTATACTAGAGGCTATTATTAGTACTATAAGGGAGTACTAGGGGGGTACTAAAGTAGGGAAAGGATATATAATATAGGTATAGAACTTAGTCTAGTTAAAGAAGAGAGTACTCTAAGCCTTAATAGCCTTGGTCTACTTATAGAGTGTGATAACCTAGTCCTAGGTAGTAGCAGTAGTAATCTTAGTGCTCTTAGCTAATAACTTAGCCTACTTAGCCTACTGCTTTGTAGCAGAATAAGTACTCTTAAGGGCAGAGACCTTATACTAGTAGAGAAGCTACTCCTCCTCCTCCTACACCGCCTTATGCTTAGTATTAGGGACTAATGTATTAGAGGCCTTTATCTAAAGAGCCTTTAGGCTTATAAGCTAGGCCTTCTTAATCTCCTCCTAGAAAGGGTTAAGCTAAGAGGTACTAGGGAAGTATAAGGGTATATATATACTTATAAGGTAGTAATAGGAGTAGAGGTTAGCCTCTTTATAGAGGTCCTTAAAAACTACCTTAAGAGTAAGGGTAGTAGCAGTAGTAGTATATAAGGCCTACTATAGGTTAGTAATAGACTAATAGCTATAGAAGTAGTAATAGTAGGGAGGGGGATAAGCTTATAGAGATACAAGGCTTATTATACTAGCTAGTACAGTAGGAGCACTTATTACTAGTAGCTAGAATAGTTAGAATAGCAGAGAGACAGTAGAGAGGTACTAAAGGGACAAGCACATACTCTAGGTCTTAATATAATAGAGAAGATAGGTAATAGTATCTTTTATATTAAGCTACTACTTTACTATAGCCTAAAGGTAGTAATAGTAAGGGACCTTATATATAATAGTAGGGTTAATAATACTAGAAGTATTAGAATAGTTATTATTAGTAGGGGGGGCTACTAGGGGGGGACTGGGGGGGGTACTAGAGCTACCTAGGATAGCAGGATTAGTAGGAGGTATAGAGGATATGATAGTAGCAGTAGGGGAGTGGCTAGTGCTAGTACTACTACTAGTATTACTATTGCTAGTACTATTATTACTGCTGCAGCAGCAGAGGCATAATAAAAACAAAAAAAAATAACAATATAAGAATATTATAAAGAAAAAAAGGAAAAGAAGGAAAATAAGTAAAAAGTAAAAAAGAGAAGGTAAGCCTAGCTATTCCACTAGGTAGCATATATATAAGTAAGTAATAATAATAACTCTAGCTTATAAAGAAATAATAATACCTCTAAAAGGAAAGAGAGGTAGGAGGTACTAGAGAGGTACTAGTACTTCTTTTACTACTATAAAGTATACCTTTACTATTATACTAAGAATAATATAACTTAGAGCTTAGCTACTAGAGAAATAAAGGTATAAGTAATAAAAGCTAACTATACTACTTTATAGATAATAGAATACTAAGCTATAAGAGAGAGAAGGGAGTAAGTAACTAAAGTAGTACTATAGGTAGGTAAGGTACCCCTATAGTAGAGTAGGTAGCCCCTTACTAATAGTAGCAAGAGCCTAAGACTTATGCCCTAAGTATAAAATAGCTAGGCCTAGTAAGGTACTAGAGGGGCTATTAGCTATACTAGGCTACTATAAAATAAGAGTAAGGCTAAGGGTAGGCAGTTAGCTAAAGAGATAACTACCTATCTAGTAGTTTACTAAGCCTAGCAGAGTTCCTAGACTCTACTAAAGTATAAGTAGTATCATAAGCAGGGTACTAGGGTACTAATAGAGGGGCTAACTAATCAACCACCAGGTCCTAAGGACAGGACCTCAGAGGGGGGGGATCGTATCAGGTTCCTAAAAGTAGTACCAGCTCCAGGGCTAGCAGGGCACCGGGGGGGGCCCAGGGGACACCGCAGAACAGAATAACATTAGGCCAAAGGGCACACAAAAGGGGTTTTCATAATAACATCAAGGTTTAGAGAGGAGACAGATTGGAATAACAGTCGCCAGTGACCCCTAACTACCCCCCCACTAACTCCTTTACTCAGTACTACACCGCCTCTGACATACATCAACTCAATCTCAAGGCAGATCAAGTGAGGGGGGGCAGAAAAGTTGTGTACTGAAAATTGCAGGGCCAATGCCTCCAGCCCAGACCCCACACCGGTTCGATGATCACTCGGCGATCATCCCTGCCAGCTTCGACGTGGTAGTAATCCGGGTTAACCCATTCATCATCAAACCGTCTCCTTCGTCGTCCGTATAGAAACTGCCGCTCGCTTAGGAGACGGTGATGCTGGCGGAGCCGGCGGACTTGTAACCCTCGGTGGCCATGATCATGTAGTCGTGGGTGCCGAGGTTCATGCCGGCCTTCTTCCAAGCATCGAAGAAGGTCTGGGTGTTGACGCTGCCGGAGCTGCGCTTGTTCTCGCGGACAGCCCAGAACTGCTGGAAGGTCTTGGTGCCGTCAATGGAGGGAGCATTGTAGCGGGTGGCCTGGTAGAGCTTGTAGACGGAGCCGTCGGCGGTGACCTGGCCCTTGAGGACGCCAGCGCTGCCGGGGTTGTAGCTGCCGTGGTTCTCGACGATGTAGTACTCGATAAGCTGGGACACACCTGGTGTTAGTATATACGGAGGATGAATGCGGGCTCGTTGTGAGGGGTGTCGACTTACGGGGTTCCTGGTCCAGCCGTAGACGGTCAAGTAGGCGTTTCCGTTGTTGACGGGAGCGAAGCTGCCGGAGTACTTGATAGTCCTGGCACCGCCAGTCTTCCAGCCCTTTCCACCGACAAAGTTACCGCCAGACTGCCACTGAACGCTGTAAGAGCCGCCAGCACCGTTGGTGTAGGTGACGGGAGAGGCGCCATCGGTCCACCAGCTGTAGTAGTAGCCGTTGTTGGTTCCGGTGCTTTAAATGCCGGGTCAGCAACGAATCTCTTTCCCCTCTCCACTGTTTCCCGGCCTGCACGTAGTGTAATGTTTACCTGGAGGGAGTAGAAGCGCGCTTGATCAGGTCGGTGGTCATGGGCGGATCCGAAGCAGGGGCAGCAAGAGCGCCGACAGCCGCCAAGGTGGCAGTGAAGAGAGAAGTGAACGAACGCATTTTGATCTTGGAGACGGGGTGAAAAGAACGTATCAAGTTTGTAGGTAGAATAGATCAAGATTGCCTGATGAACCGAGAGTGATGGGCAAGAATGCTCGATCGTAGGGCGGACGATCCCGTGCTTTATAACCCAAGTCCAAATGTTTGCTTCTTCCCATCTTGTCCGGAGCCTGTCATTTCTCTACCAAGACTAGACGATGTGGTGCTGCTGGGGCCACCTCTTCTGGAGATGATAGCAATGGCCTCGTCTAGGCCTGGATCACCTCGCCCCACGTTGGCGCGGCATTCTAGCAAGGAGGGAGACGTGATACGAGCTATGCGATGCTTTCGGGCGATGGTTTCCGGTGCTTCTTTTTCTTCTAGATTGGTGGGCGGCTGACGGAACATGGCCACGATGACCGGGTGAGCAAATGAGCAGATCAACAGGCCCAGATTTCCGCCAATGAAAGAGTCGTCGGGGGCGGGATCTGTAGCCGAATTGAGTACCCGCGGTGTAGGGCGTAAATGAAGCTTCGTGGCACGATCCTTGCAACGCTGTGTATGCACTCCACATTGTACGCCAGGGGCTGTAGTGCCGGTACTGTGTATCTGGAGTCCTGGACCAAGCCAGAGCAGTGGTTGACCAGCCTTTGGCATGCAACGATGACGCCAGGGCGATCAGCCAAAGCCCATCCACACGAAATCCCTTCATGACGGCATCAATAATATACCTTCCCCCACGTGCGGCCGATCAGGTGATGACGGCAGCCAGTAAACAACCTCTGCGTTGGTTATACATAGTAATTATAGTTAAGTATCCGTGAGCGGGCGTGAGTTACGACCGAGAGAGAGAGAGAGTGTGTGTGTGTGTGTGTTTGCGTTGAGGTATCGAATGTGATCACCGAGAGAAGCGGCCCGGTTCGACGGCGCCTGGGCCACGTTACAGCCCGAAGATAACTAGGGTGAGGGTCCACATCATCAAGATTAGTCCGGAACAATTAATGATTGCCTCATTGTTGAATTAGCCGTCGGTTAAAGTATCGCCGAAAGGAGATCGCTACCAGCTAATTAGGAGCCCTCGCATTCTGTCGGCTCCGACTTTCCGAATAAGATGAACCGACGCCCTCGAGCCGTCTGTCGAATCAGCCCCCATGATTTTCCTGGGCCCTTCCATTGTTATGCGGTAAATGTACACGTGTAGTTGCGTCTCCATCCCAAATTCCATCTCTTCGGCCGGACCACTAGCAGTAGTCGACGCGCTCATGAACCATGTTTCAGCGAAACAACAGGCATGATTGTCAAGTGGCGACCGCTAGCCCTTTCTCCTTATTCTCTTTTCCTTCTTCTCCTGCTTAGCTCCCGTCTCGGCAGGGGTCCGGGCAAGGCAATGTCTCAATGATGGCATATTCTACCGTACCCCGCCTGCTATGGACTCTTGGCAGCGTCATTCAGGCTTGTTCATTTGCCGGTATGCCCATTAGAATGAGGCAATTAACTTGAGGGGAGAAACATGGCTAAGTGGGAAGACTTTCAGACATCGACACGCCTGTGTACATACTGCATATCGTGTCGAGCATGAAGCAACATATTACTTCCATTGTGTTTTTTGATATATCGTGTACCTGCGCAAGCCTTCGAGGAACCGCCTTGGCTACGTATCTCAGTATGTAATTTCGTTACAACCTTGGTTGATGGATGATAACCAGCCTCGCTTCAACGTAGCTTCTCCAGATCGCCTCGACCCGTTCAAAGGCGTCGCCCTGTTGACTGCCACATTGTACCCTATTAATCAGTCAAGATTGCCCAAGTACAATATGACGGTGCGTTGGATGAGCGATGTGCCTTCGGAGCCTCGGCTGGGCTGGAGAAGAGTGCTACGGCAATTATTTTCACGTCCGCCAGTCTCCTGACTCTCAAGTGCAATGCTGTTGTTCTCATGCTATGGGTCTCGCCGGATTCGCTCTTGAAACCACGCCTCACTGATCGCAATTATGAAAGTGTCGTTCCTATTGCAATCCAGAAAAAGTTCGCTTCGGAAGTTCAGAGCTCGTCGTGACTTGTCGCCTCCTCGCTACTTGTGCCCACGTTCAAGTCCTTGCCTCTGGTGCCTATCTCAGCAGGGCCCCAGAACGAAGGGCTGGCATCGCCATCCTTGAACGACCGAACAAAGTTCTCGACCATGTCGGAGGTGATGTACTCATTCATCTCGGATGGAAACACCAGGCCTCTGCTCTTGTCCTGTAAGGCGATTGCAGGAAAGTCCCACTTCAGGCCTACGCTCGCCGGGACCTCGGGAAAGGCCGCGGGGTCAACGGTAACAAACTCGAGGTCCTTTATATGCTTCCTAACCGTTTCCCCCAATCTTGACGAAAACCTGTCGCGGTCGTCTGAGTGAGAACTGAAGTAGAAGAGTACGTTTCCCGTGCCCTGCGTTCCAAACCGATTGTGTCAGCATACATCATACATGCATCACCAAGCTTCTCGGATCGACACCGGCAGGGCCAGCTGCTGTCACGCACCTCCGTGAAGTATTTTTTGTTTTCACGCGTCATTTCTGGAACCAGACGGTTGGTGCATATTTCAAAGAAGCGCTTCAAGGTGTTGAAGTCTCCAACAAGGTTCTGGGCCGACCTTTGCACCTCATCCATACCATTGTAGCATTCGAGAGTCGACACTCCGTCTTGTTCCTTTGCCGGGACGACACCGAAAGAGTAACGGTCTCCGAATTCCGTTGCCAAGTCATGGAAGCGCTTGTAGAGGCCCTTTCCCGCGTCCGCGTCCGTCAAGTGGAGAATGAACACGTAGTCATCGGTTGAGCTGAAATCGGTAACGTTTTCTGCGACAAGACCCGAGACTGCTGGTCGAAGAGACCGCTTCACGAACGCTATGATTCTGGAGAAACGTCAGTTTCTTCTCGCGGAGGCTCGTTGCAACGTATAAGACGACTGACTTGGTGGCGAGTCGAGGCCCTCTGTAATGGTCATACACTTGACCCTTTGAGCGATAGAGCCTGATGGCTGGGAAAGACCGCACGTCATGTTTTTCACAGAACTCGGCCTCAGTTTGACAGTCAATGCTCAGGTGGGAATCGTCTGCGTCGGCCACGGTGGGCCATTCCTCGTCGAGTAGCTGGCTTTGGGCACTGGCTATCCGTAAATGGGTTGTCTGCGACAAAGGCATGCAATGGTTACGCTTACTTCTCTGGCTGGATCCCCAGTCATCTTAGTCGGGAGTTTTGATAACATAAAGTCACGGGGCTGAGGATTGGTAATAACTTACTCCAATGACTGCGAAATCAAACATTAGAGATTGTGACCGTGGTCTTCAGGAGGGCATCCCAGCCAAATCACTTACAAGCGACGAGTGCGTATTCTCGCGTGCTCAGAAGCTCCTGGAGCTCTGTCCCACGAACATGACTCCAACCCCATGCAGGGACGGAAAACAATCCGAGAAGAGCAATCCGAATCCAGAGACTCATGATGATAATTACTTGCTCCTGATTTTGAACGTGTCTAGCAAAAGACGCTTCAAACGCCGCTCCAGCTGACGGCTAGGGTCATAAGACGCGCTGGCAGGGCTCGGGACACGGGATGGTTAGCACGAAGCTGGAGAGTTCCCTTCTTAATCTGCAGCTTCGGTGACATTGTACAGCCCCTGATTAGAGGATTTGCTATCAACTCAATTGCCAATCGACAAGTGGTCAGACGGGCGTAAACCTACATGATTGGACATTGCCGGGAACCCCAGGATGCATCGATCATGCCACGCACATGTACGCGGATGCATGGACGGGTTGGGAGCTTCCTCCGTGGCCTTGATAGGACACTGCGGAGAGTGGCTCCGTTCCAGATTGGGGGTTCTTGAACCACGTCTGGGCATTTTCTTCCCCCCTCGCGCACCCCCGTAAGAGCCGTCACCACAGAGCCATCAGCTGGTATCAGATAAGCTCACTGGACCTTCAAAGAACACAAGACAGCTCTCGTCATCTTTTAAATTGTTAGACTCACCTTTTCTTCTTCATCTGTTACCTACCGCGGAGCACTCCAGCCAGGCTGTCAGAGGCTGTGTAGTACCGAGTAAAGGAGTCAGTGGGAGGGTAGTTAGGGGTCACTGGTGACTGTTATTCCAATCTGTCTCCTCTCTAAACCTTGATGCTATCGTGAAAACCCCTTTTGTGTGCCCTTTGGCATAACGTTATTCCATTCTGCGGTGTCCCCCGGGCCCTACCCAGTACCCTGCTAGCCCTGAAGCTAGTATTACTTTTAGGAACCTAATACGATCCCCCCCCTCTAAGGTCCTAAGGATAGGACCTAGTAGTTAATTAGTTAGCCTCTTTATTAGTACCTTAGTACTCTACTTATAATACTACTTATACTTTAGTAAAGTCTAGAAACTCTACTAGACTTAGTAAACTACTAGATAAGTAATTATCTCTTTAGCTAATTACTTACCCTTAGCCTTACTCTTATTCTATAGTAGCTTAGTATAGCTAATAGCCTCTCTAATACCTTACTAAGCCTAGCTATTTTATACTTAAGGTATAAGTCTTAAGCTTTTATTACTATTAGTAAGAGGCTACTTACTTTACTATAGAGGTACTTTACCTACCTATAGTATTACTTTAGTTACTTACTCTCTTTTTCTTTTTATAGTTTAGTATTCTATTATTTATAAAGTAATATAGTTAGCTTTTATTACTTATACTTTTATTTCTCTAGTAGCTAAGCTCTAAGTTATATTATTCTTAGTATAATAGTAAGGGTATACTTTATAATAGTAAAAGAGATATTAGTACCTCTCTAGTACCTCTTACTTCTCTTTCTTTCTAGAGGTATTATTATTTCTTTATAGGCTAGAGTTATTATTATTACTTACTTATATATATACTACCTAGTAAAATAGCTAGGCTTACCTTTTTTTTTACTTTTTACTTATTTTTCTTTTTTTCTTTTTTTTATAATATCTTTATATTATTATTATTTTTTTATTTTTTATTATACCTCTACTACTATAGTAGTAATAATAGTACTAGTAATAGTAATACTAGTAGTAGTACTAGTATTAGCTACTCCCTTACTACTGCTATTATATCCTCTATACCTCTTATTAATCTTACTATCCTAAGTAGCTCTAGTACCCCCCTAGTCCCCCCCTAGTAGCCCTCTCTACTAATAATACTTATTTTAATACTTCTAGTATTATTAACCTTATTTTTATATATAAGGTCCCTTACTATTACTACCTTTAGGTTATAGTAAAGTAGTAGCTTAATATAAAAGATACTATTACCTATCTTCCTTATTATATTAAGACCTAGAGTATATACTTATCTCTCTAGTACCTCTTTACTACCTCTTTACTATCTTAACTATTTTAGCTACTAGTAATAAATACTTCTACTATACTAGCTAGTATAGTAAGTTTTATATCCCTATAAGCTTATCCCTCTCTTTACTATTACTACTTCTATAGCTATTAGTTTATTACTGACCTATAGTAAGCCTTATATACTACTACTACTACTACTCTTACTCTTAAAGTAGTTTTTAAGGACCTCTATAAAGAGGCTAATTCTTACTCCTACTACTACCTTATAAGTATATATATACCCCTATACTCCCCTAGTACCCCTTAGCCTAACCCTTTTTAAGAGAAGATTAAGAAGGCCTAGCTTATAAGTTTAAAGGCCCTTTAGATAAAGGCCTCTAATATATTAGTCTCTAATACTAAGTATAAGGTAGTATAGGAGGAGGAGGAGTAGCTCCTCTACTAGTATAAGGTCCTTACCCTTAAGAGTACCTACTCTACTATAAAACAGTAAGCTAAGTAAGCTAAGTTATTAGCTAAAAGTACTAAGATTACTACTACTACTACTTAGAACTAGGTTATTATACTCTATAAGTAAACTAAAGCTATTAAGGCCTAGTATACTCTCTTCTCTAACTAGACTAAGTCTTATACCTATATTATATATCCTTTTTCTACTCTAGTACTTCTCTAATACTCCCTTATAGTACTAATAATAGCCTCTAGTATACTAATAAGATTAACTCCTAAGCTAGTAGATTAGATCCTAGAAAAGGCACCACTAATAATAATAAGGAGGAGTCTAACTAGTAGGCCCTAGTACCCCCTATATACCTCTCTAGTGCCTTAGTAATACCCCTTTACTATTTATTTAGTTAGTTACTTATCTCTAGGCTTAGAATACCTAGCCCTTAGGCCTCTCTACTCCCTAGCCCTAGTACTAAGAGGATAATAAAACCTAGCTACCTTATAGCTATATAATTATTAACTTAGTTCCTCTCTAATAGGCTTCTAGTAATCCCCTATTTATAATCTTACTATAGTTTCTTTACTATATTTTACTATAGTTCCTAAGAGTTCTCCTCCTCTCTATACCCTTACTACTTTATTAGATACTATTAGTTTCTCTAGAGGCTCTTATATATAACTATTCTCTCTACTTAGTATATATCTTTCTCTTTCTTCTTAATAGAGACTACCTATAGCTTTACTATTACCCTATAAAACTTCTCTAACTATAATAATAAGAATATATTATAGATATAGTATTATATCTCTAAGTTAAGCTTATATACTTTTTCTCTACTAACTACCTATATAACTATAAATAGCCCTAGATACTTATTCAAGAGCTTCTTTATAGGGCACTTTTATTATATAAACCTTATTAATAATAAGACCTTCTCTCCTACCTTAAATACTACTATTGTTAAATGGACTCTCTCCTGTCTATGAGAGTCTAGTACGTACATACTAGGGTAAACAAAGTATAGGGTAAGGCATAATTCTATTGTTATAACTATCTTTCCTAACTACCTAGTTATTGGTTATACGAACAGATATATCTATCTATTTAGCTAACTAACTTAGGTTAAATTATAACTAGTAGTTAACTTCTTACCTATAACCAAGGTCTAGATATCTATCCTATAACCTTTATATATTAACTATAATTCCTAGTAGGTATTATATAGTTATGTGATATTAACATTCCATCACTTATAACTTTTCTTTTTGTGACTATACAATCCCTTGTATTATCTAATTAGGTTACACTCATTGTTCTTAGAATAGCTTTATATATACCTTAGTAGTTATACTACTGATTTATACAATCTATATCCTTTTTACTATAAATTAATTAAAAACAATAACTTTAGTATATCCCCTTCTATTTGTTTTTATTGTTATATGGTTCCTTCCTCCCTTGTGGTAGTTGTTAACGTTAGGTAGATATACTTACAGAGGTCATATGCATACATAAGCTCCTTCCTCTTTTAACCTTACCTTCCTACCTAGCTAGGTAGCTATATGATAGGTTTTTCTTCCCTCATATAAGGGTTTATTTTTCTTCCTCCTTTTCCTCTTCTTCCCTTCTTCCTTATGTACAAATTTTAACTTAACTTATCTTTATACGTTACAATATCACACAAAAATCATAACTTTACTTATAACTTTACTTCCTTACTTTTCTATCTGAGATCCTTTTTAAGGTCTTTTCTTCTCCCTTCTTCCCTTCTATATAACCAAGGTCTTTTTTAAGATCATCTTGCTTTCTATCTTCTTACCTTAGCTTAACTAAGGTCTTTTTTAAGATTATCTTACTTTCTATCTTCTTACCTCAGCTTATATATATTTACCCTTACTTTTCTTTCTTCTTTTGCTAACTCTTCTAGCTTCTTAGTAGCTTATATATATAACATAATAGCTGTAGTTATTATTTATACTAGCCCTCTAGGCCCTGCTTATGTCTATACTAAGCTTAATGGAACGTAGTAGCTTATTATGCCTACTGCTTTAGCTATAAACCGCTAGTTTATAGCTACTCTCTTACTTAATATATGTTCTCTTTTTCTTATCTTAAGTTTTATATAATACTGATTCTTCCTTTAGGATAAGGAGCGTTAGGCCTTTAATAAGGTATTATACGATATTAAGATTTATATTACTTATAGCTAGTCTATCTAGTAGTTTATTACTAGTATTCTATATTACTTTTTATACTTTATTAGAGTGATTATAGCTAGTTGTAGTTAAATCCCTTATAAGGCTTGTATTTAGTGTCTGAACTCTTATATACCTTGTTTCTACTACTGTTTCTATATATTAGATTTCTAGGGTAGTACCTGTACCTAGTACGTCTAGGATTCACACGCTTAGTGTTACTTACTTTAAGGATAAGAAGGCTTATTAAATAAGAGTGATAATAGTGATAATAATAATAATAATAGTAGAGGTTCTAGTTAGCTGTCTGATTATATGCTAGTTTATTGTTCTAGCTATACCTCTAGTATCTCTACTTTAGCCTCTAGCTAGCTCCAGCTTCTAGCTAGTGCTTTGCCTGCTACCCCAATAGTAGTTAAGAAGCAGTAATTAATACTTCTTTATATAATAAGGTCGCATTCTAGGGATATATAGGTAGTTAGCTAGGTTCTCTAGTTATAGTTATACTTTGGTTTACTCTCTCTTATAGGTTTGCTTTATTTATATAATACCCTTTAGCTTTTTAGGAAGTAGATTGTTTAGCTTGTTATATAGAGGTAAGTCTATGCAATAGACTATAAATTATTAATTATTACTTTCCCCTAATCTTTTAATGTATGTCTCTATATATATCTTTAGAGTATTGTATAATACTAATTACTTTAGTATAGAATTTAGTATTTTCTTTATAAGTATATTAGCTGGATTATCCTTACTGTTAATCTATCTTACCTCTAATATCTCTTTCTTCTTATATAACTTCTATAGATATATAATATTAATTATAAGTCTCTTTTTATTAGTTATTCTTAGTTATATAAGATATTTATAGAGAGATCTTGAATATAAGTATATAACTACTGGAATATCTAGTTGCTGAAGCATACAAAGTATCCTATTCAACGTGGTACTTAGGGAAATCTCACTATCAAACCCTATAGTTATTCCATATAGCTTACTTGCAAGTATGCTTTGTATAACTCTCTTATACTTTGTTAAACTCTAGTAGATAATGTTCCGCTTGATTTTAAATTCTATTGTTATATAAGCTGTTTCCTTAGTAAGTATAATAATAAAACCAAGTTATAAAGTTAAGTCTGTATTATTAGTAAATAATCTATCTATAAAGACATATATCTTTATATACTAAAAGTCTAGTAAAACATAGCATAGTCCTCTATCTGGATTGTTGATTTGCTATTGGATTCATACGTTTAATGTTTTAATGTCTTCCTGTTCTAGATCCATAATTTGTGATACAACTACAATATCATATAATACTTCTGGTTGATAGATTGATACTATATATACTGCTCTAGCTCTCTATGAAATGAACTATTGTTTAGTATTGTATGCTATAGGGTTAATAGGTTTTAGTTAACTAATCTAGCCTTTCTATGTGAACTAGATATTGTTATTATCTATATGAATCTTTCCCCTATTGAAGTTAATCTCTTGGGTTAGGGAGAGGATAGTCTTTGGTTTTACACAAAGAACCTTCTTTACTAATTCCTCTTTCTCCTTCTGTGAGAACTTTGGGGTTATAAACATTAACATATCATCTATTTATGTAGCTATAATATAAAACATGTCCTAGTTACTATTAGTGAATAGGAGGTAGGGGTTATATATAGACTCTAGTATTTCTAAATCCACTTTATAGTATTCTGAGTAGGTCTTATACTAGTAAAGTCCTGATTCTATAAGTCTATATAATAGTCACATGATATATAGGAGTGTCTCTTCTAGATATTTCTCTTGAAGGTTTTTTAGAAGTTATATAATAATTATCTTAGTTAGTTAATTAGTTAACTAGGTATATGCTTAGGTAATATCTCTAAGTTTATACTAATATTTAAATATTTATATAAGTATTAATCTAATATAAATTAAGAGTCTCTAGCTTATCCTTTAGGTTATAGGTACCTAGGTAAGAAGGAATTTCTTCTCCTAGTCCTCATACCCTTATATAACTAGTCTTAATTTCTTATATACCTTGTCTAATAGTCTCTTTAGTTTATATACTATGTATATAGAGTAAATCCATAAGTGACCATGTTTTGACTCTTTATATTATATAACTTTAAATACTCCTTAGTTAATAAGGTTTTTAATCTCTAGTCTATCTAACTCTTCATATAATAGGCTAGGTATTGTTATAACGTTATCCTATCTTAGCTTTAGTACTAGCTTATAGTAATCTTTCTCCTTCTAGGATATATATGTAATGCCTATCCTATTTAATCTTTGTACAGCAGTTCTCTATCTTTTCTTTAGCCTTCCCCTTCTCTTTAGCTGTTCCTAAGGGGTTGGTTATATAACTTTAGAATCTTATTCTTCTAGTATTTATTCTCTAAAGTATAGTTTAATATATATTATATAGAACTAAGTTAGACTATGAACTATTTATATAGTAACTATATAGCCTTTAATACTATTAATCTTATACAGTCCTACCTATCCCTTATTCTCTCTCTATATAAGTACCTCACTCTCCATAGGTAGTAATAATACCTACTAGAGGTTAGGGCTATTCTATATATTAATCGCATAATTAATTTCTACTTCTATACATATACCTTAGAGCATTTTTATAGCCTTTTAAATAGCCTGTACTTACTAGGTGATATCATGCAATAGAGGTAAATCCTTGTTAATCCTTAGGTATGTCCTAAAGACAAGTAGGGTTAGTACAATGCTATGTAGTCCAGCTATATCATTCAAAGCCTTAACTACTATTTAAAGGATCATTTCCTTATCTATATAATATCCTAACTCTTTATAAAGGATATTATACACATACCTTAGGGGTGTATGTACTCTTTTAATCTTACTTACTACCTAGTAGGCCTTAACTAGCATTTCTTTATATAATATACCTATGATCTTAGTATTATTCCTAAACTCTTTTAATATAAAATTAGTTCTTGGATTATATATAATATAGTCTAGTAGACCTACATAAGTATTAATCTAATATCTTATTAGGGCATTCTAGGTATCTTATATAGATAGCAATTTTAGAAATATAGCTCCTTAAAAGCTAGTTTCTATATCTATAATATATAGAGCATTCTTATCCCTTAGTCATATAATATCTACCACAATCTTATAATTAAAGTAGCTTTTATCTTTTAAGGAAAACTTAAATTACCTTGGTACTAGATTATATAATTAATAGTAATAACAGAACTTCTGGATTTTCTCTAAAATAGAGACATCAATATTATCATATCCTACACTCTTAAGGAATTAATATAGGCAATCTATACAAGGGTATCCAAAACGTCTATAGAGTCTTCTAAGCTATTCTTTTATAAAGAATATACTTAACTCTATATAACTAAGGTTAAAGAATAGATGTCCCTATTTTTAAATTATAGGGATCTAAGTCTTATCCTTCCGCACAATCATATTATTAATATTATTAAAGTATACCCCTAGTCAGTCTGCATTATACAATAAAACTAGGAATAGCATTAGAGTATCTAGGATATAATATATAACTTATCTAATGTTACGGCCAGATTCCTGACAGTGGGTTTTCTGCTAAAGTATAGCTGAGGCTGCGAGGGTAATTAACAGTAGTCGTCTAGATCCGTTGGCTTGCTGGTCTGTCGATCACTCGGTGATCAGTCGGGTGGTCGATGGGGTAGGGGTAGCTCGTATAGCTCAAGAGTTCACAAAGATAAGCAGGTGTCGGGAAAGTGAAAGTTAGCGAGGCTAAGTCACAAGTTGATTGCTGAAGAGCTATGGGAGTCTGTCCTTGAGTGCGTCCAAGTCCATCCTATATACAAGTCCGTCGTGATGCTCCTTGTTGTGATTCTTTTGATCCTGTTGGTCTTGATCACTTTGCATACTCCAGTGATTGATCAGTGGATACTGGTGATCGCTCGGTGGATCCTGCAGAGTGATCACCTTATGTAATCATCACGTGACCTGTACCATAGTTCTTCCGTGTCCGGGGGAGTCATCCGTCTGACTATCCTTTTGTCCATACAAAGGCTGTGCCGCCCGCGCTTCCCGCTGGTCAGTGGGGCTGTTATCGCCTGTAACTTGTTGGGTCGTAACATCTAAGTAGGTTTTCCATTTTCATTATACTAATAAATATAATAGAAGTACTAGCTCTAAATTATATATTAGCTAATCCTAGTCCCTAGTCTATCTTTACATAAGGGTTTTCTCTTAGGTTTACTAGTACTTAGGGTTTCCTAATAGTTAAGAACTTTGCTGCTCCTATATCCCATAGCTCTCCTTAGTATAATATTGTATATAGGTCTTGGAGTATGAATTAGCTGGCCTCTGTGGTCTTTGGTGCTGAGAAGATGTCTTCTCCTGTTATACAGTAGAAGAACGCTAATAATATAAGGTATAATATTGTCTCCTCATTACCTGATATTTCTTCTTCATTATATAAGTCTTCCTTTTCTTTCTCTATAGAGCTTTTACCTTTAATACTTATAACATATAACGTAAAGTCCTCTAGCTCTTGGTTTAAAAGTTTATAGGCTTAGAGGTATTGCTTCCTTACCTGGTTCCTTTCCTTATCTAAGTAGTTAGTTAACCAATATCTCTCCTTTTTATATACAAAACATCTCTTAGAGAGGTTTATATAATACAGTCTTGGCTGGAATGGATGTCTGTTTTCCCCTTTATTGAATTAGGGTTTCTAGGACCCTTTTCCTCCTCTATACAATAGTTTCTAGCGGTCCCTATAGTTAGACATATACTGCCTATCCATAAAGAGAATTTTATACAATATCTGTTTTCTATCTAAAGCTACCTATATAGATACCCTTAGGTTAGAGAAAAAGTCTTTATACATATAATATACTTTTAGATTACTAAGGGCTGTTTCTAGCTCCTAGACCCCTTAGTATGTATAAATAACTTGTATATAAAGCATAGTCTCTTCTTAGAAGTTAGATCCTAGGGCTTGTTATACAATAGGAAGTTTATTAAGAAGTAGATCTAAGATCTCTATATTATTCTTCTCTAGGTTCTCTCTCTTAACTTATGTAAATGTTATTGTAGTCCAGTCTGTATAGTATAATGCATAATTGTTACTAGTGTTAAAATGCTTATCTAGTATGTTATATATCTCGTCCTATCTCCTTATAAGGCCTATGAAGTATAGAAAGAACTCTTCTACATAACCTAACAGAATATTAGAGAAGATCACATAATACTAATCTTCTATAATCCCTAGACGTTAGCAAACACTAATAAATATCTTTACCTTATTATAGAGGATATTATATAGCTTGCCTATATAGTTTCTTTCTTTTCTCTATCTCTTATAGAACGCTAAAACTAAACTTAGTTTACATAGTCTATTTTAAACTATTAAATATAGTAGAAGGTTGTATATATTATCTTTCTGATATAGAGGTATTATATGACTTTAGTACTTTAGAAAACTATTAACCTCCTAGGTAAATCTTAAGGCTAGTAGTATATTTCTAATTACTAATTAGTCTTATACAGTAGATTAATAATCTTCGACTAAGTTATATAATTATTTAATAGATTTTACTACTTGCTTAGTATTTACCTAGGTAGTTATTAGTTAAGGTTATTATACTAGTATATATAATATACTGCTTAAAGTATTTATCATACATAAAGAACCTAGTTAATTATAGGTATTTGTTGGTAAGCAAGGTCAAAGGGGTCTGGTGATAACCAGCCTCAAAAGGGGTGACGAATAAGGGGTCTCAAAAAGGGGTCAATTATGCGTGAAGAAGTGTAACTATCAAGAGGGCCGCCAGGTTGAGCTGGCGGTGAAAGTGGCTGCCGCGGGTGGGCCCGCGGACGAGCTCGGATCGGTCTCACGTGACCGGTGGGATCGGAGTTAGCGGGTAACTCCGATGGATCCTGACGATGGGCTGGCATCGCAACAGTATTCCTAATTCTTTATATAAGATTAATAATTTAATCGTTTTTATCTAGGCATAGGTTTAGGTATATCCCCTTCTTACTAATTTACTTAAGGAGTTCTTAGATAAATAATTAAAAGACTTATTACTAGTACTCTAATATCTAATCTTCAAAGTCTAAAAGGATCATATATTTAAGTAGAGGTTAGTCTTAATTCATATAAATTATCTAATAAAGTTTATACGCTATATAAGTAGTAAGTCTCTTCTTGCTTTATTAGGTTATTATTAGGTTAATTTCCCATTTCTCTATCTAGAATTGGGGTATTGTTTGTGATCTCTAGGTTGTAAGTGGGATGCTGCTTCCATCTACCATATCTTTGTACAAGAAGGTATAGTCAGATAGAGCTTGTGCCCCCGCATTATCTTAGGGAGATTCTAATGCCATAATAGTAGTCATTTCATAATATATAACATCAGGTTAATAGTAATAGTTATATAGATACTATATACTACATCAGATCTTTATGCAATAGTAGAGAGGATCCTTATAGTCATCCCTATTCTATTACACACAGGGAAAGGTAGCACAAGTAATATCACAGTAAATTAGTCCTTAAACCCTTCCGCAATTAGGTAACCTCAGGATCAATCTATCATACAACTCAAGCCTTGTCTCTTTACTCTTACCAATCTATAATTATCTAAGTAATTACTAATCAGTATTAAATAAACTCTCTCCTATCCATAAGAGTCTAGTACGTACATACTAGGGTAAACAAAGTATAGGGTAAGGCATAATTCTATTGTTATAACTATCTTTCCTAACTACCTAGTTATCAGTTATACAAACAGATATATCTATCTATTCAGCTAACTAACTCAGGTTAGATCATAACTAGTAGTTAACTCCTCACCCATAACCAAGGTTTAGATATCTATCCTATAACCTTTATGCATTAACCATAATTCCCAGTAGGTATTATATAGTTATGTAATATTGATATTCTAATAACTATAGATTACTTTATATTATACTACCTCTTATAGTTCTTATTAGCTATCTCTAGTATCTAGAGGATTATAGCTTACTAGCTCTATAGCTACTATACTTAGTCTCTTACTAATAGAACTTCTATTAGTAAGGCCTCTTCTAGTTTTATATTATTTATATTATATAGTATATAGCCTATTAGAGCCTCTGCTAGTACTATCTAGATTATACTATACTAAGCACTATTATAGACAAACTTAGCTATTAGTAGCTACTTTGCTTAATTATCCTACTCTAGGCTATAGAAAGCTTAAAGGAAGTACTTAAAGTTCTAGTTTTATTACTCTATCTAGCTATCTATCTATAGGTAGTAGGCTATACTTAGCCTCTACTTAATAGCTAGTAGGTAGTATACTACTAATTAGAAATAGCTAGTAAAGAGAGATTCTTAGTTAGATACTATTACTACTAGGATATTAAATCACAAGAATACCCTTTTAACTAAGAGAGATACTAACTAGTCTACTATTAGAGTCTCCTATATAGGTATATATAGTATATACTTTATAAGTTAGTTTACTATAACTAGGATACTATTATAGCTCTCTTTAGTAAATCCTTTTAACTTAGGTAGCTTAGTAATAAAATCTAGGGTAACCTATTTCTATAGTTAGCTAGGTAGTAATAGAAGTACTAGTTCTCTATAGAATAGGTAGTAGTATAGCTTTATCTATTAATAAGTTATATATATTTAAATATAGTCTATTATATCTTTCTTTATTAATCTCTAGAAGAATATCTATCTAATCCTTTTAAGTATATAGGTTACCCCTAGGTACCCCCTAGCTAGCTTATTATAGAATACTACTATAATCTTTATCTTTAGTATATACCCTTCTAGGATAACTACCTTACTCTTATACCTAAGGACTCTATTCTCTCTCTCTAACTAGTTATTCTCTAGCTTTTGCTACTCCTTAGAAGCAATTACCTTATTAGCTTACTATATTACTACAGTTTCTTCCTCTAGGCTTAGAGTAAGTTTTTCTAATAGTAATAGGTATACCCCTATTAACCTACTACTAATAATTACTACTACCCTCTAAGTAAACCTACTTAAGAAGCTTTCTAGGAATATACTCTATACCTCTTAGTCTTCTATACCTAAGGGCTAATAGTTTAGTTACTGTAATAGCCTATTAGCTATATTCTCCTTTTCTAGCTAGTAATTAATCTTAAAGTTAAAGAGAGATAGGTTTTAGAGTAACCTTACCTACTAACTATTAAGCTAGGGCTTACTAGTAAGGTAGTAGTACCTTAGGTAGTCTATTAAGAATACAATCTTGCTTTAGGTATATAAGAAGTAGTACCTCTAGTATATAGCTATCTCTTAGATTATAAGTAGCTTAGCCTCTAGTGTACTATACTATAGTTTAGTACCCTTTAGCTTTCTAGATAAGAAGGTAATAAGGTACTACTAGTTCTCTACTAGCTATAATAGGATAGCCTTAATTATAAAGTTTAATATATCTATCTCTACCTATATTAGTAGTACTAAGTTAAAGTACTATAAGATAGAGGCTTAGGTAAATATAACTTAGAGCTTATAAAAGGCTTTAATTACCTTCTTAGTTATTACCTTCTCCCCTACTACCTTAGCTATTAATTAGTTTATAAGAGAGGTATATACCTTAGAGTAGTTCTTAATAAAGTATTAATAAAACCTTATAAACCTAAGACAGACCTATATATCTTTAATACTAGTAGGGAGTAGCTACTGAGTAATTGCCTCTATACAGTCCTACTCTATAGTAATACCCTCTAGGGATACTATAAACCCTAGGAACCTAATTATCTTAGTATAAAAAACATACTTCTCTAGGTTAGTATATAGGCTAGTAATATCTAACTAGTATAGTACCTCTTTTACTACCTCTATATAACTAGCCTTATCCTTAATAAAGATTAAGATATTATTAAGGTATATAATATAGGTAACGTTTACTAGCCTAGCTAGGGTATTGTTTATATATACTTAGAAGGTTACTAGTATGTTAACTAGCCTAAAAGGTATAATATAGTACTTAAAGTACCTATACTATATCTAAAATGCTATTTTCTACTTATTACTAGTATAGATCTTTACCTAGTGGTATATATCCTTAAGGTTAAGCTTAGTAAAATACTTTGCTTCTCCTAAGTAGTTAAGGATCTCTCTAATTAGTAGTAGTAGTATATAGTTCTTAACTATAACCTTGTTAAGGCTATAATAGTCTACATAGAGGTATAACTTACTTCCCTTCTTTAGTATAAATAGGATTAGCACCCCTGCAGGGCTCTACAAGGGCTAGATCTACCTCTTACCTAGTGTATTATTAATATACTTCCTTAGCTCTTCTAACTCCTTCTCTATAAGGGGGTAGATAGAGCTAAATAGTAGTTCTACCTCTAGCTTGAGGTTAATAGTATAGAAATAACCTTTATCTCTAGCTAGTTTAGCTACTAGGTTTATATTAAATATATATACTTATTCTTAATATTGTTTTAGTAGCTTAAATCTCTTTATCTCCTCTCTCTTTTCTCTCTTTACTATATGAGGTAGTGGCTCTAGTGCCCCCGTAGCTCCCTCTATATATAGGTAGTAGACTAATAGGTTATATACCAGTATTACTACTTCCTCTCTTTATGCTCTCTTTAATACCTTTCTTCTCTAGATAAGTTATAAGTAGCCTTCCCCTAGTAGGTAAGTCTACCTAATTATTACCTACTTAAGATTTAGCTATACCTTTTACTCCTAGAGGATCTTTAGAATAGTATTATATATACCTGTGTTACTTACTTAGTAGGTATAGAACTATACCTTTCTTACCTCTATATTATTTATTACTTCTATTACTAATACTACTACCCTATAGTTAGGTACCTTGCCTCCCTATATCTCTAGTAATCTTACTCTCTCTCTATAAACCTCTAGTAATACTTCCTTATATAATATTCTCTAATATATAATATTCTCATTTACCCTAGGGTTAATTAATACCCTTCTTTTTCTTGATATACTAGCTACTTTAATATAGAAGTCTACCTTAAAGCAGTAATATAGTTCCTCTCTCTAGAGGATCTATATACTATTAACTTCTATAGCTACTAGCTAGGCTACTAGTATATAATACCTACCTATATAACAAGGCTAGTTATACTTATAGTACTTCTTCTCTATATACTCTATTAATATATATTCTAGCTTACTATAGTTAAAGTATATAGAAGAGCCCTAGAAGTACCTTAAGGGTTATCTATACCCTCCTTATTCCTACTTAACCTATAGCTTAGATATAGGTATATGTATAGCTACCCTAGGTATTAAGACTAACTATTACCTTTCTAATTTATCTAAGGGGGTAGCTAATACTAGCACTAGGGTAATAGCTAGGGTCTACTAGTTCCTCCTCTCTTATAGTCTTTACTAGTCTTCTATTATTATCTTAGTATATATCTTTATAAGTATCTCTACTCTCTTTACTATATTATTTAGCTCTTAATAAGTAGCTAGTAGCCTATGTACTAAGATATAGCTTTATAAGTCTAGAAGTAGTTAGTTTAAGATATAGACTACCTACTACCTCTCTAGTTAAGAGTTTAGAATCTCTACCTTAACTGTTTTATACTAGTTAATAAATTACTAGTATATCTACCTAGGTTTCTATTATATCTTATCTAGCTCTATAGTTATACTAAAGGCCTATATATTATTATTAGTAATACTATTATAAAGCTAGGCCTCTATCTATTTCTAAGTAATTAAACTAATATTACTACTATACTAGAGGTTAACATAGCTTCTCTAGCTATATAATAGGTTACTCTTTAGGTAGGCCCCTATAAACCAGACTTTACTCTTATTAGCTATAAATTCTTCTTTAGTAATAGAGAATTAGCCTTATAACTTAAAAAGGAAGTCTTTAAGGTTATTCTAGTTACTTCTCTTATATTAGATAGAAGCTAACTACTTAATAAGGGTATTAGTATATAAGTACTTAGGCTCTAGCTAGGTAGCTATGAGTCCTTTACTAGTTATATATATATTATTAATAGACTCCCTATTTCTAAGGGCTATAATCTATTTAATTATCTTCCTCTTTCTTACCTTAGCTATTTTATTATTAAGAAGGGCCCTTAGCTACTTCTCTGTTAACCTATTAAGGTTAGTTATATACTACTCCTCTACTATAGTCCTATTAGTATCTAGTATAAGCTACTATATTACTAGGCTACCCTACTAGGTAATAGATTAGGATTAGGTTAATTATACTAGTATTATTACTACTTTAATAGTTAGTATACCTATAAATAGAAAGAGATTAGAATATATTAGAAGCTATATAGTACTAAGTAAAGGAGTTAGTAGGAGGGCAGTTAGGGGTCACTAGTAACTATTATTCCAATCTGTCTCCTCTCTAAACCTTGATGCTATCGTGAAAACCCCTTTTGTGTGCCCTTCAGCATAACGTTATTCCATTCCGCGGTGTCCCCCAGGCCCCACCCGATGCCCCGCCGGCCCCAAAGCCGGTACTACTTTTAGGAACCTGACACAGGCTCAAATCACACACCCCATCCATGGTTACTTCTTCTTTTTAGCCAGTGATTAGATTGTCACAATGATCCGATCCCTGTTCCACTTCGATAGTATAGTTGTATACGGCCTGCTCCTAATTGGTGGCTTTAACGGAGCCGTATTACTTAGATGATGAGGGGGTGTCATTGATGGCGTTGAGTGTTTTTGGCGGTGCTCCAATGGAAAAGGGCGCCAAGAAGCGGATATAGAATGACCGGATAAATGAAAGGGCTGATGTTGACGCAAGCCGTCACAGGTCTCTGATATTTTGAGGGCGAGACATGGACAAAAACAAATACTTCAACGCTTCTGCATTTTTACGAATCGATCCTGTCTATAGCGACGGTGATTGCAAAACCCACCAAGTCATGCGGTTGAGCCTTTTTGCAGCAGTTCTCGCCTTTGGAGCCGCCGCATACGGCTCCAGCAGTGACGATGATCTTGATGATTATGTGTGTGAACATTCTAATTACAAGATCCACCTATTTTCGCATTCTCCCCTGGTTATCTATATAAGTGACTTTGTGACGCCGTTCGAGAGACGCCACCTTCAGAGAGCCACGTAAGTAATATCGATGGAATCCCCAGAATTTTTCTTTTGCGACACGAGGGATAAGAACACAACGGGAGCGCTGCTGACTCTGTCATAGAAATGGCACGTTTGCTCGCTCCAACGTTAGCTCTCACGAGGGCGACATAGTCTCGTCCCATCGTACGTCGTATTCGACAACTGTGACGCCCGATGCGGTGACACAATGCATTCAAGAACGCGCTCGACAATTCCAGGGCCTTGATATGCCGCAAACCTCTCTCGAGCCGATACAGTTGGTCAAATACGGGCTGGGTCAGCAGTACCACTTTCACATGGACTGGTTCCCAGACGGGCTTGACCAACATAGAACGGTGGCCGAAGGCGGAAACCGCGTGAGCAGCTTCTTCACTTACATAGAGGCTAGCGAGGATATTGTAGGAGGCGGGACAAACTTCCCGCGCCTTCGGGCACCTGCTGGGAAGCAATGGTGCAAATACGTGGACTGCGACGAACCGTGGGAGGCAGGCGTCACGTTCCGGCCTTTGGAGGGCAATGCAGTCTTCTGGACAAATCTGGTCGACGGCGGAGAAGGTGACGACAGGGTTTTGCATGCCGGTCTGCCGGTTGAAAGAGGAGAAAAGCTCGGGATGAATATCTGGACGAGACAAGGGCCGTTCATGTAGTCGAGAGTTGGCGAGGTTCGGAGGCAGCCGACATGCATTGGGTTGACGTATCGACAGGTCTTCCATAGCCACAATTCATGTATGCACACCTGCTCTGGAACTTTCAGTGTTGCACCCTCTCTGTGCCTAGGTGTACCTACATGGGCCTCGATATTCGACATTCGTGATAACAGCAAGGCATTTTTGGCTAGTCCATATGAGACAAAGGCACGGAACAGAAGAGCAAGCTAGACTATTCTCGGATGGGGGACGGAGGTGATAATAGCTGCAGACCCGAAACAATGCACCGAAGCGATAAGTAGCCGCTCGATGACCAGGCCTAGGAAGATGGGAAACCTATTCGCAGATTTGCAATTGTCGAGAGCCACTATCTTGTCAACAAGGGCGTCGAAAACAACAATGCCTGGAGACTATCGTAGACATGTCGTCTTTGATTTCTAAGGTACTGAATTTACTTCCCAGAAAGCATTGCCCCCTTCACGCGCCGGCTTCCTTGAGAGCTGCCTGCCCCTGTTTTATGATGGCATCCGTCATGTCGGCATTCAACCCCGGCAAAGGGTTCCTCTGTCCCTTGGCATTCAGCGACCCCGGCGCCTTCTTGTCATTGAAATCGATCGAGGCAACGATCTCGGCCGCGTCGGAGTCTGTCAAGCCGGTCGTTGGGTTTTCTTTATTGTCGCCAATTGCCTGTGCCCGAAACCCGGCTCCCGACGCAGGGGGTGCGGCGGCCTCCCTTGGCTCCGCCACCAAGCTTCTCTTTTCTGTCTTCGCCGCCGATTCGTCTCGTACGGCCACCGTTTCGGCGCGGGATAGGCTCATGTCATCGATCAGTGCAGGGGCGGCACCCTTGAATTCGACGTTCCGGTTCGACAGATCTGTTGGTTGACGGGCTACGAGGCTGCTAGAAGCCGGCTGAACGATTCAATAGCCTTATTAGAGAAGTTGCTCGAAAACGAAGAGCCCAGCAGCGGCGGCGAAACCTACCAACGCAGATGCACCGCTCGTCAAGGCGAGCGCGACGATCAAAAACCTCATTTTTCTCTATTTTTCTCTATTTTTCTCTTTTCTTTATGGAGGGGTGCGGATGGCGTATCAAATGGACTGGAATCTCAGGGTTTGCGGATCGAAACGACTGTCAATTGCGTGCGTAAATCTAGTAAGGAACTTGCAAAAAGGAGAGTGAATGTTTGACACTGGACCAGCCGGTCTACCAGGTGTATAAAACAGTAGGACCAACGAAAGGAAATAAGGCAGATGGATGCAGGTGGAGAAGGCGAAAGGAGGTCCAAACACTCAAGGAACAGGTTCTTTGATCCGAACTAAATAGTGCTTCGTATGCCATCCTATTACGAGTATCAGGCACGTCCAAAGTTTGAGTACGAACCAATATCCATGTGCATCTGGGCACCAGTATCACCTGTGTGGAGAAGGGGGTTGGAGTCTCAACCACGCATCCTTGTCGCGCATCTCTGCGCAATGGAGCGAATCGTCAGACAGAAGGGCCCCAGATACACACTGACGATGCAGGGATGATGTTGAACATTCAAAACTATGGCGAATCAACTGCTAGACCGAGACCGCCCAGGGGTCCTTTGGAACGGAACGGTGGGGGGATTTCCAGGAGGATTCCACAGCTGTGGGAAGCCTTCATACGATGTACGATGGCGACTTTTCGGTTCGTTACCATACTTGGTGAGTTGTTGGCGTGGCTCGCGATGGGCTGGACGAGGGTACGATGCTGTTTCGCTGGGTGGCATCAAAGCGGCTGCCCTCTGCGAAGCTACCTGCTCACCTCAACTCCCTACATCTGTTTTTGCACTCCCGGACTCTCCTTTCCATACGTCTAGAAATGACCGGACCGAACTTTGCGCCCCTAGGGCCCGTATGCAGATCCAACCGACTTTCGACTGCCGCACTGCCGCATCTAAACATCGGCATTCGAATCGAAGCCGAGAGTTCGCGGGCGCACCAGCCAGCTCTTGGGGTTGGATGGATGGGGGCCGATTTGTCAAACCGAGGGGCTTGAAACAGCAAAGTCCAACTTGACATGCTGTGATGAACGTGTGCCCGCATACACTAATCATCTGCGTGGAAGGGAGATACCCTGAAGAAGCATACACGCATCGACCACAATGTGCGCTTGCACGTCGGCACCTGATTGACGACAACACTCTTATTTCCCTTATCCCGCATGTGGCTGGCTGTGCCTTGAGATGGCGGGTGATTGAGTTCTGGTTCGGCGAATCGACCAGTTCGGTTGAAAAACGGCAACTCTAAATTGCCATCCGTAGAGCTGAAACCAAGAGGTGCAGACTTGAGAGATCCACTGGCAGGCCTCGGGTAGTCGGCGCCAACGGCGAAATCCGCCAAGGAGCTGGATGAAGAGTAGGTATGTGTTGCTCAAGGGATCAGATCAGGTGGCTCAGTCCCCTTGCCTCCCCCGCCCAGCATCGACCTCTGGTCCATTCCTCAGTGTTTCGTCGCGTCTCCAGTCCACGTTGAACACTCCTCGCCGGTTTGCGCGTCCGTGGAGATTGCCTTTTACTGTGTTTTTCCAACTGTGTTAGAGTATTATTGTGTACCTGTGCGACCTTAAGAGGGACCGCCTGGACTACGTACCTCAGTCCGTGGAGATTGCATAATGCCTGATTATTGTCGCGGCCGGTTTGCCGTTTGGGCCTAGTCCAGCATCGGACACCCAAGAAGAAACATCAGCCGGTAACGTCATGCGTTATCAGTCACATCCCCTCGGTCACATTGTCGGGTGTTTCGTATAGTTAGACACTGGGCACTATATGTGCAACGGAGCACAGCCTATACCGTCGCCAATTATCGGACGAGGGGGACCGGGGCCCCTAGAGTTCAGTCTGGCTCTGGGCCAACGAACGTCACGGAATCCCCTCACCATGGCCATATGCGGAAGGCGGCATATGTTCCTTTGCTAACCGGTTCCTCAATGTCGGATCAACCCGTTTTCGACAAAAAAGGGCGTTGGCTCATCCCGGTACCTGTCACCAAGACCAAGTACCCGTCCACTCGTACGAGTCATTCACGCTGGCGAACGTCCATAGCTCGTCGACGTTTGGATTCGAGCCGCAAAAGAAATGCTTTCCCTATAGCAAATACGGCTGGCTTCGTTATAACATGGAACCAATAGCAGCTGCTCGTGGTTTTGGTCAGCATTTGGCAGGCAGACTTGAAGGCCCAAGCTCCGAGGGCAACTTGACCTTTAACCTCCTAGGGTTGTTCAATGATTTGTGACGTACGTTGGTCTCGGGCTGATTTGCAGATGCCCAGAGTAGCACTTCTGCCTCCCTAGCGATACGCACAAGTACCGCTTTTAATCTGCAGTTGTGCTGCTGTAAAGGGACATACACAAGTGAGACAAGGCTCAAAAGGGATGATCCTGCTGATCACGCGCCTTCTTGACCATTCCTCAATAGAGTTATCCCGAATCTTGGTCTACCACCTGCGCTTTATGTACCGTCAGTTACCTTTCCAACGAACTGAAAGGCTACAGGTGGCTAGGATGCAACGATCGTTTTTTTTTTCTTTTTTTAATCATAGTATAGAGCTTACCATGGTTCAACGAAACAAAGTCGAACTGCAAGCCATACTGAGATGGTCGGTGTATAGAACAGCCCAGCAGTCTCCAGTCTGATTCATTCTGGCCACCAAGATCTTGATCTGTAGTGAGCCGCTGTTAGTCGGCGAAACACGTGCAACTGTAGCAATTTGCGGAATATCACCACGTAACAATCAAGAGGACCTCCGAGGCGCGCTACAAATTCCCGATGGTAGAGAAAAGTGATTTATTCCTTTTTACTTGATTAATACTGGTTTCAATGTGTGCTGCTAGGAAAGCTGAACGGGTCGCAAACGAAACGTCCAAGAACGCCAACAAGTCGATACGGCTGAGAGGGCTGCCCGTTTGCGGCCACTCACGTAGTGTGTGCTCCCATCATGCCTCGTGTGGTATATTTATAGTGCCGTCATAGCCCGGTACTACCTACATCACTCTGATAAGCGACTCCGCAACGGCTTCGAGTTCCAGAAACTTACGGGAATGTCGATCTGGCGCAGCTCAAAGTGTGTGTGGTTTTCGTATCACTGAGACATGATATACGGTAAGGCGTACTCTTGCTAGTGGCAATTTAGACACATTGAGCGAGCCAAGCCTCCAAAGGGAGATGATATACTTATATAAGTTGGCAGAATATCTTGAGGGGAACTCATCTGCATTGATAATATCCCAACCGGCCACCAGAAGTCGGTATTTCTTACACACCCGTTTGACAGCGATATACCTCACCATGAAAGCCTCTGCCAAAATCATTCTGTTCGGTATGGCAATGTAGGAGACACAACAACCTTTTGATTCGAGACTTGATGCTGAAAATATCTTAGTCGTGCCGCTGCTCAAGACAGCAGTCCGTCGTGTCAAACAGTCACGTCAACTGGAAGCATATGCCCCACCTTCTTCCAGCCGGCTTGCCTCGCCTTGTCTACTATCCAAAGCCGCTGCGGGTGCTCCTCGGTGGTTCCGACAGTTACAGTAGACTACCCCTGCGACGGACTGCGGCCTACCGGTTGTATGGGCACTTCCTACATCTACGAGAAAGCGACTCCGACCTGCGACGTGCCCGTCATCGTATCCCCGACCCCCACAGTGAACATATCCATAATACCCATTATACCGACTCCTGTGGTCCCGCAGGCCTGTCCTACGGTCTTCATAAGGGAGTCGGTGTGCTCGACATGCATCCAGCCCCAATGCATGAACTTTTCCACCATATCTCGGCTATGTCACTGCCCATCACAGGTTGCCACCGTCACTCAAGCTTTTCCATGTGGTGGGAATTGTCCTGGTGGCTGTGCAGGCACTCAATATTTCGAAGCTACGGAAACACCCACCTGTACCTCGTCAGCTTAAGGTTATGTGTGCTCAAATAAGAAGCCCAACAGGCTTGGTGGTGGAAGTGTGCAGGGATATCTGACAGTATCTCTGCGTCCAACTACGACGCCGGTGCAGGTGCGTGTCCTGGTATTAATGGTTTGATGGAACATGAGAGGATATGCCACGATTTGTAAGGCATTTTCAGAATCTCGACTGGAAGAACCTTGTGCTTGTCAGATTGACTGCTAGTCTGCTGCTTTAAATCTCAATTCGCTTGATACAATTCAATTTCATTATTGACTATGTGAAAATTTATCTACAAAAGAATGAGAACCAAGCCTATGCTCAAAGCTCAGTCATCTCGCCGGCTACCTATTGCATTGTTCAAAGGCGCATCACGCGAGACATCCGGCGAAGCTTCTGGGGCACAGTTGCTGGCTCAACACTGGTGAGAGTGGGAATCACTGGGTTGATCAGGCCCGTTTCAGGGTCGAAAGTGACGTGGTCGATGGTAGTCTCACGTCTGTAGCCTCCGCCACCGGGGATGGCGAAGCGGTGGTAGACAATGTACCAACTATCGGTGCCAGGAATGTTGAACATGGAGTTGTGCCCCGTGCCAAGTATTCCCTGTGACGGGTCCTTCTGCAGAATCATACCGCGATACGTCCAGGGTCCAGTGGCAGACTCGGACGTGGCGTAACCGACACGGTAGTTCTCTGAACCGGTGTCATCAATGGAATATGTGAGATGGTAGAGGCCGTCGCGGTAAACCATAAAGAGACCCTCGCGGAAGTCGACCAGACCACTTATGGCCTGGACAGTGTTCCAGTTAACGGAGACCATGTCGCCGTTCAACTCGGCCAGAAGAGGGCGACCGTTGCCCCAATAAATGTAGTACTTTCCTGACACGGGGTCATGGAAAGCGGCAGGGTCGATGGCTTGGGATGAGGTGAGGGCTTCGTTGTTCAGTATCATGGCCTCGGGCTCGGCTGTGAAGGGGCCTTCGGGAGCATCGGCCACGGCGACCCCAATGGTCTTGGTGTTCAGAGCCGCGTTTTGTCCACTAAAGTAGAAGTAGTATTTGCCATTGCGCTCGGCAATGGTGGGCGCCCAAGCATTACCAACAGCCCAGGGAACGTTGCCGTTTGCTCCGTCGAGAGTCAAGAAAGGCTTCTCCCCACGTGTCCAAGTGACGAGATCGGTAGACTTCCATGCATAGAACGTATTGCCGCCCCATCCCGGAACCCCGTCAGTAGTCACATAGATGTAATAGACCCCGTTAAAGACCGCCACGTTGGGGTCGGCGTAGAGACCGGGTAGAACAGGGCTACGCATCTCAACAGCGCTAATGGTCCACTCCGCAACGACATTATCGCCCTTCTTCAAGACGTACTTGACGTCAGTAGTAAGATCGACGATAGTACCAGAAGCCGGGGAAGCAGTTACGCCATCTGTGGTGGTGAACGTTGGTGCAAGGGCGGTCACATCGGCACCAGCCTTGACCGGGAACAAGACTTTGCTGGAAGTGGTGTTGATGATGGCTGGGACCTTGATAACAGACGCATCTGCAAGAGACACTTCTGTGATGGCCCCGATATTTCCAGAACGGGAAAGGACTTCGGCCGCCGTCATGGATCTATTGAAAATGGCGAAGTCGCGCATCCGTCCCTTGAATAGTTTGTCGCTGGAGTAGACAGACCTGCCAATGTAGCTGGCTGTTGTGATACCGTTACCGATGTTTCCGGGGTCGATATTCACGTCCTCGTTGCGAGCCACCTCGTAGCCGTCCAGGTAGATGGCGGAAGTACGTCCCGAGATGGTGTACACCAGGTGCAACCAGGTACCTTGAGGAAGTGAAGAGCTGGAAGCTGCAGTCTTCTCGGTTGTGTAGTCGCCGGTGGCAATACTCGCTCTGTAGGGGCTCCCGGTAGAGAAAAGGTAACCGTTTCCACTGCCGGACGCAGTATTGCCGATGCCATAAATGAAGTAAGGAGTCTGCTGGGAGGCATCAAGGAAGACCCGAGCCTCGATTGCAATATCCTCAACGCCGGAGATGATGTTGTCTGGAAGCTGGACGAAGTCGTCGATGCCGTCAAAATCAAGGGCGCCGTCAATCACACTGGCGCCGCCATTGATCACAGCGTGGTTGCCGTTGCCCGAAGCATCCTGAATCTGTGTGCCCTCGACTGATGTGAAGTCGTAGCGGAGAATCTCACCATCGTCATTGACAGCTCTACGAGCCAGAGTGGCCTCTCTCAGCCCAGCAAGCTCAGCGGCAGTGATTGGAATGACAGTTCCGTGCCGTGGGCTAGACGGCAAATTGTACGAGGCAGAGACGGTCCACTGAGGATTGCTGATGTCGGCAGTTTCAAGTGGAATGTAACCGCGGCCGCCGTATTCGTCGACGAAGAGGTAGAACTTTTCGCCGTGAACATCGTTCACGTTTGACTTGAAGGCAGTTGGACCCTCGACGGCACTAGTGCCGGCTTTCTTGCCTATGCATGAGTCGATGACGGTCCACGACTCCAGGGTAGCTCGAAGCGATGCCGAACTCTCCTGTATGATGTCACTGCACCCAGTGCCGCTAGCGCCTTCGTCTTTGGTGAAGCGGTAGTAGGTGTCGGCGGACTTGATCACGGTCGAATCGATCCTCGACATGCCAGCATCTTGCCACACCGAGGTCTCGCTGAAGGTGACGAAGTCGCGGGTCGTTGCGTAAAGCATGCGGTGGTAGGTGCTGCCGGTGCGGTTCACATCGCTGGCCTCGTAGAGCGAAGAAGCCCAGAAGACCAAATAAGCACCAAGTTCGTCGTCGTAGTATGCTTCGGGAGCCCATGTATTTCCTGCCTCTGGTGGAGAAACCAAGACGTGACGCTGCTCGGACCAGGTCTTCAGGTCGTGAGACTCCCATACTTCAAGATAGCGGCTTCCGATGCGTACGGAGTCGCCCCAGGAAGTGCCGGAGCCGATTGAGAGATCAGTGGCGATGAGATAGAAAGTGTCTCCTTCCGGTGACCGAATGAGGAAAGGGTCTCGCAACCCCTTGGTGCCGAAAGAAGAGGCGAGAACTGGCTGGCCACCATTCAACTCTGTCCACTCGAGTGCGTTGTTACCTTCACTGGCCGCAAAGTATATCTTTTCGCCAGCGAGCGAGTTTCCGGTAAAGTACGAGAACGCATAGCCTTCAAAGGGGTCGAGTGCTACAGCTTTGCGCACTGAGGCGACGAACTCGCGCGTCTGCGAGACACCCTCGTATTCGACGGATGCTGTAAGGGCGACTGGAGTGTCAGCCGGCTGCCTCTTGACAACGCCATCACGGGAGATGACAGAAGAAGAGTTGCTCTCCCAGCTGACAGTAAGCCCGTCTGCAAGGGTCGGCAGGTAGAGGTTGCCACGGACGTCGTCAAGGTTGATAATAACAAGAGCGGCGAGAGCGGCTTCGACTTCCTGGGTGTTGCTGGTATCATCTCCTTGCCCTCGCACAGCCACCGCGAGAGCAAGTGCGGAGGAAAGCCAGAAATTGAGAGATTGCATGGCCGGGACAGTTCGGTGATCCACGAGGCAACAAGTAGCACATCACCTGTCGGCAAAACTGCCAGGATGGCCACCAGCCTTTGTATGAGTGAGCATGTCTCTTGCCCCGATATACACGGCTACGGGAGGATCTGCCACATGTCAAGAGAACAAGCAAAACGAGCGGTCCAAGATCTCGACTGCCCGTCTTGGGTTGTACTCAGCTGGATGCCACGGCCACTTCCAGCTCCGTTGCCGATCATCCCTCATGACCCGACGCAGACCTTACAATGCTAGCAATGCATCATTCGCAAGCTACTAATGCGGAGTAAGCGCGTCAGTAACGGAATCGGTTCGTGGTAATCGTTGCACCGAGGCCCAATAACGCCTTGCGAGCTACCCCGAACACCCTTGCCTCTCCGCACTTCTATCACCCCACAGGCTCCCAAGAAACCCGGGTGATGATGCGCATCTCGGTTGGCGATGGCTTGATTGCGGGGAAGTCGCAGCCGGTTGACAGTCTATGAGACGACACACCTGACTCGGGCATCTCGAATGCTTAACAGATGCTTGTGGATGGAGAGGCAGTCGTGTCCATTGTTGAACTTCCGTCTCTGAGGCGGATCACTATATCAGAAGTGCCTTTGCCTCTGGCGTGTTCATCGTTCCATCGTGACAGCCCCTTCCAGCTAACTTCACATGCCACGAGTACCTAGCAAGTGCATGACGTCGCGCAAAGCGTTGAGAGCTCGGCAACGGGCCAGGGATGGCGGCACTTTGGATGGTACCCTGGACCGCGGTGGCAGGCATAGTAGGTAACCTTCCGGATATGGCTAATACTGCACGTCCACGTGCTGTCAGGGGTTTGGAAGAAGTAGCAGTAGGGGCTCGTATTGGTCGGCATAAAACTTCCCTGGGCATAGAAGAATCAAAGCTGGAACTAGACGTGGTCATTGGACGATCGGATCCTGTGCAATAAGCTCCTTGTTGCCTCGCAGAAATGATGTACCGAGGCGAACCATGCGCTCAAATCAAAATTGCAATAGACCTTGCCGCCTCGGATATCATGCACTGGCCAATTGATTATTCTGACAGCTCGATCCGAACCCTCTTTAAGCTGCAAGCCTTCCATGTTGCTCATCGCTCGGATCGCTAGTCGCTCAAAGGCGTACACCCAACTCTATCCACAAGTCATCTCTGTTCACATTCTGGGGTACGAGAACTACTACAGTCCAGCTCCTAGTAAGACCCATCCTCAAGGGCTGTTTTGTCCAGAACCTATCACTGGGGCATGTCGCGCGGGCTTACCGCCGACAGTGCCGAGGTCTTGGACAATCTAGGGCTTGAATGTTGTTTCTGAAGTGGTTGCTGGGCTTGTAAAAGTCATCGCCGTTGACCCGGGTCTCGGTGCCGAACCGACTGTGAATAATGTAATGTCCCACAAAAGGTCGACTGTCTCATAATCCATAGCAACCCTCCGCTTCTTGAAACAACTGTGTTCATAATCGACCTTTCAAGACTTGAAGACACCGGGCTGTGGGCCGCCGCCGGAACTTTTGTTCTTGACCTCCAGAGACCTTTACTCTTCTATGCACTACCCGACGCGATCGTAGGCGACAGGATTTGTGATCTCCGGGTTACCGTAGCGGATCGAGAGAATTGTGCTAATTCGAGTCAGCATGAACTTGTGTTGTTGATCCGGGAAAGATGCATACTTACGCCAACATATGTAGGAATTTAATATCTACGCTAAGATAGACACTCGGTCTGTTATAAATCCAGACGCAGAGACACTTACGGGACGTCACATCGGTCAAATACAGAGGGGGGAAGGACTTCTTCCCCGGCCCCTTTGATCTCGGTGCTCTTCTGGATCGAAAAGAACCGAAGCTTCTCTTGTTTCGTTCTCCTTGCTAATCGAATCATAAATGGGGTTGCTTGAGGGGAGGCCCTTCGCTTATGTTGTCTGGGTTCGTTGGGGTTGACGAACGTAACATGCTGGCCGTTCATGACCTGCGGTGATTAGACGCCGAATTTCATAGCGGTGGATCGGGATGTGATTCGGGGCTGCTTCAGTCTGGAAAAACTCTATTCAGCAGCAAGACGCTTGTCGGAACAGTGAAGGAAAAAGATTCCCCATTGAGCCTGCAAAATGTCTGTAGTCACCCCAGGGCAATGAGGAGGGCGCCGCTCGTTTTCCAACAACATGAAACGGCTAGGTATAGCCGCGGCTGAATATATGCCCAACTTGATACAAGGGAACACAAAGGGCTCTTATTGTTAGACCACTCATAGGAGACAGAGGCCAGTCGGCACAGACCATGTAATCTACGCTTGACATACTTATCCATTCCATTAAGACGCCGGCCTATCGGCCATTTCTCAACGTGACACCGGTCACCAAATTTATCCGAGGCAATAACTTACTCATATCGGCGAGACGTCGTAAGCCAAGACGACGATCTCTATAATAGTCGCGGTTTAAGTTCATCACACTTGTAATATGTATGCTGGAGGTGAGCAGCATTGAGACATACCTGTGGCCGTTAATGCCCGAGACACGCGTCCCGTTAGCACCATTTGCTGCTACATATCATCTAGACACTTTACAATGCATTTGATCAATTTTCGAAGTCTGACTGTCTCCTCTCATTCTTGATCTCTCTAGCAAGCACTCATACAGCTGTTGTGCGGAACGATCCTTGAGGTTGGTGCCTGTAATCATTGCCTTATGGCTTCGCTCCAACCACACTACTCGTCCACACACCGAGACATCGAAGAACCGCAATATCCGGAGCCCTTGGCTTCTGCGGAGAGAAGGTCCAGAGTAAGCTGCGACTCCTCGAGGCACTCACGAACTTCCGGCTTCTCGTGGTTCCGGCTGAGCGCGGATGGGCAGCCGTGGGGGCCGGTCGACGAGTTGAACCTCTACATGGGGACGGCGTTTAGTAGTATCCCTGACGAGGACAGATCAACGCCATCACCAACTTCTCCCCCTTGGTCTTGGACCAAACGTTCCAATGTGCCAGATAAAGCATCACGATATGTGGTCGATTGGAATGTGCCGCACGATCCCGTGAATCCTTCGGACTGGACGACAAAATCGAGATTGGTTCAGATTGTGCTGGTGAGTATTTTGACGCTACAATCGTGAGTGGTCGGGTTCTCTATTTACGAGCTTTTCATATTCCGCCCATGCTAATGGTCATATTTATAGAGGAATGGGGTCTTCGATGCCCGCTCCAGCCGTCGAAAATATACTTGCAGAGTATAGAGTACCTGAAGGTGTCTTGACTTCTCTTGTTGTATCGATATTCAACTTGGGCTGCGCATTTGGTACACTGTGAGTGTCAACGAAAGCCAGAACTATTGCTGAGCACCCGCGCTGAAGTCAACCAGAATAGCATCACCTTTGTCGGAGCTGCACGGAAGATACCCAGTGTATAGTATTTCAAACATTCTATTCCTTGCATGCAACGCGGCTTGTGCCTTGTCGCCCAACATCGGCATCCTCCTCGTGTTCCGCTTCATCAGTGGCTGCGCCGGTGCTGTCCCGATCGCTATTGGAGGCAGCACCATCGCCGACATAACACAGCTTCCTTGGCGGAGCCGGGCTATTTCGGCCTTTATCCTTGCCTTGGTGTTAGGTTCTGTGATTGGGCCTGCCATAGGAGGTTTTTTGGCGCAGTGTTTCGGTTGGCGTTGGATTTTCTGGTCACTCTGCATTCTGGTAAGTGATAAACCCAATTTCCAGTGCAGCTGGAGGACATTATGAGATGAATCTGTTGACAAATACATCCAGGCCGCTATTAACAGTGTTGTTTTACTCCTCTTCCTCAGAGAAACCTGGTCGAGAACGCTGTTGGAGAAGCGAGCAAAGAAAGTCAGAAAGACTACAGGGGATCCAAGATACTTCTCGGCTTTGAGTATTAGTGGTGTCTCACCGGGCAAGGAGGTCTCTGAAGCTATCAAGAAACCCTTTCGACTTCTTGTACTGCACCCAGTGGTCTTTGCGTTTTCTTTGTACTTTGCTGCAGGATATGGCATTCTTGTGAGCAACATCAATCTTGTCGGCATTCCCCGCTCCAGTATCTGACCGATATTACCTAGTACCTCTTCTTTACAACCTTTCCGATGGTCTTCGCTAGTAGATACGGCTTCTCGGCCGGCTCTTCTGGCCTTGCATTCTTCGGTGTTGGCATCGGGATCATAGCAGGTGCTGTGCTTGATATGTTCTGGAGCGACCGAATCGCCGCATCCTTGCTTCTCAAACGGGGTACAAGGACACCTGAATTTCGACTGGCTCTGATGGCCTACTCCGTCGCCTTGATTCCGACCGGGATCCTATTGTATGGTTGGACGGCTGAAAAGACCATCGTCTGGCCGGTACCGATGACGGGCACTGTCCTTTTTGGAGTCGGCATTATGCTGCTGTTTGTAAGTCATGTATCTAGTAATGATTAAGGAATGGAATCAACTGACCCATGAGCCAGGCCCCAGCAATTTCTTACCTCGTAGAGGCCTTCTTGGTTGATTATTCCTCCGTACTTGCTGCCTTGATAATGTTGAGTGGACTTTTTGGCGCGTTTTTGCCCATCATAGGACCTCCCATATATTCTGTTTTCAGTTTGGGATGGGGAAATTCTATCCTAGCTGGGATCGTGATAGCCATGGCGCCAATATCCTGGGTTGTTATGAAGAGGGGGCAAGCGATGAGGGAGAAATATTCACATCTAGCTTGTTAGCCCATTGTATCGAAAGAGACGGAAGAACCAAGCACTTTGCTTCATTTCCTTCCCGGTGCATAGAGCATTGGTCTTACGTGTGTATATCTTGATAATTAATGCAGCGCATATGTCTGCTTCACAGCAAAAGGAGGTCGCCTGCCTGGTTGGACGGACTGTGTCTTCGGTCGCGATTGCTACAGTCTCGGCACAACAAGCAGTCATAAGATGGTTCCGAACACAACTATATGTCTGGATGTACAGTTCATGGCGCAAATCTCTCCTGCTGGTTCTTGCTATATGGCTGAGCTTCTTCCAGAGACCTTACCAACGTCCCTTGTGACTGATGTCGTCAAGTCCCGACTCAGCTGTAAGATTGGCTCTCGTCCAGGAGTCGACATGGCCTGCTACCCCCGCGGCTACGTGCCTCCTTTTCCTTAAATAGAAGCGTTCTTCCAGCTGTTGCCATCTGGAAGAATCCTCGAGTGAGATCGTTACCCTCACCGGCCCATCACCAGTTGATAAGGGCTGGCAACGTCTCTCTTCCCCATGGTGGTCATGATCTGACCCTCCGCTCACGGGACATGATCAGGCCACACGGCGGCAAAAGCACTCATGTTTCCGTTTTTTTTTCTTTCTCGGTACGTTGTTTTCGCACTCGGTTCAGTGCTTCCGGGAGTTTGTGGGATAGGGGTGTGAACTCCGGAGATATCTCGCCGCTGATGCCACTTTACATGATCCCGTCGCGCTCCTTCATCATGCGGTTTGCCGTCGATACCAGCACAGCCGCCACTACTACGACAAGTCCCATCACTGCAGTACTTCCCCAGTAAAACAGACCAAAAGGCTCCAACCAGCCTTGTACGTCCGCGAAATTGCATGGTTTGGACGTCTTTGAGGTGGGCAAAGTCCACATACAACAACACCCAACCGAGACTGTGCAACCTCACCGGTGATTCTCGCACGTCCAGCTGATCATAACATAACCAGCCATCACGGCGAATCACGAGACTGCATAGCCCCAGTCTTCGACATGCCCTGCAGGCTCGCCAACCTTCCAGACACTTGCTGCATATCGGTTCTGGCAGCCTAGTCATTATGTAACTGAAAAGACCAGCTGTGATGTCCACAGCGGGTTCTAGGGTCTGCCTTGAGATTGGGCTTCCGAATTGGTCGAGGCAAAGTGCAGTACAACTTACTGAGGTAGAGTTCGACGACGGAAGTTCGTCTGCGGTATTACGAAGCGGCAGCAGTTCCCTGCCCCTACTAGACGCGTCAACAGCCCCCGCTATTGGAGACTAGAGCTCTGAGACAACCATCCACACCGCTTGGCCACAGGTTTCTAGTCACATGGTTAGTCGCAACCCTCCTAGACGGCTCGATGAACGGGCGTCGTATACGTGACTGTGGAGCCGCCATCCAGCTTGACTAATCCCCTACCCCCCCCCCAAAGTCTCGGGATTGTGGCTTGAACCGCTGTTTGCACAGCTAGCACTGGGATTGGGCAGTACTCATCAGGAATCTCACATAAAAACAGGATTCGAGGTGGCTAACAGCTAGACTACGGGAATCTATATGTGGCCAGTAGGCGTGCAGCCACACTATAACACGCTGGAACCCGACTTGAGAGTAGCAAGCCACGTTCTACAACGGGTAAGGAATAATACCGGGACTCTGGGTGATGAGTGTATGACGAAATATGGGCCCTTTCTAAAGGAGGCCTCGAGGGCCTTGGAAGTCGGAGTCGAAAAAGACAGATCCTTGGTCCTGACTGGTATGGCCTGATGGGAATGCAAATCTGCCGCCACAGACAAAGTGGATGTGTCTCTGAAATCTGCGGCAAAGGTTTCCACACGAAGTTCCCTTAGACTATTGTGTACAGCCTGGGCAGAGGGCAAGATCCGAGACTGTCGGGGAGCGCCACATGAGAAAATAAGAACGGGATTCACACCCAAGGCAGGCTGGAACGCGCCGGGAAGGAAGGGTGGGGAGGCGGGGATCATGGGGTCCAGCATGATGTGCCAAAGATATCTAGAGCAAGACGATCTCGCAGAAGAGGGTGTGCAGATGGCGACCGCCAATGAGACGGTGTCTTGCCTAGCACTCGTTTCCCTGCGTGGAGACCACCTTTACTCCCTTTGAGGGTCTCATGTTCCACAGTGACTTCCGTAAAAGTCGGCTCGGGACTTCTCTTAAGCATAAGATAGCGGCGGGGTCATCTCATTCGCTCGATACAAGGAACCGGCATTCGGAAATGGTAGTTGGGGGATGACAAGGGCCCCGAGGCGGCGGCTGCCTTTGGCGAATGACGTTTGTTAAGACAGGACCGCGCGTCTTCTTCTCTGGACGAACCCCCTTTCCCATTCCGGCCCAAAACGGCAGACCTGCTAGGTCTGGCATGGCGCCGTTGTAAGGCTGCTACCGATAGACCTGGTGGCTGGACTGTGGCGGCTCGGCGAATAGTAACAAGATGGGTAATAGGCCTAGAGGCATGCAGGGTGCGCGCAGGCAAGCTGGCTTAGCTGAGGGATAGGTCACGCGGGGACTCGTTTGGTTCTGGGGGCAGATGATGATACGAGAAGTACTGGGTGATACTCGGCCTCATCGCGAGAAGATCAACTGTGGGGTGCTGGAAGAACAAGCATAGGCACAGGTAGTAGGTGGTGTGGAGGTGGTGTGGAGGATCGGGAAGGGTGCGCACAGTTCCATCCGTGACCTTGTCTGACATTTCTCTTGTGCGACGGCCATGGTGACCGCCGGTTGGTACCGAATGGGTAGGGAGTGAATGTATGTAGGCGCTTCGGCCCAAGTCTGCCTTTTCCTCTGCCTGTCAAGGCTCAAGTTCAGATGGCCCGCGTCTCCCGCTGGTGAGGAGACGAATCAAGTCCCGAGTCCAGTGAAGAGAGTCCAGAGACCATGCTGTGATTGTGACACCGGGGACGTTTGGGTGATCGGGAGGCGGCTGCGAACTGCTGCGAGTGATACTGATTGCATGCGCAAGCCCATACTACCCGGCATATTGAAGGAGCTGGCCACCAGGAGGAGGAGCGAACCTCGCGGGAAAATAAAAAACAAGCTGCTACGAAGCCTCTCTGCCTCTCACCATGGTCCAAGCGGGGCGAAAACAGTTTGGTCTAGGTGGTATGGAGGGTTGGAGGTGAGGAGAGGACAGGGTTGTTTTGAGTGAATGGGTGTGGTCAAGAAGCATGGTGTCATCTAGATGGAGTGAACGGCACAGGCGGCCGCTTTGAGAAATCACCTTGTTTGCTGGAGATGGGAGGGGGGGGAATGAGGGAGGGGTGGGGTTTGGTCGTGAGTGAACAGGTATTGGCAGAAGTCGAAGGCAGATGGATGAGAGGCTGAGGGGGGGATCGGCATAGGGAACGAGAATCATTACGTCCTTACCATGGCTGATTAACCCGCTTGGCTGGGGAGACAATAGTGTCGACTGTGTGTAGTTGCAACATGCATGAGATGGATGTGTACGAACGAATATGCAAGGTCTGGAAGGGGGGGTGGCTTGGACCTATACCGAGAAAAGACCTGGTGGCTTGACTGAGGAATTGCCAATGGAGCAATGGAGCTGTAACGAGAAGGGCTGGTATGGTGTCGAGCGAGGACGTGGTTCGCTCGATAGAACCAACAGTATGGTGCGTGTGAGCAGGCCCGAAGCGGTGAGGAAAGAGGATGATAGGTCATAGGAAAAGAATGGGGGGTGCGTCGACAGGGAAACCTCCGAAATCCGTGGGTGATGGTCCATGATTCATCATGCGAGGTATCACGGCCGATTTGGAATACGGGCCGTGATGAGAGGAATCGTCTATAGCATCAACCATGTATTTTCGCTGGTGACGCCGGATGCGCCAGGCCTACGCGGTCAAACCACCCTCTCAGTGTCGGGATGGCACGCTGTGGTTCACAGTAGATTCCTGTCAGAAGACACGGGCTTTGCTGGGATGGGGGTTTTCCTTGGACCTCCAAGCATGGAGCGGATGGCAGTTGGAGTAAAGATGGGAAACGAACAAGCAGGCCAACCCGGTCGTTGCAGGGATGATCAGCATGGATGAAGACAGGCAGCGGGCCGCCGGAGGCAGTCCAGTAGGTGTAGAAGGGGGTTTCCAAGGCATCCGCAACCCTGAAAAAGTAATGGTGACTGGTGGGGGTGACGGTTTGACAGGCACAGCGTTGACGCGATAGCCTCCCTGCAGCATCGGACCTTTTCCCGGGCATCTTTGTGCGATGTGACTGTGTACCCACGAGGCAAAGCCTGTGAGAGAGCGCACGACATGTAGGTTGGGGGAAGCGAGATGGAGTGAGAAACATTTGGAGAGGACAAGGCGACCGACTGGCTTATGTTGTTTCATGGCAGTCTACCTACCTTCCAGTGCTGTCTTGGAGAAGATCCCTCGCTCCCAGGAGTTCTTCGCCGGGGAAAGAAGAAAAGAAAAAAGGAAAAGAAGTAATAAAAAGAAGCGCAAATGTCGTCGGGTAGCTGCTGTTGTTTGACTCGGTTCCAAAAAAGAGGTGATGATGGAGACGGGTAACTGCTGGTCGAGGCTGCAACAGGGTCTCAAAGGAGACGCAAATGCATGTTTGACCAGCGCGGAAACGGGTTGCGGTGGCAAAAAAACAAAACAAAAAAAAGGACGACCCCCAAGGAAGAAGAGGAGAGCAAGCAAGCAGATGTGAGTGGGCATGGGAAATGGTGCACTGCCGGCCCGGGGGGCCGTTACGACGATGACGACCAACAACAACCACCAGTCGGAGATGTTATTGTGTCGGCAGCCGAGCATATGTGTGTGTGTGTGTGTGAGTGAGGACGGGATCACGAAGACCGAAGAGGCGCTGGAGGACGGGTGCGTGCCGATAGGCAGCGACAGGCAATACAGGTGCGGGATGGGCGATGTCCTAGAGTCCGAGGAATCAACTGGCTGGTTCATAGGTAGACCGCTCGCATGGGTTGAGAGACAGAGACATGCATCGGGTACTGGAGGCGTCATCGGCCGAGCATGAGATACTCCGGGAGGTCCTGGGGTCGAGAGAAGTGCTTGGAATCTGCTTGTGAGACGGACCTGTCAACGGCAGGCGGAGGCGGCGTGGGGGGGGGGGGCATGGAAATGGAAGAAGAGGTGAAGAGGGAACACGATGCGCTAGGACGACCAGAGGCGGGAATGGCAAAGGCGTTGCGCGCCGAAGGGGTGCGGTGATGCTGATATTGGGCCTGGGCACACAACATGACCTTGTTGACTCATTGATTAGGGGATTCTTGCGTGGGATGCTCCCCCTTCAACGTCAACACATTCTTGCTTTCTGGTCTGGATGTATCCCCTTCTGTCTTGGCGGTATATGTATGTAGTATATAATCATGTCTCTCCAAGCTTTCGACCTCTCTCGTCTATACATACGGGCGTGCGGGTGTGTCTGCGTGGGGTAGGATCCGCCTGTCGCGTTGCATCTCATGTCGCACGGCTGCAACGTTGGAGCGGCGAAGACTCGCGCGGCCTTAGCGCCCTAGCCCGTCTCGGCATGGGTTGCTGTGGACTTTGCTGTTTGGGGGGGAGCTTCGGGCGAGGCTTTGGATGCCTGCTGACGGGTAGCACTCGGTGATATTGCTTGAGAGCTCGTGATACTTGGGGGCACGGTGTTTTATCCTCAAGATGGGCGAGACACGGCTGCGCGAATGTGGTTGCGGAGAGACAATCAATGCCGAGATGCAAACAGAAGAGAATGTGGAAAATGATGCCGGTTAAAGGCATATCGCAAAGCTCAAAGGGGTGGCCGTCAAGAACCCGTGCTCGGTGTAGGCAATGTTATTGATGGACCCCCCGACGTTCCATGGTGTCCGCACGCCATTACCCGGGGTTGCAAGTCGAATCCCGAGCATGCACGTTATCAAACCCCGTCTCTGTTCTCAAAAGCAATGGTCCCATGGTTGCACAGGGCGCTAGACGCCTAAAGAATGATCCCAACGACCTGGTCGGCGCTGTGTGACACTTGAGGCGTGGCTCAGCATCGCAAACATGGACACGATGAGCCCTCGGCTTGGAGAGCCGTCTCTCGATATCCAACAGCCTTGCAGTCGTAGAAGCGGACGAGTAGGGAGAGTGCGAGCGACGGGGACCTCGACAAGTTCATAACCCGACGGATCCTGACAGGCCGTCGAACATTGATTCTCCTCACCAAACCCCACATCATAGTGTAAGGTGCAAGGGCTGATGGATGTTTCTATTCGCCATAGTTTGGCGATTTCCCTCTGGCTCGCCTGTTCCCGAGACCCGAAAGCGTTGGAGGGCATGAGACGTGATGGGATAGGCCCGAGGAGGCACAGAGTGGTATTACAACCACATCGCTTTGGCGCGGCTGACCGCATTTCGCCCATCTCTCCCAATCGCTGGCCCATCCCCCTTGTCGCCGGAGCCTCCCGACCGTCGTCGGTGACTCTCTGGCTGTCTCTGCCCCGTATGGATCTGTGGCTGAGGGGTAGGCAGAGCAAGTTTGCAGGGTGCATCACGGGGCCGTCGCGTGATGGAGGCACGCCACCTGCTTATAGCCTCGAGGTTTTTTGGGGGGGTGGTAGTTGGTGGTGGTGTTGGTGATGGTGTTGTTGTTGATGGTGGTAGTGGTGGTGAGGGGATGGCAGGGGGCGAGAGACATGAAGCTGCGTCGGTGTCTTTGCTGGGCGTCGAAGAGAGGAAACAGACGTTTGCTCGTACGAGAAAAGTGTCTCGGCCACGGCGGGTTGAGGCTCGACTAACACGGCATCCAGATATACAAGTCGGATACGGATGAGAGTCGTGTATGATGGGGCTGGTCCGGGCGACTTGGGGAAGACGTCAATTACGATGGATGACGTGGGTATCTTTGGCGTACTGGTGTGAAGTGAGGCATGAGACGAGGATGGGCAAGAGACCTTGCCCCGGGGTGTAGATGTTGTGTTGTGAGTGACCCCCATGTTGTTGGAGTGGCGAGGGTTTCGCGATGGCGAACGCGTCTTGTGCTTGTCCGTGCCTGGGCTCGCCTCTACTTGCGCTCCTGTTTGCTGTGGATGAAGAGTATATGATGGTGGGTTTGTCCGTTAGGTGACGAGTCCATGAAGCTCCCCCTTCTGACATACCAACCCGCATCGCCTCCTTGGTCTAGTTGATACTACGGAGAAGACGCCTTGTTTCTCGAAGCTGCCTAGCTAGCTAGCTTAACAGTCCTGAACTCGGCCCATCCGTTCCTGTGTGCGCCTTGCTCCGAAATTGGACGCTCGTCTGAAAACCAACCTCACCAACACCACACCAACACCAGATCCACTCATCTCACTCACTCTCACTCGCTCACTTACCTACTCATATTTCCTCACTCACTTTATCCATTATATATATAAATATATGTATATATATATATATGTATAACTGTGCCGAGCAATGAGCCCTGAGCACCGCATCATCACGGCACCGTCGAGATTGGACATTCACCGCAGCAGCGACGAGGGATAAGGCAGCTAGCTAGCTATCTCATCACCTCATCAACGCCCGTTCGCTGGGCCCCAAGCCCAGACTGGACCACGCCCACGCGCCATAACCCCCGGCCTATTAGTAGCAGAACATCAGTCTACTGAGATAGCCGTCTCTCTTCCTTGGTATCTCGCCGTCAACTCATCCGAACCTAGCAGATACCCGTTTGAGGTATGTACATAGTCGGCATTGACCACGATCAACGCCTCCCCCCTCCCATTAGATCCTTTGTCTGCCATACGGCAACATCCCGGCACTCCTTTCTCCCCACGTCGTCCGGTTGGGTCTGCCGCCGCAGAGTGCGGATACCTAATTGTCCAGTTGATCTAATCTCCAGCCTCCCAGGTCCAGGCACGACGCCGTACACAGGTCCTGATTCGTCAGCTGGGTCATCTGGCGGTATCTTTGGTATCGGCTTTCGCCATCACTGACCTCAGTTGCAACCTCGACCTGTATCAACTTTCTACTCATCACTTTCTTCCTTTTCCCTCTCTTCCCCTCTCTCCCCCTCTCCCCCCTCTCTCATTCTCTCTCATCCGTTTTTTAGTCGTACACACACCCCCCCTCTTTACTCTTTCCACTTCACACGCGATATCCGCCCAGATATATATCGAGGCAACTCGCAACCTCAAAAGGCCCTTGCTGGAGGGATCGATGACCTTATCGTCACACCTACCCACCCATATAACTACCTAGGTGATCCCCGCCGCCGGCAGCATCCAGCCATCCAGTGGCATTACTTATCCGTGCAGGAGTAGCACGGTATTAACCGGCACCAGAACCAGCACCAGAACCAGCACCACGTCACATCAGGTTTGGGAGCGAAACTATCGCGCGGCGCCATTCGCACAATACCTACTTCAAAGACGTCCCCGCCTTCCTTGCACTACGCTACCGAGAGACGGCGCTGCCCCCGCCTCTTGTGCTCGCTCGCTCGCCCGCATCGCCCCTTGATAATATCGCGTGCTCGACTTACAGGTCCGGTCTGGCATCATCAATCGCTTCATCTCATTCCAGTCACCGGGCTGGCTACCTACAAGCTTTCCAGCAAAAGCCCTCTTTCTTGTCTCTCATCCGAAGTGCTCGTTGCCAAGTCTTGACTCGAGACGACTCGACTCGACTCAGGCTCAGGCGCAACAAGACACTTTTTTTTTGTTTATTCTATTTTGTCAAGCACAATCAAAAGCAAGCAAGCGAGCACATTTCGAGCATCGGCTCAAGACCCGCGTCTGACCGAAGCCCGCACCGCACCGCACCGCACCGCACCGCATCGCATCGCACCATACCTCTGCCGCCCGCACGACATCCCTGTCACCTTGTTCACCTCATTCAGCCCACTTCTCACCCGCACTCGAGTGTACACACACATATACACACACACACACACATACACACGCCCGTCTTGCCATTATCCCCTAACGCCGTCACACACCAGGTACCGACGGCGTGGACTGGTCTGGACTACTGCGCAGTACTGCATAATACCCGACTCTCGCTGGCTTTCGCCGGCCTGTCTCACTACACTACCTACACCTCAAGACACTTGCGCCTCATCTCACCTCCCCCCCGGTCTCTCTCTCACTGATTCCTCTCTCTACCTCTCTCTCTCTCTCTCGCGCCTGCGCTCTGTCTCACCAGCCTACACCACCAAACGAACCTCGTCCAGCACATTTTGCTGTGTTGGCTTTTACAACAGCCGCCGGCCGAGTGACGCACTGCACACAAGTGCTGGTGTCAGACTCAGACTGAGGCTTAGGCCCCTCTTCCTCCTCCTCCTCATCTTCCTCCTCCTCCTCCCCCCACCTCCTCTCCCCCCACCGCGCCGTACCTACTCCGTCCAGGCCGGCGTAGCGTCGACCAACACACCAAGGTACCTTTTCCCGCAACTCACATAGAAAAGGTACATAGACGCACTCAAGCAACCGAACCCCTCCATAGCGCCCATCGCCCACTATCTACCGCCCACCAACGCCCCTCCCCCAAAAGAACTCCACACACCCTCCTCTCATACTGCACTCCGTCTCCCGTCTCCCGCCTCTTTCACTTCGCTCCTCTTTTTTTCCCTCTTCTTCCTCCGCCCGCCCCCCTCCGTCTTCTCCGGCCCAAAATGCCTTCAACGAACGGCTCCGAATATCGCCATATCCGCAGTGGCAGCCTCAACATCCAGCAACAGAATGGTCACCCCAGTCCCATCATGAGTCCAATGCCCTCCACCGCATCCACTGCCTCCGCCTCCGCCTCCGCTGCCAGGTTCGACGGTCCGCGGAGTCCACCAAGTACGTCACCTCGATGCTGCTTGCTTCTAAACCCCTACTTTTGCTTCTGATTCTGCTTCCTTTTCTTCCTCGTCGTCTCCCCGCTGTCGCGATGCTGCCGATATCGACGTCGCTCTGCTCTGTTCACCTCTGCCCTGCGCTGCTCTGCCGCCCATGGCGAACCTGCAGTTGCCGGACTTGGTCGGCATCGTCGCCCGACGGTCGTGTCGGATCGTCTGCAACACGTCGCACCGCACCCGTTCTTGAGCGACCTGCTCGGCTCTGCTTCCCTCTGCCCTGGCCTGGCCTTCTCTCGCTTCTTCTCTGCTCGCCTTCAGCTGGTTGCTAACCTCTATTCCCTCACAACAGACACATCCCACGTTCCCTGTAAATTCTTCCGACAAGGCGCCTGTCAAGCCGGCAACGCTTGCCCCTTCAGTCACGATCTCGGCGCCGCTGCCGAGAACATTTGCAAGTACTTTGCCAAGGTGTGTTCCTCCCATAACCCCCAAATCGTCAACATCGCGAAACCTCCCTCGCCTCTCGCCCCCCCCCCCCCCCACCCGCCCCCTGGTCCCATTTAACCCCTCCCTCGTTCTGCCCGCTCTGCCCCTCGGGTACACACAGACCATCCCGCCTCTTTGCCCGTGCCCCTTACCTTGGCAACACACGGATTGATCTGAACGATGGCTTCCATCCCGAGCGCTAACATGGTCCTCTCCGTTGCAGGGCAACTGCAAATTTGGCCCGAAATGTGCCAACATCCACGTCCTCCCCGATGGTCGACGTATCAACTACGGCAAGAACGGCGTCACCATCGGTACCTCTCCGATAGCACTAGGCGGTCGAATCAACCCGGCTTCCGCAACCAATTACCACCCCACGAGTGCCCTGACTTCCGGCCTCTACCGCGAGGGCGTCCCCCCCTATACCTCAGCATACCCCTACCCCGACGAGAGACAGAGCCAGTTGGGCGGTCCGCCGAACCTCGAGAACGGCCTGCCCACCATCGATACCACCTACTCCCACCCCGGCTCCAACTACGGCTCACCTCGCGACGAAGATGCTTCCCGGTTCGGCCTCGGCCTGTCTCCCGTCAACGCTAACGGCCTGTCCGTCCTCGATGCGCCACTTCCCGCATCCTTCGACTCCCAGGGCATGTCCAACGCCGCCCGCTTTCCCGCCGCTCCCTGGCCGTCATCCGTACCCTCCAAGTTCGGCATCGATTCTCCCACCTCCTCGTTGAGCAACGCCAAAGATTCCCGCACTTCCGAGACTCTGAAGATGCTCCACACGTCTGCCTTTGGCGGCAGCGAATATCTCGCGGCCGCCAACGTGACCGCCTCCAGCAGCCCTCCCAGCCAGCCCGAGGAGTACTTTGGCAAGCGCACCATGCACTCGAGCCGATACGCCAAGCCCAAGATGATGAGCTCGAGCATGCCCAAGACGACCGCCGTGGACCACGACTGGGAGGCAGACTTTGGCTTTCTGGAGGAGGACTGCGTGCCGCACAACTTGCAGGACCTCTTGACCCCGACCGAGAAAGCCCGCCGGGGCTCCCTGCGCACCGTCGACGGGGAGCCTGGCAGCGAGAACGCAATAAAGTTCGGCAGCCCTGTCGGCGGCGCAAGCCCGAGCAGATGGGGCCCGTTGTTCCAGCGCCAGAAGGAGGACGAGCCCGGCGCCCACAAGCATGGCCCCTCGGCCTTTGGACACGTCGGAAGCCCTCTCCGGAATTCCCTGCTCTCCAACGAAATGGGCCACGGCGGTGCCATGGCCCGGCCCATCGGCTCTCGCGCTGGCAGCGAGCCCATGTCCGCCCTCACGCAGCAACTGCAGCGAACCCGCCTGGGCGACGACGGGAGTGGCAGCCCGCACCTGCATCCCTTGGCAGCCGCCGGCCGCGCTCCGAGCAACGGTGGCGCCGGTCCCATTGGGAAGGAGCGGGACCGCATCATGGAGCGTCACATCTCGAGCGGGTCCATCAGCTCCTCCGTCACCGGGCGATACACCACCCCGATCGACGAGGAGGACCCCGCCTTCGTGTTCAACATGGAAGACGAGGAAGACCAGTCTTCGGCCCGTCTGCGCAAGCACGGGTCTGCCGGCTTTGGCGTCGGTGGCGGATGGAGTTACGCCAACGCCCTCTCCAACAAGGGCGCCGCGTCTGCGTCCGGCCTGGCCAAGGAGCAACGGGAACCATCGGTCAGCGTCGAGACTGTGGGCGGGCGCTGATGGATCGCTTTTTCTGGGCGGCCGCCCTCGGCGAAACCCCGACGACTGAAAAGCATAGCGACGGTGCAATGCCCATGATTTTCGGCGGCATCTCTTTACTCTCTCTCTCCACTTTCACACCATGACGATACTATACGACACATTTCAGCCACGACTTTCATAACATGCATGGGCCAAACCAAAAGCCAACGGGAGAAAAAAAAACAACACAATGCAAACAAGAACCGGTCTTTCAAAATCAAACGGACATATAACATGGGATCGGGTCTACAAGGAGAGGTGGCTGCTTATACAATTGGGTAGGGAGTTTTGTTGGTGGGGGGTTTAACCGTCAGTGTACGCTTGTCTTGTTGGCTCTCGGAAACGCACAATGGTGGAGGTTTAATACTATTGGATTGTTTGGCAGAGGATTTCTGACACTCTGTAACATGAATTACTGCTTTCACTTGCTATCAAAAACTGGAGGATTGATATTTTATTTTTGCGCTTCATCCCCCCTTCTTTTCAGGTTTCTTCGTGGAGAGAAGCATGGTGCCAGGTAACCTAGCTACTTACCTATCTACCTCGGCCATGACTTCGGGATGACATAGGGCGGGGTTGGATTAGCGTCTTGACTTGCTTGCCAGCTTGGACAAGGAGGGGGAGGGGGAAAAGGCAGTGAACGAGTGGGAAGAAACGTTGGAATTCGACTTTTTGGTTGGCATAATCGTCACGAGCTATCCGGCGTGACACGGCACCGCATTAGAGACGCTCGGGAGAAGGGGGGGAAAAAGCAGATACCACCGTCGAGTCATCGTCCTTTATACAAAAAAAGCCCGATTCTATTGAGGTAATCAAGGGATGTTGTTGGGCCACTCGCCAATCGTGAGAATCTGTGTTGCACAGCTTGTCCGGAGCTGTCAACCCAGGATGGACAGACACGGCCTTCTCTCTCCGGACCTTGATTCGTGATGCCCGAAACGGTCAAAATGCTTACCAACGCAACGCTGATTGAAAAAGACCCCATTTTCACGCAAATAGACACCCAGTCATGGGCGATGAAAAAAAATCTATACACTAATACATTGGCAAATCAGCCAGATGTCGGACATGTCCAACTCCAGACCGTGTCGCATTGCCGTTTATGCGCAGGGGCCGCGCCGTGGGCTGCCATACGAAACCGTCCACCCGACAACCGATAGACCATCTCGCCTCTAGTGTTCTCTCATTACCCCCGCAAATCCCCATGGAAGAGTTCCCTCAAGAGCACCCAGACGCGGCATCCTCGCATGCGAATCGCCCCCTTTTCCCCGCGTCTCTCAAAAGCTGCGAGTGGCGTGTTCGATGCCCGGGGCGGGTCAGGTTATTGTACAGACCGCCGGGGGAGACGGGTTTGGCGGAGGGAGGTATGGTTGGGTGTGATTTAGTGGGCATCGGGCTGGTTGACAATGTACTCGACCGCCTTGTCGACTGTGCAACACATGTCAATACGGAAGCTCAAAAGTCATGGGAAAAGGAGAGAAGAGAGGAAGCACGTACTCGAGTGGATGGTGTCGGCGTCCTTGTCGGGGATCTCGATGCTGAACTCCTCCTCAATGGCCATAACGACCTCGACGGTGTCCAAGCTGTCCAGGCCAAGGTCGTTGGCGAAGTGCGCGTTGGGCTTGATCTAGATGTTGCGCCTCGGCATCAGCTTTCCATTCTCCAAGTTCCACTGTTTGTTTATTTCATCGCGGCCCAATTGCGTCGACGCCGTTCGAAAGAGAAAAAAAAAAGGAGGGTACACTAGAGTGACGTACGTTGGCCGGGTCGTTGACCTTGTCGAAGCCCTGGAGCAGAGCCATGATGCGGCCCTCGACCTCCTGCTGGTTCAGGCCGGTGGCGGCAGAGTACATGCGGACGGAAACGGCCTTGGGGGCGACGCGGAAGGCAGAATGGGGCGCGACGAGGGATCTCCGGGCGAGGGGGGCGGACTGCTGGACGGCGGGACGGATGGCGCGCGTAGCGGCGGCCGCGGAACGGAGGACTGCTGTGCGGAACATTTCGACTGGCTTTTATGTATACGGAAGCGAGAGGCTTTTCGAAAGCTCAAGCGGTGTGAATTGGGTTCGAGATGCAGGAGATCCGGGGGGGTGGAGGTTCGTTGGGTTGGGTTGACAGCTGAGCTGGGATGGATGGGAGCTTTCGGGTGGTGTGGAGGACGTGTGCCGTGGTCGTTGATGATGATAAATTTCTCGTCAACCCCCCAGAGGTGTCGCTGGCTTAGCTCCGGAGAGCTGCACGTGCACGGTCATGTGACGTAGCCAATACTGCCATCTGACGCCTTAGGCAGGCAAACGAAAGAGTGACAGTGGAGTGAAGGGGCATGAAAAGGATTTGTAAAACCAAGACGGAAACGCTTCGTCATCCCGGGCATCAATTGATCACTATTGCGTGCTTGTCGCCGCCATCATCATCGAGTCCAAGGCCGTTTTGCTTCCGACTTCCTCAAGTCCCGGTGCCACCACGTGACCGGTCCGCAGCCAATCAATCGCCGCCCTTTGTAATCCCGCACCAAAGCTCGCCTCTTGGATCCCCCGATTGTCCATAACGTCAAGCTCTCTCTCCCTCAACGTGCACCCGGGACTATAACGTCGACCCCCTCCCTTTCGTCCACCTCCCTCGCCGCCCGCACACCTCGACCCGATCCCCGGACGATCACCTCGCTCCCCAACTTGCCCGGTCAATTGGCGCCGTCGCATCCCATCCGAACGAGACACAATGCCTTCCGCGGCGCAGCTCCCCGTTACGATGCTGGCCCTGGCGTCAACAAGGCCGGTCGCGAGAAATTCGATGCAGCACCACGTCGGCAGACTGATGGCTGCCAACGCCATGCGCACCTACGCCACGCCCGCCGGCCCCCCGCCCCCCAACTTCCGCATGAAGAGACACCAGACCTGGGACGAGGACCAGGATTCGACGCTGAACAAGATGGGCCGCTACTTCCTGCTCTCCGAAATGGCGAGGGGCATGTACGTCTTGCTGGAACAGTTTTTCCGCCCGCCCTACACCATCTACTACCCCTTCGAGAAGGTGAGGAAAACGGTTTTTTTTTTTTTGGTGTTTTGGGATGGGATTCAGGGCTGCATGAGAGGAAGCAGCTGGATTGGAGGGTCCGAGGGAGGACGAGGCAGAGCCGGGGGACAGTGCCGAAATTTTGCAACCGGTCGAAATGCAAACCCCGAGGAAACTTATCCATATGACGAAACGCCGGACGACGACACCATAATCGCATGCATGCATGTCCCGCGAGGTTGCAAAAGGGAAAGATGGCTAACACGATTTGCCCCAGGGCCCCATTTCCCCCCGTTTCCGCGGTGAGCACGCCCTCCGCCGCTACCCGTCCGGCGAGGAGCGCTGCATCGCCTGCAAGCTCTGCGAGGCCATTTGCCCCGCCCAGGCCATTACCATCGAGGCCGAGGAGCGCGCCGACGGATCGCGCCGTACCACTCGCTACGACATCGACATGACCAAGTGCATCTACTGCGGCTTCTGCCAGGAGTCGTGCCCCGTCGACGCCATTGTCGAGTCTCCCAACGCCGAGTACGCCACCGAGACCCGCGAGGAGCTCCTGTACAACAAGGAGAAGCTGCTGTCCAACGGCGACAAGTGGGAGCCCGAGCTGGCTGCCGTCATCCGCGCCGACGCCCCCTACAGGTAAGGCTGGGCCTGGAGGTCGTCTGGCCGTAGAGGGGCTGGCTGGCCTGGCCATGTGGGAAGGGGAGAGACCGTCAAGGACCGAAATATTATGTTTTGCAGTTTAATGCTTGGAAGATGGATACATCCAAATGGGGCATGGCAGACATGGTCGCAGAGCGAAATGGGGCCGCCGTCGCCGCCGCCGCCGCCGCTGCTGCCGCAACAGCAGTAGCAGCAGCAGCAGCATCAGCAGCAATGGGTTCTTGGCATGTTATGTATGTGTACAGACAGGTCGGGATCAATTAGACTTGTGTAAATAGCTCGCGAAAAAGCAACCTTTTCTTTGTCTGTTGCCCGACGTCATTCCTTACCGTGACCGGCACGTCACCCATGGTCGGTTGAGGCTAGCGAAGCAGTGTTGCTGGCGATGAATCCGGGCCTCGTTCGGCTTGGCTCGGGGCAGTCATGCCATGCCGCCTCCCACACGCTGTTTGAACCGTGCTCGGGTTATTCGGGGTACCATTATGATTAGGCTAATTTGTAACGAGACTTCCTCGGCTCTTCCCGGCGTGTGTGTCCCCGCGGATCTGACCAAGCCATCAAGAGACATTATCCAATAAGCCAGCCAACCAACCAACGCCATGCTTCTAAAATCATGTCCGACTCACGGACAGGCAACGCCGCCGTTTCGCAAATTTCGCAAGCTCGCTTTTGTTTTCTTTGGTTTTTTTTTGACTCAAAAGTTCCATATGGCTGGCATTCTCTCATCATATCCATCAAAACGTCTTCTCCCAGGCTCCCCACCAAACGCCCATGTTGGCCGCCACTACCAAGTCCAGCATCTTGAGGCCCTCGGGGTAGATGATGAGCTTGCCCAGCTTGGCCCTCTTTCCGCGGTTCCCGCCACCGGCCCGCTCCCTGCCGAGCCTCAGGTCGAACGGGCTCGGCGGGTCGTGGTCGTGGTCGTCGTCGTCGTCGCTGTACTCGCCGTCGCGGTTGCCGACCTTTAGCAGGCGGCTGAAGTGTCCGCTGAGCTGCTCCCTCTTGCCCTCCTGGCGGAACAGCTCCGCGCTGGGCAGATTGAACCGCAGCTCGCTCACGGCGGCCGAGCGGGTCGACGAGCTGTTGGGGACGAGCGGGTTGCTCAGCCCGCCCGCCATGGGGAGGACGTGCCTGCACTTGACGCTGCGCCCGGCGTTGCCCGTGCGGAACTCGCAGCGGCCGTCCCACGGCGAGGCGAAGACGTAGCCCCTGGGCCGTACGCCGTGGCCCGGCTGGGTGATGACGAGGCCCGAGTCGCTGCCGTTGGACGACACGGAGCCCGTCGAGTGCGCGCTCAGCTGGCGGGAATGGCGCTTGGGACGTCCCGGGGACGTCCCGGCCGCCGCGGGGCCGCCGCCGCCGCCGTCGTCGACGTCGACGCTGCCGGAACGGGACCGCGAGCTGAGCTTTTCGCGGATGTTGGAGGTCCACGACTTTGTGTAGGCCATGACGAGCTGGCGCGCGAAGCCCCCCTCGGGGGAGTGCTGCTGCTGCTGCTGCTGCAGCTGGTGGAGGGCGTCCTCGGAGTTGGCAAAGGGGAGGGAGGACGACGAGTTGCGGGCCACGTCGACGCTCTGCCGCAACGGCATGTGGCGGAACTTTGCATACCCGGAAGACTCGAGGCGGATGTTGATGGGCGGCTGCGGGGCGGTCGCCCGCCGACGCTCGTGGGCGGACAAGCCGGCCGTGTCGAAGGAGAAGTACTCGTAGCCGTCGTCGCCCGAGTCTTCGAGCTGGTGCGATGAGACGCGGCCAATGTTCCACTGGTTCCCCGAGCTCGGGTCGCGGCGGATCAGCGAGAGCGTGTATGGCACCGCCGTGGTGTTGTGGAAGCGGTTTGGCGAGGGGGAGCGGGACTGCTGGCGGAAAATCGAGGACCCTGCCGGGGGGCGAGACCAGCGCCGCGAACGCGCGGGGGACGTGGGCTCGCCGGGGACGTGGGAGGCCTCGCCCGAGGGCGAGATGCGGTGGGGGTCAGAGGGCTGGAGGGAAGAGGGCGTGGCGGGGTCCGGGCCCGGGGTCTGGGTCGGGACGGCCCGCGGGCCTACTGGTTTGCGGACCGGCATTGGTGGAGAGTTGGAGGTCGGTCTCGGAGGGAGCTCCGGGCGGTCCTCGGTCGTCGAGCGGGGTTGGCGCGGGTCGGTGCCGGGTGCGTGGCCGGAGCCGTAGCCATAGCCGCCATTCCCTGCAGCGGCCGGGTGAGACAAGCCCGGGGCCGGAGGATGGTTCGGCGGCAACTGAGAGCGCGCCGGGTCGGCGGGCGGCGAGGGTATCTTGGCGCCAGTGGGCAAGGGCTTCCGACGGATCTGGTTCGCGCTGCGGGCGCTATCCTGGCTCGACCTGGGAGTGTCGGGGTTTCGCAAGTGATGGGCTTGAGAGACGGCATGGTGCGCCTGGTTAGGGTTGTACGGGCGGCCGCCTTCGTTGGGGAGTTCCAGATGGATGTAATAGAAGGAGTTTGCCACGTCTTCGCTGGTCACGTTTTTCGGGTGCGGTTTCGAGGTTGTCAGGATCACGTCTGCGGGGAGTCAGTCATGTTGAAGGGAGTGGAGGCCGAGGTGAACAAGATTGAAGAAAGGGGAGGGAGGGCAGAGAAATGCTTACCTCGCGTGCCTGGCACGCGGGAGATGTAGAGTGTTAGGGGATCTTGACGCTCGTCGGCCGGCTTGTGAGGATATTGCGGCGGGTTGGCGGCGAGGTAGTTGAGTGAGGCCAGAGACCTAGCCTCGATCTGGGCAGACATTGTGCGGGACAAGATGTCTTTCCCCAAGAGCGCACCGAAACGAAGGCGTGAGGCTGTTATTTGTGTACGCCGGGCCGGTGCAGCGTCAGCTGAAGGAATGCGTGTGGTATATGGTGAGATGTGAAGAGGGTGGCTGAGCCAAGCGGTGATATGAGAGGCGCGAGGTTCACAGCCCACTACCACTCACTATATGGGTGCTACCCGATACCCGCAGGATACCTCACGGGGAAGGGGGGGGGGCAAGGGAGGTATAATTAGGTAGGAAAAGTGCTTCCAGACCCCCCAAGTGCCGAGCGGATCGGAGGGGCCGCGGTCGACCAGACCAGGGAGCTGGCGCTGTCAATATGTCACGACCGGAGCTGATGTGGGCCGGAGAACGGGTTTTTTTTCTCCTCCTCAAGTCTCTCTTCTGATGGAGGGTAGCGAAGAAGGGGGAAAGTTTCCGGAACTTTGAAGCTTAGTGAGGGGAAAGTAAAGTGTGAGGGGGGGTTGTTCCTTTTTTTTTTTTTTTTGCTGGAGTGATGGTTTTTTTTTTCTTTTTCTTCTTCTTTTCTTTTTACTCTGACTTGTTTGGCTTGTGATGTCGGTGATGAGTGACCTTGGCTTTGTGTTTTGTTTGGGTGTTTGGGAAGCGGCAGGCAGTAAGCAGTATCCACTATTAGTCGGGGTATGTTTCTCAAAGACACGGTAGACGAGACACGGCAACGAGTGTGTCGCGTGGTTGAGAGGGACGATCTCAGTGAGAGAGGTAGTGTAGAGTGAGTGATCGACGTGCAGCAGCAGGGCGACGGGTGGTTGGGGGCTGTTTAGATCAAAACCCGATATGGGGCGGACTGGAGCTATGAGCGCAAGAGTGACGAATAAGCCATGTACCTAGTGGGTATCCTATTGTTGATCGCCCGCCGTTGTTGTACGTATCGGTGGGAAAAGCGTTGTGTTGATGGTGAATTGCATTTCTCGAGGGGGCCTCGGTGAAAAATGAGTAGGTATCACTGATCAAAGGACTCCGGACAGGGTCTCGAGGTGGTTCAAAGAAGAAGTAGCAAGAAGAAGAAGAAGAAAAGAAAGGGGAAAAAAAGATACCAACACCACTGTACTGCGAGACTCTGGGGGGTGGGGGGGAGAAACATACAATGTACCATACTGTCAGTGACGAACAAGGAGTAAGTCCCCGGATCTACGGTGCGTAACAGTAGCGTGAGGGATGTTGCCTGGACGTCGGCTCTGCTTGGATCAGAAGTGTAGGTACGTGAGAAGTCTCTCCTCGGCTTTTGCGGGCTGAGACTTGCCCAATGGCAAAAGCGAGTCGTCAGCTGGCGGAGGCTGTGCTTGGTCGGTATTGGGACTGACAGCGTTGCGTTTGCTTGTGACTGGATACCAAGGCGGCGCTGCGAACGAAGTATCGAGAATCCCGTCTCAGGCCTTCTTCGTTCGTATTACGGCATGGCCCCCCCTTTCTCGTCGCCAGGGACTTCGGTTGTGATTTCTCACCCGGCGGTATAGGCAAACTCGGGGAGAGCGACAACGGGATGTGACGATACCATGGTACCGTGAATTCGATGAGCTAGCCAAATTAGATGGCCGAAAAGCAAAAGCCCCCCCCTGTCCAGCTGATGGCTTGCTGATGCTGCTGGGCTAGCACGGAACAGCCGAATCCAATTCAATCATGGAAGATATGGTGTTTTTGTCCGTTTCTTGGACATGCTACCTACCACACATACCACATAGAAGGGTCCTACGATATATTGCGGTAACAACCCATACCATTTACTACAACAACGTGCGCAGATTGGAATATTTTGCCCGTGTAGTTCTGCCAATGTGCCCGTATCTAATCGTACCTATCGCGCAAGCGAATCCACCGACCGTCATAGCCACGCAGTGCCTTGATTTCCTAGGTAGTACGGTAACGACTCCGTCCGTAAAAGGCAGAGGTTTCCGTGCGGATACGGCCTGAAAATGCCGAGAATGGCTGGGCCCAAGCGGTAACTAGAGGGTGCCGGGATAGGGAGTCTTAGACCCTGTAGACTCTAACAATAAGCATACCCGTATCAAAAGCAATGACAACTCAAAGACCGTCCCACCCACCAGCCATTATCGCTAGCTCAGTTAATGCAGTTTCGCTTCCCCTTGGTACATATTAGTACTGTACATACACGGCATTCTCACCATGGCAGTGTAGATGAGCTTCCCGGGCGCTCTGCTACGTACCTGTGCAAGGTACTCAGTATGATTGAGATAATTGAGTCAGATGCCGGCGTGCACTAACACGTGTACATCCGGATACGTACGACCACTGGTTGTCCAGAGGCGCTCACAAGAGCCGCGAAGCCCTGGACCACAGCATCGCACACGCTAGGTGCTATACATTATTGTGTGGCGGTGCCTGTGCCTGGCAGTCAACCGCGCTATGAAATGAGCCTCTAGCAAAGTAACGGCTAAACCACAATTGCGCTTTGCAGAGACCCCCCAGCATGCTCCCTATATGTCCGCTTCCAACCTGAACGGCAGCTAACTTGGGAGTCTCGATTACCCTCGTTGTCCGGTAGCCAAGAAGCAGCGTAGCCGTACCATACGAAAAAGACAGTTCATCGAGAGAGAGGCCTGTCCTTGCGAGCCAGCTGGCAAGTGGGAACTTTGTCTCCCCGAGGCTTGGGTCCCCCGGCCGTGTCGTGAATGTGACTTGGCCGGCTGCTTGCCCGTCAACTTTCGTCCTGCACTCGACTCCAAGACAACCTCCCCGGTTTTAATTTTGCGTTTTCCTTCTCCGCACCAGCCGCACTTGGCAGATCTCTAGGCATCATGTACAAGTCAAGCCGGCGTTAATGATGATGTGCGTGTATGTCGGGTTGGCGGTGATGTCGTGTAGGTTGGCCTACCGTACTGCAACGGAGAACAGCTGATACCCGGGCGTTCATCAGTGACGGATTCTACATGATGTTACACGACAAAGATCTCCATGAAGTGGCTACCAAGCACATCCTTCACGGAAGAATACAGGGGCTCGAGGCAAGGATGGGCCTCCTTTGACTGTCAGCACACAAAAGTATGTCTTGTGGTGGTGAAGGTTCGACTTCTTGGTCAAGTACTCGCACCGTAGGCATGACGAGCGAATGGCATGCATCGCTCATCAGCCGCCGAGATGCAAGGGTCATTGAATTCCAATCTCGGGGACACAGAATCAAGCAGACGGCACGATGCCAGGTCACGCCAACTGTGCCAAGAGAGGCCGATCCATCTTGGTGGCGTGGACTCGGCTCCCCAAACCGGAGCCCATGCAGACGGCAGGCCGTAGGGCACCGAAGCCGGCCCCGAAAGTCTGGCGTGGCTTCGGTCTCCAAACCAGGCGCCTGCATCATTTTCTTGACCACTGGAAATGGAATTGGTCTCTCCTTGTCTCGCTGTGCATGTCCCACTTTCCTTCCGCTGCAACACAACCATGGTGTCAACGCATCGCTGAAGTTTTCTCATGGTTTCGATTCCCGGTCGCCATGGTATTCTTGGTGCATTGCAGTATTGATCCGGGATCTAGGATATGAGCCAGCCTCGGTTGTTATTCCTCAGGAGCGGATGCGTCCAAAACAAAACGGAACATATCTCGACTCGGCCGGTGTTTCCAACATATAGTTGCGACATGCAAAGTAACAAACACCCTGCCACTAGCAACTCATCCGTCTATATTAGCCGAGTGAACAGCTCTTACTATACCTCCACCCCGCTGCTTTACAATAGTCACGTTGATGCAAAATTCCAATAAATCTTAAATCATCACAACCAACCAGGAAACTGAAGTTGATTGAATGAGACTTTTTTTTCTTTTTTTCCCCCCGAGATTGAGGAGTCCACTGCTCGGTGTCGAGGCACTATTTGAGTACGGGGGATTCAAGCCGCACCCCGGGTTTCCTTATACATACTTACTCTGCCTCTACCTGAACTCAATCGATCTCTTGTTAGAATCGACATGGTTGTTCAGGTGTTTGTGTCTGCTAGTGTGGTTGTGCTGAGTGATGGACCTCGGTGTACCGGTGAGCGACTACGTCAGATTACGCACCCCGGATAAGGCGGTACGGTACGTACCTGTCGAATTTCCAAGTCCCCACACCCCGCGATCTCGGACGCAACGATGCACCTGCACGTCAAGCTTCCTCTCCAAATTACCTCTGAAAAAATAAAAAAAAATAAAAAAAAAGTTCCCAAGCAACCCAGCAAGCTCCGGCACGTTCCGCATATCCTCCTCCGCCCACGATGTCGACCGCGACCAGCGCCACCGCGGCGACCAAGGATGAGTCGCAGCCCGTCAAGAAGGGCGGACCCACGGTCCTGCGATCCATTCTGGCTGGATCTTCGGCCGGCGCTGTTGAGATTGGTGAGTCTCGATGACGGATGACGGAAGAACGCGCATAAGGAGTGATGCTAACCCGCCTCGACAGCCATCACCTACCCTGCCGAATGTAAGACCCCCCTCCGCGATCGATAAGCCGCCGCAATTGACCTGAAGGAATCCCCGATTAGTTGCCAAGACTCGGTCACAGCTGAACCGGAACCTGACTGCTGGGCAAAAGCTGCCGTGGCCGCCCTTCGGAGCGCAGTGGTATGCCGGGTGCACGACGTTGATTATCGGCAACTCGCTCAAGGCCGGCATCCGTACGTGGTCCAGCAACGGTTGCGATGCGACGCGCCCGGTCGGCTGACTTTCAATTGGCAGGATTCGTGGCATTCGACCAGTACAAGAAGCTGCTTTCCGACGCCGACGGTAACATTTCCGGCCCCAAGACTGTCATCGCCGGCTTCGGCGCTGGCGTGACGGAGTCGGCCCTGGCCGTGACACCGTTCGAGAGCATCAAGACGACGTTGTACGTTGAACCGCTAGATTCCGCATGGAATCGACCTGCTCCTATCTCTGCTGACCTGCCGTCTCTCAAGGATCGATGACAGAAAGTCGGGCAAGCCCCGCATGCGCGGCTTCCTCAGTGCCGTCCCCATCATCGCCCGCGAACGTGGGCTCCGCGGCTTCTTCCAAGGCTTCGTGCCGACGACGGCCCGGCAGGCGGCCAACAGCGCGGTACGGTTCAGCGCGTACAACATGCTCAAGCAGATGGCCGAGTCGTACACGGCGCCGGGGGAGAAACTGGGCGCCGTAGGCACGTTCGCCATGGGCGGCATCGCCGGCATGATTACCGTCTACGCCACCCAGCCCCTCGACACGATCAAGACGCGCATGCAGAGCATCACGGCGCGGACCCAGTACGGCAGCTCGTTCCGCTGTGCGGCCATGATCGTCAAGCAGGAGGGCGTGCTGACGCTGTGGAGCGGCGCGCTGCCGCGTTTGGCGCGTCTCGTGGTGAGCGGCGGCCTGGTCTTCACCATGTACGAGAAGAGCATGGACCTCATGAACAAGGTGGATCCCGAGGGGAGATACATATAGAAATGGCTGCTCCAAAATTCATCGGCGTTGAAAGGTTCTAGGTTTTGGTATAGACACACTATGCAGGGTACAGATGTTGTACATGATATCATACAGTGGCCAGGCGGCTGCGCCCACCCAGCTCGTTCAGGTGGCCCACGTTCTTGCCGTCCGTCCGTCCGTCCATCCGTCAGCACCGTTTGACGCCTCGGTGTTTAATCTAGGTTTGGCATATTTGTGTTTGTGTTTGTGTGTATGTGTGTGTGTGTGTGTAGTTGGGTGAGAGAGAGAGAATGTCATATCCCTAATCGGTTATTGAAACCGGACCATGCCTTTAAATTTCTTGGTCATGTTCTGCAGCCATCCTCTGGTCGGGGCCTCGTCGAGTTCTTTCGCCAGGTCCTGGAAGTAGGTAGGCTGGCTCGCGGGGCGGAGGAGCTCGCCGTTGAGGGGGAACTGACATTGGTCAGATGGTTTTGGAGGGGGGGCGGGGGGGGGATAATACGGGCTGTCGTTGCTTACCTTGTTCCTGAAGCGGTTATCGGCCAGGGCGAATAAGGCATTGGCCTGCTTGAGCTCATAGACCTCGTCGACGACCTTGTAGGTTGAGTACCTCTCGTCGACGCCTCTCGCGATGATCTCGCCGAACTGGATCTGGGGGCGGAGGTTATCCTTGGGCCACAGGGCGAGGGCGGTGCGTAAGTGCCTGTACGCTTGCTGCGAAAGGGAGAAGGGTAGGTTAGCGAGGTGACGAGAGGCGCAGGGCAGGGAACCTACGCTCGTTGTGCGTGCCATGCTGACTGACGGCTGACCGACTGACGACTGCGATTTCGGGATATGCGAATTGGGTTTATCGAGTCTCGTCTGTCATGATCTCGTCGCTATAAGCTGGCAGGCGCCGGAGGGGGTGGATGCGACAGAAGGGGGAAAGGCGCAATAGCTCGAAATGCCATCAACGACGTCAAGGATTTTGCATCAGATGGCAGACGGACATGGAAGAATTCATTAGTCGGAGCCCAGGGGATGCGCGCCGAGACTAAGCCGCATTAGGAGAGGTAGAGAGGGATTGAACGACACCAAGGTGGATTATCGAGACATCTATAATTGGCCAGAAAGATCTCTTGATCGGGGAGGGGGTTTACCCGGCGCTGGTACTAAGATACCTAGGTATGTGTTACCGGAGAACCTGCCCCACCTGCCGATAAGGTACCTAGATACGTAGTCGGAGGTACCTGTTCCAAGCAGATAATGCGCATGACTCTTGCCTGAGGCATACAAGTCATCCTGTCTCCGTCTCCAGGCGCGCACACGGCACAACCCAGAGCCGAATGAGGTAGGCAGCCAGCCAGCCAGCCGTTGGCCTCCATATGTAGATTTCCACCTGGTTAAGGTGAGTAGGTACACGTACTCCAGTAATAAGTAGGTAGGTAGACACCTAGTGTATGTATCACACGCTCCGAGGGAAGAACCATTACCAAGGCCGCGTGCCTCGCTCCTTTCCCCCGTGCACCCCTCGATTTATTCCAGCACATTCGGCTCACTAAGTACACTGCTAGGTAGGTGAGTGTACACTAATCATTGCGTACGTAATCATATCCCCTTGCCCCTTTTGCCCTTCGCCTCCCCACTGGATCCCTCCCCCGACGTGTTGGTGACACAGTGACGCTCGTCGCACACTCCACCTCCACCGTCTGTCACAGGGGCCACAGGGGCCACAGGGGCCCTTTAGCATCAAATGCCTTCCCTGTGTTATGTAATCCATCTTCCCTGACCTGGTATGCAGATTGGCAGTGAGGCGAAGCGAACAGTAAGTGCCTGGGGCGGTCAGATCGTGCGACAGGTGCTGAACACACACTGACTCTGTCCTGTCTCTCTCTCTCTGCCTTTTGTCTCGTCCTTGTCCTCATCACCCTCAACCAACAATAACCGAAACCGAGCCAACCTAACCTGATGGCGTAGTTCTTCCCAGTCGCTGTGACAATCACCCTTATTTCCTCTCTTTCTTCAGCAAAAACAACATCCCCGTCGCTCCTTTATTTTATTTCATTTTCGCATTGCCTCGACCTTGTTCATTTTCTCCTACGATTCCTGCGGCACGTCTCGGATCCCCTTTGCTACTTAACCCCGATAACCCTACGGATACCCGACAACCCTCGTCCTCCTCCTCTCCGCCAACAATCCACCGCCAGTTGTCTCGTCCTTGCTGGCGAAAGGGGGTTGCTCGAGTCCCCTCAGTTTCAAGAGAACAAAAATCCCACACAACACCTCCAAAATGGCTGGACGTTATGAGAGGGTACGTCTTGTCTAACCGGCCGCCTCTTTTAACCTTTGCCCTCCGCCGATCAGCAACTGACTTGCAGGCTTCTCAGGTAAATGCCCAAGACGAAGACGAATTCCACAGCCCCAACTCCGCGTCGCCAGGACACCCGCAACCCATACCGAACTCGCCACCTCCTTCCTTCCACTCGAGAGCCTCATCGCGCGACCGCACTGCCCGCGCAGTCGACACGACTCTCGCCGACGCATTCGATACCGACGGTGACTATAGCGATGACTACGCCGACGACCGACAAAGATTAGTTCGCGCCGACTCGACCCTCGCCGACGCCGACGCATCGCGCAACCCGCCCTCGGATGCGAGGCCCCACGCCGACCGACAGGTCACCCAGTTTCCCCCCTCCTCGACGACAGCATCGGCTGCCGGTGCCCCCGTGACACCGTTCCGTATCTACGGTAGCGGCATCCAGAATGAGGGCGTATTTTCCAACCTGACGGCCAAGCCCGAGCGCGGCGGCCAGACCAAGGAGGAGCAACCCCCGGTATGTCGGCTCCATACTACCCGAACCCAGGACGTGCTGGTGGCCCTTTGCAAGCTAACATGACCTTCAAGACGTACGAGCAAGCCGCTGCCGATGCGGCGCCGCCCTACTGGGAGACGACCATTCTGGCCCCCGGCCTCGGCGGGCCCGACGAAGTATACATTGACGGCATGCCGGTCGGGTCGCTCTTCAGTTTTCTCTGGAACGGCATGATCTCCATGTCCTTCCAGGTCGTCGGCTTTATCCTCACCTACCTCCTCCACTCGACCCACGCGGCCAAGAACGGATCACGTGCCGGTCTCGGCATCACGCTGATTCAGTATGGTTTCTACATGAAGGGCACGACGGAAGGCGACCGGCCGCCCAAGATGAACGGCCAAGACGGATACGCTGCACCGCCGGACCCCAACTCACACAGCTTTGACCCCAACGCGGTGACGGGCGAGGGCGGCGGCGGCGTGACGGACATTACGGGGCAGGAGTGGATCGCGTACATCCTGATGGTGGTGGGGTGGTTCATCCTCATCAGGTCTCTCAGCGACTACCTGAAGGCGCGGCGCCACGAACAGCTGGTTCTGCAGAGCCCCGACCGCGGGCTGCCCGTGCCCATCATCGCCGACGGCGAGTCTTCGGAGAGGGTGGTATAGCATCAGCGTTTTCATATGTCGTGTAGATATTGGACCCACGCGTCTACGACATGGGCATCGGACTGTTTGTTTGAGTCGTTCTGTTTTTCTTCTCTAGTTTCTTTTGAGGTGTTTTTTTGAAGGGACAGGAACTGGGCGCAGGGTAATTCACAGACACACAGACATACACGGGACAGGGAGCACAGTAGCTGTCGTCCTTCACATGATCAACACTGGGCTTTATTTTTCTTGGGTACACTATACCTTCTTGAACCAACTTGTTGCCCTCGGTGTTGTCGGCAGTACCGCCCAAGCGGTAATGGTGATATAATTTCTGCTTTCATAACAGTCTGATCAATGCAAGGTCCCCGGCCGTTGTTGGGGAGAAACCGTTGGCGATCTGCTGAGGCCCGGGATACCTACCTTGGACACCTACCTAGGTACCTAGGTAGGTAGGCACCTAAGCAGGTAGGTGTACCTGTGCTACCTAACGTGTACCCAGTAGAGACTGATGCAGCGGGGTGATGCGCATAGCGGGGTCGAGAGTTCAGCGCCCATCAACGAGGTTTCCGGGGGGCCACAGCACCCATCCCGGTGCACCTCGTCGCATTGGTACTGGAGACCGGGTGCTGTGCCCTCCAACGCTTTCCAGGTAGGTAGGTGCGCCCACGTACCTATAGTACCTACTTTGTCAGCGTAACGGACCACTACCCCAGATCCCCCTCACTGTCACTCTCACGGAAGCTGAGCTCGGGAGGACATTGGGGATGATGCCCTTCCACGCAAGCCCCTCCAACTTTCACCTCTCCTCCGCTACTCTACACAACTGCAACTACAACTAGAACAAACTACTCCGACCTCTGGTATACGATTCTTTCTTCTTTGCTGTAACCCTTGGACACAGCAAAGCAAATCAAAGCGAAGCAATATCAGAGCCTACACACCTACACACCCACACACCCACCCCTCCGCCACCACGATTCCTCGACGCCCATCGACCAGGAGCACTCTTAAGCTCCTCCGGAGCTCGATATCTATCAACCATACCGCCCGCTTCCTACGCCAGACCCCTGATCTTCACCTCAACATGGCCTGGCGGAGCTCTGGCGCAACAAATCAGGAGCTGGTAGAGAACATGTGGACGCGAGGGCTCATCAAGGACCAAAGGGTCAAGGACGCATTTCTCAAGGTGGCTAAACCTCCCTCCTCCCCCCCCTTCCTCTGACCGTCTGTCTTCTTTTAGCTCGAGTCGTCCGGTCCTCCTCTTGAACTGCTGCTGAAACGGTCATTGAACTCAGGTCGATCGCGCACATTACGCCCCCAGCGCACCCTACCAAGACTCCCCCCAGTCCATAGGCCACAAGGCCACCATCTCGGCCCCTCACATGCACGCCACTGCCGCCGAATCTCTCCTCCAGCACATCGTCCCTTCCGAGAAGACGCCTGCCCCACGCGTGCTCGACATCGGGTCCGGCTCGGGGTACCTGACCCACCTCCTCGCCGAACTCGCCGGGGAAAAGGGGCTTGTCGTGGGGCTGGAACACATCCAGGCCCTGCGGGACCTCGGTGAGAAGAACATGGGCAAGAGCGCCGAGGGGAGATCCTTGTTGGAGAGCGGCCGCGTAAGGCTTCGTGTCGGCGACGGGAGGAAGGGGTGGACCGAGGCGCCCAAGGCGGGTGAAGAATGGGCCGGAACCGGCTGGGATGCTATCCATGTCGGCGCCGCTGCAGTAGAGCTCCATCAGGAGCTGGTTGACCAGCTCCGTACTCCCGGGAGGTGTGTTGCCCGTTTTACCCCTCGGTCCACGAGTCGACGCTGACTGGCGCAACAGGATGTTCATTCCCGTCGAGGACGACAACGGCAACGGCCAGTATGTGTGGGCCATCGACAAGAAGGAAGATGGCTCTGTCGTCAAGGAGAAGCTCTTCGGGGTCCGATACGTGCCTCTGACTGACGCGCCCAAGCCGTGAATCCAAACGGATTAATTACGGCAGTTACGGTTTATGATTTGAGGCGACCTTGTACGATACTACATTGCCGATGATGGACGCGCAATGTAAACCAACATGGCGGATGGAAGCAGCGGTTCACGTCTGTTCCAATAATTTCGAATCCACGATAAGCTTGCCGGGCTACTAGATCAACAGCCGTGGCATACTGACTGCGCTGACTGAACTGCATCTTTTATTTACTTATACCCTTTCATCAAGTTCAGTTGTCTGCACTGTACTTGGGAACAGGCAGCGAAACTACGAGCATGGTTGTTTCGGTACATATGATTCCGTATGCCGCATCGATTTAGCAATCTTTGCTTTCACATCGTCTTGCAGGTGGCACGGCATGTTGATGTCTGCCAAGGGTCTGTGGGCGGGCACCACGGGTTACCAGGCAGGTAAATGCAAGCGGCGTTGGCCGCCCCCGATCTTCGGCCTCTTTTGCCTCTCATGCCCACCAGTGGAATGTACATCTTTGTCGAGAAAACCGTCGAGATGACACTCTTGAAAACCACGCAAGAGACGCAGCCCCTCGGAGGCTTTGTTAATTTTAAGGAGACAACTTGCCAAAGTTTGCCATACTCTCCCATACCTGGGGGAGAGACGAAATCACCCTGCAGGATGCCTGCGACCCTCGGAAGGACATGACATCCATGGCTGGGTACAGCAAGATACACGGCGCCTGCAGACTCGCCCAGAGCCACGGATACGACAACAGCTGGATCGACACTTGCTGCATCGACAGTACGAGCGGCGCGGAGCTTTTAGAGGCCGTCAATTCTACGTTCGGCTGGTGCGAGCAGGCGAGAGTGTCTGCCATGCTTTCCTCTCTGACCCGAGCTGCCCGTCTGGCCCCGGTCCGGGGAATACTCTACCGCCGGGGGCGGCGTTGCGAGACTGTCGATGGTTCACCCCGGGGGTGGACGGTTCAGGAGCTGATCGCCCCGGACACCGTAAACTTTTTACGACAAAAGCCGGCGTTTTATTGGCGCCAAGAGGGATGAATCGTTTGCGCCCATACTCTCAAATTTCACGGGGATTCAGTTGCACGTGCTGGACAAGACGACGCCTCTGGAATCGTTGAGCGTGGCTGAGCGCATGTACTGGGCGTCGTCGAGAACCACTACTCGCAAGGAGGACATGGCCTACTGTCTGACGGGCATCTTCGGGCTCAACATGCCCCTCCTCTACGGCGAGGGGACGCGTGCCTTCACGAGGCTGGAGGAGGTCATCCTCTAGGAGACCGGGGACCATTTCATTTTTTGCGTAGCACAGAAATTACAATACCTCGCCGCAGGAGCTAGTGGCCTTTGACCAGCATATCCTCAGCGGTATGCTAGCCCCTTCTCCTGTCGAGTTCTCCCAGTTCCAACAGCTGTGTTCCCTTCCGGCTTTCGAGACGACGGGACAGCAGACGATCCAGCTCATAAACCAGGGAATCCGGATATCCATGTATCTCGAACCCGCCGACGAGTGCGAGCCGCGAGACAGCACGGCTGGATTACTTTTACGCCGTGCTCGACTGTGTCATCCAGGCGGAGGATGGGGACCACTGCCCTAGGATCATGCTCCTGCGGCTCGTGGGCAACCAGTACGCTAGGGTTCAGACGGGCATGTGCACGACGACCCCGGTGCCGGACTCGACCAAGCCTGGGCGGGGCTACAAGATCGTCTTCGTCAAAGAGGGACCCGGCACACGTCCTGCCCGACGTGTCGGTATTCCGGGCCGGATGCAAAGCAACGGGCACGTGGGTGGTCAGGGATGGAGGCCTACCGGGCGATGGACGCGTACCCGCCCTGGTCGTGAATACCGAGCCTAGGGGTTCTGTTCTCTGGCACGACATGAAAATTGCGGTGACGGGCGGGTTCGAGCGGTTGCCGATGATCGAGTCGCCGGTCAAGGTCAAGGTCGGGGGGCGAGGGCTTTCGGGGGTTCGGGAAGGGGTTCCGAGTACGAGGTCCCCCGTTCATGTGAGGCTAGTCGAGGTCGACAGGTTAGGTCGGAAGGGTCGGAAGACCCCTAGACCTTCTGCTCGTGGGATTTGACAAGCTGGGTGGGTGGTTGTTCGATGACCAGCCCCTATCCTTCATCTAAGCCGTGTGACCCTTTGACGGTCACTGAGATGTTGGGGAACATCGCGTCCAAGTGGGCGTTCTTTTTGGTGTAACTACTTGAACGCTGTCGGGAATCTACATCACACCGCAGAGTTCAAGCACGAGTCAAATAGAGACAGACCGTGGGCCTTTCAAGACAGGAATCCTATTAGTGGGACTTTCGCTATGATGCTAGCGACCACAGGACTGGACCGGTAACAAGAATGACAACATTCATGGATCATGGCTCCGTTATCAAACATCTAATTCAGTTCCTCCTCCTTTGCCACATCGGCTTGCCTCGAGTCCATAACCCCGTTGAGGAACGTGTATGTCAACACCACGTTCGCAATCTGCGGCATCTGCTTGATGCTCAGGAACGCCTGGCCGTGGTCCATGCCCTCGAGGTACATCAGCTCCAGCTCGCCGCGGCCCGTCCACCGCCGGGGCGTCGTCGCCCACTCGACCTTGTCGTAGCGGGTGTACTTGAGGTCGCCAAAGTAGACGTAGCTCGCCACGGCGTCCGGGTCGGTGACGCAGTCCTCGCTGCCCAGGACCACCGTCGTGCGCTTGCCCTGCAGCTGCGGGGTCCAGAGGATGAAGTCCTGCCAGCGGAAGCGGCGGGCGAGCGTCTGCGCGATCATGGGGTCCGTGGCGACGAACCAAATCTCCCACTCGTTGCCCCATCTCGGCTTCCGCCGGGTGAAGTTGTAGGCCACCGCGGGGAGGTGGAGCAGCAGCGAGACCGGGTCGATGAGCACGACCGAGTTGATCTTGGCCGCGATCTCGGGCCGCTGCAGCAGGGGCGACGCGAGGAGGGTCCCGAAGGAGTTGCCGACAAAGACAAAGTCGCTGTAGTTCTGCTGCTTGAGGATGGCGTCGATCCCGTCGACGAGCTCCTTGGTGGTCTGCATGGGCGGGCAGATGCGCGAACAGACCGGGAGGATCTCGATGGCGAGGACGCCGACGTCTTTGGGGACGCTCCACAGCCAGAGGAGGTAGGGGAGCATGCCGACGCCGATCCCGTGCATGAACAGGATGGGCCGCTGGGTGGTGGAGGTGTGCGGGCGCACAAAGTAGCTGAGCTTGGGGTCGGCGGACTCATTGGGCGACAAGAGCGTCATGGGCCGCCAGGGGAAAACGGAGAAGAAGGTGTTGCGGGGTTGGCGGTAGAACTTGAAGCCTCTCAAGAAGAGAACGAGGGTCGCGAGGAAGTCGAGCCAGCCCGTAATCTGCAGAGACATGTCAGTCGGGGGAGGGGTTTGGACTTCTACGGGAGGCAGAGAGGCTTACGAGGTAGAACAATAGACTTCGATGGGTGATGTCGATGGGATCGAAGCTGAGGCGCAGCGGGGTGGAATCGCCGTAGCCTCCCTTGATGGTGACGCCGGCGCGCTCCTCGGCATCCCTGATGTACTCCTCCAGCTCCTCTTCATGTTCTCCCGGGTTGCCCTGCTTGTCGAACAGCGCCCACATCAGCCAGTCCTTTAAATTTTCCCTCCGGATATCGCTCAGGTGGGCGTTGCAGTGCCACTTGCGGATGTACTGCTCGACATCCGGCGCATGGTCAACGCATTGTTGGAAGAACCGGCTACGCTCCTCCTGTGATAGCTCCGTCGGCTGAAGCCCGGGCCCTTGCAGTCGTCGACGGTAGGGAACGAACCAAGCAAAATAGAAGAGGATCTCGATGGCGCCTATGACCTCGATGACGATGGATACGGGGTGGGCGATGCCGGGCACGCCGGCGAGGGCGAGAATGAGCCAGAAATAGAGGAAACAGAGGAGGCCCAGGTATTGGAAGAACACCACCATGGACCTCACGAGGATGAGTTCGGGGACCGACTTCCCCACGAGCATCTTGCTGAGCGGGAGCCAAGTCGATAAACGCTAGGGATGAGTCTACTAGGGTAATGGAGCACGCGAACCACCAAACGGATTCTTGGCGTGGACAACGTCTGTTGAAAAGAAAAAAGAAAAAAGACTATGAAAAAGCAGAGAATGATAAAAAACACTTTGCCAAACGGATCAACGCAGCGGCGGGCGTGCCGCGATCTTAACATCGGCGGGCAACTCAGGGCGACCATTGGATAAAGCTTGCGTCGGGATCTACGAAACGGCAGCGTGTAGCGAACGGACCTCGGGAGTTTGCGGTGTTTCTGGAGTTCGCAGCTAGAACTTTCAGTCGCGTTCCTTGGCTTGGGGAGAAGAAGAAGAGGAAGACATTGGGACGAAACTCAAACGATGTTTGGAAATGGGTGGGGCCAGCATCGGCACCTGAAGCCAGAACGAAACGGCACAGTCTGTGCCGGGGAGAAGCCGGTAGGATCGAATGAGAAGAATGGGAGGCCTCGTTCAGGGAGCTGCCTGTCCCGCGAGTGCCAACGAGGCCACCGAGGAGCAGGGGATGATGGGTGGGATATGCGTCAGCAGTCTGATGCGGATTAGTTATGAGTCTATTTGCGTCAAGAACTCTGCTTGGGAGGGAGTTGTCGTCGTCGTCGACCTACTTTGAGCCGCCAGTCCTAGAGGGGCGGGGGTTCCTCGGCTGTGGCAGGACAACTCGACATGTGCCATGTCAAGCTCACATCTGCACAGCTTGTCATAATCTTGAGATGGGAGGACTTCAGTCATGTAGACGAGCAGCGGTTTCGTCCTGTACAGTTGCAAGAACTCGTGCTTTGTATACGGATACGGACAGCCGGGTTCGTCTAGGTAACCGAAGGAACAAGACGCCCCCAAAGTAATGGACTGGGATCAAAGCCTGCTCTAGCGAGAGGAGGAGTTTCGGTTGGTGGATGGCAACGTTGAGGGTAGGCGACAGACTTCATGCGCCTCGGCGCACATTACATTGTATGTGGACGGAGCATACGGGTATAGGTATCTTACTTGATACTTGAATGCACCAAGATACCGAGGTACCCAGGATCGCCATCTTTGGCCGGAAGTACGTACCCTGTTGGTCGAGAAATTGGGACTGGGACCCTTGGCGTCAAGCTCAAGCCACTCACGTGCCCGGGACCCCACTCTGCCGTACAAGACCCATTGTCCCGTGATAATGTCTCCACCCCACGGCGGTACTAACCTGATCCGACCCACATTGCTCTTGTTCACATCTCCGATTGGACGCCACCAGATTAGAGCGGAGGAATATTCCAACCGTAATCCAGCCTTAACGACTCCCTCCGGCCGTCCAAAACAAAATGGTGGCGTCGGGTCTTTGCTGCCATTCAACGCGTCTGACACGGGCTGACACGGGACTCGGGACAACTGTGCTCTCCCCGACCATCGTGGCTTGCGACGCGGCCTCCTGTTGTTGTCATTTGGGACCTCTTTTGGTCCACTTCCGCATAGAATAAAATGGCCTTGGGGTTCCTCGCTTGGCAAGAAGAAATGGAAGTTTGCTTCTCTACTACTCACTATCATCTTCATCGAGCTTGAACCACTCTTTAAACAATCTTATTCTGTCAACATTGAAGCCAAGCCAACATCAGTCTTGCCTCATCGTACTCTTTGGGCACACGCTGTTACTTACACGTAACCTCCTCCGTCACCCATCGGTTCGAAAGCCCGTCTGTAGACTAGGGGACCCCCTTCCAGCCGAATATACCCCACCGGCCCCGATTTTACTGCCCCGTCAGCCCGCATTCGCATCCGTAATCGGCCCCGTCCTATTATTACGGACCACCTAACAACCATGTTATCCGCAAACACCAAAACTGTCTTGTTCCTCGGAGCCACCGGCGGCTGCGGACTGTCAGCCCTGCGCCGCTCGCTTGACGCCGGCTTCACCTGCGTCGCCTTGTGCCGCACCCCGTCCAAGCTGGCCTCCGTCCTGCTGCCTGAACAATACCCCAACCTGCGCATCGAGCAGGGCAATGCCCACGATGCCGACGTCGTTGCCCGCCACCTCGTTTCGCCTCTGCACCCAGGCCGCTTCGTTGACGCCGTCGTCTCCTCCATTGGCGGATGGTTCGACATGCGCAGGATGAACCTCGACGACGTCCATGTGTGCGAAAAGGGCATGGCCATCCTGCTCCGCGCCGTTGAGAAACTGCGCACAGACAAGGGTGTCTCTGGGAACCCGCGCATCCTTGGACTCAGCAGCACCGGCATCTCAAAGTTTGGCAGGGACACGCCCTTCATCATCGCGCCACTCTACAAGGGACTGCTGCACACCCCGCACGAGGACAAGCGCGCCATGGAGGAACTGCTATTTGCCAGCAACGAGGCTTGGACCGTTGTCCGTGCCAGTCTCCTCACCAATGGCAAGGAGCGACCATCGAGTGCCGTCCGCGTTGGTATTGAAGACCCCGTCAAGGGTGTTGAGCAGCTTGCTATTGGCTACACCATTTCGCGCGAGGATGTTGGAAGGTGGATATTCGAAAACATTCTTCAGAAACATGGTGACGACGACTTCGTCGGCAAAGTCGCAACCATCACCTATTGAGCACTCCCCCCCTCATACCTCTTCTTTTACTGTCTGGTAGAAACCTCCTCTTCCTTCCTTGATACCCTATCTTGTGGGTCATGGCCCTAGACCAGTAATGTAGTGATAATAACAAGTAGCCTCTCATACGATGGAGATGCCGCAATTCATCCGCTTTTGTGAGAGATCTTGGCAAAGCATTTTCATTCTAGTTGCCCAATGTTTATTCTCGTCTCCTCTGAATCCATCTACGCGGGGGATGGATCTAGCATCAGCTTCGTGTTTTGGAGCCTTCCATCGTTCAACATGAAAAATGAAAATATAACACGAACGACTTCGTCCACCCCTTCAGGCTCGGTTATCCAGTGGCCGCAGTGTTCGTGCTGGTGTTACTTGACGTCCGCGTTGTCCGCGTTGCGCAAAGCGTCTTGAAAAGCCGACCATGTTGTATTACCAGAGCAACCCGGTCGTCCATTACATGGGCGGGGAAGGCGGGAGTAGCTCCAATCTCATCCATGTAATCGTACTCTTAAGTTGACACCGGCTCGTTATCGGAGCTTCCGTATATTGCCAGCCCTGGGCAGGTCTAGATCGAGGAGCCTAGGAGACCATCCAGCTCCTGCCCATCGGCCATGTAGGCAGCAAGCCTCCATCTAAAAGCCATAGCTGATGTCACCCAGATAGCCACATTTACTTTTCTTCTCTTTTTAATGAGCTCAAACCATCCTGTGTACGATCACGGCCACAATATCACAATTTCATGAATGATGTACCCTTTGGTTTCATCAAGCCCGCTTGCCGAAGTGGGAGGACTCCGGCGCTCCAAGAGCCCGTGATCGGGCTCGGTTTCACACGGAATTTGCTGCATCATAACAGGGCCAAAAAGCGAGATGCTCAGCGCCACATGCATTGCCGCCGCGTATAAGAACTTGAACTATCACAGTTGATATAGTATTGATTAGAGAACATGGTGATATCTATAGCTTAGCCGTACATCAGCCGATGCTGTTCAGGTCTCACCAAGGCTGAATCCCATTTGCGTTTACGACTTTTCCAACATCATCATCCCGCTCACCCTCCATAACCTGTTTGATCAGAAGACCGCCCTGGCTTGGCTCGCCCGCACCTATCTTCTTCAACAGTGCTGGATTTCCACCCAAGCTAGTTGCCAGGAACCCCGGGGAGATGCACCACACTTTGACACCGTCGGCCTTGAGCAACCAGTGCCAGTTAAGCATGACCATGTTGAGCGCGGTTTTGCTCGAGCGGTATCCTGTATGCGCCACGGTGGACTTCGGCCAACCCGCTGGCGGGACGCTCTGGGGCTGACGCGGCAGCAAACCAAGAGTTTCGATGCCGTGAAGGGTGGAGAGTCCGCTAGTTATGAACAAAATGCGGGGGTCGGAGGATTTGAGAAGAAGAGGGACGAATATATGAGTGATGACATGCGCGCCTGAGGTGTTGACATCATATGACTTATTGAAGTTTTGACGGAGGGTCTTGATATCCTCTGGGTTGTAGTTCTGAGGATAGGAGTCGAAACTAGCTCCTAATTATCAATCGGTTAGACGAGCGACATACTTTTTGACCGAGATATTGGAATGATTGGTCAAAACTCACCAGCATTGTCCACCAGAACATCCAGGACCCCGTGCTTATCCTCCACGCTGCGAAAAGCCTTCACTATGGAATCATCGTCGACAACGTCGACCTGCAGAAGCTCCAGAGAGCTGGGGGTAGATGGAAACTCCTTTTCGAGTTCAGAAATGGCAGCTGCGCCCTTTTCATCAGACCTCGACCCCAAGATGATGTGGTAAGGTCTATTGGATTTCAGGAGGGCTCTGATGGTCTCGAAACCAACGCCGGTGTTGGCACCGGTTATGAGCACGATGCGTTTAGATGACATGACAATGAACACAGCCGGGAGTATTCGAATATTTTCGGGAAGGGTAGAGTTGCAGGCGACGCAGATCTTCAAACAGTCGATGAAACTTATACCCAAGGGCTGAAGGGGTGCACCCACTTAACTCAATAGCCACAGACATACGTAGGGTTCGCGCCCGGACTTAAGGGTGTTATCGGTCAAACACCGGAGTTGGTTCTCGTAGTTGCAACCGGCTAGGCTGAACTGTTGGCAAGGTAGCTGAAGTACTAAGACACCTTGCACCAATACCCGTGTACCAATTCCTTTCTGTCCTTTCGAAACTTCAGTAGCGAGCACGAAAGCACGGGGCCCCTTGGCTGAGAGGGCTCTTTGCCGACAAGAAGTTGTCACGATGTGAGGATTCGTGGATATATAAGTCACAATGGCAGCACTGTAATCGTGAGTCCACTTTTGTGTCTTGATATCCTGCCTTTGACCAGTAACGAGTGAGCCATCGATACTCGGTGTTCGGGGCCCGGCCGGCCCGGGGCTGGCTTCCTTAGTCTCGGTCGAGGCGGTGGGTGACCCTGGGGGCTATTCGTAATTGAGTACTAACTAGGTAGGCGGCTATGCCAGGTGTGGCGATAAGCTTCTATATTGATTGGTACACGGGCAGTGAGACATCCCTCATTTAAACCAACCGAGTTGCTGATTAAGGCCTAAACTTATTCGTACTCCTTGACAGCATCGTGGCGCAACACCCCCAATTCGCCTTTCACTGAAACAGACACGGGATACGCAGCATCCTATTTTTTTTTTTATTTTTTTTTATTTCACCCACAATGGCAGCAAAATCAGTTCTCCTGGTCGGTGCCAACGGCACTTTGGGCGCCAAAATCCTCGACGCCCTTGTCACTGCCAAATCCTTCAAAGTCAGTGCTGTAAAGAGAGCAGGTTCCCAGAGCAAGCTCCCGTATCACGCAGAGCAGGTCCAAACCGTCGAGGTCGACGATGACCTTTCTTTCGAGGGCCTCGAGAAGGCTTTCAGAGGCCAGGACGTCGTCATCGTCAGCTTCCGACTGCGTAACCTTGAGCAGCATCTGCGCATCGCCGAGGCCGCCTCGGCTGCGGGGGTGAAGCATTTCATGCCCGCCGACTTCGGCAGCATTGACGCCGACAACGCCCGTGCGCGGGAACTTATCCCGCTGTACCGCTACAAGCTCGCCGTCCGCCAAAAGGCCCAGGAGTTGTCGGACAACAACCCCAACTTTGCCTGGACGGGCATCGTGTGTGGCCACTTTTTCGACTGGGGACTCAAGGAGGGCTTCTTGCATGCCTATCTGGACAGGAAATCGATCGATGTCATTGACGGCGGCAACATCAAAGCCTCCGCTGCGACGCTTTCGAGAGTTGGCGAAGCTGTCGTGCGCATTCTTGACCTTGGTGTCACCGAAGTTACGAAGAACAAAACGTTGTTCATCCAGAGTTTCTGCATCACACAGAACGAGCTGCTCCACAGTCTCGAGAAAGCGACGGGGGCGGCATGGGCTGTGAACAAGGTCGACTCCGAAAGCTTCATTGAAGAACACAAGAAGAAGGCCGACGCTGGTGACCTGGAGGCAATTGAGGACCTTGTTTTTGCTGTCGGCCAGCTGGACGCAGACTGGACCGAGCGTGACGGCTTCGCGATGAAGACTTTGGGACTGGAGGATGAAGATTTGGACGCCGTTGTCGCAGAAGTTGTAGCCGACCCGGCGCTCTAGTGAGCGGCGAGTTGATAGTCATCGATAAAAGCTGAATGAATGCACGCATTAGTTATGAGGTCTACGGAAACGGAGTCAAGATAATGAAGTACCGCCAACGGTGATCGTGATGTCGGCGAGTTATAGATTCTTCAATTGAATGACCAGAGGAGCGCCTCAACACTCAACTACCTAGGCGAACCACTATTCTTCTTCTGTAGCTCTTGGTTTTACAGACTCGCTATAATGCTGGGAAGATCCGTCATGTCCTCCAGAAAACCATCGAACTCTGACTTGATCTTCTCCATGTCCTCGTCCACGTCGTCAGTCCACCGATGCACATACACTGTTCTCAGGCCGACTTTCTTAGCCCCGCGTAGATCATACGCGTGAGCAGCGACCAGCACTACCTCCTCTGGCTTGAGTTGGACCAGCTCTAGAGCCTTGTTATATGCATCCGGACTGGGTTTGTAGACCCCCAAGAGTTGGCTCGAAAACAACATGTCGAAGCTGAGCCCCGAAAATCGCACGAGATCCAGTTGCAGTCACGTTGTGCCGTTGGCGTGTACAAAGACTTCGAGGCCGAGATCTTCGCGGAGATCCTGGATGGCTTTTGGGACTTCGGCCCATGCAGGCTGGTAATGCCAGGCTTCGATCAAGCGTGCCTCGACACCAGGGTTGGAATGAGTGACATGCTCTGGAAACTGCTCGAGGAGATTGTCGAGGACGCGCGCAAATGTGATATCAACGTCCTCAGGTTGGAGGCCTCCGTGATATCTCTCGGAAATCTCAATGAAGTATTGTCTACGCCATTCGAGTGCGAATCTCGAAGCTTCGTCTTTGTGAATCGACGAAGGCAGAGACTTGGTCACGCTGGCATGCCAGTTGAGACACGTGCTCATGAAATCGAAAAACACCGCCTTGATTTTGGGTTGCTGCTGATCCATGGCGGACGAAGTCATCAAGCGGAGTAAAATGTGATGTGGCCAGAGTAAGGAATGGGAGAACCATAGATTTCCCGCCCATTTTATGTCATTACCTGGGGTTGCAGTCACATGCAAGCTGACTGTTAAGTAATGTAGTGCTGCTCTTGCTTTGCATGGGCATTTCCCAATTTGCCTTAGGCTGGTTCACACTGATAGAGACACGACTATCATCTTCTGGAGAAGTAAAAGAGCTGATGTTTTGCTCGAATACAGCGACTGCAATCCGTATGCTCCGGACTTGGGTGATACCAACAGAAACATCAACAATTCATGATTAGTACGGAGCCATGAATGACGAATTGGCCAAGGCCGTCTTTACCAAGGCCAAAAAGCTCGACTTTCAGCTCTCAGCTTCGACCGCGCCTGTAACGGTCCCTGGAAGAGGCGAGTCGTCATTGGCATGATAAAGAAGTATGATGTCAGCTCAGCCATTACAGATTAGAGCGCACAGTGGGGCATAGGAGAACGAGGTTCGAAGTGGCTTATTATTATGAAAGAATAGATTTGAAAGTTGGACTACTATATAGTTGAATAACGCGAGTGATGAAAGTGCTATATGTGAATAGGTATGTGTGAAACCCACTGACAGTTGCTAGTCATATATGAAGCTACTATGACACCAGCCTACTTCCATCGCAAGGGCAAGCCTTCTGTATCGACTTTTCAGGGCCTTTCAAAAGACGATAACTGGATCGATATCAAAGCTTAAACCGACTGCTTTTTCGTACCTAGAGTTCTCTAGGAGCCAGAGGGCGATGGAATCTGCGGGAGGCGTGGCGGACGGTCTCTTCAGCTGGAACACCCGGGCCTGGGGTGGCCACGACATGGATGCATATACCGATGCTTCATATGACTAGTTCCTCAACGCTAAGCCATATATGATGCCGTATGTCCCTGGTTCTACACAGATTTATCGGACTTCAGCAAGGTCAGGCTCTGCCGTGGAGACTACTCATGGTACAACCGTTAGGTACAGGTCAATTAGTGGTAGACCGAGTGGATATAAAGTATCTCCTAGCATAAATCCGGCGAGTCCCACTGCATTAGTCCCATAAGAGACTACGCTCTTGTTGCCTTAAGACCGGCATTTTCCCTAGCAGCTAAGCCCTGGACAGTCCTTATGACGCCTGGAGAGATTAACTGCCATTTACTATTAATCTATATAAGCATAACGTGGCCACTGTCACGCAGGATGGTGTTGAGTTCTGGTACTGTAGGGTTTACAGTAAGGATTGTAATGACGGCCATATCATGGTAAACACGGCATCGTAGGTCTAGCTGGAGTTCAAGCCATCTGAATTGGTGTCGGATGAGGTTTTCTTGGCCCTGCTCACGGAGGAGGCCGAAGTGCAAGCCGTTATCGGCGGCTCTCTTGTAGGGAAACCTGGAGAAAAGAAGCCTGAGGGAGATGCCGGTAGCTATCATGGGGGCGTGCCTCTTGGCGGACGAGAAGGAGAAACCAAGATCAGGTTGATTCAAGGCGGCAAGACCATCATGAGCGTGACGGGCCCGGACCTGCGGTAGCAGCGGTAGCAGCTACCACAACTTCAACCGCACCACAGGCGGCAATACAATAACGACGCCACGCAGCGTGACAATGAAACTGCCACAGGGTCGGCAAGGTCGACTGCGCGGATAACACATGATCGGTTAACGAGGTAACGCTTCGCACCGACACGTTAGGAGATAGCCGCGTCGACTGTCTCTAGCGTCAAGAAAAGACTCTCTACTGTACGCCTAACGACACGTTATTCGACACACCAACATGCGGCAAAAGAATATACGAATACCCTGGCTCCAGGTATAGCTGCGACCCGGGTTCGTACGAGGATAACTACAAGGAAAAACACCAGTATGAGCCAATATTCTGTGATACGGATTACATTCGTTCCTACTTGGACAGTTGCAGAAATACACAAGACTTTACTGTGTAATAGGAGCAGAAAGTTAATGAGATTATCCAGAAACCTCAGCTTATTGTACATGAGGGGGTTATCCAGACGGCGCCATATGCTGATGCTGGTAGCCCCGGGGACCGGGACTGGCGTTGGGGCAGGTGCTGTAACTGGCTGTTTACCGCGCAACAAATAGCACCCCAGCGGCAAAAAACGCCATCAGTAAGGGACAAAACAATTACAGCTCGACTGAAATAAAGATCGTAGATAGAGACACGATATCCGCTCAGCAAGTCAGGTCGACTTACCATACGGAGCACAATCCCAACGTGCAGTATATACGCAACTTTATCAGGGCTATGGCTACCGATATCCTGCCTAATATGTCTTACACGCCGATCGGTCTCATCTCCAGCCCCAAGCTGGCGAACGATTGGAACACGAGTGTCCTGCCCCCGACTATGCCCCGGAAGGGATCCAGCCAAGTGATCCTAACACCAAATGGCTACAGGGCTGATCGCCTCGGATCACAGGGGAACCGGCAGACGCTGCTTCTATCTGAGGCGAACCTGAACGATGAAGGGCCGTATCTTTAACCTGCGTCAGCATTCTCCCAGAGTAGACAGTGGTAGCCGTTCAGGTGACGATTCATTTGGACCTGGCTCAAGTCTGGGCTCCGATTCTGACGACGATGGGAGCCATGCTGTAGGGCCTCGATCAAATCCCATCAGTATACGATAGTTCAATATGCTACTAACTGGCATGGCGAGAGGGGATCTGAGAAACCAAGAGAAGTTATTCAATGGCCTTTGCTTGGCCATCAGCGTCTTCCGGGGTGCTATGAGTTTGGTATCTCTTCATAGTGCATCAACTTAAGTCCACTAAGTACGATTGTAGGAACTATTAGTCATGTTTATCTTCTATATAGACCGTTATCAGAGGCACTACAATAAATACCGATTATATTTCCCTCTGAATGGTCGCTTTAAAATAGCTCTCAAACAAGCCGTGACCAAAGCCTCTGGGTGAAGGTCAGACAGACATGGATCCGAACCCTTCAGGTGAGATACGAGGCGGGCGCTTGTACTCGAAGTTATCCAATGACTCAGTATGAGACTCTTCGTACGTATTAACCAGCATTTCAACATGTTCATACCTCCACCCCACGTACCGCCCAGTGCAACCCTCGATGTTGGGGTACACACCTTGGCCATTCCCAATTGTACCCTCATCAAAAGCGCTATCAATAACCACAGCCACTACGTTTGACCAAGGGAGCTTCTTCTGAACCTTGTCAAAGTCGGCCGGCAACTGAGCCACTGTGTCAAGGCATTTGCGGTCCACGTAGACACAGTTCTTGGACCGCGGGAGGTTTTTCGTCCAGGACCCAGTGGCGCCAGGCCCATCGCGTTCTTCACTACGTGCGGCGCACCAGGACTTAAAGTGCTTCCGTACGTCAGCCTTAGACGCACCGTCAAGCAGAACCTGGTCAGAAATGACCGGCCCTAGACCAGAGGTCGTCATTAGTATATATATTTGAAATCTTCAAGAAGTGTTTTACAGTTCATGTACTGCTCTAGAAGTATATCACCTCCTTCATCCACCAGAGTACTTAGTACACTACGCCTAAGCACCTCGAGGTAGCTTTCGAAAGCTACATTATCGTTATATGTTGTTCTATAGATAACGAAGCCCCAGCGGTGGAATCGTGATTTTTTCATCCCATAAGCTGTTCCGGCGAGGGGATGCTCCGCCCAGACAGATCCGGTGAGGTCTTGGAGGGTAAAGCTGTAGGGTACTGCGTCAGAGCTAGCTGGTGATTCGTTGTCGCCGTTCATCTTTGCAGAGAACGAACGTAGCTTAAAGCGACCGGCGATCTTGGGAATGGCATTTCGAAATTGGCGGGCACCCTTATATGGAGACTTCAAAACAAACATTTTTGGGATGAACGTTGGTTCCAAAAGGGGGGTGTTACAGGTGATTTATAATTCTAATCTACCAACAACCTATGAACCGTTGGTTCCATAATTACATAAGCTGACCTATCAGACATCCATGTAAACTATAGGTCATAAGAAGGGCACAATGAGATCCGCAAAATGCCAGTTGTGACCCCACAATATGAAGTCAGATAGTCATGGTGTCTGTCCTAGCTGCTCCCTTGCATCGTGAGCTCAGTAAAGGTGACTACCATCACAGAAAAGACATAGCCAGTGGCCGTTAAGACATCATTAGCATAATCTAAAAGCTGGCGGTTTCGAGAAATTTTGGACGAACTTGCAGAACAGATCGCTTACATTGAACCACCACCTCCTATTGAGGGATCACGATCAATGACCAGGAAGTTTGAGCAGGCTGCGTGAGAAGTGACGAAGATATTGTTCCATGGGTATGCGTTCCAATCAATCCTTCGTGCTTGGCCTACTTCAGGCAGGCATCGACTCAAATCCGTCAGGCGAGATGAGAGGAGGCCGCTTATATTCTATACCGTCCAGGGAGTAATTGTGCGATTCTTCGTATGTGCCAACCAGGATATCGATGACTTCATATCTCCAGCCCACATACCGCTCAGTGCAGCCCTCAACATCAGGGTAAAATCCCACGTCTTCTCTAGGCGTCGTATTGTCGAAAAGGCCATCGATGAGAACAGTAACCACATCGCATACTTCCCTTCGGGCTCCACGGTAGTTGGCCGGCAATCTGGCCAGTGTGTCAAGGCAATTTCGGTCAACATAGACACAATGTTTGAACCGCGGCAGTCGTTGAGCTATATCAGATCTGGTGGTACTGAGTCTATTTTGCTCTTGGATGTGAGCCTCACACCAGGATTTGAATAGCTTTCGCACCTCAGCCTTAGATGCGCCGTCCAGAGTGGCCTGATCAGAAATCACCGGCCCTAGATTTATTAACATAATGTTTTCAAAAAGGATAGGGAGGGGTTCTTGCAGTCCATGTACTGCTCAAGAAGCACGTCACCTCCTGCATTAACAAGAGCTCGTTGTCTAGCAAGCTTCAGTACCTCAAGGTAGCGTTCCCAAGCAGTGTCATCGTCGTATGTTGTCCTGTATACAACAAAGCCCCAGCGATGAAAGCCCGACTTCTTCATGCCGTACGCTGTTCCACCAAGACGATGACCCACCCAAGCAGAAGGACTTAGATTCTCGAGCGTGAAGCTGTACGGTGCCTCATTAGAACTGGCTGGTCCATTATCGGTGCTCATTTTCGCGGAAGAGCCGAGGGTATCAAAGACGATAGACGATTTTCAGCTGCGGAAGCTCAAGATCGTTCCAAGGGCCAAGTGCCGAGCCCCGATAAGGAGTGGCTTTGGAGCAAGATATAGTTGCATAAGGGTGTGGCTGCTAAGACAGGTGATCGAGGAATGTTACGGAGAACTATTCGAGTTGATGATGATGATGATGATGTATTTAACGTCCAGAGTAAAAGGGACGTGCCGGGCAATGCCGACATGGTCTATGCTAATCTATACTATTCTACAGGCTACCGTCTTCACCTAACGTTCCTGATCAATGAATCGGGCAGATTTCGGAAAAGAAATTGGTTGCCTCCATCCATTCGCACAGAAGAGAGGCTCCCTGCGAAGTACCTAGCAGAAAATCTATGCTTGCCTTCGCCATATGTCGGCGGAGATGCCGCGGAGTAGCCTTACGGCCACGCTTGCAGAAGTAGAAGTGTACTGGGGTTTTGCGTCTTCCACAACTGCAGTCGAGCAGTGCATCCTGATGAGCAAACCTCTCGTGGTATGCTGCGAAGTCTCCATGATGCGATCTTGCCGCATATAGCCTTCCTAGCAAATGCCGAGGAAGGCGAAGTTCGGGGGGCTTGGGATGAGGACTTATCCCAAGGTCAGCATACTGCCGAGGGCAGATTGACGGCCATCTCCTAGCGAAAGCCTGGAGATCGGCTGCTCTAGACTCCCGCTTCAAGTGTGCCAATGTAGGCTGTGGTTGTGATTCTGGGATTTGTTTGCAGGCCTCCTTGGCAAGAGCGTCTGCTTCCTCGTTTCCTGCTATTCCCGTGTGTCCAGGGCACCACCAAATGTATACCCTGCCAGGCATCGTCCAGCTTGTCCGTCCTCTCTGTGCCCAAGAGGCGGAGAGCTCACTAAAGGCCCTAAACCTAGCCTGGCTGCTTCCTGGGCTCCGGGTGACGAGCCTGGCTGCGACTGCGAGGTTATCGAGGCAGACGTGAACATTGTCTGCCATCCGCGCCGTGGGAGACCTCATGGCTTCCAGTAGGCCCCGAAAAGCGGCTTGCGCTTCTGCGTCAAAGACCTCCGTCTGATGACCGAGCGGCTCTGATCCTCGAAAGATCTGCCGTGTGGCCTGGTACCCAACCCAGCCTGCTCCGGCGGCGGTTCTGCTACCGTCCAACATCTGGGAGCCGTCGGTGTAGATAACAATGTCCCGCTTTGAGAATGTTCCCAATCTGTCTGTAAAGGCGATGGCCAGTTCTTCTTTGGTCTTCCTAGGTTCATAGCCGACCATGCTAAGGGCCGTGTGCCAGTCAGCTAGGCGCTCCCAAGGTGGTAGGTCTAGCGGGTCGATGTGTTCAGCATTTATATCGGTGAGGCTTGCCATTCGCCGCAGTCTTGAGTCCAGCCCGGGCCTGTCGCCGAGCCTCGTTCGGAGGGGGTGTCGTTCGTCAAGGCGATGGATCCTTACGGAGGCTTTGTAGAGCTTCGCGTCTAGCGTCACCTCTGCCGGGGGCAGGGCTGCTTCGCGCTGAAGGATCGATAGAGGCGTCGTTTTATATACGGGAAGTGCAGCTCTAACGGCTTTGGCTTGCGTGATGTCAAGTTGGCGGAGTAGACCGTTGACCCCGTTCGAGGCGATGTGCCCATTCCTGATCCGATTCCTGCCCGGCCACCATGCCTCTGATGCATAGTACTGGATGGGTAGTACGCAGGAGGTCATGGTGCGGCAAAGCAGGTGGGCCGGCGCGCCCCAGACGGTGTTCCCTAGTCCCCGTAGTCCGCTGATCACTTGGCAGGCTTTGGCGCAGAGGCCTTTCACATGGTTCTTGAATGTGAGTCTTCGGTCGAAGTGGACCCCAAGCCACCGTAGGGAGGCCCCTCGATTGACGGCCTGAACTGTGTGTTGCCTCCCGTCTAACAGTCTGACGGTGATTGGCGGGTTTCCATCTTTTGGTCTCTTGGTGAAGTGGATGAGACTATTCGAGTTGGATCAGGCGTAAGTGTGTGTCGTACGATTGCATCGCTTACGATCTCACGTGATTATGGTAGTAGCCGTCATATTTCATTATACGCTAGAGTCTCCCATGCCCACCGCCGGATTGACGAGTAACATGCGCATTGGAGACACTCAATAGCTCTTTGGCCCTATCTGAATAATCGTAACACAATCCATCTAAATCCAATGGTTTTTGTATTTGGCTTTGATAATGGCCTACTATCATCATCTATCGGCATAGTATTCGCTTCTCAAGCGATCGCAAAGGCATGTAGAGCAGTGCGCTCAAAATGAATGCCACTTCGAACCCAATGTCGCCAGTATTCTTCGCAATCGGACCGATCCACCAAGCCTGGGCCATGCAGGGAATAACGAGACCAAGACTCAAGATACCCGCCCCAAGGGCCGCAACACCGCTGGGTAATCTGGAAGTAACGTTCCAGCTGTGGTGATCGTATAGCTCTGTGTTTCCTTTGCGGAAAACAAAATGCTCGACCACTACGATACCAACGAAGGACGCAGACCAGTACCCGATCAATGCCACAAAGTTCTCCAAATTCAGAAAGAAGTCATCAGTAGCTTTGATGGCGACCGGGATCATGACGGCTGTGACAACGATCGAGAAGACGCAGCGGGGAACCCGCACCAGCCAAGGAACCAACGTCTGGAAGTTGAACGTGATGGCATACATTGTACCGGAGACGTTGCCAAGAAGGGTAAATGCCAGAACGACGACGACGAATTGGCCGAACCCCCCGGCTGGCGACAGCATAGCAGCCAACACGCCACCCACAAGTGTCGAATCGTACCCCTCTTGCCATTCAGGCACGTTGGCCATGGCACCACCAATGGCGCTGCCGAGTGTCATCAGAAGAATGGTAGGCAGGATCAAGCCGAGAAAGCTGTAGGCAAACACACGGTATCTAGGAGCAGTTAGTTTCCCGTACAGTGGATTTGTGATCAAGAAAGGCCAAGATACTGACGAAGCGCCCCGGACCCGTGGGTCAAAGTAAGTAGTAAGATCCGAAGCGATACACGCCCATGGAATCATGTAAGATGACACAATCATACCGAAACTCAGGATCGATGAAGCCGTGGCAAGCGGCATGTCACCCTGTTCCCGGAGTCGCGAGCCTCCGCATCCAGTAGCGATCACTATCGCAATGACCGCCGGGATGAAAGCATAGGTCTCGTAAAAGTGCAAGACCTTAAATCCACAGAACGAGATTAGAAGAGATAGGAGACCAATGAGCACGATCCCCAGATTCGGACTGAGAGCACCGTCGGTGACGGCCGAAAGACACTGGCCGCCGACCACACAGATAATGACGCAAAAGCCCGTCAGTGTGGCTAGGTTAAGCAGCACAGGCACGGCAACGAGATACCGTCTAAGGAGGCCGTAAGCAAAGAGACGAGGAGCAAACATTGGGATTAAACCTACCCGAAACTAAATCGCGCTTGAATCATTGATCGCATGCCGGTCTTGGGACCCAGAGTGGCAAGAAAAGCGGGAGCCAGCGTAGAGAGCAGGGTAAAAAAGAGAATAACAAGGGACGAGTCTCGGAGATTCAGAGCAAAGAGGGACGGCCCCAGCATTCCGAATGTTATCCTTGAAGAGGTCAGAGGCATGCCATTTGGGTGTTCCTGGTGACGGTGACTCACGGGAGTATGTTGGCATTCATGGAAAACCAGACAGTGAAGGCGTTGAAGTAGCGGGTAGATATCCGTTCCGCCAGCGGGATCGGCTCGATGCCTTGCTCTTCGACTCGAGCCAGTCGCAACGCCTTGTGAAATGGGGTGCTACTTGTAACGGTTCCATGGCCAGCCTCGCTTCTGGTTGTTCCATATCCCTTCTCTTCGTCTTGAGTTTGCCCTTCCGCTGATGTTGGGCGCGAAGCCTCGATGTCCGCCATAGCTCAGAGTAATATTTTCCCTTGAATCCAAGAAGAAAGCGAAACGATAGCGGGTAGTTTGGGTATATGACACAAGACCTGTCTCGAGCGATATCAAAATTGGCAACCTAGGTGATGTCGGCTCTTGGACCCTAGTCTGGGTGCTTGATGCGCGGCGGAGTGGTCAGTCGATGGCAGTGACCGGACGAAGAGAGTGAAAGCCGAAGAGCGCGACGGAACCGCAGATCTCTAGCATATGGCCACTTTAGAACGAACAATCGCAACAAGGAGTCGAAAAGCACGCGTCGTAGGAAGGAAGAGGTCCTAAGGTGAATGCTGGCTTCCGAAGATTCCTTATTGTCAATTGTGTCGCCAAGTGCAGGGCAGATGGGATTCGTTCCATGCCATCAGCTCTAGCGACGAGAGAGCGCATCTTAATAAATAGTTGACGAATCCGCAGAGCAAAGCACCCATACACTCACTCATTTCAGGCCTGATAGACGACTGGTTTCTTTGCCAACCTTTTTTGAGGCTGGTGGGTTCGCCACCCCGCGGGAACTACTGTAGGACAAGCGGTATCTGTACATGAACCGTCGGCTTGGCGCCACTCTGAACTCTTTGGGCCCTCGGAGACGACACCCAAACTTTTCCTGTAGTTCGTTCTTTCGTTCCATGATGGTCCGCTTTCGTCCAAGTGACAAAAGGGGCTAGAGAAGCCTAAATGGCCATCGCTCTGCGCGTGCCTTGAATCCCTTTGGATGATTCGGGATGCCCGTTGCACCCTAGGACGCTTCCACTTGTCTTTTGGAACCAAACACGCTACTGCTTTGACAGACCCCTCTGGACCTAACAGGGGATATGATTAGGGTCGACAGCCAACCAGCCCCAGCCAGAGCGGGCAGATTCGTATGCGTTCGTTGGTTAAGAAAGCCTAGGTACATTTCCAAGGCAATTGGAAACCGCAAGCTTCATCACTTGCTGGTAGGAAACTTGCAGCTGTTGACAATGCCATTTTCTAGCGTTTGCTTTCATGGCCTTTAAGCAGAAGTCGGCACTTGCAGAGAGTCAAAGCTGCCAACGGTCCCGCTTGACCCAGTCGATCTGGAGCCGGCGACTCGGATAGCGCTATCTCCGACAGCCAAAGGGGCCTAGATCTTTGATGGCGCATAGCTAGAAAACAGTATATGCCTGTTCACGTGTCCCAAGTCACTTGATTTATCCGGCATGCAGTGGTCAAACTGGGATGCGCTTGCCTTGCTTGAGCAGGCCATGACTACAAGCAGTGCCGTCCGGCTCTGGGCATTAGGATCGTGACAAAGGCGATGCGACATTGTTTCACTCGCTCATTACAGATCTCACTAACACTTCCATTAGCGCTGATCCTGTGTGTAACTACATGCTGATATTCATGACCGGACGTCAGTGCTACTGGAGAGGTAGGGGGCGACGAGTCAGCACACCATGTCTATATTGATATACACATCATCCAATCAAGCTGGAATCACTCGCTGGCACGAAAATCTGATTGATTACCGTTTGTCCAAGAATCTTCGTGCGAGAGACCATGACTGCGCGGGCGAGAGCAAGGCACCTACCTGGCCCGATGTATTGGAAGTGCATACTACCTATATAATACCAGGTGACTGCCGATAACAACACCAGTGGAGGCCCAACGATGGTTACAGCGACGGCTCCTATCCCCCGATGGAATTTGGGCACCTCACTATTAATTAACGTTTTCCCCAAATTACCGGTCCGCTTTATCCCTGGCCGAGCTGAACTCTACGGCTCCGATCCCGCCCGTTTACGTACAGGCAACTGCCAACTGTGTCCTCTAGTGATTGAAACTGGGTGGCAGACATGGTTACTTTTTCGAAGCCAGCCCAGATCGGCGCGGCAGGCTGATGAGACACAGCACGATTCAGAAGCTGTCAAGGTGTCCTCCTGCGACTACGATGACACCGACCGACTTCCAGGCCGAGGCTTCCATCCGCACCCAACTGTATAGTCCATCACTGGATCGCGGTCCCGACATGACAAGATGGCCAATCGACGACAACGGCGTGTCATAATCATCGCCGTCCTCCTGTTGGGCGCCCTCGCCTTTCACATTCTTCGTTCCAGCGATCCACCGCCACCGCCTCCTCGTCGACATGTCGATGTCCGACTCGTCAAGAGCAGCTTCGACTGGGCCAACCATCAGCACAAGCACCCGATAGCCCCCTCCTCCATGCACCGCCTGCCGACCGCACGTCCTCGAACCCTCCCGCGAGTCCAGTTCGACTTCGGCGCCAAGCGCATGCGCAAGAACGATGCAGCATCCGAGTCGCGACGGCAGGCAGTTCGAGACGTCTTCCTCAAGAGCTGGGCCAGCTACAAGGAGTTCGCGTGGGGGTTTGACGAGCTGGCGCCCGTCACTGCCAAGGGCAAGAACACATTTGGCGGTTACGCGGCCACGCTCGTCGACGCCCTCGACACGCTTTGGATAATGGGGTTGCGAGACGATTTCGACGCCGCGCTGCCCGTCATCGGGTCTATGGACTGGGACGACACCAAAGAGACGTCGGTCAATGTCTTTGAGACGACTATCCGACACCTCGGTGGCCTTCTGAGCGCCCATGACCTCAGCGGGGAGCCCGTGCTGCTCTCCAAGGCCGTCGAGCTGGGCGATATGCTCTATGCTTCCTTCGACACGCCGAACCGGATGCCGCCCTTCTGGCTGGACTTTGCTGCCGCGAAGGAGGGGAATCTCGTGGCGGGCACCGCCGACCCCTCGGCGTCACCTTGTTCCCTGTCTCTCGAGTTCACGAGGCTGTCGCAACTCACCGGCGACCCCAAGTACTTCGACGCCATCGAGAGAATCAAGCGGTTCCTGGAGAAGACGCAGCGCGAGAGCCAGCTGCCGGGCATGTGGCCGACCCTCATCAACTTCCGAGACCAGTCCGTCACACAGCACAACGAGTTCACGCTGGGCGCTCTGGCCGACTCTCTGTACGAGTATCTGCCCAAAATGTTCGCCTTGCTTGGGGGGACCGACCCGGCGTACGAGAACATGTATCGCCACGCCATGCAGGTCGTCGAGGAGCATCTCCTGTTCCGGCCCATGCTCCCCGATGGCGAGGATATCCTCTTTTCTGGGTCGGCAGTTGTCGGGGGCAACGTGAGACTCAATCCAGAGAGCCAGCACCTGGCATGCTTCGCGGGTGGCATGTTTGGGCTCGGCGGCAAACTGTTCGGGATCAAAGAGCACATGGGCATAGCCGAGAGGCTGGCGCGCGGCTGCGGATGGGCCTACAGCTCCTTCCCCACCGGGCTCATGCCCGAGATCTTTGGTATGGTTACCTGTGAGACGCTGGACGGTTGCGAGTGGGACGAGGATCGTTGGAACCGCGAAGGCGCCTCCGGCCTGAGGAAGGGATTCTCACATGCTCGTGACCCGCGATACATTCTTCGACCAGAGGCCATTGAGAGCATTTTTCTGATGTACAGGATGACCGGCAACCCCGAATACCAGGAGATAGCCTGGACCATGTTCCAGTCGGTCGTCAATGCGACCGAAACACAGCATGCGAACTCGGCCATTGAAGACGTGACGGTTAAAGGCGAGACAAAGAAGCTGGACTCAATGGAGGTACGTTGTGACGAAGAGATCAAAGGCAGGGAATGGGGTGACTGACGTTTATTGCAGAGTTTCTGGCTGGCCGAGACACTGAAATACTTTTACTTGATCTTTTCGCCTCCCGGTCTCATCGACCTGGACGAGTATGTACTGAACACGGAGGCACACCCACTTAAGCGGCAATCCCCTTGAAAGACGAAAATTCTAGAGGTGCTTCAAACCCTACTATTTCAGGACCACTTTCTAAAAGAATAAATATTTTGCCAGATGAGTCGTCTTGGGCGATTATATATAGTCGTTGCCAATAGCAGTATACGGCTTATGGGTGGCGGCGATGGTCCAAGATGGAAATAATCCTCGGACGTGGAAGTCGAGAACTTGAACCAAACCGTTTGATCCGCCTCCGAGCTGCATCGCGCTTAAACCTGCTCACATGAAGCCAAATGCCACATGTCCATCACGTCATGATCGTCTATTTGAATTATATGCAGGCAGACACAAAGTCTAGGTGATGTTACTCCTACCAGCCCGCCTTCCGCGCTGGTTCCAACTCAACATCAAATCAATCTATTTCACATCATATATGCAAGTGCTGGCTCTCGCAGACTGTCGTCCTCTTTCTCCCCACCCGTCTCTTTGCTCTTTTAGTGCTTCCACCTGAGCAGCGTTACCGAGGCCTTCTGGAACTCGTATGCGCCTTTGCCGTCCCACGTGCTCTCGGCGATTCCAACGGGGTTCTCGTCGCCCTTGTTGACAACCCGGACGTTCTCCCCAGTAACGGTGTAAACCTGGATATCTGAGCCTTCCTTGACACCCTCGAGGTCGACGGTGAAGCTCTTTGTCTCGTGGACGTTGACGACGGCCAGGTTGACGAAGCCGTTGTCGTCAACAGTGGCGCTGACGTCGAGATATGGTGTTTCGATGGCGCCTCGAATCCAGTTGGGCTCGGTGGCGCCCTCGTACTCGGGCGAGCGGACGTGGGTGGCGATGGTAGAGCCTCGCATATACTTGCTGAAGAGTAGCAAAGGCCACCAAGTGGTCTGCTTAGTGATGCCCTCCTTTGTGGTCATCAGGGGAGAGATGACATTGACAGACTGGGCGATGTTGGCCATGCCAACGTACTTTGCCTGGCGAATGAAGACGTTCAGCCAAACGCCAACGGCAAGGGCGTCTGATAGGGTGTAACTGTTGGCTTGATCAGCCCTGTTGTTCAATGACGAGGAAGCGATGCGACTTCGTCGACGGAGTGCGGACTTACGATTCCTCGCCACCCTGTTCGCCAGGTGCTCTCTCAGGATCCCAGACGTTCCACTCGTCGAAGCAGATCTTTTGCCTCTTGCACGTCGGAGGTACCTTGTTCTCGATACGGGCGAGGTCTATGAGACCGCCCGTGATCTCAATGGCGCGTTCGGCCGCTCTAGGTGCTGTTCAGGGGGTCAATTTCCATGTCCTATCCGGTCACACAAAAAAGGGCGCGGAAGGAGGAGATGTTACTGACCGGTGGCGTTCTTGAGGTGATCTTCCGATGCGGTGTAAAGGTGAATACTGTGCATGTCGATCAGGGATGCAGTGGTGCTGCCGCCGAGGCCATGCACACTCCACGTGATGCACTCCTTGATCACATAGGTGTCCCAGCTGCTGAAGCCAGTCTCGCCGCAGAGAATCAACTCTATGGAGGGATCGAGAAGCTTGAGCGCCTTGGCCCACTGGTAAGCCTGCTTGGCGTAGTCCTCTTTGGTCATTTGGCCGACTTGCCAGGGACCCCACATCTCGTTGCCAAGGGCCCAGTATTTGACCTGTCATTGCCGAGTGAGCGGGATGCGCCGATGAAATGGCATGTACACTAGCTTGGAAGACTCACGTTGTAGGGTTTCTCGCGGCCATTTCGTCGACGGAGGTTGGCGTAATAGGTGTCCTTGTCCGAGTTGCAGTATTCAACCCACGCCAGAGCTTTGCGCGCCGGCCAGTCAGTCGAGTTCAATCCACAGGTGATCTTGTTTGTTGGCGGAAACGTGATGTCGGTGACAGAGAAGTACTAACCCTCGTCGAGCGTTCCGGTACCAAAGTTGAGGGCCAAGTAAGGCTCTGCGCCCACAACCTCACACCACTTCATGAATTCGTCGGTTCCGAACTCGTTGCTTTCAACACCAATCCAGGCCAGCTCGTGTCTAACGCAGGAACACCAAGTTAGCTTCTTGCTGCAAAGCCCGAGGCAGGCGGCCCGCGCAGGGCTCCAGGCATTTTGCGGACTTCAGAGTTGCCCGAGGGTAGAGAACACCCCGAAGCTATAGACGATAACACGAGGACGATTGGAGGCTGATTTGTTTCGTACCTCTTGGGACGCTTTTCCTTGGGACCAACGCCGTCAATCCAGTGGTAGGTGGCGACGAAATTGCCACCAGGATACCGCACAACAGGACAGTTCAGCTCTTTGAAGGCTTCAATGACATCCTTGCGGAAACCGTCCTCGTCGGATAGCGGGTTGCCAGGGTCGTAGATGCCGCCGTAGATACATCTTCCCATGTGCCTGTGGCGCAGGTATCAGCAAGTTAATGTGACAAGCGTGCTTACGTGGATGGAACCGAGGGATCCAGTCAAGCAAGAAGCGGCAGGCGTGGACGTAGAGGGAGACTTACTCGGTGAAGCCACCATAGACGTTGTCATCGATCTTGGAGATGATGTGGGAAGGGTTCAGGGTGATGCTGGGGCAGGCATCCTCTGCGATCTTGGTGAAGGTCGCCATGGCTGAGTCTGGCGTAGTGTGCGCGCGAGGGTAGAAAGATTATTGAACAGCTTGTACAAAGTTTGGAGGTGTTGTGGTGGTGATGTGATGGAAGCTGTGGCTGGCAGCTCAGTGAACAAAACAGACAGCAAGTCGATGAGTGGTGGAAAATGGATGTGAGCTGTTTGTTCAGTACCCAAAGTGACGCCGGATCTAGGCCGGAATATGAACTCGGCAGGGGGGGGGGGCGGGCGGTCAGACAACGGAGACGGATAGGCGAGAGAGTGGCAGGAAAACACGAGAGGGGATGATGATATTGGCCCGGCGGTGGAGAGGTGGCAGATAGGAGTGAGGGGTCAAGAGTTCGCATGGTTACTCGTTTCTTGGCACAGCCCCCTCTCGTCCGCGATAGAGTATAGTTGCTACTGTTGGATTGGGTAGTCAAGTCGGGATACCTATGCAAGCAGGATCAAACCGGAGTAGGTGAGGGAGGGATGGCAAAGGGCAACGGAGCGGAGAAGATGGGCGGCTCTCAAGCGTGTCAACTCTGCCGGTTCCGAGGTGGTGCAGCGCAACGCGACAGGCAGGCGCACGAATCATGGAGGGTATCATGGGGATAAAGACGGACGATGAAGCAAATGCCAGGATCTCGGGGGGTGGGCTAGTCAGCTCCGAGATGGACAGGATTTGGCATGTTTACCAACAAGGGGCTCTATGGACGAATGATATTAGTGATGGTACACTAGGGATGTGAGATTGGAATGAATGGGGTTGGGATGGGGTCGACGAACAGTTGGAGAGAGGGCAACAATGGGAGGGGAATAATTGGAGATGCAGGGATCAGGCCGAAGCACAATGCAACTTGGACACAGTCGGTACCTTGGCTCATAGTAGGTGTGCGAGGGCATTGGAAGCGGGAAGCAAGTCTTGAGAGGTGTCGGCAGAGGGACGGGCACATCAGTAGACGCACATCTGTTGTCTCTTTCGCCAAAGATGAAGAGCGTGGAGGGTGGGTGAGTATGATGTACCAAACATTGCAGGAAGAGCCCGAGACTTGTGACAAGAGACGAGGAGAAAAGGCGGAGGGAGGGGTGCGGAGTAGACGACCCGCTTTTCTCGCCAATTCCCGAGGTCAAGCGCGATGTACTGTACCTGCTTGCTCCTTCCTCCGTACAAATATATGGGGTAGGTGGGGTCGTGGCGTCCTCGCTGATTGGCGCGCATACACCACACACCAAACACCAAACACCAAACCTCTGAAGTGCGCCTTCCTCTCTGGATACTGCGTATCGTACCTACCTAGGTATACTCCGTATTCATCATCCAATGTGACGACATTGGCTGGTGATAAAGTGGGTCTCGACCACTGACCGATCTAACCGGAATCCGTAATGCCTTCCTTGGATGCTCCCCGGAGCCTCGATGCATGTGAGAGACACGGGAGAGTACGTACCGTAGCCGTCACCGAGGCACATTTACGTATGTACATCGCATATACAGACAGGTGCTGGTAAATGCCGATACTACTGCAGCAAGATCAATATGCCTCCATGAAGTGGGCCACTGTCTGAGATCACGAGCATCATCATACCACCGGGTCATCACGGACTTGATAACCGAAAAAAAACAACGCTGCCACTGCGGGAGCCCACACAGCAGGGAACCTCCTAGGGTAGCCGTGTTCCGACCCGAGTCTTGCTTGCGGCCGGACATGAACCATCGTCAGGTGTACAGGTCTAGGTAGTAGTAGTGAGTGGATGAATATTGATTAATTTACTGTCCACTCGGTCTTTTTCTGTCCCTAACCGATGCCATGTCTACATCGTACTGGTATGTCGACCCGGGCCACTTTCCCATACCCACATCACCCCCGTATAACCCGCATCTACACTACCTAGCTAATACTAGCTACCCCGGCCGATTCTCCCCCGCGTGCCCACGTCGACGAAAACTATGGGGATTGGGGAACTACATCGAATCCAACAGCCGCTTCCCCTTCCCCGACGCACTTTTTGGGCCCCCTGTGCCCTTTCTCGCGTCTCCTGGCCATGTGAGTGCGCGTGTGTCTGTCTGTCTTGGTGTGCCTCATGCACCCCAAACCACAAACACCCATGCGCGAGCAAACGGCCGACCAACCCAACCTGTCTTATCCTACGTAGTAATGTATTTTGTAACCTGGGGTCTGGGGTCGAACTCCGGGGCGTAAGCGTCACCGATGCCTTTCTTTTGATGCCTCGCCAACCTGCCGGACATGGCAAACCAGGGGGTCGGTTCATGGTCACCTTCACCTGCTTAAATTGCTTCCCCTGGCTACACACTCTGATACCATGTACTGTACCACCAACACCAACACCACCACCAACCCGACCTGTCACGGAAACCTTCTCCAAATCGTCACGCTAGGCTCGCACCCATGTCATTGGAAAGAGGACATCCCATAGCTGCCCGGTGTCAGGCAGGGGGCAGGGCCAGGGGCTGCACACCAATGTGGCCTTCGGGACAAAGTGGACGCGGAGAAAACATGGGGTCGGCCGACCAGTCTATAAAGACGCGACGATCCCTTCGTGCTGATGCGACGCAGCATCAGCGACACAGCACGCCGGACGCCTTTCACTGCACCTCGACGCGTCCGTTCTGAAGTCGGACCCTCAAAGACCTGCGACTCCTTGGGCCCGGAAACCCCTTTTCCCCCTCATCGGCGAGCCCGCCCCCATCACCGATAAATCGATCGGAAGTCTTGCCCTCGTACCCCCTTGCCCATCATGGCGCTCCCTCCCAAGTGGTACCAGTTCCTCGTGAGCGTCTTCGCCTCGCTTGGTTCTTTCAACTACGGTTATGACTTGGGTGTCATTGCCTCCGCCATTGCTTCGGCCTCCTTCAAGACCAAGTTCGGCGACGATCCCAACGAGATGTACGTTGCCGGCCCTTTGTTCAGTGTGCGCGCGCGCCTTCCAGGCGCACCTGTGTCCTGCGACAGGTGAAAGAACACCCGGCTAACCCTCAACTCTCTTCTTCCCAGTGGTGCGGTCGTCTCCGTCTTTACCGGAGGTGGTTTCATCGGCGCCGGTCTTGCTGGCCCAACCGGTGATAGGCTCGGCCGTAAATTGACCATCCTCATCGGTGCTTCCATCTTCGTTCTCGGGGGTGCTCTCCAAGCCGGCGCGCAGGCCTTGTCCTTCCTCTATGCCGGCCGCGCTCTTGCTGGTATCGGGTATGTGAAGACCTTTGGACCACTTGGTTGTCATTGAGATGTGCTGACCCCTGTTCCGCCTTGCAGTGTCGGTTTCCTGACCATGATCATTCCCATGTACCAAGCCGAGCTTTGCCATCCGAGCATCCGCGGACGAGTCACCGCTCTGCAACAGTTCATGCTCGGCGTCGGTGCCCTCTCCGCCGCCTGGATCTCCTACGGTACCTACATCGGATTTGCCGAGAACGACAACAACCAATGGCGTGTCAGCCTGGGAATCCAATGCATTCCCGGTGGCATCCTGGCCCTGCTCATCCTCTTGTTTCCCGAGTCCCCCCGCTGGCTCATCGACAACGGCCGCGTCGACGAGGGTCTCCAGACTCTGGCCAAGCTGCACGCACATGGCGACGTCAACGACCCCTGGGTCCGCGCCGAGTTTGACCAGATCCAAGAGTCCATCGCCGTCGAGCACGAGGGGTCCGCCAAGTCCTACAAGGAGCTTTTCACCGACAAGTCTTGCTTCCGCCGCCTCTTTCTTGCTTGCGCTCTGCAGGGTTCCATCCAGATGACCGGTGTCAGTGCCATCCAGTACTACTCCGTCGCCATCTACGAGAAGATCGGCATTGCCGGCGACGAAACTCTCCGCTACCAGGCCATCTCCTCCGTCATCGCCCTGGTCGCCCAGTTCCTCTGCATGATGCTCATCGACAAGACCGGCCGCCGCTGGCCCTTGATCTTGGGCAACCTCGGTAACTGTGTCACTTTCATCATCGCGACCATTCTGCTCGCCAAGTTCCCCCCCGGCTCCGAAAATGCCAGCGGGAGCGCCGCTTGGGGTTTCATCGCCATGACCTGGCTCTACAACTTCAGCTTCAGTGCCACCTGCGGCCCTCTCTCGTGGATCATCCCTGCCGAGATCTTTGATATGAAGACTCGTTCCAAGGGCGTCTCCATCGCGACCATGACTTCGTACGCCTTCAACACCCTCATTGGCCAGACCACCTCCGTTGCTCTTGATGACAAGAGCGGAATCGGCTGGCGCTGGTACATTCTCTTCATCGTAAGTTGAAACTCCGATTGACCGTCCTTCGACTCGGCTAACGTATTTCCCTTACAGGTCTGTAACTTCACCAACGCCGTCTTCTTCTGGGCCTTCCTTCCCGAGACTGCAAAACGTCCTCTCGAAGAGATGAGATACCTGTTTACCGAGGCGCCCCTTTTCATCCCGACCTTGGACATGAAGACGATGGAAACCTACGATCTCGAGCGAAGAGTTGAGGCCGTTGAGCAGAAACGGGAACATGAAACCGAGCACATCTGATTGACTTTTTTTACCCTAATCAAACAAACACATGGCAATATCCACCACACATTTATAGTACTTGATATGACGTAAAACATACCAGTCTCATTACCAGTCCAACTCCTGTCCAAGTGGTATCCAAACGCTGTCTAACGGGTATGCTCGAACATGATAATGTTCTACATGCGCACTGCTTGCTCCCAGCACTCACAACAACTCCGATCCGCGATGCAATGCGAATTCCCCCAATGACTTGTGGCTCATGAATGAACACGTGAAGAAGCACCCCCCACTCTTTCCTCCGATTACATCAAAACCTTTCGGCGACTTCCGTGTTCGATAAAGCTATACAATCGTATCATCATCTGTACCCGTGCGAAGGGGCCGGTCGGGAGACACCATGATGTCCGTGGCCAGATTCCATCATTCCCGGGCCTCCTCGTCGACGTCCGGGCATCAGCCGGGAGAGCATGCCGCCACCTCCGCTGCCGACGGATTGTTGCTTGCGTTTATTTCGGAAGCAGCAGCAGTAGCAGCATAGAACCCAGAAGGCAATGAAGATGAAACCAGCAATGGCAATGCCGACAATGGCGCCGGTCGCGAGGCGTCTTCCGCGTCCAGCCTAGTTTTCCCATGTTAGCGCGTGCTCTGTGTTGGCTCAATCATTATGTGCGTTGCCTGCTTACCATTTTTGAGGAGTTGTGCGCGTAGCGTAGGTAGCTTGCTAGGTGGGACCTTTGCGAAAGTTGCTCAATCTCCTTAGTTGAGCAGATTGGGGATCCGTTGCTTGCGCGATTCGTAGAATGGAAGGTACTGTAGATATGGGACTTTGGACTTTGGTTTGTTGTGGGAATCTTTTTTCTTCGGTGATAGGTAGGGGAACAAGAATGTCCTTATATCGTTGGACCTCAAAAATCTCCTGGGCAGACGACATCGCTCAAATATGCTGGTTTCCCGGTTCTGACAAGGAAAACCGGCACGTCATGAACATGGCTGAAAGAAGCCATGATAGCACGACGCGTCAGCAGGTACCTAGAAGAACAACGTGACGCACTAAAGCAAACGCGCCGTTCGGTTGGGACTAAGGTTTCCCAATCTTGCACCGGTATACCAAGGCAGCGAACGGCTTTGGTGCCGTTTATAGCTCCACGGTGACTTCATCGGGCACCTTGGCTGGCAAGAGACGCGCGGCTGATACCTCGGTGGGGCCGGTCCAGACGGCACCCTTTTCGTGGCGCCAAGTTGCATCCGGAACCCGGCACCGCTGTCGATTTTTTTTTAGGGTATCTTCATCGACGGCCAAGACCGCATCTCAATGTCCCGCCGAACGCCTATATTTGTGGGAGGCCCTGGTGTTGATACCTATGGAGGCTTCCGAGCAGCAGAATGTTGATTGATAATTCATCAAGGTGAGGTCATATCAACGCATGTGTTTCCGAATTCAACCAAGGAGTGGGCACTGTAGGCCAAGAGCAGTTTGAGCTGCAAACGCCAAGTCATTGGATGAAGAAACATCGCGTTCTATATTTTCTTTTTCAAAAAAAAAATTCCACAACATCCTCTTGAGTTGCGTTCCCACATTGAGAACATGGGTATTCGCCCTTTCATGTCCATCTGTCACTTTGACCATGGCGAGGTATTACACGTGAGATAGGTTCCTGTTCATACCTACTATAGCAGTCCAGCCGAATGATGGAAGCCGTATCAAGGGGGCCCCAGTGGGCTCGTTTCCTAGCATACAGCTGATTCTCAGAAAACATATCGGAACTGAGGGTTCTTGGCAACCGTTAGTCTCTATCTCAGAACACCCGCAGGTATGGATGCGCTACTCACCTTCAAATCTGTGAGGTCATCCTCATATGCATGATCGTATCCCTCAACGATCCCAGCCTTGTCTCGTTTGTTGTTCTGCCATATACAGACAAAGCGATAAACGAGGCCGAGAACACCCGCCGCAAGGGACGTGATGACAACGATGATGAAACCAGGTGCATAATGAGGCGCGTCCTCTTTCCGAAATACCAATGGTCCCACAAAGTTGCCTAGTGAACCAATTAGTTTAGAAGATTCTTCCGGCAAGGGAATTGGAAGTTTGAAATACCAAGACAGTAACCAATGTAGAGCCCAGAAGAAGCGATTGAGCGCTTAGTATAGCCAGCCGTGTTGGCGATTTGGAGTCCCATGAGTACTGCATAGCCACCTCCAACTGATGGTAAGATATACGCGGCAAACAACAGGGCCCCTTTGGCAGATCGAGGCAAAAGCCACAACAAGAGCGCTGCCAAAGTGGTTCCCATCTGAGCACCAAAAACGATCCATGTTCGGCAATTCTTGAACTTATATGCCAAGTAAGGCAGTATCAGTTGAACCGTGCCACCGTATGCACCGGCTGGCATGGTGAGCAGGAGTGAGTTGAGGGTGCTGAATCCAAAGCCATTGATGATGATGGGAACAAACGCTGATATAGGGCCATTCGCAATCATGCAGAGAAATGCAATTGCAAACAAAAGCCAGAATTTGGGGTCCAGGCCAAGTTCGCTTACCTGCCCCATTTTGTAATGAGTATTGCGGACACCAGAGTTGTTGCTTCGAAGCCGGGCAACCAAGATATATCGCTCTCTCTCGCTGAAGCCCTTCGCTCTAATGGGATCAGAAGGGAGTACCAGACATAGAAGGAGCCCCCAGATAATAGTCAAGGCGCCGGCAAAGTGGAACATGTAACGCCACGACGACGTACCACTGTCGAGCTTGCCAAATCCGTAGTTGATCAAGGGAGAGACAATGGCTACGTAGCCCGTGCAGCTATACCAGATACTGTAGTAGATATCAGCTCTCAGTTGCACAAATTCTAGATTCCACAGAGGAGGCTCACCCCATCCGCATGGCTTGCTCATCCTTCTTGTACCAACTTCCGACAATAAGCATAAACATCGGGCTAATGCCGCTTTCCAAAAGTCCGAGGCAGAACCTCTGGATGTAAAGGCCCCGATAGTCTATGCAAACTGTCGTTAGAATCAGACAAAGACCCCAGAGAGTGACTATAACTGAGGCCACTCTCTCAACGGGAAACCGTTGGGCCAGTATCATGGCTGGATAGGCACCAACGATGAACCCAAGATAGAATATTGAGGCCGACATTGAATATCGGTCGCCAACGGTTAAGTCTAGATCCTTTCGCAATCCAAAAAGGGCCTGGGGCGTGATATGTTAGGCTGTGACAAGTCCACAGGAACCCCAAATCTGGTGCTCTTACCGCTTGTGACAGCATAGCCTTGTCGTAATATTGAAGTCCGTAAGTCATGCATAAAACTGGCATTAATCTCCAGTCTATTTTTCGCCTGAGCTTGTTCTCTTCCTCGTCTGTCCATTCGCTGTTGCCCGTGAACTCTTCAAGTACCTTGAGCGCCTCATCGTTGTGGACGGTGTCGATAACGACGGCTGGCTTCTTATCAGTACCTTCACCCGGACGCTCCTCCTTTTGAGCATGCTTGGCAGCATCAGCGGTGTCAGACATGTTCGATGCAAATTGATTGTCAAACGAGGAGGTTGGAGACCTGAATACAGTTCGCAAGAGCAGCAAGCGTGATGTTATATTCATGGCAAAAGTCCTCTTTCGGCGCCTTAGATACTTTCCGGGAAACACAATCTCGGGAGGCTTTCTTCCTCATTAACCCTTGCGCGGAATAAAATATTTCAAAACCCCACTGTGAGCCGATGCAATGACTTTTGGGTTCGTCTAGGTACCAACAGCAAGACACATTTCGTTATGCGTTCTGGACACGGCGGCAATGGCGCGGAAACCCTGGCCTTCCCAGGAAGTCAAACTCTAATTAATTGGAGAGTGGTCCCGCTTAAGTAGGAAAATGGCCGGCGCTAATCAAAAACCGGTAAGTCGCTCGGCTGCTCTTTACGCAACTGGATGATGACCATTTTCGACTCCACGGGTTCCAGCCTTGGTTTCTCATCAGCTATTCCAGCTCTGAGTGATTGCAAACATAGGCGCTTTCATGTTTTTTTCATGTTTTGATCAAACAAACCATGAGTGCAATTGTTCATGGAACAAGTCATAGTGATGTTGGAGATATTAGATCCAGCCAACCTCGGTCCTGCTCTTCTCACGTAGTTTATTGCAGGACTGTATATTTTAGGAATTTACTGGTCGATTCTGTTCTCCCGCAAAGCACTCACTGGGCTGTAACCTGATGGCGACTGTGGGACTTGAGAATCAGAAGAAGGAAGAATACTACCAGCCTTTAGTCACAAACCATCCATATCACAGCTTGTCAAGTACAATGTCTCACAGGAGATTCAACAAAAATTTGGAAAAAAGTAACATGCCTGCTACCTATATTGGAGCCGACAGGTGAAAGTAAGCACCATCGTTGCGTTCTTTTTAGTTTCAGTATCCACACAAGAAAACTTATGGTAATGACACTATCTACACTAACTAGGTCATCCCGCCGCATTCCCATGTTCCACCGATCTTGTTGCAGAACCAGGGTTGGAAAAAGCAATGTTTCTGGGCCCCTCCGCGGATTCAGATAAAACATTTCTCAGAGAAACGATACGGGTGAGTCACCAGAACACCCCTTCTTCGTATACCCACTGGATCATTGATACCATTTCTCTTTGTTGGGTACCTAGCTTACTCCGTAGTTCATACCGTCGGCCACCTTTATGAGCCAACCAGGGAAACAACCACGTTGGCGCTTGATGCTACTCAGGGATCTTGAGGCCTTCCAGGTGCCCACTAATTCTTGAGTCAATCTCACCACAACCTTGCCGACCCAACGAAGACTCCATTCTATACCCCGGTAGGGCATGGGGCGATCTAGCGTACAAGCGTTTGGAGGTGGATCGCTCTGCAGTGGTCCTTTGACGCGATCCCTGGCCACGACCTTCCATTGGCCATCAATGTCGCTTCAGGAGCTATATTTCGACAGCATTGTGTTTGCTTGCATAGCCCCCGACAAGACGGTGGGTAATAGTATGACATGTTCCGCCTGAATTGAATGTCTGCATATCAAGAGGCTGGGGAACGAAGACCGAGTGGTCACTCCTCCAGGATCTTGAGTCATACTGGTAGTCAAGAGCGTGTTGTGAGCAAGGGAAGTCACATATTTCACGGTCTACATTGGCAATGGGCTATTCTGAGATTGCCATTCTTCAGATAAGAATCATCTGACAGTACCGCAGCCGATTGCGACTGTATGACTTACCCAAAATTCCACACTGGCATACTCCATATGGGAGGTAGGGTAATGTCTCGTCCGCATTGTGAGGGAGGCAGCTGAGGTGATTTATCTGTTTGAAGTCTTAGTAGTATACACATTGGATTGCCAGTTGGCCCTTCCTACCAACATCTGAAGTACGCCGCATGAGCCATGCCCTTCAAAAATGGCATGCGAGTCATGCGTCAAGTGCGGTTCTACCACAAATGTTTCGACAGCTGTCATAGCGGTTAAATCGAGGCCGCTCAGCGCGCCCCGAACCGAAAGTATGTCTGTTCGTAGCTGGAAAACCCCACGAGTCTCCTCAATCGGTCTCCACAGGAATCAGCGCTCCTGGTTGTTTAATTACCACCACTAGTCAGTGAGATACTTAGAGGTGCACCGCGCTTATCTCCCCTTACACATCCCTGGTGGCTATTTCTTGTCCCTGGATGTATGGATTCCTGGTTTTGACTTGAACAATCAGTTATCGATTCGAAGGTTCGGTCGCCCATTTGAAGCTAGGCGCAGAATTACGCACACGACGAGCTCTGCGACATTGTGATCATGGCCCAAACAAACGGCTCCGAGCCCGACGACACGGGCGAGCAGAAGTTCAAGACGGCCAACAAACACTCAGACTACGATGTCTTGATCATTGGCGGCGGGCTCAGCGGCATATTCTCGCTATATCGTATTCGTCAACTTGGCTTACGGGTCAAAGTACTCGAGACTGGCTCCTCAGAAGGCGGCACTTGGTTCTGGTAATCTTAGACATCCACGCAATCAACTTTTCCAGCTGACACCTCTCAAGGAATCGTTACCCTGGAGCTCGATTTGACTCGGAAAGCTACTCGTACATTTTCTCCTTTTCCCAAGAAGTCCTGGACGAATGGAACTGGACCGAGCACTTCTCTCCTCAACCCGAGACGTTACGGTACATTCAGTATCTCACCAACAAGTTTGATTTAAAGAAAGACATGCAATTTGACACCCGAATTGTATCGGCGAAATTCCAGGAAGATTCGAAGTCATGGTTGTTAACCGACTCAACCGGTGTCACTTACACTTGTCGCTATCTGGTCACGGCTATGGGGATCCTCAACGAGCCCACGTTGCCCAACATCCCTGGTATCCACGATTACAAAGGGAAGGCATGGCACACAGCTCGATGGCCGAGTCAAGATGCGAATCTTGAAGGGAAGCGTGTGGCCGTTATTGGGACCGGCGCGACGGGTATCCAGACGATTCAGGAAATTGTGAAGACGGTAGGATCTCTGACGGTCTTCCAACGAACTCCGAACTGGACAGCACCACTGCGGAACAAGAACATCAGCCCGGAGGAAATGACGCAAATTCGGCAACGGTATCCCGACACTTTTCGACGATGCCTCGACTCCTACGCGGGTTTCATTCATGTCGGTGACAAAAGGAGTGTCTTCGATATGGAAGAGGCGGAACGCCTGGAGCACTGGGAGGCACTGTATGCACTTCCTGGTTTCGCAAAAGTCTTGAGCGTCTCGGGCGACATTTATACAAATCGAGAGGCAAACAAACTTTACAGCGACTTTCACGCCAACAAGATTCGCCAGCGTGTCAATGATCCAAGTACCGCCGAAAAGCTCATTCCCAAGAATCACGGGTTTGGTACTCGCCGGGTCCCTCTGGAAAGCGGATACTACGAGGCATTTAATCGACCGAACGTTCGTCTAGTTGACCTGACCGAGAACCCTATCGAGCGGATTACAGAAAAGGGCATCAGGACGCGGGAAGAAGAGCTAGAGTTTGACATCATTGTTTACGCCACTGGGTTCGATGCCGTGACGGGCTCGTTCATGGCAGTTGATTTCCAGGGAGTCGGAGGGACTCGGCTCTCAGATGTCTGGAGTGAAGGTATCCGGACTTTCCTTGGGCTGACCGTCAAGGATTTTCCGAACATGTTCATGATAATGGGGCCCCATCAGATGTTTGGAAATATCCCTCGGAGCATCGAATATGCCGTCGAGTGGGTGGCAGACTTCATTCGGTACGCCCGCGATCGCAACATCACATTTTTTGAAGCCAGGGACGAAGGCATGCGTATGTGGACAGAGCATGTTTGGAAATGCGGCGAGGGTCTGTTGGCAAACGAGGTGGACTCTTGGATGACTGGTGTCAACAAGAATTTGGCCCACAAGCAAAATCGATCCATGACGCGATACAATGGGCCTGCACCTGGTTATAGAAAGAGGTGCGATGAGGTAAGAGCCAGAGAATACTCGGACTTTATGCTTGGTTGAAGGAAGGTAGTCAACTGAGGTAGCCAAATGAGCAATGTAGTACACAAGTCATCTTCGTCATTTGCCGCCCGCTGACAGGTTATTACATAATGAGGGGGTAACCCATGTTGACTGATATTATACAAGTTCAATAGGCGAAAAACAACGTGCTTGGTATGGATAGGCCTGTTCACGGTCAATACTAGTCGCATCCACCGAAGGTTGAGTTTGAGAGTGCAAACATGGACTGGACCACTTACTATATCCCTCAGGGCTGATTCATGCTATTTTATGGAGTGGAAGTGGGCTAATAGTTCGCATAAAAGCTTGAGGAAGACGAATTTGGCTGTTGTAGGTTGCTTGGTTGGGGGTCATGTACATCTCTATTGGAATATGTTGTCGTCACGGCGGGACTCAGGTGGGTACCCTTGAATATATGGAAATCGGTTGGAATACAAGGTGAGAGGTTTGCCTATATATATATATATATTATCACGAAGCAGAATCTTCTAGGGGGCAATTCATGTAGTTGAAAGTGGCTTGTTTCTCCCTAAGTGAATAAGGTGCGACCTCGTTCCTAAATACAGGGTCGTTCCGGAATCCGGCACGATATCAGTGCGGAAGGCGGTGTCGGTCGACAATATCCACACTGGCAAGTTGGTCGGTTCGTGTGACATGTATATATATATATATATATATATATAAGGCCCAATGACGGAATTGGGGTTAAAGTAGTATCAAAGTGCTAATAATTAAACGTGTGTTTTATTTCTCTTTTCCTAAAAAAGAATGGTACGCTAAACATGTGCAAAGTCTGCTATGACGCGTGCAAAGTAGTGTTGATGAGTATGAAATGGGTAATATGGGCGGTGAGCCACATCTGTGGCGTCCACAGCTAGTAGCAGCCACATGAGGCCATGCTCTATTAGGTTCACGACAAATAAATACACAGAGGTTCCGTGTTCCGGGTGCATCATACCTCTGGAGAAGCGCCCTGTCATGATTGGGCCAAGAAAAGATTGTTGGGCTCGCTATCTCAAGATGTTGTGGTTTTAATACTACCTAGTTCACTGAGGACCCAAGTGGGATCGTGTCAGGGGTGGGGATGCTCGATACTGAGGTGGATGGATGATGCATGTGCTCGGACTTTGCATCCGATAGCAATGGCTTGCCTGCCGCTTTCCTAGTAGTAGGTGTCTGTGTGTATAACTGCCTGTCTGTCCGGATGCACAATTACGATGTAGGCACCTGTTCTGCGCTGATTGTGTGCTGTCCACCCGTCGTCCTGTATATGGAAAGTTGAGATTGTCATCACGTGCCTTCAGGTACCTTTGATTGCCCCTCTTTACCTGTACCAATCGATTCTGCCACCTTCTCTGGATGTTCCGGTCACCTGGCCTTGCCACCACACAGAGATTGTGCCCAGGTAAGCAGGTGGCAGCAACAACAGCCAACAAACAACAATGAAGCAGCCACTGAGAGGGCCCCACGTTCTCGGACCAAAAGGCAGAAAATGGAGGGAGGGGGAGGAGGGGAAAAAAAATCTCGACAGATGCATACAGATACATAGTACATAGTATACCTACTAGGTAGTAACAACAGTTCACTATCATGCAATGGTAGGTCCCTGAAAGGCTTAATAAGGGCGCTAAATACTACCTTGGACGATAGGAGATGTATTTCTACTACGTGCTGTCTGCTGGAAGATACATGCAGCATGTCACATAGACCATACCCCTTTGGGATAGCCAAGGTGGGCCCGCCCCAATATTTGGCGGGACAGAAACAGGGGTCCAGCCACTAGAAAGGTAGGCCGCTAATTAATTTTCCATCACCAAGTGAACAGCAGCAAGAACGAACCCCCCAGACCCATGATAACTGCCCATAGTAGTAGTGTAGGACAAAATGGAGGAGAGAAAGGGGGAAAGGAGACAAGAAAGGATAACAAGGAGGAAAAAAAAAGAAAAAGAAAAAACAACAAAGCTCCACCCTTGCCTGCAGAATTGATCTGACCGCCTTTCTTCGTTTGGTTTGTTTACCTTTTACCGACATTTCCTCCTGAGGCTTCTTCCCGTCACCGTTCACCTGTCCGCCCTCACCTCCCCCTCCCAGACAGACAAAACGACTCACCGACTTTCATGGGTCTTGCTTGCACAGCCGCTTAATCCGATTCTTCACCACGGCCTTCCATCTACTTGCCCTGATTTTGCACTTCCGTCCACTGACTGAGCTCTACTGCGTCGCCTTACCTTCCTCTCATCATGGGCAACGTTGTTTCAGTCTTCTCCCCGGGCAACGGTCACCGTATCGAGGGTTCCAGGGAGGAGCTTGAGAAGAAGCTGGCCGACAGAGAAGAGACCATCACCGTCCTCGAGGAAGACCTTTCCAAGAAGGAGAAGCAGTACACTTCTCTCTCTACCGAGGCCGAGAGCCTGCGCCAAAAGGTCCAAGAGCTCGACGCCCAGTTGACCTCGTCCAAGAACGACACCAAGGCCCGCATTGCCACCCTCGAGTCCGAGCTTGCCGCCAGCAACGACAAGGTCGCCCAACACCTCCAGGCCAACGGCGCCGCCGAATCTCAGCGCTCTCAGGAGCTCGACACCGCAAAGAAGCAGCTCGACAAGGTTCAGCAGGAGAAGAAGGCCCTGGAAGATGATCTCGCTGCCGTCAAGGAGGAGCTGGCCCAGGCCAGGAAGGACCGCGACGCCCTCGAGGTCTCGCTGCGCGACGAGATCAAGTCGCTGCAGGCCCGCCTGACCGACGCCGACCAGGCCCGCATCACCCTGCAGGACGCCCTCGACAAGATCAAGGCCGACGCTGACTCGACCACCAAGTCGCTCGACGAGAAGACCGCCGCCCTGTCCACTCTCGAGGCTAAGCTCTCCACCCTTGAGGGCGAGCATACCAAGCTCAAGACCGCCACCGAGGCCGAGCTTTCCGCTGCCGGAGAGAAGCACAGTGCTCTCCAGCAGGCCCTCGACAAGCTGCGAGCCGACTCCGAATCGGAGCTCGCCGCCGCCAAGAAGGACCTCAGCGACGCTCAGGACAAGTTCACTGCGCTCCAGCAGACCCACAACGACCTCAAGGGCAGCTCTGACGCCGCTGTCTCCGCGGCCCAGAAGGACCTGGCCGACGCCGAGGAGAAGCTCGCTGCTCTCCAGCAGACCCTCGACCAGCGCAAGTCCGAAGCCGACTCGGAACTTGAGGCTGCCAAGAAGGAGTTGGCCGACGTCCAAGTCAAGTTCGCCGAACTCGAGAAGAACCACAGCCAGCTCAAGACCAGCTCCGAGGAGCAGATCTCGACAACAACAAAGGAGCTTGCCGAGGCCCAAGAGAAGGTCGCATCTCTGCAGCAGACCGTCGATGCCCTGAAGTCCGACTCCTCGTCCGAGCTTTCGGCCACCAAGAAGGAGCTTGCCGAGGCACAAGAGAAGCTTGCCGCGTTGCAGCAGACCAATGACAAGACCAAGGCCGAGTCCGATCAGGAGCTTGCTGCCGCCAAGAAGACCCTCGCCGAGACTGAAGAGAAGTACGCAAAGCTGCAGGCTACCCACGACGCCGAGCTCGAGTCCGCCAAGAAGAACGTCGCCGAGTGGGAAGACAAGTACAAGGAATTGGAGCAGACGCTCAAGGCCCAACAAGAGGCCCAGTCCAGCGTTAGCGCCGAGCTCGAGTCTACCAAGAAGACGCTGGCCGATTCGGAAGAGAAGTACGCCAAGTCACAGTCTGCTCACGCCGCCGAGCTTGAGGAGGCAAAGAAGAGCGTTGCCGATTGGGAGGCCAAATACAACAAGCTCGAGCAGGCCCAGGAACAATCACTGTCGACCTCCAACGCGGAGCTTGAGTCAGTGAAGCAGAGCTTGGCTGAGTCGGAGGAGAAGTACGCCAAGCTGCAGAAGGCCCACGATGCTGAGCTCGAGACCGCAAAGTCGAGCGTCGCTGACTGGGAGGCCAAGTACAGCAAGCTTCAAGAGTCGCAGTCTAGCTCGAGTGCTGAGCTCGAGTCGGCAAAGAAGAGCCTTGCTGAGTCGGAGGAGAAGTACGCCAAGCTGCAGAAGGCCCACGATGCTGAGCTCGAGACCGCAAAGTCGAGCGTCGCTGACTGGGAGGCCAAGTACAGCAAGCTTCAAGAGTCGCAGTCTAGCTCGAGTGCTGAGCTCGAGTCGGCAAAGAAGAGCCTTGCTGAGTCGGAGGAGAAGTACGCCAAGCTGCAGAAGGCCCACGATGCTGAGCTCGAGACCGCAAAGTCGAGCGTCGCTGACTGGGAGGCCAAGTACAGCAAGCTTCAAGAGTTGCTGTCAAGCTCGAGTGCTGAGCTTGAGTCGGCAAAGAAGAGCCTCGCCGAGTCGGAGGAGAAGTACAAGACGCTTCTGCAGGCCCAAGAAAAGGCCCAATCTGACTCCAACGCCGAGCTGGAAGCTGCGAAGAAGAACCTCGCTGAGTGGGAGGGCAAGTTCAAGTCCCTGCAGGAGACGCACGACAAGGCCCAGTCGGACGCTGCAGCCGAGGTTGCCTCGGTCAAGAAGAGCCTGGCTGACGCCGAGGCCAAGTCCCAGACTTTGGAGGAGTCGCACCAGAAGGCCAAGGCTGATTCCGAGAAGGAGCACTCGGCCACCAAGAAGAGCTTGTCCGATCTTGAGGAGAAGCACAGCGCCTTGCAGAAGACCCACGACGAGGCCAAGGCAGAATCTGCCCAAGAGTCGTCGCGTTTGAGCAAGGAGCTGGCGACCCTGCAGGCCAAGTATGCCGATCTAGAGAAGGCTAGCGAGACCGTCAAGAAGGACGCGTCGGCGGAGCTGGAGAGCGTCAAGAAGGACGCTGCCACCTGGCAGGAGAAGGCCAAGGAGTCCAGCACTGCTAGTGACTCCCTCGCCAAGGAGCTCGACGCGGCCAAAAAGGATCTGGCTGCTGCCGAAGAGCGCGCCAAGGAAACCCAGGCGAAGCTCGAGGCTGAGCTGCAGGAGCTTCGAAACCAGCTTGCTAAGCCTGCTGCTGTCAATGGCGAGAAGCCCGTTGCTGCTGAGGCTGCCGAAGAGGCCAAGAAGCCCGAGGAGACTGTCGTCGCATGAATCAAATGACTGGAGATAACAGTGTACAAAGGTGATGGGGGTGACTTTGATTTCGCCGCGGAGGAGGGATACACACCAACCAAGATACCACACAAGAGTGCCATAACGTTGTACTTAATAGACTAATCCCCTCATGAGCTAGATGAATCAAGACATGTGAACTTGACCGTTTCCACTGCTGAATGAATGAGTAGTTGGCCGTACGTAGCATGTTTTCCATCAGTTGGCCCGTCATCGTTTGTAACATTGGGCGGGCCCGGAGGAATGCACGAGATATGGACTTACAGCAAACGTATATATACCCACGGTCGGCCACGCAATGGAACCGAAGGGCATGGTGAAACATAGCTCGTGTGCTATGCCGGGCGGCCTACGAAGAATATGCTCTGGAGCCCGAGGCGGTCTTGTCACATAACTGAAGGGACGCCCCATGCACACAAACCCACATCGTCACATGTTAGTAATGTCCAGAAACACGGCCCATGTTGAAGTTTGGAAAATAATTAAAATCTGTTTTTCTTATTGATATCCTTTCCGAGTCCCCTATATAGCAATTGCAACACCTCCCCCGTCTCTTCAATTAGTTGACCTTGGCCTGGTTGAGGTTGGTGATAGTCCTGGCTCCGTCAATGAAGCCGCCGGCAACCTTGGCACGGCACAGGTTCTTGCCACGCTCCTGGATGGAGTTGCTGCAGCCCAGCTTGTCCTGAGCAATGCAGCTAAGAGCGCCTCCGCCTGAGCGAGAGAGATCCAGTTAGCAGAGGCTCTTGCGAGAGCATTAGGAAGATGTCAACTTACAAGCATTGCCACCGGGGACGCAGCGTCCTGTACCTCCGTTGTTGCAGGCGTCCTGCTTGAGGTTGGTGTTGGGAACACAGCATTGGCCGTTGGGAGTAGGCCGGTTGCCGTTACCCGCCTGGCGGTCAACGAGGACGAGATCGCGCGCAGCATTGCGAACGCCCTCGACGTCAGTGACGGTGGCGCAGGCAACGGCGGCAAAGCCGAGGAGGATAGTAGCGAGGGAGAACTGCATTTTTGCGTTGGACGGATGAATTATGTCAAGTTCGAAAGAGAGATTGAAAACGACCGACCAGCGGAAAGAGTGAATGGAAGAGAAAGAGTGAAAGGTGGTATGGAACAGAGAATGGTTGTGGTGTGGAGTGAGGCAAGAGCAAATCTAGACGGATGACATGCAGTCTTTTAATACTAGACGGCTTCCACACGTCGCACGGATCTAGCACCCGCGGACGTCAGCGTGCCCGATTCAAAACACTCAAGGTTAGGATCTGTCCTGCCGAGCCGGGCTCACACCGCGATGTATCCTTGGGTCGGAGGCTGGGGTTGATACAGGCCTACGGGGTCTTGGGCCGTCTGAATGGGCCTTTGAGTCTCGTGTTCTTAAAACGGGGCAATACTTGACAGACGTAGACTATAGCCTAAGCCCGATTGGCTCGCCCGCGGGTTGATTGAGGCAATAAGGAGGAAAGATGAGACGAAAAACAAAAAAGGGGAGTAACTACGGGCCGCCCTGAACACCCAAAAGGGTAAATACGCGTGCATCAAGTTCGTCTCGAATCCCTGACACACGGTTACAGATGCAACCTCCACAACGGCTCGAATGCAAAGAGACGCCACAGCCTGCCCTCAATACAACGTGCGTTTGCTGATGCGCCCCAGGGAGCCGGGGCTGATCTGTCGATCGGATTGTCAACTGAGTCGCTCTGCTCACGGATCATTAAGCACATGTTCGCGAACAATGAGGCAGGCGGGATTGGATGCCCCAGGTACCTAGCAAGCCAGCAAGCAAGCCAGCAAGCAAGCAAGCAAGCAAGCAAGCAAGCAAGCAAGCAAGCAAGCAAGCACAGCACTGGACCATCTGCTGAAGTCCAAGACAGTGGATTGCATACGCCCGTCTGCATGCAGTACGCGGGCGGCCTCATCTTTGGCGATGCGTGTGCCATGGTACGGATACACACCGCATGACATTGGATGTCTGATTGGTGAAGAAATGAGAAGCGTCTCCACTGCCTACGCTGGGATATCTCCACTATGCCCAATAAATCGTTTCTCAAAGCGGTTATTGTTGAATGCAAGTCCTTGGACCTAAAACGAAAATGGGGGCATTGCCGTTTCGTGCCAAAACCCGCAGTTACGGGGCCTCAGGCGGTAATTACAGGTACCAGGCAAGAGAGGCGAATTCCGGGCATCCTCCCATCCCAAGATAAGTTGGATCGCGCATTGATCTTGGTCCTAATATGTCAATACTGACATTCGTGACGTCCCACCATCCCATGTATCCTCCCACCTGTTTACTTGCATCCTCAGTCTACCTGTCTGCATCTTGCAGTACAGCTTGGCGGGTTGGGTTAGTGCGGTTCGCTGTCAATTCTGGTTAGGGTTATAGTTCATGCCGTGCATCTGCATGTCATTATTTGCATAAGGCATGACGTACTGAAGTTGCGATAATGTCTTCAGCTCGCCCGTCTTAGATATAACTCCATCTCCTCGAGCCAAATTGGAGAACATGCACCACCGCATGGAGTCGCCTTTGATTTCGGGTTGATAGAGACATATGTGCGTAGCCACGTGGTCATTGAAATACGGCGGCCGATTGCTGTCTTGCTGGTGGTATTATCGCGTCAGCGCGTTGACCCTTCAGACTTCGTGCGCTGTGGCGGGTTCGGAGTATCCGTGAAAGTTGCGAAACCGGATATTGCCAGATGGATGTACCAAACGAGAACGACAGCACATTGTAATCAATCAGTCTAAGATAAAGGCAGAGATATGTCACATAAGGTACTGCTCTGATTGCGACTTATTGTGATCATAGCTGCGTTACTCCCTGAATGAGATGAGAAAGCGACCAGTTGTAAGGGCTTAGGGCAAGGATACAGGCGATATACCACCAGCCCGATGATGGACTCAAGGTGCCTAGATAGCAATCGGTTGAGTGAGTAAGCAGCATTTGTGATATAATGTGCAACGATATTCAAATCATCGTCTGTGCATTCATGCCTCAAGATTTGTCGCATCGGTGGTCTTTTATTGTTTTTTATCTTGATACTGATGTATAGGTGTGAATGATGGAACGAGACAGACATTGAGCAAGCCCAAGGCAGAGAATGTTTGAGCAAGTGGAATATAATACTCGCCTAAAGAATCCAGAAACCAATGAAAATCGTCGATTTGGCTGCACCAAAGCTGGATAGTGCTGGTAGCGCCGCCCTATTATCCTAGAGCTATATAGTATTAAGACTATGAGCCTACGTGTGTTTAAGCTAATTTAGACTCGAGGTGCCCGAGAAGTTTATATAATAGAACCTCCGCAATTAATACCACTGGGCAAACACATAAGGTTTTCAGTTGAGACGCTAAACATGCTGTTTACATATGAAGTCTATTTGGTGTGCCATCCCTGTTGGCTAGTTACTATCTCCCGATTCTTAACAGCAGGGGCTTGAAACCTTATCCAAAGCAAGTAACAATGCCATGCTGATTATTCGACCAATTCGCCCCTGGGAATAATGAATTCGGTGTTGTTTCAATCCATTGTTCTTCCCTTGAGCAATCCATTGTCCCTTTTTCATCATGCCTAGCTGCATTCAAAAGCCAGTGCTCATCGAGTTCTATGTTGCACAAAGTACAACTGACAGCTGATCTAGGTTACGGGTATGAGGACATATGACGAAGAGTTCAGTATCGATAAGCAGGGATTCAAAGTGGTAAAACGGACCATTCAAGAGGAGTTGTGAGACGGAGACTACACATTTGATCTTCCGTAACCGCACCGAAACGCTATTTAAGACCTCTTGATGCTGGCGACAGTAAACCATCCCAGGACAAGCCTACACTGCATGCTGGTAATTCGCTTAGTGCAGACGTAGCTCGGGGGCTACTTATGTCCACCCAGATCCTCATCGTATAATTTGCAGAGCCCCTTGCAAAAAAGTCCACCGTATCCCGTATGACCTTCCCGACTCTCAGGAGCTTAATTTACAGTCCCACGCTGTGTTCGTACACATTGGTCGGCAATTACCAAACATACCTCGACCTTCGGCCTGTTACTATGCAAATCGTGTTCGGCAATCCGCCAAACAGCGTGAACATAGATAATGAGCAGTGGCATGTGATGGCAAGCCCACAATACAAGTCGTAATACTCCAGAAATATGACGCCCGATGAAGTATCGTTGATCCAAACATTCAACACCACATGCAGAAAGAATGGGAGAGCTAGGCGGGTGCCGCGCACTGTGATCCGGGCACGCAAGGACCATGATCCGCCCCGGGAGAGCATTGAGATTAGATGCCTTGTATTTTGGGAGAATCGACCGATGGAAGAGAAGTTTGCAGCAGTATCTTCTTGAATCAGTCATTACCATGTGTGAGAAAGCATGTCGAATATTGGCAATGTGTGCAGTAACGATATAGTCATGATGTATTGAAGGCTAGCCACAGAGTATACGAACGTCTCGGCAATCGAGTAAAAAGAATTCACAAAGCTGACAGCTTGCTACGAAGCTGACTATTTTGAGGGAGGACATGGCCTCGTTCTTTAGAGAGCCTGACACTCTGTTAGATACAAAGGGACGGGGGTTGTAAGATAATAGAGGTGATGAAATAGTGCTTAAGTGTTTCCTAACCCTCTACGAAGAAAAGAACAATAATAATGTCTTCAAAACAGTTCAATGGTCTCGACTTCAAGAAAAAGCCGCTTACCACATATCCCGAAATCTTCAAGCGAAGTCTGGTATATCATACGCATTGCCGTGACTACTTGAACTAGAAGCTGGCAACTAGCGGTCCAACATCTTGGACCTGGTGTGTGTCCTTACAGTACGGAAGACAAACGAAAGGCCAATTAGCGGAAAATTTGGCTTTTAACCATCCACGAATAGAGTGGTTGTGCCACCACACAGTACAGAGTCATGATTCATAAGAGTCCGCTCTCAGCCTCTATATCAGGCAGGTGCTTCTGTTTGGCTGATTGTGAAAAAAAGGCTGAGTGACTGGTCAGGTTTACAAGCCACTAGTTTCTTACAGCAGCATATAACGTGGCTATTGATTGGCCTGCTTGGAGATCTTACATACCCTAATGCATAGTTGACGGAAGCAGTCTCTCAATGGTTCTGGATGATAATGCGATGTGTAGCTTGCTTACTCGGAGAGATAACTCCTCGGCCTAATTTGCGGCATTTTGGGGCTCTTGACAAGTACTTGCTTGTCTATTCACTACTATATAAAGCTCAAGGATATTCAAAGTGGGCAAAACATATTAACTGAACCTCTTTCAGACTCTGCTCGTTCTTACCCCGCGAACTCAGGCCATCATGACTAAGGTTGTACGCATTACATTTCTCTTCAGGAAGCGAGATGAAATTACTCATGAGCAGTTCCACGAATATTAAGCTAGGCCTCTTCCCATATGTTGGAGTGATATCGACCAATGGCTGATTGGCGCCTGGGTTTGAAGCTGGTTGAAAAAACATCCCGAGATCTGGCTATCAGTACCGATAGTGAAAGAGAAGCTTCTCAAATATTCCCAGTTTCACGCAGATGATAAGTTGGACCTTACTGCAGCGGGACTTCCTCCTGTGGCCCCCTTTGACGGGGCGGCAACTATGTGGGCACGAAGTCTCCAGGACCTTGGAGCTGTATGTCTACCTGACGAATGTGTACAGCAGTACCGACCATCATCGAGACTAAAACACTAATCTAGATATTCTCTGATCCGGAGTATAATGCTATTGTAGTGCCGGACGAGGAAAAGTTTTTGAAGCGCAGCGAGGCCGTTCCCATGATCGGCTGGGACGAGGACAAATTCGTGTCTCAAGACTTTCAACAGAGCACCGAATGAACAGCGCGTGTATTTTGTAGAGCAGATTGATATCTGAAGTCAATTGCTGTTATATTATTCCGAAGTTGGGAATAGCTTCATGCGACCAGTGCACGTCACGTACGCCAGAGATATGGCTTAATGTATGCGCAGACCATCTCATACGAGCATCTTGTCCGCCAAGGTGTTATGAAGTAGACAGGACAACGGCCTTACTGCTTTACACTATTTTCAGCATACTCTGAGGCTGATCAAATGTTTAGTATTGGGCGGAATTCTCAATCGCGCGATTTGTGTACTCTCCTTATCACGTGTCATACTGCTTGGTCGCGGTAAGCTGCTGTGTCGCTACAATGTCATGTCAATCTCGGATGAGAAGATGTACTAATCAGAGACTGGGGGCTGTGCAATAGTTTGATAATGGCGTGAAATATCCAAGACGCTACATCCACTAAATATGCGAATCCAGGGGCTAAGTTAGCAATCTGTTGACATACCAAGAGCCATTAACGGAGATAGCAGAGAGAGAGATAGCAGAGAGAGAGATAGCAGAGAGAGAGATAGCAGAGAGAGAGAAAGAACCGGCCCGGACAGACCGGGAAACCCGGCAATCAATGGTCCAAGCTCCGGGGCGGGGGCGGGGAACCCCTGGCACTCCGCATCTCCCCTACCGGTTCCTTCGGGCCACTGTCGCAAAAAGGAATCTCCTCCGGCCCACGACATAAGAATTGGGGAAGGTAGTATCAATCATAACAAACGGGCAAGAGTGAGCTTATCATAGGCAATATTGTCTTCTTCGCGGGGTTGACGGAGCCGCAGATGGTTATAATAGATTCGTCGATATCCTCCCTTGACTTTGGCACAGTGGCACCGTAACTCGCGATTGCGTGCTCAAGATTCTATAAACGTTGTCCAGCATGGCGTCGACCTTCCTCAGGCGTCTCGTGCTCGGCTGTAACGTGCTGTGCTTGACCCAACGAGCTCAATCAATTCATCTTCCCAGCAGCTATGATACGGTATGGACCACGCAGAGTACCGATGCCGCTGGCTCAATGCCAGTTGGTGGAGGCGATGTCGGATTGAACTTGTGGGTTGAGTCGGGTACATCCGTTTGCCACTACGCATGATTGCCTCCTCAGACAGTATGCTGATGAATTCAATAGGCGAGGTCCTCTTCTACATCGCAAAGAGCGGTGCTTTTGATGAGAACAACTCCCTACTCAAGCTGGGTCGCGTCCGGCTGTCCTTTACTCCAAACCCATTTGCGCCAAACGCCTCTGTATTTGAACAGCGCCTTAACATCAATGATGGGTATGTGACGATCAAGGGCGATCACTCCACTGAGCTCAAGGTATGGGTCGATATGGACACGTCCGTCGTCCATACCGAGGTCACAAGCTCGGTGCCCCTCAACCTGACAGCTGGATTTGAGTCATGGCGTACACGGGGTCATCAAATGGTCGCTGGAGAACAGCGTAAGTTGTTTTCTATTTGCTCCCAATCGCAGTTCCTGGAATTTCTATCGGAGCTCAGTTAAGAATCAATATCTATAGAGCAAACGTCTTGGGGAGTCAACGACGTACCGCAGCTTCCGCTTCCCTACCAGCATCCGGACCGCGTTAGCCACGCGTCCGGAGGGGTGCTAAGCTATCACCACAACGCGGACACGCCTCTCTTCGACTTTCAGGTTATTCAGCAAAATTTGACATCGATCGACCCTGACTCTTTATTCAATCCGATGAGAGACAACACGGTTAGATCCAATCAAACCCGCTTGTAATCCTTGTCAATGAGGCTAACTCGTGGACATAATTAGTTTGGAGCTTTCATGACCTCCCCTCAACTCAAACCTGGCTCTATTACGAATGGGACATATCTGAACACTACTTTCACCTCTTACAACCTAGCATCGACCGCGCTCTCCCAGTCCTTCCAGCTCCACATCGCCACAGGACAAGCCCAGACGACAAAGGTGGAAGACTGGATCACCGATCTGATGAACAACGCTTTGTTGAGCCAAACTGCCAGTCAAAGCAACACAATCGACTGGTGGCACTCATTTTGGGACCGGTCATATATTGTTATCAATCCTGATGCCCCGGCAACAGATTCAGGCTTTCAAGTCGGGAAAAATTACCAGTACTTTCGATACATGATGGCTTGCAATGCCAAAGGACAATACCCGACCAGATTCAACGGCGGGCTATTTACCTTTGACCCCATACTTGTAAAGAATGAGCAAGCCTTTACCCCTGACTACAGAAAATGGTCCGGCGGTACATTCACGGCCCAGAACCAAAGGCTTCTATATTGGCCGCTTCTTAAAAGTGGTGATTTTGACATCATGACTCGTGAGCCAGCAGCCCCATAGCCCTTGGCTACCTTAGCCATGTCCAGGGCTAACATGGAAGCAGAGCAGTTCGATTTCTATAGCAACATTTCACCCACTAGCCGCAAGCTGGGACAGTTGTACTTTGGTCTGGACGTTGGCCTTACGTCTGAGCAGATCGACAACACGGGTTTACCCAATGTATACGAGTATGATGCTAATGCATACGAAGGTGGCCAGCGAAACTCCCTCTACCCTCAAGGTATCGTTTTCAACGACTGGCTAAGCTGGCTCAACGATGCGGCAAATGAGTTCGCCGACATGGTGCTGCAAGCCAATCTGTATGGGGGTATTGAAGTAGCCCCCTGGATCTCATTTGTCGAGTATCAGCTCGCCTGGTTCGACGAATATTACCAGCAGCGGAATGGACTCGACAAGAACGGCACCTTGATCATCTACCCGAGTTCGGGAGCAGAGACCTATAAGCTGACTCTGAATCCTGCGTCGACTGTATCTGGATTGCGCAAGACTATCAGCGATCTCTTGCAGATCAGCCCTAACCTCGTCAAAGGAAACACGTCATACTACGAAGCATACTTTTCCAGAATTCCAAAGACACCGATGCAAACGTGCCCCGGTGCGTCAGGTAAGTGACGACTTGGCGTGGATAACATTCGCAGAGCGGGAAGGCTGGTTGGGCTGATCCAAGAGCAGACCTGATGTGCATTGCGCCGGCTACGAACTATTCATTCACAATGAATGACGAGCCCACAGCCATGTACTCTGTCTTTCGTAAGTCTTCTGATATTGCCCCCCCCCATTCTCCTTCCATCCTTCATCTACTAATAATCCGAAAGCCTGGGGCGAGTACGGCCTCGGCCAGCCGACTAATTTGAGCTTTGCCATGCATACATACTTCAACGATACCGAATCCGCAAGCTACCATGGCACATAGTAAGCACTTGCCTATTGTGTTCTCTTGCCGGGGTGAGGCGTAGAATGTTAACCAGTTTTCAGCGGATGGAGGCAAGATCAGATTTGGTTTGCTCGCATGGGGCTGACAGACCTCGCTGCCAACAACACAATCAGCAGGTTTGAAGACAGCACCACGTTTCGCTTCCCAACCTTCAAGGGGCCAAACTATGACTGGCCTCCAGACTTGAACCATTACGGCAGCGCCTCCATTGGACTCCAAGAGATGCTTATGCAGACATTCGCGGGGAACAACACTCAGATCCGCCTTTTGCCCGCCTGGCCCTCGGAATGGACGGGTTACTTCAAGTTGCTGGCTCCGTTCCAGACGACAGTGTCGGCCAATATCACGGGTTCCTCAGTGAGTGATCTGAAAGTCACTCCTGCGTCTAGGGAAGCGGATATTGTTTACGGTAGTGGATGAAAGAGCCCCAATCATGCTTGTGAGGAGGGAGGCTTCTCTCCATATATAGTTAGTCTTCCCGAGCAAAACATGACATTGATATATAGCTATTCGTTTCCCCCTTCTTCTTCTCCATCTTCTCTTTTCCTCTTTTCTTAAACAACTCCTCTTGCTTCGCGCCGTGTACAACAATCTTATCATCCAGAAGCCCTCTGTGAGAGACAGTGAGGATTAACCCTATGTTATCTACATGACATATGTCTGCCTTGACCGGTAGGGTAACCTCGGGCTGCCGCGGCACCAGAGAGCCATAGCCCTCAGCCTCGAATAAGTCATGTAATACATGGTAGGCGTCAAGTGGCCTTGCCTTTAAGTTGTTGAAGGAGACAATAGCTACAGCCAGACCGATAAAATTATTAGTACAATAATAACAACGGAATCATCCCCTAGTAAGCCACGTTACCGTATATATATCTTCTCTTGATTCCAAAGTAACGAGCTGGCTTTGTGGTGAAACTGACTATGCGCTCGCAACATCCTAGCCGAAACCTGTGCGCTATTACTACTGATCTACTCTATTAGGTCCACGTTCCTCATCGGCGCTCTCTTTCTCACGTCACCCCCATGCGCTACAAGTGCCCCTACAAGGTCCACAGATCCCATCTGCACCGCAATGTGTAGTGGTGTCCAGCCAACTGCGTTCTCGGCATTGGGATAGGCGCTGTGACTCAGGAGACGTAGCACGGAAACTAGCCTTTTGTTCGATACGGCGGCGTGCAGTGCCGTGTTGCCTTCACTGTCCCGCACATCCACATCCAGTCTTCCGTTTCCGAGGAGCATATCAATCATTGCATCGTGGCCAGCGATGGCCGCGATATGAAGCGCAGTCTGGAAGGCCTGCGGGTCTTCATCATTGGCGTTGTAGTCGCTACTCTCCGACACCTGGCCAACACTGGTAGTGCTATGAGGCGGATTATTGCGTTTCGGTGTCTCGGGAGGCGTTCCTTATGCCGGCTGGGAGGACGGCGGCTGCTGCTGGGGTGTTCGTTGTCAGCTATTATTCCGGGTGGGTTATTGTACTTTGTGGAATCTTACTGGTATGGGGAGACTTTGGGAATCGCTGGGCTGTTGCAAGGGTGCCAAATGTCCGATATCCTGCCAAGCACTGTCAGACATGGCGTTCGCCTACCGAGCGAGCGGACCGTGTAGCTCTACTGACATGCCATCTCAGGTCGCTTGGGGCAGCGTCTTTATCCGCAGATGATGCATTGGGCCATTGCGCTGCACAATCTACATGACTGGTCGACAGCCGCATGTCGAGGCCTCTAACATGAAGATCCAATCTGTCAAAATTATTAGATCAATGGCCATACGCATAGCCGACGTACAAGTGCGGGGAGCTCTACGGTAGTGGAAGGGACATAGCTGCAGTTAGATCTTGAAGATTGCCCGAGTCGTCCGCTAGCGTGGAGTCGTGATCAAAATAGAATTGTGGCAAACAACATGGCGACCTTGAGTCGTTGTTGATGCTGCTCTGTCCACGGACATTCCTGCTAGACGAATCGACCAGCTTCTCCTGCAAGTTAGAGTTCCATGGGGTTTTCTGCTGTGCCTTTGTTCCTGCAACATGAACTGTGTCAACAAACAATACGGTCAGTGTCGCCGTGTACTAATCGCTGGAAAGCAACTGTACCATCAGATGCCGACTGCTTGTCTTTTAATTTGCTCTGTTAGATCATGGACCACTGTGGACTGAAGAAAAGAGGACGGCTGCGGCGGGCTTACTGCGGAATCTGCGCTGAGCCTCTCTGTTCTGGAGTCTGCGACGCTCAGCGGTATCCATCGTGGAGAGTCGATGACACAGCACGGGGACCGGAAGGTCGTCCAAAAAGAAAGAAAAGAAGAAAGAACCAACTTTAGTATCAGAAGCGTGTCTATAGCGAATTTCCCTATGATCTCACACTACTAACGCCAACGGCCCGAGACTATCGGGTCTTATGGTTACAATTATTGGCAGATAGCTGCCGGCTTGTTCTTATCTTTTGGGTTTGGAAATTCACAATAGGCTGCTCACGTCAGCCCAGCTGCACTCGAGGTTGTAGCCGTCCCGCTTGTAGGAATCCTGCTGCATGGACGACAAGACAAGGGTATGCAAGAAGCCCGCCCATTGGCAACCGACGGGGGCAGTCGTGCTCAAACACCCTAGGATCAGAGTATGCGGGGCTCTGCGAGTAGGGTGGTATTCATAGGTGTTTCCTCTCGTAAAAAGTACATTGTAAGCCAGTTTGGATGCAGTTCGTTCTTTTAGTATATGGCCAGACTTAAGCACATTGGACTGCCAAGGCTGCATGCAACATGATTGTCGAGGAACACCTTAATAAGACCGGTCCTAGTACACAGAAAGGCAAATCGAGCGAGTCAACAAAGAAACCTCAACAAGGGCAGCAGGTTGAAGCAAGTCCCGAAACACAGCTGTGCTGTATAGTTGAAGGTAAGGATTGAATCTGAGTTTGTACCTCGAGCCACGGTCCGGCTTTTCCTTCTGCCAGTGTGAGACAAATATACCTGTAGATGGCCTGTTCAAACCTGAGAGCATCTCTGTTGCCTTGTCACATATGCACCTATGGTACTATGCTATGATGCTGGGTAGGCTAATGCATCAGCAGGAAACAAACCCACCACCTTCACGTCGGAAGAACGGCTCAATATGACTTGTCACACGCGGGTTTTGTGACAAAAACGACGCCGTTCATTGGTAGCAGTAAACGTCTCATATATGGCGTGACGTCCCCTCCTATATCCGCACCCTGTCAGGTAGTGGTAGGCTTCTAGTGGACACCTAGACAGGTCCTTATCAGTGTTGTTGTTGTTGTTGTTGTTTGTCAGGTTCCTAAAAGTAGTACCAGCTTCAGGGCCGGCGGGGCACCACGGAACAGAATAACGTTAGGCTGAAGGGCATACAAAAGGGGTTTTTACGATAGCATCAAGGTTTGAAGAGGAGATAGATTGGAATAACAGTTACTAGTGACCCCTAACTACTCTCTTACTGACTCCTTTACTCAGTACTATATAGCTTCTGATATATTTTAATCTCTCCCTATTTATAGGTATACTAACTATTAGAGCAGTAATAGTACTAGTATAATTAACCTAATCCTAATCTATTACCTAGTAGGGTAGCCTAGTGATATAGTAGCTTATGCTAGATACTAGTAGGACTGTAGCAGAGGAGTAGTATATAACTAACCTTAATAGGTCAATAGAGAAGTAGCTAAGAGCTCTTCTTAATAATAAAGTAACTAAGGTAAGAAAGAGGAAGATAATTAAATAGATTGTAGCCCTTAGAAATAGGGAGTTTATTAATAATATATATATAGCTAGTAGAGGACCTGTAGCTACCTAGCTAAAGCTTAAGCGTTTATATATTAATACCCTTATTAAGTAGTTAGCCCCTATCTAATATAAGGGAGGTAACTAAAATAACCTTAAAGACTTTCTTTTTAAGTTATAAGGCTAATTCTCTATTACTAAGGAAGAATTTGTAGCTAATAAGAGTAAAGTCTGGTTTATAGGGGCCTGCTTAGAGGGTAACCTATTATATAGCTAGAGGAGCTATGTTAACCTCTAGTATAGTAGTAATATTAGCCTAATTACCTAGAAATAGATAGAGGCCTAGCTCTATAATAGTATTGCTAATAATAATATATAGGCCTTTAGTATAGCTGTGGAGCTAGATAAGATATAATAGAAACCTAGGTAGATATACTAGTAATTTATTAACTAGTATGAAATAGCTAAGGTAGAGATTCTAGACCCCTAACCAAAGAGGCAGTAAGTAGTCTATATCTTAAACTAACTACTCCTAGACTTATAAAGATATATTCTAATATATAAACTACTAGCTACTTATTAAGAGCTAAATAACATAGTAAAGAGGGTAGAGATACTTATAAAGACATAAGTCAAAGCACCCACTCATGGCCCACCCCTGCTTTTGGCCCACCCAAAAAATGCCTCCCAGCCACCCTCTTTCTAGATAACCTCCAACTTCAAACTATCACCACTTTTACTAACCTTCATCAAATCGCTTCATTTTTTCAGGATGCCTTCTTTGTTATACAATGGTCCAGTATACCGAAAATGAGGTCAATCAGGCACTTAAGGATATCGTAAATGGCATATCGGCTTGCGATGCCTCCAAGCGATGGGGTGTACCACGTTCAACCCTTCGGAATCGCCTCAAGGGCCACCAACCAAGGTTAGCTGCTTATGAGGACCTCCAGCGACTATCCCATGCCCAAGAGGCCAGGCTGGCCAGCTGGGTGCAAATCCAGGCTGACCTCGGGCTCCCACCAACCCATCAACAGCTAAGGGATTTCGCCTAGCGTATTCTCAAGGCAATGGGTGATGACCAGCCTATTGGCAAGCGATGGGTGAATGCCTTCCTGCGAAGAAACCCCTCTATTAAGGTCTAGAGAAGTCGCTCTATCGATTCTCGACGTGTTAATGGAGCATCTACTGAGGTTATTAGGGACTGGTTTAAATATCTTGCGATGCCTCGTATCCAGGCCATTAAACCTGCCAACTAATATAACATGGATGAGACTGGCATCCTTGAGGGCAAGGGAGATAATGGGCTAGTGCTGGGAAGGGCTGCAACTAATTCAGTGAGGAAAAAGCAGCCTGGTTTATGAGCATGGGTGTCTATTATTGAGTGTATATCTGCTGAGGGTATTTACATCTATCCCTTAGTTATATATAAGGGCAAGACGGTCCAGCAGTAGTGGTTTCCTCTAGATCTTGGCCCTTATAATAGATAGGAGTTTATAGCAATAGAGAATAGATGGACTACTGATACTACTACTGTTGAGTGGTTACAGAGGGTCTTCTTACCCCAGACTACTCCCCAGACTAGTGAGGCAAGGCTTCTTATCCTGGATAGGCATGGGAGCCATATAACGACAGACTTTATGTGGAAATACTATGAGAATAACGTCTATCTATTATTCTTACCTCCACATACCTCCCATATCCTCCAGCCACTGGATCAAGCAGTCTTTGGACCTGTAAAGGTATCCTATCGCAAGGAGCTGGGTTACCTCTCACAGTAGAATGATTCAACCATTATAGGCAAAAGGAACTTTATTTCCTGCTATCAAAGGGCTCACCAGGCTGGGATGACTACCAGCAACATCAAGAGTAGCTGGAAATACACTGGGTTGTGGCCTATTACTATTGCAAAGCTACTTATGAGCTCCCTTCTATTACCAACAGCATCATCAGCATCATCAGCCCCATCAACACCACTCAACAAGTCCAAAGGAGGTAGAAATAGGCTCCCAGATACTAAATATATGGAGGATTGGGCGTCTGCTTTATCTGCTGTCAAGTGGTCAACGCCAAGGAAGGTGAAGGACCTTGGAGACCAGCTGCATATATTTACCCAACTGGAACAAAACATCGCCACACAACGCCAGCTATTCAGAAAAGTGAAAAAAGGCTTCCAAGAGCAGTCATATGCCCTAGCTGCCGCCCAGCAAAAAATAGAGCTTCTAGAGGCCAAGGTCGCCAATACTGCTAGTAGGAAAAGGAAGGCTGTTACGCTGGATCCTAATACAAAGTTTGCAACAATCAGAGAGGTGCGGCAAGCTCAGCAGGAGGCTAGCGAGGTTGAAAGTAATACAGATGAATCCAGCGTATTGGATATACCCAGTGAGGCCGAAAGCTGTATTATCGTGGCTTCAAGAGGTAGTTGACAGTTAACTGAATAGAGGGTAGTGGTAGTGATGGCATCATTTTTTAGGTGGGCCAAAAGCAGGGGTGGGCCATGAGTGGGTGCTTTGACTTATACTAAAATAATAACAGAAGACTAGCAAAGGCTGTAAGAGAGGAGGAACTAGTAGACCCCAGCTATCACCCTAGCGTTAGTATTAGCTACCCCCTTAGATAAATTAGAAGGGTAATAGTTAGTCTTAATACCTAGGGTAGCTACACATATACCTATGCCTAAGCTATAGGTTAAGTAGGAATAAGGAGGGTATAGATAACCTCTAAGGTACTTCAAGGGCTCTCCTATATACTTTAACTATAGCAAGCTAGGATATATATTAATAGAGTGTATAGAGGAGAAATACTATAAGTATAACTAGCCTTATTATATAGGTAGGTGCTGTATACCAGCAGCCTAGCTAGTAACTACAGAGGTTAATAGTATATAGATCCCCTAGAGAGAGAAACTATGTTACTGCTTTAACGTAGACTTCTATATTAGAGTAGCTGGTATATAGAGGAAAAGAAGGGTATTAATTAACCCTAGGGTAGATAAGAATATTATATATTAGAGGATGTTATATAAGAAGGTACTACTAGAGGTCTATAGGGAGGGAGCGGGGTTGCTAGAGATATAGAGAGGTAAGGTACCTAACTATAGGGTAGTAGTATTAGTAATAGAAGTAATAGATAATATAGAGGTAAGAAAGATATAGTTTCATACCTACTAGGTAAGTAATATAGGTATATATAATACTATCCTAGAGATCCCCTAGGGGTAAAAGGTATAGCTAAATCTTAAGTAAGTAATAATTAGGTAGACTTACCTACTAAAAGAAGGCTACATATAACTTATCTAGAGAAAAAAGGTATTAAAGAGGGTATAAAGAGAGATAGCAGTAATACTAATATATAACCTATTAGTCTACTACCTATATATAGGGGGAGCTAAGGGGGTACTAGAGCTACTACCTTATATAATAAAGAGAGAAAAGGGGGAGGAGATAAAGGGATTTAAGCTACTAAAAGAATATTAAGAATAAGTATATATATTTAATATAAACCTAGTAGCTAAACTAGCTAGAGATAAAGGTTACTCCTATACTATTAACCTTAAGCTAGAGGTAGAACTACTGTTTAGTTCTATCTACCCTCTTATAGAGAAGGAGTTAGAGGAGCTAAGGAAGTATATTAATAACATACTAGGTAAGAGGTAGATCTAGCCCTTACAGAGCCCTGCAAGGGTACTAATCTTATTTATACTGAAGAAGGGGAGTAAGTTATATCTCTACGTGGACTATTATAGCCTTAATAAGGTTATAGTTAAGAACTATATACTACTACTACTAATTAGGGAGATCCTTGACTACTTAGGAGAAGTAAAGTATTTTACTAAGCTTAACCTTAAGGATATATATTACTAGGTAAGGATCTACACTAGCAATAAGTAGAAAACAGCGTTCTAGATACAGTATAGGTACTTCAAGTACTGCGTTATGCCTTTTAAGCTAGTTAATATACTAGTAACCTTCTAAGTATATATAAACAATACCCTAGCTAGGCTAGTAGATATTACCTATATTATATACCTTAATAATATCTTAATCTTTACTAAGGATAAGGCTAGTTATACAGAGGTAGTAAAAGAGATACTATACTAGTTAGATAATACTAGCCTATATATTAACCTAGAGAAGTATGTTTTCTATACTAAGATAATTAGGTTTCTAGGGTTTATAGTATCCCTAGAGGGTATTACTATAGAGTAGGACTATATAGAGGTAATTACTTAGTAGCTACTTTCTACTAGTATTAAAGATATATAGGTCTTTCTTAGGTTTATAGGGTTCTATTAGTACTTTATTAAGAACTACTCTAAGGTATATACTTCTCTTATAGACTGATTAATAGCTAAGGTAGTAGGGGAGAAGGTAATAACTAAGGAGGTAATTAAAGCCTTTTATAAGCTCTAAGTTATATTTACCTAAGCTTCTATTCTATAGTACTTTAACCTAGTACTACTAATATAAGTAGAGATAGATATATCAAACTTTATAATTAAAGCTATCCTATTATAGCTAGTAGAGGACTAGTAGTACTCTATTACCTTCTTATTTAGGAAGCTAAAGGGTATTAAACTACAGTATAGTATACTAGAAGCTAAGCTACTAGTAATCTAAGAAACAGCTATGCACTAGAGGTACTACCTCCTATATACCTAGAGTAGGATTATATTCTTAATAGACTACCTGGGGTACTACTACCTTACTAGTAAGCCCTAGCTTAATAGTTAGTAAGTAAGGTTGCTCTAGGACCTATCTCTCTTTAACTTTGAGATTAACTACTAGCTAGGAAAGGAAAATATAGCTAATAGACTATTACAGTAGCTAGACTATTAGCCCTTAGGTATAAAAGACTAAGAGGTATGGGGTATATTCCTAGAAAGCTTCCTAAGTAGGTTTACCTAAAGAGTAGTAGTAATTATCAGTAGTGGGTTAATAGGGGTATACTTATTACTACTAGAAGAACTTACTCTAAGCCTAGAGAAGGAAACTATAGTAGTATAGCAAGCTAATAAGGTAATTACCTCTAAAGAGTAGTAAAAGCTAGAGGATAACTAGTTAGAGAGAGAGGATAGGGTTCTTAGGTATAAGGGTAAGGTAGTTATCCTAGAAGGGTATATACTAAGGATAAAGATCATAGTAACGTTCTATAATAAGCTAGCTAGGGGGTACCTAGGGGTAACCTATATACTTAAAAGGATTAGATAGACGTTCTTCTAGAGATTAATAAAGAAGGATATGATAGAGTATATTTAGATATATATAACTTATTAATAGATAAAGCATACTACTACCTACCCTATAGAGAACTAGCACTCTTACTACTACCTAGCTAACTATGGGAATAGGTTACCCTAGATTTTATTGCTAAGCTACTTAAGTTAAAAGAATTTACTAGAGAGAGCTATAATAGCATCCTAGTTATAGTAGACTAACTTATAAAGTATATACTATATATACCTATATAGGAGATTCTAATAGTAGACTAGTTAGTATCCCTTCTAGTTAAAAGGGTGTTCTTATAATTTAGTATCCTAGTAGTAATAATATCTAACTAAGGATCTCTTTTTACTAGCTATTTCTAATTAGTAGTATACTACCTACTAGCTATTAAGTAGAGGCTAAGTATAGCCTACTACCTATAGATAGATAGCTAGATAGAGTAATAAAACTAAAACATTAAGTACTTCCTTTAAGCTTTCTATAGCCTAGAGTAAGATAATTAGGTAAAGTAGCTACTAATAGCTAAGTTTGTCTATAACAGTACTTAGCATAGCGCAATCTAGATAGTACTAGTAGAGGCCCTAATAGGCTACGTACTATGTAATACAAACGATATAAAGCTAGAAGGGGCCTTACTAACAGAGGTCCTGTTAGTAAGAGACTGGGTACAGTAGCTATAAAGCTAGTAGGCTGTAATCCTCTAGATACTAGAGATAGCTAACAAGAACTACAAAAGGTAGTATAACATAAAGTAATCTACAGTAGCATTTAAGGTAGAAAAAAAGGTCTTACTATTAATAAGGTTTATATAGTAAAAGTACCTTATAAAGAAGATCTTAAATAAGTATCTAGAGCTATTTATAATTATATAAGCAGTTAGTAAAGAAAAAGTATATAAGCTTAACTTAGAGATATAATACTATATCTATAATATATTCTTACTATTATAGTTAGAGAAGTTTTATAGGGTAGTAGTAAAGCTATAGGTAGTCCCTATTAAGAAGGAAGAGAAGGATATATACTAGGTAGAGAGAATAGTTATATATAAAAGCCTCTAAAGAAACTAATAGTATCTAATAAAGTAGTAAGGGTATAGAGAGAAAGAGAACTCTTAGGAACTATAGTAAAATATAGTAAAGAAACTATAGTAGGATTATAAATAGAGAATTACTAGGGGCCTATTAGAGGAGAACTAAGTTAATAATTATATAGCTATAAGGTAGCTAGGTTTTATTATCTCTTTAATACTAGGGCTAGAGAGTAGAGAGGCCTAAGGGCTAGGTATTCTAAGCCTAGAGATAAGTAACTAACTAGATAAATAGTAAAGAGGTATTAGTAAGGTACTAGAGAGGTATATAGAGAGTACTAAGGCTTACTAGTTAGACTCCTCCTTATTATTATTAGTAGTACCTTTTCTAGGATCTAATTTACTAGCCTAGAAGTTAATCTTATTAATATACTAGAGGCTATTATTAGTACTATAAGAGAGTACTGGGGGGGTACTAGAGTAGGGAAAGGATATATAATATAGGTATAGGACTTAGTCTAGTTAGAGAAGAGAGCACTCTAGGCCTTAATAGCCTTAGTCTGCTTGTAGAGTATAATAACCTAGTCTTAGGCAGCAGTAGTAGCAATCTTAGTACTCTTAGCTAGTAACTCAGCCTACTTAGCCTGCTATTTTATAGTAAAGTAGGTATTCTTAAGAATAAGGACCTTATACTAGTAAAGGAGCTACTCCTCCTCCTTCTATATTACCTTATACTTAGTATTAGGGACTGATATATTAGAGGCCTTTATCTAAAGGGCCTTTAAACTTATAAGCTAGGCCTTCTTAATCTCCTTCTAAAAAGGGTTAAGCTAAGAGATACTAGAGGAGTATAGGGGTATATATATACTTATAAGGTAGTAATAGGAGTAGGGGTTAGCCTCTTTATAAAGGTTCTTAAAAACTACCTTAAGTATAAGAGCAGTAGTAGTAGTAGTATACAAGGCTTACTATAGGTTAGTAATAGACTAATAGCTATAGGAGTAGTAATAGTAGGGAGAGGGATAAGCTTATAAGGATATAAGGCTTATTATATTAGCTAGTATAGTAAAAGTACTTATTACTAGTAGCTAGAATAGTTAGGATAGTAGAGAGGTAGTAGAGAGGTACTAAAGAGATAAGTATATACTTTAGGTCTTAATATAGTAAAGAAAATAAGTAATAGTATCTTTTATATTAAGCTATTACTATACTATAGCCTAAAGGTAGTAATAGTAAGAGATCTTATATATAATAGTAAGGTTAATAATACTAGAAGTATTAGAATAGTTATTATTAGTAGGGGGGGCTACTAGGGGGGGACTGGGGGAGGTACTAGAGCTACCTAGGATAGTAGGATTAATAAGAGGTATAGAAGACATAACAGTAGCAGTAGGGGAGCAGCTAGTGCTAGTACTACTACTAGTATTACTATTACTAGTACTATTATTACTACTATAGTAGTATAGGTATAATAGAAAAATAAAAAATAATAATAATATCAGGATATTATAAAGAAAAAAAGGAAAAGAAGGAAAATAGGTAAAAAGTAAAAAAGAGAAGGTAAACCTAGCTATTCTACTAAGTAGTATATATATAAGCAAGTAATAATAATAACTCTAGCTTATAAAGAAATAATAATACCTCTAGAAGGAAAGAGAGGTAGAAGGTACTAAGGGGGTACTAGTACCTCTTTTACTACTATAAAGTATACCCTTACTATTATACTAAGAATAATATAACTTAGGGCTTAGCTACTAAAGAAACAAAAGCATAAGTAATAAAAGCTAACTATACTACTTTATAGATAATAGGATACCAAGCTATAAGAGAGAGAAGGGAGTAAGTAGCTAAAGTAATACTATAAGTAAGTAAGGTACCTCTATAATAGAGTAAGTAGCCCCTTACTAATAGTAGTAAGGGCTTAAGACTTATACTTTAAGTATAAAATAGCTAGGCCTAGTAAGGTACTAGAGAAGTTATTAGCTATACCAGGCTACTATAAAACAAGAGTAAGGCTAAGAATAGGTAGTTAGCTAGAGAGATAACTACCTATCTAGCAGTCTACTAAGCCTAGTAGAGTTCCTAGACTCTACTAAAGTATAAGTAGTATTATAAGCAGAGTACTAGGGTACTAATAGAGAGGCTAACTAATTAACTACTAGGTCCTAAGGATAGGACCTTGGAGGGGGGGGGATCGTATTAGGTTTCTAAAAGTAGTACCAGCTTCAGGGCTAGCAAGGCACCGGGTGGGACCCGGGGGACACCACAGAACGGAATAACATTAGGCCAAAGGGCACACAAAAGGGGTTTTCATAATAGCATCAAGGTTTAGAGAGGAGATAGATTAGAATAACAGTCACCAGTGACCCCTAACTGCCCTCCCACTGACTCCTTTACTCGGTACTACATAGCCTCTGACATTGTTGTTGTTCTTGTACTGTTTAACGCCAGGAAATCCAATCTAGTGGCAAAAGACGCCAGTTTGGCTACCCCGGGTTCTAGGTATCTATGTATAGAGAGAGAGGCAGCTTTTTAACCGACTCTAGGGTATTGATAGGAGGTCGTAAAGGTAATAGGGTCTTGAGCAATTAACTAGGAACTGTTACAGTATTAACCCGTACTTAAGCATCTTCACTCAGATGCCATGCGCTAGTTAACACACCACACCAGAGCTCTTATTGACTTCATGATTGGCTGATCTACGACAAAGCTCACAGTTGCTTAGCCAGGTACATAACAATCGCGCTTCCGCGGTCGTGCAGAGAGGCTGCGGGTAAGGCCGAAATTGATGGATATAGCGGCCCTAGACCCCCATAAGCAGTCTAGTGCCGTCCACCTAGTTAGTACTCATACCACAGGTGTGTGTGTACGATGTATAGTTAAAGGGGATGGAGCTCGGAGTGATGGTTACTCCGGTCCGGGCGAAATTACGCGAAGCTGCATGATGCATGGACGTGAGGGCATCGCGTGAGTTTTCAAGAGGTTCAGGCCCTCGGTAGCCACACTCGCCTAGTCATCCTGAAAAAAATCAAAAGCCTTGTCCATCTGTTCCCCCAGAAGCGATACATGGCTTGGTGCGACCATCTGAAGGTGATCCGCCCCAATCGACGTGCACATGAGCTGCTCGCCCCCTACAAACCTGTGCCAGCCGTTGGACCCCAAATCCCCGCCCGTCTTGTGTGGCAGACCCCACATCACGGCACCAAGCTTGGGATCCTCCATGAATCCCGGGTACGCCGTGGTGGCGATGCTGCGCTCCTTCGCCAGCTGGTTGAAGCGCTCGCTGTGGGCGCAGCGGTCAATCATGCCTTTCTCCGCCCATATAAGCGCTGTACGCCTGGCCGGCGGCTCCTCTCCCTTCTCCAGCGGCGGAGGGTTGTAGGACGCAACCGATGCGAACAAGGCCTGGAGGTGCAGGCGGGTGTTGTCGGTGCCCCGCCAGACACCGCTGTCGTCTTGCCCGGATACTGCATCAAACATTGCGAGGCCGATGTCATTGTCATTGTGCACGCTGGAGAGGCGCGGGGCACACATGTCGATGAGGAGAAGGCCGCTGACGCTACGACCGGCACCGGATAGCTGGCGGCACACCTCGTACGCCATCATGGCGCCGCCGGAGAACCCCCCGATCCAGAAAGGTATGTCCGCTGGCTGCTTCTTGAGCAACGTCTCAACGATGAGCTTGGCGGCGCCTGGGATGCCCACGCCGGGAGTCAGACGGGTTGGGCAGTGGAGATACGGCGAGTCGATTCCGTAGATTATCACCTTGCTCCTGATCGCGGCGGGCAGATGGATGTAGGTGGCGATGGTGCCCGTGCCGTCTGCAATCATGTAAAAGGGTGGTGGACGTTTCGGATTGGGCCTTCTGGAGCGACCCGCCCCTTGTAACAGTGTAATTCTTACGTTGGGGGGCGGAGACGAGTCGTCGACCTCGGACGACGGCCGGGCTCCTACCGGCCGTGGCCCGTTCCCAGGGGCCTTTGCAGCCGCCGCGTCAACGGACGCGTCCGATGAACATTCGGTTTCGATGAGCTCCGTATCCTCGCGGAAGCTGCTCTCCGAAGAAGGGCTGTCCGAATCTGCGCTCGGGGTTAAGGCTGGCGCAACGGCGAACTGGCGTCGCAGGTCGCCGATGACGGTATTCTCGATCAGAACCGACGGCGCCAGCTCGAGGCCGGATGTTTCGGAAACCTTGGAGGCGATCTCAATGGACATGATGGAGTCGATGCCAACGTCAGCCAGGACGGTGTCGTCAGTCAGCTCTGACAGATCGAGGCCCGTCTCTGCAGCGATGGTCTGGACTATGATGTCGAACACCCCGTGACGGCAGTCTGACGTCCCGGCGGGCTGCTTCATTGTTTGCGGCCCGGCTTCCACGTTCGCAGCTGACACCGCCTCTTTCTCCGCGACCATCTGTGGACTCGTTTTGGGAGCGCTCCGAGTGACAAGCTCGGGGGTTCTCGTAGTGCCGCCGAGCGCTTTTCTCAGCTGGGCGTTGCCGATGACGTGGAAGGTGAGCCCCGAGCACTGTGCGATGAGCTTATCGTCGTCGAACACGAACACATCGCAGGTCTTGTTCTCGGCGTCCTTTTCCAACACACGCACGTATGTCAGGTAGACCTTTCCGGCCTCAAAAGGGACCGTCTGCTCGAAGCTGTCGAAGCCGCTGTTGATGAAGCACGACCCAGCGGCCGTCTCCAAGTTCCGCGGGTTCGCATTGACGGCGAAGCCTGCCAGGTGGGTGACGCTCTCGCCCCAGTACGGCGACGCCATGAAGCGGGTGCCGATAGGATGGTCTTTGAGCACAATCTCCGCCGCGGCCTCGGAGAAATCGCTAGAGACGAAGGCTTCCTTGAGAGACTTAAAGCCCGAGTCATACTGGACGGTGGGGGCGAAGAGGGCATAGAATATGTCTGGTTGGAACCTGTGGCCCCGTCCTTCTGTGGCAGACCGGATGATGTCGTCCATCCGGGCCTTGACGAAATACGAGGTCCGGTCCCAGCTAGCCTGCAGGCTATCGACATCAGGGCGGATGGTCAGCGAGCAGCTCCCAAGCTCGTAGGTGGGACCCTTGGATGCCGATGTTGCCTTCCATGAGACCTGTATGTCGTTACTCGCCTCCTGCAGGGTCGCGGTAGTGACCAATTCGCCGTCGCTACCAACAAGGCTTCTTGTCCAGGGACGCTTGAGACTAGGGCTGCGCAGCGAGAGCTTGGTGACGCTGGCATCCGTCTTCCTGCCATTGGCATCAAGTGCGTAAGCAGCTGCTGCAAAAGCGGCCTCGCAAAACGCACTTCCGGGCAGAATCGGCAAGTCCTGCATCCGATGACCGTCGATGACGGCGCTCAGGCCCGGATCCGCGAGGGCGGCGCGCAGAGTCACTGACGTCCTCCCGACAGGCGACGACTCGCCAACGACGTACTGCGCCAAGGTCGAGATCATCTGCTGGCGGGCAGCCGTACGATCCTGCGTGGAGAGCGCCTCCTGAATGCCGCCTTTGGCCTCGGAGAATGTGATCCAGTAGTCCTTCATGTCCCATGCATACGCCGGAAGCGTCAGCATCTCTAGGTGTCTCTCGTACGGCTGGTGGAAGGCACGCCAGTCGATAGGAATGCCCAGCAAGTAGGATGCCGCCATACATTTGGAGACCGATGCCCAGGCGGCCGAACCGTTAGAGCCCTCTAGTGTTGACATGACCTTTCCCGTTGCAGGGGAGAGTGCGGTCTTAATGAAGGATGTGCAGACTCTGCTCGGCCCGAGCTCGATCCAGACGGGGTTGGTGAGCCTTTCCGCGACCGCGTTCATAGCTTGTACAAAGTCGACAGGCTGACGGGTCTGTTGAGCCAGATACTGCGCGTCAAACGTGCCCTGGGCATCGACAATGGATCCAAGCAGCGTGGATGCCACAGGAATCCTGGGTGCCAGAAACGTGACACCCGCGGCGATGGTTTTGTAATCGGCCAGCACGGGGTCGACCTGAAAAGAGTGGAAGCCGTAAGGCACTGCGAGAGCCTTCGAGCGAGCCGCCAAATCTTGCTGCACATTGCCAATCTCAACGGCGCTGCCACTGATAACCGTCCCAGTCATGCTGTTAATACAGGAGATGCTGCAGGTTGCGTACTGTGGGTGAGAGTCAAGGAATGCTTGAACATGCGCAGCAGACATGCTTACGGACAGCATGGCAAAAGTGTCGGCCTCGCAACGTTCGAGCAGAAGCCCAGCTCGTCGACCAACCAGGTAGATGGTGTCCGCGAGAGAGAGGACGCCTGCCGTATACAGAGCGGTGTACTCGCCGAGGGAATGACCCATCACCATTGCCGGGTGCACGCCGACCGACGCCCAGTAGGCAGCGAGGCCGACTTCAAGAGCCAAAACGGCTAGCTGGGTCTGGGCCGTGGTCATGGACGCCATGTCAGCCTCGGCATTGGCGATGAGGTTGACGAACTGTGGGAAGCCGTGCTGCTCCCCAATCCGCGCGCAGAGATCGACAGCCTCGCGGAACGCGGCACTCGCCCTGTACAGCTCGCGACCCATGCCTGCATAGTGGGAGCCTTGTCCAGTGAAGACAAAGACAACGGGCGGGATATGTGAGGAGGTTGTCGTCGACGAAGAGTCTTGGTCTGCAAGTTCGGTCTCGAGCTTGGCAATGAGCGTATCGGTGCTCGTAGCCGTACAAGCGAAGCGGATGGGATGGTGCATCCTCCTGGCGGTGGTGGTGTACGCCACATCCTCGATCTTGGTGTCCGGGTTGGCGCGCAACCACGCGAGCAGTCGGCGCTTGTTTTCCAGGTGCGCCGCCGGTGTCCGGGCAGAAAGGACCACGACATGGCTGGATCGTGGATCCGCGGCGGCTTCGGCCTTGATTGCTGCTACATGTCCCCGGCCCATGTACTCCTCGAGCAGCATGCAGGCGTTACCTCCAGCGGCATCGAAGTTGTTCAATAGAATACGTCTTGGCGTGTTGCCCTTGCGTTTGAACTCCTTGGGCTCCGAGAGAATCTCGACGTTCAAGTCGGCGAGTGGAGGGAACTTGGGGTTCAGCGCGTGCGGCATACCCGCTTGGGGAGGGATAGCGTTCGTCTCGAACATCTTGATGCATTTCATCAACGAGGCCATGCCGGCAGCGCCCTCTCCGTGACCAAAGTTAGCCTTGACCCCGCCCACGGCCACCGGCCCGTCGACTCGCGATGTGTGCTTCAAGAGGTTGCCAATGGCGCCCATCTCGGCCGGGTCCCCGACCTGGGTGCCTGTCCCGTGAATCTCGACGTACGAGATGTCATCAGCAGACACGTGTGCATTGCGCAGGACCTTGCGGAACAGACGTTCCTGGGCACCTGCGTCCGAGGTGGTGATGGATGGGGAGTTGCCAGAGTGGTTGCGCCCAGATGCCGCGATCACGGCGAGGATTTTGTCATTGTTGGCCTCGGCGTCCTCCAGGCGCTTGAGCACCACAGATCCGACAAAGTCACCGCGGCAGTACCCGTCGGCGTCATCGCGGAACGTCTTGCAGTTGCCCGTGTCCGATAGCACGCCGGATTTACTGAGGCTGGCAAACGAATGCGGGTAGTTCAGGATGTTGCCGGCGCCTGCGACAGCCACGTCAATGTCTCCGGTCTGGAGACTCATGCAGGCGAGGTGGACGCACGAGGTCGTCGAGGCGCAGGCCGAGTCGAGGGCGTACGTCGGGCCCTCCCAGTTGAACTGCCAAGCGACTCGGCCCGGACCGAACGCTCGTTGTACACCGGGCAGCGTGTAGGCGTCACACCCGAGGGTAGGGTGGGATTGGTCGTGCCAATCGTCGGTGACCTGGCCGTAGAACGTGGCGATACGGTTTGGGTCTGTCGACTTTGTGTTGCCATCCGAATAGCCGGCCATTTCGAGCGCCTCATAGGTGCTCATCAAGAAGTGCCGGTGGCAGGGGTCCATGAGCATGGCTTCCCGCGGAGATATGTGGAAAAAGCGAGAGTCAAAATGCCCCGGCTTTTCCATAAAGCAGCCGTATCTGGTGGTCATTGTGCACCTCTTCTCCCCAACACCGTGCTCTGCGCTATAAAACTCGTCGATGTCAAATCGGTCTTTAGGTACTTCCGTGCAGGTGTCTGTCTTGCTCATGATGATGTCCCAGAACTCGTTGATATTGCCACACATCGGACCGCGCCCCGACACGCCCACGACGGCGATCCGGCCGACGGGAGAGGCGGGTTGTTGTGTATCCTTGACCTGTAGCAAGGTCCTCTCGCCCTCCAACGTTATCACTTTCCCGGTCCTCTCCAGAGTACTAAGTAAATATGAGGTATGACTGGTGGTACCCATCTCAATGACTCTGACGGTCTCAGCGGCGCCGAGTGCAGCTGTCATCCTACCAATAGCTTTGGTTATATCAAGACCACGAGACAGGACCTGTGCACAGATGGCCCTAAGCATGTCGCCCCAAGTCGTATACGTGGCATCAGGTTCATCCATGCCTCACAGGTTGGAACTTGTGGCATAAACGGGCCTGGCGAGGAGTGATTTGTTGTCACCGACGATGAAGTCGATGTCTGCTTTGGTAAGTTCGATTGTGTGTTGGAGGGCATGAATCCTGAGGGGATTCTTGGCAACGCCTTTCATCGCGGGACATTCATGTATGAACCGCTCCAGAACCGAGGGTGGCCCGATGATGGTGCTCCAGCCAGCACCCGTGACGCCGGGCTTTGCCCTCTTCAAGGTCGGGATGCCGACACTCTGCTGAAACTCCTCCAGTGACTTGCTGAGGTCTTCCAAGGCAACACCGACGACAGCCCAGCCCCAGACGCCACGCCGGTCTTCCACCGACCTAGACTTGATGGATGTGAATTTGCACAATCGCACAAAGAGCCGGGATATTTCGAGAAGCGCGGTGCGGAGGGTATCGAAGTCTTCCGACACGGCCCACGCCGACATGCTGATCAGGCCGCCCGAGATGCCGAGCCATTCCGTGTTTCCGTTGTTGGAGAGGATGCCAGGGTTCCTTCTTGCCCACAACAGGAGATTACTGGCCCTGGCCGTGTGAAGAAGCAAGCAGTGTGCCATCCCCAGCTCGTCTGTCGTGTTCCGGTACCGTTCACCGAGCTCGTGTAAGCTGGAGAAAGTGCCCAGGCTCTCCTGCAAAGAAGAATCGAGTACCATCGCCCTCATCTCTTCGTTCACCACCCGGGTCAACTCGCCCAGAAATCCCTGAAGCCATGGCATGGAGCCGGCCAACTTATATACCTGGTCGAGGCCGTTGCTCCACGAGTCTGTCTGGTCCCCGAAGAGAAGGACCGATTTCGTTTGTTGCGCTGCCTTCGACATCTTTGCTGGAGATATTTGCATACACGTTGAAGAAAATGAATGGGAAGACAAACGTCAAGTCTTTGAGTTCGATATAATATCCGGTCTATGCGCGAAAAGAAGGATCTAGTTCCCTAATCTCCTTGAACTGTGTGCTCTTTAACATCCAGGGCATCCTATCTTAATAGCACCAACGCTCCAAATTGAGCGAGCCGAAAATGATCTGAAAGGTACCTCTTCTCTGGGAAACAACCGATAGGATTAACGCTCCCCGAACAGCCATATCACGACCCTCGACGACTTCATCCGTCCGGCACCGTCTCCACATGCCGTGCTGACAGTAGCACGCCAAGGTGCGGCCTACTGTGTAAGGCATGCTGGCATCAACGATCGATCGTTGGATGGGCAGGGGTATGATTATCAGGCGAGATTTTGAGGTTACTGTAGGAGACGAAAAACGCCATTCTAGCAGCAGTAAGCTTACTCCGCTGTTTCCCTTTTCTGTCCAGCCATGGGTGACATATGCAGTAAGCTTACATGACTAGGGGTTTACTGTCAGGCCACAGAATCTTTCCGTCTTCGTGGTTCGATGACCGCTACAAGAGAGTTCGGCCCAAGGAGTGGCCTGGTAAACAGTCACATTAGTCTTCCACTGAGTTGCCTGCCTCACGTATTATATTGCACATTAAGCTCTAGTCGCTACTCACGTCTATCGACCGCGTAACTAAGGCTAGAATATTCATAACGCCAATTAGTTATCAATACCAACTACAATGGAAGTCCCTGAGTCTTGCACAGTCCTGGTCGCCGGGGGTGGACCGGGAGGATCGTATGCAGCCGCAGCTCTGGCAAGAGACGGTATTAACGTCGTCCTCCTTGAGGCAGATAGGCATCCCCGGTATGTAGATGACCTCTTACTGGGCTCAAAATCCACATGATGTGCACATAGGCTTATATACAGCCACAGTTATCACATCGGCGAAAGCATGCTCCCGTCCATCAGACCGTTGCTGCGCTTCATTGATCTGGAGGAAAAGTTCGACCAATATGGATTTCAGAAGAAGGTAATCATCTCGGGGGAATATGGGTGCAGAAGCCTCCGAGTACGAAATTACTGATCGTCTCTGTAGCTCGGAGCCGCTTTCAAGCTCACCGCCAAACGTGAAGGATGTAAGTTACGAGGAAAAACACGCAGTGGAGTCTGCAGCTGTACATGTATAAATACTCACCTTGGAACAGATACCGACTTCGTCTCTGTGCACGGCCCGAAAGGGTATTCGTGGAATGTGATTCGAGCTGAAGCGGACGAGCTCATGTTCAAGCACGCAGCCGAGAGTGGTGCCAGGGCATTCAACGGGATCAAGGTCAACTCGCTGGCTTTCAAGCCCTTTGAGGGCGACTTCCCCGAAGGTCAAAAGGTGGCCAATCCCGGTCGTCCAGTCTCTGCTCAGTGGTCTGCCAAAGATGGCACCTCTGGGACGATCAAGTTCGATTATCTAGTGGATGCTACCGGCCGGGCCGGTATTACCTCCACCAAGTACCTCAAGAACCGCAAATTCAACGCCGGGTTGAAGAACCTTGCTATCTGGGGCTACTACAAGGGCTGGAAACGCTGGGCCGAGGGAACTCCGAGAGAAAACCAGCCTTACTTTGAGGGAATGCAAGGTGAGTCCGTTTCCCGTTGGGAGTATTTGCAGATGCCAAAACAGGACTGTCTAACGTCGAACAGACGGCTCAGGGTGGGTTTGGACGATTCCTCTTCACAACGATACAGTTTCTGTGGGTGCTGTCTTGCGAAAGGATCTGTTCGAGAACAGGAAGAGGAGTCTTGGCGAGGGCGTTACCAACGCGAAGATCATGGATGAGTGCATCAAGCTCTGCCCCACGATCCAGTCGCTCCTTGAACCTGCCGAGCTCGTGACCGACATAAAGCAAGCTACCGACTACTCATACTCGGCTACTGAGTATGCCGGACCGCACTTCCGCATCGTCGGTGACGCCGCGTGCTTCATTGATCCGTTCTTCTCGTCCGGCGCTCATCTGGCGCTGACCGGCGGGCTTGCGGCCGCCGTGTCCATCAAGGCATCTATCAACGGCGACTGCAGCGAGTACCAAGCCTCCAAGTTCCACGCCAAGAAGGTAGATGAGGGCTATAACCTTTTCTTGCTGGTAGTGCTGGCTGCCCTCAAGCAGATCCGAATGCAAGAGAATCCTGTTCTTGGTGACATTGACGAAGACGGCTTCGACCAGGCTTTCAACTTCCTCAAGCCAGGTGCGCATCTCAGGCGGGTATTGTTAGTGCATGGCTAACAGCACAATAGTAATCCAGGGTTCTGGCTCCTCCGCCATCACCAAGCCTTTTCACCCGATGAGATATCCCAGACCATCGACTTTGCTGTCCAAGCGCTTAACTCGTTCCCCACTACGGACGACCACGACGCTGACCAGTCTGGCGCCAACGGCAAGCTCCAGGTGGAAATGACGATGCCTGACGAGGGCGTCTTGACCGGGTTCAAGATTCTTGAGCAGGCGGCGCCCAGCGCCGACATGACCAAGTTTGGGCACACGGCCATTGATGGCCTCGTGCCTCGCCTTGAGCGCGGTAATTTGGGCCTCGTCAGGGTTTGAGTCACGGATAATAGGTACTGTGAACAACCGCGTGGTCACTGATGTGATGGTATACAAAGTTCTGGGAGCCGTAGTAGAGAATGGTGCTCTCTGGTCTAGAAACCAATCTGCTTCCAACCATCTTGTTCTGTGCGAGGAGTGTCAGCTTGTTGAGTGAGCGAACGGCGAATCAAACAATTCTAGAGAAACCACCAATCGGAATGCCACCTTTGCAGTAATGCCTATCCTAGCAAACAAACACGCCGTTAGTGATTGACGGGAAGCATGCCTATGACGGGATCGGGCCGTCTGCAGTCAGCTTACTGCATATTCTGTTTTGTCTCATGCGGCCAGGATTTCTGTGCCAAGGGTCACCACTCTAATTGTTTGGCTTACCATCTGTCCCAGGTTCAATGTTCTGCCCAATTCTACCAACTTCCGCCTTGCCCATTCTTGTTAGCACGAAACCTGCCGGAATCTCGATCGGGTGACTATTTGTACTACGACGTATTGGCCCAACGCAGGGATACTTGCTCCATCGTATGATTTGTATGGAAAAGGTGCAGTCCCCTACATATGGCACTGCGGCAACGCAGGCCGCGTCTGATTGCCTTGTAGTAGGTGTGTGTACCGTGTACCCGTTATCTGCCTAAGCTCGCCAGGATCTTTTCTCTTGTGTACCGGGGCAACATAGGCTCGTAATCAATCATGTCTAGCATAAACCCTTCCAGATGCTTGAATGCTCGCTTTGCCAAGCCGCAGTATTTATAATCTAGTTCCAGCTGAGCCCCGCCCATGCCGAGTCTTGAAGCAACATGGTCTCCCGTTCAAGAGCAAGTTGCCGTAATACCCCCCCCCCAGACGCTTGACAGAAGACTGAAGGTTGAAGACAAGAGATGGCGACAGCGCAAGAATCGCAAAGCCACGAACCGAATCCGCCTGAACATGACACCCTTGAAATGGAGAAGCAGCAGCAACACAACGCACCCACTCTTCTGGACGATGGCGTCCGGATCCAGGATGAGCCGGATCCCAACGTTGTCGACTGGGACGGGCCTGACGACCCAGCCAATCCTTTGAACTGGTCATGCTCAACATACATCGCACCCTGAATCACCCTACTGACATCTTCCCCTCCAGGTCGCCGTTGAAGAGATTGGCGAACATCATCGTCCTTGCTGTAATCACGCTCAACGTTCCGCTCGCTTCCACTATGTTTGCGCCCGGCGTGCCACAACTCCTCGAGGACTTCGACACACGTAACGAGTCTCTGGCAACCTTTGTGGTGTCAGTATACATCCTCGGCTTGGCTTTGTACGTTCCAATTCCACCCCGAATGCCCCATCAATGTCTGACTGGTAATCCTCATCTTGCAGCGGTCCACTTGTTTTGGCACCGATGAGCGAGCTCTACGGAAGAGCGACGATATACCACGTTGGAAACGTTCTCTTCATCATATTCACGGCCGGTTGTGCCCTATCAACCAGCATGGGCATGCTCATTGCCTTTCGCTTGCTATCGGGATTGGTAGGCGCTGGTCCGATCACGATTGGCGCCGGCACCATTGCCGATCTCACGACGGTACGGCAGCGGGGAACGGCCATGTCCATTTGGAGCCTGGGGCCACTCCTAGGCCCTTCAATCGGTCCAATTGCCGGGGGGTTTCTAGCTCAGGCTGAGGGTTGGCGCTGGATTTTCTGGGTTCTCACCGTCACTGCCGGCGTGATCACGATCATGGGCTTCGCCGTCCTTCGCGAAACCAACGCGCCTGTGCTGCTGAAGAGAAAGACTCGACGCCTCCAAAAGCAGACTGGCAACATGCAACTGCGGTCCAAGCTTGATTCAAACCTCGATCCGAAAGAGCTGTTCCTCCGCTCGATCCTGCGCCCTTCCAAGTTCTTGGTCTTCTCCCCGGTCTGCCTCCTACTCAGCATATACGGCGCCTTCATCTACGCCATGATCTACTTCATGTTTAGCACCTTCAGTTTCGTCTTCCAGGAAACATACGGCTTTGGCCAAGGCACTGTAGGCTTGGTATACATTGCCCTCGGCATCGGCATGATGATAGGCCTCGCTATCCAGCAGGCGACGGGAAACGGGATAATGTCGAAACTGGCCGGAAGACACCACAGCGGCAAGCCGAAGCCCGAATACCGGCTCCCCATCATGATTCTGGGTGGCCTCCTCATTCCCTCTGGACTCTTCATATACGGATGGACTGCACAGGCGCGTGAGCAGTGGGCAGTACCCCTGCTGGGGACGCTCGTTGTTGGCACGGGCGTAAGCATCATCAATATCAGCGTCAACCTGTACCTTGTGGACGCCTATACCGTCTACGCAGCTTCAGCTCTTGCCGCGTCGACTGTTTTGCGATCCATTTTCGGTGCCACATTTCCGTTGTTCGCTTTACAGCTTTTCGACAGCCTTGGTCTCGGCTGGGGAAACAGTCTGCTCGGCTTCGTTGCGCTGTGCATGTGGCCTATTCCGGCACTCTTCATCAAGTATGGCGAGTATCCTCGAACAGCTCCAAAGTTTCAGATCAAGCTGTGAGGTAGATATAAAATGTGCAGAAGTCTGGGGCCAGACCTAGTATAGTAAGGCCGAGAGCCCGCCCACGTGGTCAAGGTGATCGTGATGTGGATTTCGACATAATACATGTCATCACGCGGAGGAATTCGTCATGTATTACACCGCACTATGCATGCACAGTCGCTTTATAGCTATGAAAGCACTTGAATTCTGTTTGTAAAGAGCGGTCCGGACCAGGGAGTATTCTATGTGCTTGTCTACCTATCAGTCCGTTTATAGAGGTAATATAGGTAGGCATAGGCTGTAGATGATATGTCGCCAAATGGCACGAGTAAACCCCCTTGGAACGATGTTATGCAGTAGATTGATACTAACTTTTCAAAGTAGTACTGACCTTTGATAGCGTAGCATTTGGGTTTCGTAATCCGTAAGTCATGTTTTCTAATTCAGGCCAAGAAACCTAGTTTTGAGGGCTGTTTCGAGATGCCTCTGGATCCCTCTTGATCCGGTGCAGCTTCACGTAAAGCGGCTTCTTGAGGCCAACAATGTAAGTCTTCTGGTTCATCCAATCCATACTCTCCTCGCACACCTCTACGTCATACGTCCAGAAAAACTTCGCTGCCAGAAGCCTTGCTTCATGGTAGGCAAGGCTAGGCCAACAAGTCAGCAATCGTGCTCACTGATAGCGAGGGAGCTACGTAAGGCCTTACTTTTTACCAATACAATCACGCGGACCGGCAGAGAAAGCCTGGACCGCATCCAAACGGTCGTTGGCAAATTCCGCAGGGGGTGATGAAGCCCATCGCTCGGGAATAAACTCGTCGGGCCGAGCAAAATGCATCCGAGAATGATACGCGGCGGACTGCGCATAGTAAACTACAACCTATTGGCCTGTCAGCCAATAAAGTCAAGTACCAGTTCTCTGAACAGACAGACGTACGTCCGAGGGGAGGTGGTGGCCGTCGAGGGTGGCTCCCTGTGGCCCGGTGCGGCGAGGAAGACCGCCGGGCACGGGGGGATAGCAGCGCAGGCCTTCTTCGATGCAGCATTGGAGATACTCCAGGTGTGGCAGGGTCAGCGTGGTCATCTCCTCTGTCGAGCTGAACCTGCCGCGAAGCTCATCTGTGAGCTTCTTGAGCTTGTCCTGGTTTTGGGCCAGGAGAAATGTCAGCGCTGTCATCAATGACGAAGTTGTCTCCGTCGCAGCCGTGAGAATGAGAAATCCGTTTTGACGCATCTCGCCAAACGTCATACCCTCTCCCTTCTCTTGGGCCTGTAAGACAAGAGTCCACATGTCCGGGTGACCTGTAATCTTCTTCTCCAGCCGCGAGGTAACATGGTCATCGCAGAACTTGGTGTGTTCCATTCGCTTCTTGACCATGGACCTTGGGATCAACATGACAAATACTTTGTCCATCCAAGGGAAAGACCGGATAGCTCTTCGCCAAGCGCTGAACTTGACCACCCCTGAAATGTTGGCCAGAAAAGGGTGATACTCCATCCGCTCTAGATGGTCGAGACCCTCGCCAAAGACGAGGTCGGCGGCAAAGTCGAACGTCGCAAAGTTGAAGAACATGTGGATATCCACTTTGCCTCTGGAGTCACAGGACTCACCCGACTTTTGAACAAAGAGATCGGCGTACTTTTTCAAAAGCGGCTCCTGCTCACGAATGGCTCGGTCGCTGAAGGCTGGAGAGAAGACCTTGCGCATGCGGCGGTGAGACTCGTCGTCGGCCGTCATGAGGCCCTCGGTGCCATCTCCCCGCTGGTTCTTCATGTAGTAGGCCTTGAAGTCCTTAGGTATCTGGCGGGCGGCATTACGGTGTCCGTAGATGTCTGTTGCGGCAGCTGGATTGATAGTGCTCACTTCGCCTGGCGCAATACGCACATACTGGCCGTATTTCCGATGCAGCCTGGCATAGGTTGCAACCTCATCGCCCTTGATGCGCTGGATGGTAATGGGAATCTTCGAGGCAGCGTAGTACCAAGGGCCAGGAAACTTGGAAAGTGAGTGGAAGTAAACACGGTGTATGACCGTAAGCAGAACCAAACCAAACGTCTTTCCACCAAGTCATTAGCTGATAACCCTGGGAGAAAGATGCAGACGACCGCTTACCACGACAGGCGACAAAAGAGAAATTGAGACTGTCATATTGCGAACTCTTCCCTTCAGTATCCAGTGTGTTGATGCCACAGGTTCAGGCTGGATAGTTCTCTGGGAGCATTAAACCTGAAGATTACGTTACTGCCACCAGATGCAATGGAGTCTTCGAAGCTTTACATAGCCAGCGTGTACGGTAAACTCGGCAAAGGGTCTAATAGTCGATTGTCAGCCCCTGCCATAGCCACCCGAACCTTGCGTGTTTATTACACCGTTATACTGCCAAGTGTTTGCATGTTCACCGGATTACCACTTCACTTTCCTTCAAGAAAAGACCCCACAACTGCCTCGCTTCGGGGTGCGATGCATATGCAGTCAGCTTACTGCAGTGTTCGGTATCCCTTGCGACGCTGACGATGCAACTTGAGAATAGGCCTATCATAACTTTCTACGATAGGCAGTCACCTAGATTCAAGACGAAGTCATGGTCAGCCATGGCATGATTTGCGTGATTTTCAAGATGCAGAATGCTGTCATTCGGAGATCTGCAGTAACGAGGCCAAACCTAACAGCCTACATCGTAACCCATGACCGTTCAAAGCCCCAACATCGGGCCGGCAAGGCCTTTTCAGATAAGGTGATTACACCGAGAGATGTAACTCCTCGAATATTGACAAACAATTTAGGTAAGCTTACCCTTATCCAATGCCCGGTTGACATGCACAATCGGGCAATCCTGCGTCTATTACGTCTGGTAAGCGCAAGAAGCATCCTTCACACAAGAGAACTTTCACATACGGGGACCTCTAGGATTCGATCCCACACAGTTCTAAGTGTGCGTGGCCTATTTGGGAAAGTAATCCCATCCGTTTTGGGCACACATGCGGCAGGTCTTACAGTTTCTCTGGGCGTGGAGCTCTCTTGTTTGAGCGCTGTTGTAATATGCCGCGAAACTGCAGAGATGGGTTGATGAACAGACGAAGATGTGATTTAAAGTAGGCCATTGTGATGTATAGGCAAGGAAAATGTCGCTGTCGTTGAGCTTAATGTCACTGCATTCTTCAATCATCTCCCACTCATAGTAACAAACACCACGCCGTTCATCTTCATTCCTCCTGCATCTCACAGTTTCACTGAGATGCCTTCCGTTATTCAGACTGAGCCACGGGCTCCGATAGCCGTTGTAGGCCTGTCATGCCGCTTTCCTGGCGACGCCACAGACCCTTCGAAGTTCTGGGAAATGCTCAGAAGTGGACGAGATGGCTACACGCCCGAAACGAACAGATACAACGAAGATGCCTTCCACCACCCGGAGGGCAACAATAAGCGGCAGAATGTTTTACCCGTCAAAGGTGGCTATATGCTCAAGCAAGACCCGTACGTATGGGATGCTGCTTTCTTCAACATCACAGCCGCCGAGGCCATTGCTTTTGACCCTAAGCAACGCATTGCCATGGAGGTCACGTACGAGGCGCTCGAGAATGCCGGCATGTCATTGCAAAAGGTGGCTGGCACGCAGACCGCCTGCTACATGGGCACTTCGATGAGTGATTACCGAGACTCAATTGTCCGAGACTTCGGAAACTACCCCAAATACCACCTGCTCGGTACCAGCGACGAGATGATTTCGAACCGCATCTCACATTTCCTCGACATCCACGGCCCTAGTGCTTCGATCGAGACGGCCTGCTCATCCAGCCATGTAGCTACCCATCTCGCCTGCCAAAGCTTGCAGTCCGGCGAGTCGGAGATGGCCATAGCCGGTGGGGTGGGCATGACTCTGGTCCCCGAAAGCACGATGCAGCTCAACAACCTGGGCTTCCTTAGTCCTCTGGGCCAGTCACGAGCCTTTGACTCCAAGGCAGGCGGTTATGCCCGTGGCGAAGGCTGCGGCGTCATTGTCATGAAGCTATTAGACAAAGCCATTGCAGACGGCGACACGATCCGCGCCATCATTCGCGGCTCCGGCGTCAACCAAGATGGATGGACTCAGGGTGTCACGATGCCTTCAGGGGAAGCCCAGGCCTCCCTCATCAAGTATGTCTACGAGTCGAACAAGCTCAGCTATGGTGATACCCAGTATGTAGAGGCCCACGGTCCGGGCACCCAGGCTGGTGATCCCACCGAGACTGGGGCCATCTACCGCACCATCGGACTGGAGGGGCTCAGGACCAATCCGTCACGCAAGAAGTTGTGGGTAGGAAGTGTGAAGCCAAACATTGGCCATCTTGAGTCGGCCGCTGGTGTTGCCGGTCTTATAAAAGGCATTCTTGCCATGGAACATGGCTTCATCCCCCCAAACACTCACTTCGACGAACCAAACCCGGCTATCAAGCTCGACGAATGGGGGCTGGCCGTGCCTACCAAGCTCACTCCCTGGCCTGCATGCCTAACACGGCGTATGTCCTGCAGTTCCTTCGGCATGGGCGGCACGAACGCCCACATCGTTCTTGAACATCCTAACAAGCAGCTCGGGAACGGCTACGCCGCCAACAGCGCCACGTCTCCCAAGCATGCCATGAGGCTCTTTACCTTCAGCAGCCACGACCAAGCCGGCTTCGAACGCATCAGAAGCGCTTTAGTCAAGCACTTGGATCGCCTGGGTCCTGCTGCCTCGACACCAGAATACTTGGCCAATCTGTCACACACACTGGCCATTGCACGATCCGGTCTGTCATGGAAGGCCTCGTGCTTTGCCGACAGCGCGGCAGATCTCAAGAGACAGTTGAGCACAACGTTGGGAGACAACGCCACTCGCGGGCGCGGCAGCCAGGAACCGCGCATCGGCTTTGTCTTCACGGGCCAGGGCGCCCAGTGGGCCCGTATGGGTGTCGAGCTGATGGAGCGCGAGGTCTTTGCAGACTCGGTGACCAGGTCGGCCAAGCTGCTGCGTGACTTCGGTGCCGATTGGGATCCGCTAACGGAACTGTCAAATATCAAGCAGGCGTCTCGCATCGGCCTCCCCGAGATCAGCCAGCCCATCTGCACTGTACTGCAAGTTGCTCTGGTTGATCTTCTCCGAAGCTGGGGTATCAAGCCCTCCAGAGTGGTAGGCCATTCAAGTGGCGAGATCGGAGCTGCGTACTGCATCGGGGCAATAACCCATCGCGATGCCATAGCTGCAGCCTACTTCCGTGGCAAGGCGTCCGCCGGGCTTCGGGGTCGCAAAGGAGGCATCATGGCGGTTGGGTCGTCGCCAGAAGACGTGAAAGAACACATATCCGATTCAGGAGTCAACGTTGCCGTCGCCTGCGTCAACTCTCCTTCGAGCGTCACCCTCTCTGGCGATGTTGACGCCCTCCAGACTCTGCAATCCTTGCTCGAGGACCGTGGCATCTTTGCTCGACGCCTAAAAGTTGACGTTGCCTGTCATTCTACACATATGCAGGACTGCTCTAATGAGTACCATATGTCCATTCGGGAGCTCGAAGGGCTGCAGCCAGATGAAGAGGAACCTGCCGTCATGGTATCCAGTGTCACTGGTAGTGAGGTCGATCCAGAAATGCTCGGCCCCTTCTACTGGGTGCGAAACCTGATCTCGCCAGTACGATTCTCTGACGCTCTCAAGGAACTTGTAGCTCCTGTTGACAGGGAAGACGAGATGGACACGGCTGTTGACATCCTCGTAGAAGTCGGCCCTCACAGCGCACTCGCCGGTCCTGCTAAGCAGACTCTGACACACCATGGCATCAAGAATATCACCTATGCTTCTGTGCTCGCGCGAGAACGAAACGCGGTTGAGACAAGCATGAACCTCGCCGCAGAGCTCTTCCGCCTCGGCGTATCCGTGAATGTGCCCGAAGTCAATGGCGACTCCCACACTCGCCTGCTAACGGATCTGCCTCCGTACCAGTGGAATCACTCCGAGGTGTTCCGCGCCGACTCCCGTTACCAGCGCCAGATTGTTTCTCAAAAGCTTCCTGCCAAGAGCATTTTGGCCGCCGAGCAGCCAAGCATGAGCGAGACGGAGCGCGTCTGGCGAGGCTTCATCCGTCTAGAGGAGGAACCCTGGCTGCGTGGGCACACAGTCGAAACCACGGTTCTGTTTCCAGGTGCTGGTGTTGTTAGCGTCGTCCTCGAGGCTGCGCAGCAGATGGCCGAGGGTGGAAAAAAACCGCGCTCGCTCAAGCTGCGAGACGTTTCTTTCACCGCCATGATGCCCCTCACTGAAAATGTAGCCACTGAGATCATCATCCTCATCCAGCCTCACCTCATCGGGACAACAGGATCTACTCGGTCCTCTTGGTTTGAGTTCACCGTCTCTTCAGCCACGGGCCCAGACGGTGCTATCCGTAGCAATGCCCGAGGTTTACTGTCCATGGAATACGAGGATTCCCGGAGCCCGCAGATGATTCATGAAGTCGCCATCGTTGAAACCGCTCTCATTGAAGACTACCGCCGCATCCTGGACGAATGCCCTGACACCTGTTCCAAGCAGGAGTTCTACGAGACCCTAACCAGGTCAGCTCTCGGATATGGAGACGTCTTTCGTGGCGTCGAGACATCTCACCCTGGGAATGGAAAGACGGTCTTCAACGTAAGGATGACCGACATTGGTGAGACCTTCACCAAGGGTCGGTTGGCGCGTCCCTTCCTCATTCACGGTGCGGCTCTAGATGCCGTCCTTCAAGCCTGGATGGGCAGCACCAGCGGCAGCAACGGTCCCGGGTCCTTCGGCTTCAACAAGCCCATGTTGCCCAAGAGCATCGGAGAGCTGGAAATTTCCATCAATATTCCCGCGGATGTTGGCTACATGATGCCCGGGTGCTGTCGCTCCACCAGCCACGGCTTCAATGAGTGGTCTGCCAATATTACAACATTTGACACAGAGCTGTCACGTGTATTCCTGTCAATTACCGACTTCCGTCTTGCGGAGCTTGATGTCGAAGATGCCGGCAATCCGTCGCTCGAAGGAGAAGACCTTTACGTCGACCCAGCAGCGATTGCTTCCAAAATCAAATGGAACCACGCCCTTGACTTGATGAAACCGAGCGATGTTGCGAGAGTGGTCTCGGAGGCTTTTGCCACTAACCCATACAGCAGACTCATCGAGGTAAGCCGTGTCTATGATGATGCCGAGTGCAAGAAATGTGTGCAGTCTGTTAACGTTCTTCACAGCTCGTTCTCATGTACATTCACAACCGCCCCGCAGCTGATGTTATCGAGCTAGCTACCGATTCGAGGCAACTGCAGCACGCGGTTATGTCCAAGCTGCCAAATGGCACAATTAACCGGGCTCAGATCCGCTATGCTCTGGTAAACACCGTCGATACGCAGGAGCCTGATTATACTGACAACGACATGCTGGCACAGTCGTTCCCTCTGGAGCCATTGGACACAAGTCCGGCTGCTCAAACTGCCCCTGCAGATTTGATTGTCATCCCGCATCACGCTGTGGAGGGACTCAAGGAAGACACTGATGGCATCATGGAGCGTCTTATTGGCCTTTCCAAGCCTGATTCAACCCTTCTTTTTGTTGGTCTGCATGCTCCGAGCATTCTCGAAGCCGAGCTCGGGCTAGAAGCCAAGGGGTTTGAGCTGTCGACTTCCATCCCCGTTGGGGTCGGCTCGCTCACTCTTCACCAGTTCACCAACAAGAAGAGCTCGCAGCTAGAGAGGCTCGTCAACGGCGCCACAGAGAAGAAGGCGGTAATCCTGGTTCGGCCCAAGCCATCCCCTGCAACACATGGTTTTGCCCTCAAGATGAAGGAACTTCTCAATGATGTTGGTTTCTCCACCTCGATAGAAACCGGTATCATCGGCGCTGGAATCGCTGCCTCCACGACGTATGTGTCTCTATTGGAGCTTGAGGAGCCGCTGCTGGAGGACCTATCTGAGGCCGAGTTTCACGATGTTCGGACACTGATGCTCACTTCGAATCGCCTACTCTGGGTCACTCAGGGCGCGAACCCGGCCTTTGGTCTTATCGATGGCTTGGCGCGAGTAGTTCGCAGCGAATATATCAACGCCAAAGTCCAGGTCTTACATCTCATGAGCGCTGGGACTGATATTGGTCCCGCCTCGGCGTCCCGCATACTACTCTCCCCAACCGACGACAGCGAGTTCATGGAGATTGACGGTCTTCTGAAGGTCTCTCGAATTTACAAGAGCCCTGATGAGGATGACCACATCCGTGAGCACCTATTCAACTCCACTCGAGTAGTGAGTCTTCCTAAAGATCAGCACGCTCCTCCTTTGAAGCTGGCTGTCGGCAAACCCGGCCTACTCAATACCCTACATTTCGTGGCCGAAAACGCTACGGAGCCGACTCCTCTTGCCGATGATGAAGTTGAGCTCCTGGTCATGGCCTCCGGCATCAACTTCAGAGACATCATGGGCTCCATGGGTCTTCTCCCGGTGTCCGGGCTTGGTCAAGAAGCAAGTGGCGTTGTCATTCGCGTAGGCAAGTTAGGCGCAGCGAATCTCAATCCTGGGGACCGAGTGAGCACTCTAACAGTCGGTGGAACTCACGCCACCAAGATACGATGCCACTACCGCGTTGCGCACAAGAATCCTAAAAACCTCTCTTTCGAAGAGGCTGCCAGTATCCCCGTCACACACTGCACGGCCTACTACGCCCTCGTCAAGCTCGCTAGGCTTCAACGCGGTCAGTCTATTCTCATCCATGCCGCTGGTGGTGGAACGGGGCAGGCTGCAATCCAGCTCGCAAAACACCTGGGTCTTGTAATCTACGCTACTGTTGGCACCGACGAGAAGCGCGACCTCCTCGTGACTAGGTATGGCATTCCGGAGGAGCACATCTACAACTCTCGCGATGCCAGCTTCGTCAAGGGCATTGAACGCATCACAAATGGCCGCGGTGTTGATTGCGTTCTTAACTCCTTGTCGGGTGAGCTCCTCAGACAGTCATTTGGATGCTTGGCAACATTCGGTACGTTTGTGGAGATTGGCCTTCGGGATATCACCGACAACATGCGTCTTGATATGCGTCCCTTCCATAAGAGCACGACTTTCAGCTTCATCAACATGGTCACGTTCCTCCAAGAAAACCCTGACGCTATGGGAGAGATTCTGCAGGATGTCTTCAATCTTGTCTCCAAGGGCATATTGAAACCGGCATACCCTGTGACCGTCTACCCCGTCGGTGAGATCGAGGATGCTTTCCGCGTCATGCAGCAAGGAAAACATGTGGGTAAGATGGTCCTGTCTTACACGCAGGGTGGTGGGAAAGCGCCTGTTCTGTGCAAGGCTAAGGACTCGCTCAAACTCGACCCTGCCGCCTCATACCTCATCATCGGTGGTCTCGGTGGCTTGGGTCGTAGTTTGGCGACCGAGTTCGTCGCCAGTGGAGCCCGCAACATTGCCTTCGTGTCACGCTCCGGTGACTCCAAGCCCGAGGCCAAGAGCACTGTAGACCAGCTCGTCGCCTGTGGTGCCAACGTCAAAGTGTGCCGCGCCGACGTGTCCGATGAGGCTTCATTCACTGCCGCGATGAGACAACACTCGGAGGAGATGCCGCCCGTCAAGGGTGTCATCCAGATGGCCATGGTGCTCCGAGACGTTGTCTTCGAGAAGATGGAGTACGAGGAGTGGATCACTGGCCTGCGACCCAAAGTCCTGGGCACGTGGAACCTACACCGGTACTTTGATCACAACCGCCCTCTCGACTTCATGCTTTTCTGCTCTTCCATCGCGGGCATCTTCGGCAACCCAAGTCAGGCCCAGTACGCTGCTGGTAATACTTTCCAGGACACGCTTGCCAGTTGGAGACGACACCAGGGACTCAAGGCTGTGTCTGTCAATCTGGGAATCATGCGCGACGTCGGCGTTATTGCCGAAGGTACTTCAAATTTCATGGCTCCCTGGGAAGAGGTCCTCGGCATCCGGGAGCCTGCATTCCATGCCCTCATGAAGAGCGTCATCAATGGTCAGCAGGAGGGTGCGCGCTCGGAGGCATGCCCAGCCCAGGTTGTTGTCGGTCTCGGCAGCGGCGATATTATCGCTAGCAACCAACTCAAGAAGCCTGCGTATTTTGAGGATCCCCGCTTCGGGCCTCTGGCTTTCACTGGCACTCTTTCCGGCCGAGAACAAGGCGCCGGTGACGGCTCTCTCGTCTCGCTATCGTCCAAGCTGACGGCAGCCAGTGCCCAAAAAGATTCGGCCGGAGCCACAAGCATCGTCAAAGACGCTCTGGTCAAGAAAGTAGCCGAGATTTTACGCATTCCCCCTTGAGAAGTCGATGCCTGTCGGCCGATGTATCGCTATGGCGTGGACTCACTCGTAGCTCTCGAGGTACGGAACTGGATTTCCAAGGAAATGAAAGCGAACATGCCGCTCTTGGAAATTCTGGCGGCTACGCCCATGGAGACATTTGCGGTTCAAATTGCTAAGAAGAGCAAGCTTCTTGATGGAATGTCGTTCTGTTAAAGGAGGATATACTGAGGTCACAGTAGCTATGGGGTGCAGGGGTCAAGGAGAACTAGATGGAGCCAAAGTCTGCTTTAATCAATATGTTGACGACAAGTTAATTACAATTTTATGTCGATTCTCTCACCTCACAGATACGTATGGTAGACCAGTTCGGCCGAGTGTATTACTCAACAAGAAAATAGGGAAAGTCCTTAAGAGATAAGGAGTTAACATAGAGGAAAGAGGGAATAGTATAAATAGTACAATATTGCAAATATGACAAAGGATAATTAAGGTTACAATGGACTCGTGGCAGTATGTAGTAGAGCTAGGGTTACTTTTGAGCTGAATCCCGGACTTAGGACGGACAAAGGGTAGCTAATTATTAATCTTCATCACGTGCAGAGTTCTCTAGAAAGCGTAAGTTTATATAAGGTTAACAGGGGGTAGTCACTGTAACTTTGTCGGACCACTTGTTTTTATATGGAAATCTGACTCTGAAAAATCAACTTCCAGCAGCACAGTCGAATTTCTTGAAACCCCTGTTTACTGGATCTCAACCCAAAGTGCATCTGATTCCAATAGAAATCATTCGCAATGGTAGAATCTGCTTGTTGATGAGAAAGTCAGACGCGACGCAACTAACAAAGCACAGGAAGAACATTCATTCGATCGGGAAGCCTTTGACGCAGCCATCAAGGAAGAAAGCATTGATGAAATTAAGGGCACCGGTCAAATAATCCACTGGAGCAATTGCGATCGTGCATACCAAAAGAAATGCCACGGCGGCGTTTGGTTTGGCATGCGCAGGGATGGAGGGTGGGTAAAGGTCATGCCGGGTTTTTCGGTTTATTTCATCAGAGGGGTAAACGGAGAGGTTAGAACACAAAAGTAACAGATAGCAACATATATCACAAGTTAGAGCACACAGTAGGGCATGTGAGAATAAAGGTCAAAGAAGCTTATATTATAAAAGAATAACTATATAAAAGAGAGTTCCTATATATAGGCAGATAGTATAAGTAATATCAGTAGTGTATATAAATAGGTATATAATAAGTATAGTATAATAAGTAAGTAAGGTATATAGCTATTATAATATACCTTCTAATTATTTAAGTAAGTAAATAATTAATACTATTAAGTATTAATACTTAAATAGCTAATTATAATACCTCTTTTATAAGATAAATAGGTTATAATATAAATATAATAAAGAAAATAGCTAGAAAAGTAAGTGTTATTATATACTTTATTATTATTATTTATAAATAATAAATAAGTAATTATTAAATATAGTCTTAAGCTAAAAGATATAAATAATTATATTAATAATTTCTTTTTGATTATTATAAACTTATTAATTTTTTTTCTTTTTATAAGTTTTTTTTATTAAGTTTATAAGTATTTTTATAATTACTAATATAATAATATTTTTAAAAATTAATATATTAATAATCTTTTAAAAAAATAATTATAGCCAAATCTCAAAAAAGTAAGTTTTAATAAGCTAAAGTAATAGTAATTTATAATTATAATTTTAAAAAACTTTAATAAATACTAATTTTAAGTAAAGATAATAAAAAGTACTATTACTCTATTACCTTTAAGCCTTAAGTTAAGAGCTCTTAAGTCTAGCTATCTCTTATACCTCTAGTTATCTCTACTAAACCTACTACTACTAATACTACTAATACTCCCCCCTAAAATAGTATTTTTAATAAGAAGGAGCTCTTCTTTTAAAAGAAGCTTATAATAAAGATTCTCTTAATAGTAAATAAGAAGGAGAAAGAAAAAGGGAATAATAATAATAATAATAATAATAATAATAATAATAATAATAATAATAATAATAATAATAATAATAATAATAATAATAATAATAATAATAATAATAATAATAATAATAATAATAATAATAATAATAATAATAATAATAATAATAATAATAATAATAATAATAATAATAATAATAATAATAATAATAATAATAATAATAAAAAAGATAATGAGAATAAGATTAAGTCTAGGTTAAAAAAAGAGCTTAAGCTAAAGCATAAGTTATTATTTTATTAATTTATTATTTTTATATATAATTAATTATTTATTATAAGTTGAAAAAAGTTTATAGCTCTAAAGAAAAAAAGCTTAACCTTATATCTTAAAAAAAAGATAAAAAAGAAAGTAAAGAATAAAGTCTTTAAGTATAGTAAGTTACATACTTATTTTAGCTTATAGAAATAAAACTAATAATTATATAGTTTAAAAAAAAAGAAATACTTTAAAAAAGAAGTATTATATTAGGTTCCTAAAAGTAGTACTAGCTTTAGGGCTGGCAGGGCACCAGGTAGGGCCTGGGGGATACTATAGAATAAAATAATATTATACTAAAGGGTATATAAAAGGGGTTTTTACAATAGTATTAAGGTTTAGAGAGGAGATAGATTAGAATAATAGTTACTAGTAACCTCTAACTACCCCCCTACTAACTTCTTTACTTAGTACTATATAGTTTCTAATATGTTTTAATCTCTTTCTATTTATAGGTATACTAACTATTAGAGTAGTAATAGTATTAGTATAATTAACCTAATCCTAATCTATTACCTAGTAAGGCAGCCTAGTGATATAGTAGCTTATACTAGATATTAGTAGGACTATAATGAAGAAGTAGTATATAACTAACCTTAATAGGTTAATAGAGAAGTAGCTAAGAGCCCTTCTTAATAATAAAGTAACTAAGGTAAAAAAGAAGAAGATAATTAAATAGATTATAGCTCTTAGAAATAGGAAGTCTATTAATAATATATTTATAGCTAGTAGAGTATTATAGCTAGATTTCTAACAGTGGGTTTTCTGCTAAAGTATAGCTGAGGCTGCGATAATAATTAACAGTGTTATACTTGCTGGCGTTCTTACTGACGTATCAGTCACTCGGTGATCAGTCAGGTGGTCAATAGATAGGTGGTAGCTTGTATAGCTTAAGAAGTGGTTTACAAAGATAAGCAGGTATAAGAAGTCTAAAAGTTATCTAAGGATATTTTATAAGTTAATTACTAAAGAGCTATAGAAGTCTATCTTTAAGTACTTCTAAGTCTATCCTATATATAAGTCCTAATCTCTTTTCTCTTATCTTAACTATGTTAGTCTATTAGTTATAATTACTTCTTTACTCTATTAATTAGTTAGTTACCTCTACTAATTAATTACCTAGATTTACTGATTAATTAGTAGGTCTATAGAGTAATTAGCTTATCTTATCTCTATATAACTTATACTATAGTTCTTCTATATCTAAGGAGTTATCTATTTATTCTATTCTATTATCTATATAAATATATTACTACTTGTATTCTGCCTCATCTATTAGTAGAGTGTTATTACCTATAACTTATTAGGTTATAATATCAGGTCTCCTCTCTAATGATCTTATCCTTAAGATTATATAAGTAAGTAGGTACTTCTAGGTTAGGGAGTTTATTAAGTTTTCTCTTTCTTTATCCTATTAATAATATATTAGATTCCCAAGTTTCTTAAAAATAGTTATTATCTACTCTTTGTTATAAGTACTATACCTTATAAATTACTTAGTTTGGTTTTAAAGTTATGCTATATTTCTATTGTTATTTAAATAGCCTTTATTATAAGATAATAGCTAGGATAAGTATCTATAGCAAATACACTTATCTAAGTCAATCTTATAATATAACTTAGGATACCATTTGTATACATGAGTATGTTTTTCCTTTATTGGTTTATAGGTACTGACTTGTTTTAATAGTTAATTATCTTCTAGATAAGGTGAGTTATTTAGATTATAAGGAGGAGTCTGAAGAGGCGATCCTCTATAAAAGAGCGGTTATACTAAGGAAGGCTTAGGTAGAAATAAATATATTGCTTATAAAGCTAGATTATATCTATAAAGTAAAATAAATAGTTTTTAAGAAAGATAATATAGTATTGTTATTTATAGATAATACAGATATTATACTAGAGTTATTTATTGTTTATAAGGTTTAATCTATAGAGGGTTTTGGTATAGTAGATTTGTTAGGTATTGTTTCTAATTAGGATCTTAACAATCCTTTCTAGTAATTATTTAGTAAGGTGTTACGACCCAACAAGTTACAGGCGATAACAGCCCCACCAACCAGCGGGAAGCGCGGGCGGTACAGCCTTTGTATGGACAAAAGGATAGTCAGACGGATGACTCCCCCGGACACGGAAGAACTATGGTACAGGTCACGTGATGATTACATAAGGTGATCACTCTGCAGGATCCACCGAGCGATCACCAGTATCCACTGATCAATCACTGGAGTATGCAAAGTGATCAAGACCAACAGGATCAAAAGAATCACAACAAGGAGCATCACGACGGACTTGTATATAGGATGGACTTGGACGCACTCAAGGACAGACTCCCATAGCTCTTCAGCAATCAACTTGTGACTTAGCCTCGCTAACTTTCACTTTCCCGACACCTGCTTATCTTTGTGAACTCTTGAGCTATACAAGCTACCCCTACCCCATCGACCACCCGACTGATCACCAAGTGATTGACAGACCAGCAAGCCAACGGATCTAGACGACTACTGTTAATTACCCTCGCAGCCTCAGCTATACTTTAGCAGAAAACCCACTGTCAGGAATCTGGCCGTAACACTTTGATTGCTCCTGTTAGTAAGTTGACCCTATGAAACTAATTAGCAGTACCTACGATGTCTTCTCCTAAGACCCCTTCAACCTCGAGCGTCCCTAAGACTCCAAGGTCCCTGGACCAGGAGCTCGCCCAAGCTATGGACCTCAACAAGGAACCCGGTATGCTAGAAATCAAGTTCGATAACGAGGGGGAAGCTATCCTCACCACGGACCAATACCTGGCCATACGTAAGACAGTTGAAAGAAACGCCAGACGCAACAAACAACTGGCCGACATCGTCAATAACAACGCAGCCCAAATGGAGCAGATGAAGAACTCCAACAACCATGACCTCACCCAGATGCAAGCCATCATCAATGACACTCTTGCTAAACTGGAAGCCAAGAACAACGAAGCCATCAAGCTAGGGCACGAGGTCAAGACACTCCAAGGCGCTGCCAACATCATCTCGACCCCGGTCGAAGGACGGGACAAGCTCAAACTCAACTCCCCAGGAACTTATGATGGCACCAGTGGACAACTGAAAGGGTTTCTGATTCAAGTACGCACCTATCAGACCTTTCACGCCACCAACTTTCGCAACGAAACCGAGAGAGTCATCTACGCCGGCACCTTTCTGCGCGGCAAGGCACTCTCATGGTTTGAGCCGTTCCAGGAAGAATTCCTCAGGAACAACGGAGAACTGAATGCATGTTCCTACGAGACTCAGTCAATCTTCGGAAGCATGGCAGGCTTCGAACAAGCCTTGAAGTCACTGTTCCAAGACCCTGATGAGAAACGACAAGCCAAGCGAGACCTTGCCAACCTCAAGCAAACCAAGGCCGCCTCACACTATGCAGCCGAATTCCAACGACTTGCTACTAGACTCAACATCACGGACGAATCCTTGATCTTCATGTTCTACCAAGGACTCAAGGAAGACATCAAGGACAAACTCACCAAGATCGTCAACACCCCAGAAGATTTCCTCTTATATATCAAACTTACAATCAAGATTAACACACGCCTTTATGAACGACGCAAAGAGAAGGGCGAAAACCGACGACCTAACGCCAACATAGGCAAACGCTACGCCCAGGGACCAAAGAACCCCAACAACCACTAGCAGAACAAAAACCAGTGGCAACCACGCAACAACCAGCTAAGCACGTCCTATGGACACCACGCAGGACCTATGGATGTCAGTGTGGCTCGGAAAGAGAACCGACCACCTCGGGACACCAAGACTGTTAAATGCTACAACTGTGAAAAGATAGGGCACTACGCCAGAGACTGCCAACAACCAAAACGACTCCAGAACAAGGCACTGGCCGAAGGCAACCGACAAGCGAACATTGCCCGAAAAGAAATCCCACACCCACAACTCTCATAGACCGCCTACTACGATGACAACTGTTCCACACACCAAGACAGCAAGGAACAAGCGGGATGGTACCCCAAGGAACCCAAGAATAAGATAATTGCAGTAGGCAAACGAGCCCTACGCAAACCTATGACACCTCAAGCTATCAGTATCACTCAACAACTAGAATAACAAAACCAGGACAAAATCATGTGACTAATTCAGGCCTGAGATGCCCTGGAAATCCTGAAAGACAAGACACCGCAGGACTAGGAGATCCTTAACACCATCAAAGAGCGATTGCCTAGACGGATTCAAGCACAAGGCAACCCACTACGACAACTAGACTTGGAAAACGAATACAACCATGCTCTGCGTGAAGATGTTATCCGATCCCAAGGGAAACCCAAGCAGGTCATCACCATGATAGACCTCACCCCAGGATTCCAACAAGTCCCAACGAAGACTATTGCGGTAGCTAGGAAGGGAAAGAAGACCCTCTTCCCTCCCCCACAACTTCGACAACGCGAACGCACACCAGAAAGTACTACCAAAGTACTAGAGACAAACCCAGACAAGGAAGAAGATTCAGAACTCTCCTTAGACGAATTCATCCCACCAAGTAAGATAGAACGACGAGCAGCCAAACAACTTGTGGAGATAAGTCGTGTAAACCCACCTATGACCAGACGGACTGAAGAAAAGAACTAGTATATCCGGCAGTGGGCTAACGATGTCCCAATCTCCTCAGTTGTCACGACACAAGAAGACGGGTACGATTCCAATAAACCACTTGTAACTCAGACCTACGTGGACTATACGCACGATCCACTCTACTAACAATCTGAGAAGAAAGCCCAGGAAGAACGACGACCTGTGGTCGATCCAAGGAATGACAACCAAGAAGTCTACTTCTATGGAACGGAAGATACCGACACCAAGCTACAGCCCCTCATCCTGACAAGAGAGAAACCCATGTTTGGAGACGACGAGGCACTAAACAAGAAAGATCCAATACACTATAGAATCTTTTAGGCAGACTGCATTTACGACAACTGCAAGAAGCACAAGAAGGAAAAGGAAACCTATTCTTTCTACCCACAACAACAACGCAATGAACCTATTCCCCAGGTATACCGGAACCATGAGATCGACACATGGGAAGTCAAAGAATACCAGAGCCCCTGGTTAATCTTCGCACCATGCCCTGAATATCCCATGCCATGCGTCAACAACCTCACTAGACATTGGTCCAACTGCCTATTCGACAAATGCAGATACCACTACAAAGGAAAAGCAAGATCCTGGAGGATGCAGATCAAGGAAAGCCCTAGTAAGTCAAAAAACTCCCCACGCCGCCTGTGAGAAAGGCACAGACGGCCAAACAATTTACAAAAACCCTTTACGCAACAACAATCAAGAACAATGATAGTCACATCATCCTCACGGTCTTGATCAACAGCTAGCCCACTAAGGTCATGATTGACAGTGGAGCACAAGCCAACCTCATCTCACCCAGGGTGGTGAACGAACAAAGCATCTAATGGTTATACAAGGAAGAACTATACACCCTACAGACGGTTGAAGGAGAACAAGTCCAGTACGGCAGAGGAACCGTTGATAAGGAGACCGTACACCTCCCTTCGGTAATCCATGGCCGATGCCAACGACTCAACTTCGATATCACCGAAATAGGAAACATAGACGTGATTCTGGGAATCCCGTGGCTAAGAGAGCACAACCCCGACATAAACTGGAGAACAGGCCAACTCCGGTGGAGAGATTCAGCTACGAGGCAGCGTCGCACGCCGCGACCCCTGAGTGAATCAACGCGACCAAGGAAATATGTCGCTTACATCAAGAGGATCGAACCTGTGCGAGACCAGAGTTCCGCATCCACAAACATCACAAATGCGCCAGACAGGCAGGACAAACGAAGCCTGGAAGAAGATCGACTACGATCGATACCTATTGAATACCAGCAATACACCAGACTGTTTGCCGAAGAATTGGAAACAGGACTGCCAGAGCATGGACCATACGATCATAAGATCTAACTGCTAGAAGGAAAACACCCCAAGCTTGAGCCCATCTACGGACTCAACCCAATCGAGCGAGAAACCCTCGACCAATGGCTGGATGAGAGTCTAGCAAAAGGACACATCAGACCATCAGATTCGCCAGCAGGATATCCAATCCTGTTTGTACCCAAAAAGAATGGGAAACTACAACTATGCGTTGACTATCGAAAACTCAACGACATCACGAAGAAAAACAGCTATCCACTACCGCTTATCTCAGAACTACGAGATCTGCTGCATGGAGCAAACTGGTTCACGGCACTTGATCTCAAAGGCGCCTACAACCTTATTCGAATCAAGGAGGGAGATGAATGGAAAACAGCGTTTTGAACACGCAGAGGACTCTTTGAGACCCTCGTCATGCCTTTCGGACTCACTAACGCACCAGCTACATTCCAAACAATGATCAATCATGTACTCAGGGAATATCTTGATATCTTTGTCGTCTGTTACCTTGACGACATCCTCATCTTCTCCAAGAACCTCAAAGAACATAAGGAGCACATACACAAGGTACTCAAGAAGCTCCAGGAGGCAAAACTCCTAGTCGAACCAGAGAAGAGTGAATTCCATACTCAGAAGGTTGACTACCTCGGATTCACTATCACGCCAGGAGAAATCCGAATGCAAAACAAGAAGGTTGAAGCAGTCAGGGACTGGCCAACACCGACCAACGTCAAGGAAGTTCAGTCATTCCTCGGATTCGTTAACTTCTACCGACGATTCCTCAAGAACTACGCAAGCTACGTCAGAGGACTACAGCAACTCACACACAAGAACAGCGAGTTTAAATGGACAGACGAATGCGACAAATCCTTTAACAAAGTCAAGGAACTCATTACCTCAGAACCAGTTACCAAAATCCCAGACCCAGACAAACCTTTCGAAGTCAAGACCAATACCTCAGACTTCGCAATGGGCAGACAACTAGGACAACGAGACGAAGAAGGACGACTACACCCATGCGCATTCTACTCAAAAGCATTCCACGGACCTGAGCTAAACTACCAGATCCACAACAAGGAACTCATAGCAATCATTGAAGCATTCAGAGAATGGAAACCACATTTGTCAGGAACAAAGCACCAGGTGATTGTGTATATAGATCACAAGAACCTTGCCCATTTCACAACCTTGAAGGTCCTGAACAAACGACAGATCCAATGGTCAGAATTTCTATCCGAATACAACTTTAAGATCGTCTATTGCAAAGGAACAGAGAATGGAAGAGCTGATGCTCTAAGCCGACGACCGGACCTTGAAGTCCCAGTACCAGAGGAAACACAGGTTATCCTCAAGCACGATAAGAACAGTGACATCGTTCCAGCGCAAAAACTCATCATGATCGGCACACGCGTCAATACCAGCACGACTGGCAGAATGACGGATAACCAGATACGCGAGATACATAGCGCTAACCCACCCACCCCACTTCCGCAAAGCCCCCACCTCCGCAAATGCCGAAAATGCCGCATCTATCCTCTTCCATCAACATCACCACCTTTTTCAAACTATCACAACAATTGCCATATATCGCCAAACAACGCCATTTTTGAGGATATCTTCTTCAACCCATCATGAAGCAATACTCCGAATTTGAGCTCCAACGGGCGCTGGCAGATGCGCGAGATGGGCGCCCTATCAGTAGGGCTGCCCAGCAATGGGGCATCCCATACCATACCCTTTATTATCGGCTGAAAAGGGGTAGGCAAAGTAGGAATGCTGCTTTTGCCGATATGCAGCGTTTAACCCAGTCCCAGGAGGATAATCTGGTTGCCTATATATTAACCCAGGAAGCTCTGGGCTGCCCTATTTCCCATGGGCAATTGAAGGGCCTGGCAGAGCGTATGCTGGGCGATGGGCAGCAACCTCTAGGGAGGAAGTGGATGCGGCGATTTCTGCGGCGAAACCCATTAATCCGGACCAAGCGATCCAGGGCGATAGATGCCAGGCGCTGGCGAGCCCATTCGCCAGAAATCATCCAGCAATTCCTCGATCGTCTGGATATCCCAGAGATCAAGGGCATCCATCCATCCAACCGATGGAATATGGATGAGACTGGCATCATGGAGGGCAAAGGGACTAATGGGCTGGTGCTGGGCTCTGCCGCATCGCGATATATCCAGAAAAACAGCCTGGATCCAGGGCATGGATCTCACTGTTGGAATGTGTGTCTGCTGATGGGCAGCGCATACCCCCATTGGTTATATATAAGGGCAAGTCCCTCCAGACCCAGTGGTTCCCATCCAACCTATCTAGATATGAAGGGTGGCACTTCACATATACTGATAATGGCTGGACGACTGACCAGACTGCCCTTAGATGGCTGGAGAAGGTCTTCATCCCATATACCCAACCCAGCCAACCAGGGGCATATAGACTGCTGGTTCTAGATGGGCATCACAGCCATATAACCACTGACTTCATGTGGAAATGCTGGCAGCATCGCATCTGGCTGTTATATCTGCCGCCGCACTCCTCTGCAGTCCTCCAGCCTCTAGATGTGGCTGTCTTCAGCCCATTAAAGCACGCCTATAGGAAGGGGGTTGAATCGATGGATGATATAGTGACGGATTCAACAGTGGCTGGCAAAAGGGCATTTCTAGCCTGTTATTTAGAGGCCAGAGATGCGGCAATAACCAGCCAGAATATAAGGGCTGGCTGGAAAGGGGCTGGGTTATGGCCGGTCTCTTCAAGGCGCCCCCTATCCAACCCCCTGGTATCCAAGGCATCCAACCAGCCCATCCAGGCCAGCCAGCCCATCCAGGCTGGCAGCCAGCAGTGGGATGAATCCGTATCTGTTATCCCATGGTCAACCCCTCGCCGGCCTGCCGAACTACGGCATCAACTATATCAACTCCAACAGTTGGGTAAGGATGGGCAGGATACCCATACTATCCGTCACCTATCTAGAAAGGTGCAAAAGGCGTATGATGAAGAGTTCTTCCAGGGGTCTGTTATAGAGCAGGAAAACAGGGCATTAAGGGCCCAGCTAGATAACCTGCTTAACTGTAGGAGGAAAAAGGCCCCTACATCCCCCAACAGTCGATTTGCAGCCATACGGCAGAGCCAGCTATCAGGAAATACGGATATCGGCAATATGGATAGTCCGGATGAATCCAGCGCATCCGAATTATCCAGCGAGGCCGAAAGTTGCATATGGGTGGGCGGCAGACCTGAGGAATAAAGTGGTGATAGTGGTGGTGTTGGTGGTTATGGGGATTTGCGGAGGTGGGGGCTTTGCGGAAGTGGGGTGGGTGGGTTAGAGCACATGGACACCAAGGAGTAATGAAAACTTTCAAAAGAATTCGACAATACTACGACAAGTGAGTCACATGAGAATAAGTGGCTTCAGCAATTAAGGACTGTGAACTATGCAAGAAAAGCAAGAACAGCCCTCATAAGCCATACGGGCACATTCAACCATTGCTAGCACCCCCAGAGGCATGGCACTCAATCTCTTTGGACTTTATTGTCAAGCTACCCAAGTCAAGAGAACCACTCACGAAGACATGGTACGATAGCATTCTAGTTATTGTCAACCGACTCATGAAGTATGCTTACTTTATCCCGTATCTTGAAGCCAGCACGGCTAAGGACCTCGCATACACTTTCCTCAAGTACATCATTAGCAATTACGGCTTGCCAAAAGAAATTGTGTCAGACAGAGACAAGCTGTTTACTTCGAAGTTTTGGAAATCACTGATTTCGCAACTCGGTTCAGACCACAAACTGTCTACCTCTTTCCACCCGCAAACCGACGGACAAACAGAAAGAGTCAACCAGATACTCAAACAATATCTCAGATGTTATGTCAACTACGACCAAGACAATTGGGTACCACTACTGCCAATGGCCCAATTCGCTTACAACAGTGCTATTAGAGAAAGCACTAAGAACTCACCATTCTATCTGAACTACGGATTCGAGCCAACTGCCTACGGAGAATCCCGAGAAGGACCACGAGCACTGAAAGCGGTGGCAGACTTCAACAAACTCAGGGAAATCCAGAACAAAACTGCACTAGATTTGGAATTTGTCAGACAACGAATGCAGAAATACGCCAACCTTTCAAGGATTGAGGGACCAACCTTTAAAGAGGGAGATAGCGCGTACCTCGCACGCCGAAACATCAAAACAAAACGGCCCAGCGACAAACTCGACTACAAGAAACTAGGACCTTTCAAGATCCTACGAAAAGTTTCAGACGTCAACTATGAACTCGACTTACCAGACACGATGAAAATTCACCCAGTCTTCCACATCGCACTACTGGAACCAGCACCACGCGGATCAAACACAAACGACTGCATTATCGTCGAACCCAACGAACCAGAATATGAAGTTGAACGAATCATTGATCATAGGAACCAAGACGGACAGGAAGAATACTTGGTCAAATGGAAAAACTATGGACATGAAGACAACTCATGGGAACCAGTCAAGAACCTCCAACACTCCCAGAAACTTCTTCAGGATTATCACGATTCCCAGACTCCGACGGACCCAACCCAGCAGATAAGTCCCCAACGTCGAAGGACTGCCAGAAAGAATCATCAAGGTCAGGAAGTGACCCAGACAGGTCTACGGCACCAAAACCTCCCATAGACTGCACCTCCTGGACCACTGAAGACTCCAGTACTAGATCTTCTTCATCGACGAAGGATGACACCGCGTCACCCTTCTTGAACACCATTCTTTTCGCTTTTCGGATACGATCAAGCTTTGCAAGCAACGCATCCATTTCCGCCTGAGCCTTTCTCAGCACAGCCGCTCTTTGACGAAGGACAGCCTCTTCAGACTGCTCCTCACGATCCAAACGACTTGCTTTATCTAGCAGACGATCTACTACAAAAGTCAGCACCACCATATGAAAGAAGAAACACGACAAAGACCTACGAGAACATATCACATCCTAAGTCGCATCACAAGGACAACCCAAACGAGTACATTCGCCACAAACTTCAGACCCCGACATCATCTTACAACGCACCCCCTTATTACGACAGTACGTGCAAGGCATGACTTTGTAACCAAATTGGAAGATACACAAGGCACGACGCTTGCGACGAAGAGTGGACGAAGAAGGCTGACTGTTAGAATCTGACATGGCGTCAGCATGATGAACAAGGAAAACTTGCCAAATCCCCAACCTGGGACCTGCGACCTACTTATGCAGGTCTTGAGGACAAGACCTTTAGAGGGGAGACCTGATGTTACGACCCAACAAGTTACAGGTAATAACAGCCCCACCAACCAGCGGGAAGCGCAGGCGGTATAGCCTTTGTATGGACAAAAGGATAGTCAGACGGATGACTCCCCCGGACACGGAAGAACTATGGTACAGGTCACGTGATGATTACATAAGGTGATCACTCTGCAGGATCCACCGAGCGATCACCAGTATCTACTGATTGATCACTGGAGTATGCAAAGTGATCAGGACCAACAGGATCAAAAGAATCACAACAAGGAGCATCACGACGGACTTGTATATAGGATGGACTTGGACGCACTCAAGGACAGACTCCCATAGCTCTTCAGCAATCAACTTGTGACTTAGCCTCGCTAACTTTCACTTTCCCGACACCTGCTTATCTTTGTGAACTCTTGAGCTATACAAGCTACCCCTACCCCATCGACCACCCGACTGATCACCGAGTGATCGACAGACCAGCAAGCCAACGGATCTAGACGACTACTGTTAATTACCCTCGCAGCCTCAGCTATACTTTAGCAGAAAACCCACTGTCAGGAATCTGGCCGTAACAACTATATAACTATGAGATCTAACTACTAGAAGGAAAATATCCTAAGCTTAAGCTAATCTATAGACTTAACCTAATAGAATAAGAAGCACTTAATAAATAGCTACATAAAAACCTAGTAAAAGGTTATATTAGACTATTAGAATTACCAGTAAGATACCCTATCCTATTTATATCTAAGAAGAATAGAAAACTATAACTATATATTAACTACTAGAAACTTAATAATATTATAAAAAAGAATAGCTACCTACTACTGCTTATCTTAGAGTTATAAGATCTACTGCATGGGGTGAATTAGTTTATAGTACTTAACCTTAAAGGTGTCTATAACCTCATTACAATTAAGAAAGAAGATAAATAGAAAATAGTATTTTAAATATATAGAGGGCTATTTAAGACCCTTGTTATACCCTTTAAACTTACTAACATACCTATTATATTCTAAATAATAATTAACTATATACTTAGGGAGTATCTTAATATCTTTATTATCTATTACCTTAATAATATCCTTATATTCTCTAAGAACCTTAAAGAATATAAGAAGCATGTATATAAGGTACTTAAGAAGCTCTAAGAAGCAAAGCTTTTCGTTAAACCAGAGAAGAGTAAATTCCATACTTAGAAGGTGGACTACCTCAGATTTACTATCACACCAGGAGAAATCCAAATACAAGACAAGAAGGTTAAAGCAGTTAGAGACTAGCTAACACCTACTAACATTAAGGAAATTCAATTATTCCTAAGATTTATTAATTTTTATTAATAATTCCTAAAGAACTATAGTACCTATATTAAAGGATTATAATAACTTCTATATAATGATATAGAGTTTAAGTAGATATAAGAATATAATAAATCCTTTAATAGAGTTAAGGAACTTATTATATCTAAACTAGTTACTGAGATTTTAGACCTAGATAAACCTTTTAAAGTTAAGACTAATACCTTAGACTTTATAATAAGAGGATAACTTAAATAATAAGATAAGGAAGGATAACTATACCTATATAAATTTTACTTAAAAGTATTTTATAGACCTAAATTAAACTACTAGATTTATAATAAAAAACTTATAGTAATTATTAAAGCATTTTAAGAATAGAAGCCTTATCTATTAGAAATAAAGCATTAGGTAATTATATATATAGATCATAAAAACCTCATATACTTTACAACCTCCAAAGTCTTAAACAAAAAACAGATTTAATAGTTAGAATTCCTATTAGAATATAATTTTAAGATTATCTATTACAAAGAAATAGAGAATAGAAGAGCTAATACTCTTAGCTAATAACCAGATCTTGAAGTCCTAGTATTAGAGAAAACATAAGTTATCCTTAAATATAACAAGAATAGTAACATTGTTCTAGTATAGAAACTTATTATAATTAGTATATATATCAATACTAGTATAACTAGTAGAATAATAGATAACTAGATATATAAGATATATAGTACTAGAGTATATAGATACTAAGGAGTAATAAAAACTTTTAAAAGAATTTAATAACACTATAACAAGTAAGTTACATAAGAATAAGTAGCTTTAGTAATTAAGGACTATAAGCTATATAAAAAAAGTAAGAACAGCCCTTATAAGCTATATTGGTATATTTAACTATTACTAGTACCTCTAGAGGTATAGTACTTAACCTCTTTAGACTTTATTATTAAATTACCTAAGTTAAGAGAACTACTTATAAAGGTATAGTATAATAGTATCCTTATTATTATTAACTAACTTATAAAGTATACCTACTTTATCCTATACCTTAAAGCTAGTATAGCTAAGAACCTTATATATACTTTTCTTAAGTATATTATTAGTAATCACAGCTTGCTAAAAGAAATTATATTAGATAGAGATAAGCTATTTACCTTAAAGTTTTAGAAGTCCCTAATTTTATAACTTAGCTTAGACTATAAACTATCTACCTCTTTCTATCTATAAACTAATAGGTAAATAGAAAGAATTAACTAGATACTTAAACAGTATCTCTAATGTTATATTAACTATAACTAAGATAATTAGGTACCACTACTGCTTATAGCCTAATTTACCTATAATAGTACTATTAGAGAAAGCACTAGAAACTTACTATTCTACCTAAACTATGGATTTAAACTAACTACTTCTAGAGAACCTTATAAAGGGCTATGGGTACTAAAAGCTATCGCTAACATTACCAAACTTAGAGAAATTTAAAATAAAGTAGTCCTGGATTTGGAATTTATTAGATAATAAATAAAGAAATATACTAACCCTTTAAGGATTAAGGGACTAACCTTTAAAGAGGGGGATAGTGCGTATGTTGCATACTAAAATATTAAAACTAAATAGCCTAGTAATAAACTTAACTATAAGAAATTAGGACCTTTTAGAATCCTATAAAAAGTACTAGATATTAACTATAAACTTAACTTACTAGATATAATAAAAATCTACTTAGTCTTTTATATTATACTACTTAAACTAATACTATAAGGATTAAATATAAACAATTATATTATTATTAAAACTAATAAACTAGAATATAAAGTTAAAAGAATTATTAATGGATATTATAAAAATAATAAAGAATAATACCTTATTAAATAGAAAGGATATAGGTATAAAGATAATTTATAGAAACTAGTTAAGAACCTCTAATATTACTAGGTAGAGGTCTTATAGTACTATAAAGGGGACTTAGTAGACCTAGGTCTATAAACTTAGGATCTACCCCTAGTAAGCTCTAGTCAACCACGTCACCAGCACCCCAAGCAGCTAAGTTATTTTTAACTCTAGCCTCTATCTCAGCTACCTTACAATCCTTGGCCTCTAACTTATCTAAAGATTGTATACCCTAATAAATTAACTCTAAACCTCTCTCCTTTAGAAAATGCTTCTGCTTCTGTAGATAGAATAAGTAACCTAGTATGATAGTAAGCTAAGTCTAGAGAATCTTTGTCTCCTCCTCTGCTTTTTACTCCTCCTCTTCTACTTTTTACTACTCTGTTATATAATAGTTTACTAGGAAAAAGATTAGTAGTTATAAGAATAATAAAAAAGAAGGAATACTTATAAGTATTTACTATATTATTTCTATTATACTAAGTATAAAAGAATAAATATACTTACTATATTATAATAACTCTTTAGCTATTTTATAGACCTTATTTAACTTAAAATAATAAGTATAAGGTATAATATTAACTTTATAGTACTTAACTACTTTAGTAAGAGAATGATATTTATAGGTTTTCTAAGAAATCTTAGAATCTACTTTTCTTTTACTTATATAACTAGATATAGTATTAGTATTATTAAAGAAGTATAATTAATAACTCTCTAACCTAAAAGAAACTACCTACTTATAGTAACCTTAGGGATAAGGCCTTTTAGAGAGAGACTTAATATTACAAACTAGAAATCTATTAGTAGCTAGTATAGCCTAAAGAACCCTAGTTAAGACTACTAGATAGTAAGATACTTAAGGTATAGGAGTATAGTATAGCTAGTAGAATAGAAGAACTAAGGAAGGTTATATAATAGATTAATAGAGTTACTAGTAATCTAAGCTAATCCTCTACTAGGGATTCAAAATATAGGATACTAATCCTATACTAAGGATTAGTAAAGGTAAGTAGTAATCTAAGAGTATATAGTAAGATATAAAGATATTTATTCTACTCAGATAGATTACCTTCTATAGCTCTTTAGTAATTAAGTTATAAAATATCTTTAGATAGCTTTTAGACTTCTTATACTTACTTATCTTTATAAACTACTTCTTAAGCTATATAAGCTATTACCTATCTATTAATTACCTAACTGATTACTAAGTGACTAATATATCAGCAAGAACGCCAGCAAGTACAATACTATTAATTATTATCACAGCCTCAGCTATACTTTAGTAGAAAACCCACTGTTAGGAATCTAGCCATAACACTTAACTAGGGTAAATACCTATTCTAGGGTAAATAAAAAACCTTAGAAAAAAAAAAAGGCCTTTTCTACTATAACTATAAGAAAACCAGCTATATAAAAAATAACTGTGCTTTTCTTTACTTAGAAAAAGCTCCTATATAGTAGAGAAATAAAGATAATAATAAGGATAATAATAAGGATAAAAAGGAGGAAAAAGTAGTTAATATAACTACTAATACTGAAGATATGGACTTAGATATAAGTCTTACTTCTTCTGAAGGAGGAAATACCCCTCCTGCTTATAATACTTTAGCTTATAATGATATTCCTTTTGAAAATATACGTATAACCTATGATAGTAATAATAATAATACTAATACTAATAATATAACCTTAGGTGATTTAATTCAGGAAAAAATAGGGGAAATAAAACAGAATGTATCCAGGAATAATAAAACTGTTACTTTTTGCCTTGATACTGCTGCTACTATACATACTATAAGTGATACTAAATATCTATATAATATTAAATCTATAAAGAAAGATATAATGTGGGGAAAAGCAGAATCTTTAACTGCTAATTATAAAGGAGATATAGATATCTTAATAAATAATACTATCTATACTATAAAAGATATTTATTATATCCCACAACTAGGCTTAAATCTTCCAAGTTAAAATAAATTAGATAAAATAAATATAGCTTCTATATTCTATAAAAATACTTCTATCCTATATAATATAAAAGAAAATAAACTATTAACTATAGGAAAGAAACTAAATAGCTTATATTACTTTAGTTTCTATATACCTTATAATAATAATAAAGATAATACTATACTTAATACTACTATAAATAATAGTAATAATAAAGATATAGCTATACTATGACATAATAGACTAGGTCATTCTGCCTATTCTTTATTACCTTATTTAAATAACTCTACTATACTAAGTAATAAAGATAATATAAATATACCTAAGATAGAGAATACTTGTGAATCCTGTTTAAAAGGAAAATTTATAACTAAAGTAAATAAAATAGCTAATAATAATAGGCTTATAAAAGAATATCTAGAGGCTATAGCTTCTGATTTATGTGGACCCATAACCCCTATAACTTATGATAAATATAGGTGATTTATTATATTTATAGATATATATACTAGATTTTCTTGGGGATATCTCTTAGAAACTAAAGATGCTGAAGAGATATATACTGTATTTGAAAGCTTTAAAAATCTAGTAAATAATAATAATAATAATAAAAGAATAAAAGAATTTAATACTGATGGAGGTAAAGAGTTTGATAATAAAAGAATAAAAGTTATATATGCAAATGAAGGAATAATAAATAATATAAGGCCTCCTTATACACATGAACCTAATGGAATAATAGAAAGAATAATAGGAAATATAGTAAATAAAATAAGAAGTTTATTATATAGCTCTAATTTACCTAAATATTTATGGAGAGAAGCTTTTCTAGCTGCTATATATATATAATAGAACCCCACATTCATCTATAGACTATAAAACGCCTTATGAAAAAAGATATAATATAAAACCTAATATATCTAATATAAGGGTCTGGGGGAGTATTTGTTACTATAAAAATAAAGACCCTAATATTAAAAAACTAGATATAAGAGCTAATAAAGGCGTTATAATAAACTATGGCAATAATGCATATAAAATATGGGATATAATACAGAAAAGACCTATATGGTCTAGAGATATTACTATTCTAGAAAATAATTTTATAACTAATAATAAGGAAGATAATCTAAAAGATAATCTAGTTATAGAAAATATAATTATAAGTAATAATAATACTAATAATAATAATAATAATATAACTAAGAATAATATAATAATAGAAATACCTAGAGTAAATAAAGAAGAATATAAAGAATATAAAGAAGATAATAATCTTTTTAGTACTATAGAAGACTATCCTTCTATTAATATACTAGCCCCTTTAAATAGAAGTGAAAATAAGGCTTCTTATATATTATCTTCTAATATTTTATCTGAACCTTCTACCTTTAAGCAATTTTTAGAAGATAATAATAAAGATAACTGGATAGAAGGTATGAATAAAGAAATTAAAGAACTAGAAAATGATAATACCTGGAATATTATAAAATATAATAATAACTATAATATTATAAAAGAAAGATGGATATATAGAATAAAAGAAAAAACAAATAATAATAATATAGAGTATATATATAAGGCTAGGTGGGTAGTTCAAGGGTTTAATCAACACTTAGGTATTAATTATTTAGAAACCTTTAGTACTACTTGCAGGCCAGAAAGCTACAGATATATATTAATTTTAGCTGTTTCTAATAACTAGTATATGCAGCAATATGATGTTACTAATGCCTTTGTCCATGCATATATTGATAAAGATATATATACTATATTACCTACTGGTTATATATATAATAGAAATACTAATGAATTAGAATTTAATAATAATAACCCTTTATATAATACTAAAGAGTGTATATGTAAGCTAAATAAGGCTTTATATGGACTGAAACAAAGTCCTAGACTATGGTATAAACACTTAAAAGATATATTTCTTAAACTAGAATTTAAAATACTACCTTATGATGAGGCTGTATTTATATATAATAAAAATAATAATAAAGTAATATTAGCATGTCATGTAGATGATATGTTAGTAGTAGGAAATAATAAAGAATTTATGAATAATCTATTTAATAATATATTATTAAAATATATAAAAATAAAATCCATAGGAGAACCTAGTATTTTTCTAGGAAATGAAATATATATAGATAAAACTAATAAAGGTATATATATACATCAAACAAAATATACTAATAAGATATTAACTAAATATAATAAAAGAGATTTATACCCTTATAATACGCCTATGGATAATAATATAAAATTATATGAAAATAAAGGGCAACCTACTAAGGAAGAAATATTAGAATATCAACAAGAAATAGGTGCTTTGATATATTTAGCATTAAAAACAAGAATAGATATAACTCTCCCTACTATAAATTGCTCTAGATTTATGAGTAATCCTTCTAAAGAACACTTTATAGCCCTTAATAGAATATGGGGTTATATGAATAAATACTATAATTTAGGAATATATTATAACTGTAATAATATAGATAATTTTAATATAATAGGCTATACTGATTCTATCTGGGCTGGAGACCTTAATGATAGAAGGTCTACCTCTGGTTATATATTTACTTATGGATATTATAACCTCATAAGCTGGAATTCTATTAAACAGAAAACAGTTGCTTTAAGTACCTGTGAAGCTGAATATATGGCTTTAACAGAAGCTATAAAAGAAGCTTTATATTTATATAATACTTATAACTATATAGGAATAAATCTAGGATTTATAGAATTAAATAAACCTAAGATTTTAATAGATAATAAAGCAGCTCAGAAGTTAGCTGAAAATCTAGAATTTCATAAAAGAGTTAAGCATATAAATATAAAATATCACTTTACTAGAGATACTATAACAAGTAAACAGATATATCTATATCATATTAATACTAAAGATAATATAGCTGATATATTAACTAAACCTCTAGGTAAAATACTATTTAATAACATAATAAATACTATAAATATAATAGATAAAGATACTATACCTAAATATAATAAACAGAAAGAAAACATAAATAAACAAAATAAATATATAGAAAATACAAATAAAACAATACGATAATAAATATATACATATATAAATATACATAATGTGACTTATAAAGAAGAGTAATAGTATAATAATAAGAAATATATAAATACTATCTCTTATTTTTTTCCTAGAAATATAAGTTTTAAAGAGTATAGTAACGAGTATATATTTAAGTATATATACTTAATAAAAAAGGCTATTTTAACTTTTCCTATTAAGGTTTTTATAGATAAGCTATATATAATAAATTATATATACCTTAAGGGGGGGTGTTAGATATTAAGATTTAAATACCTTATATCTATATAAAAAGATAGTATATATAATAATAAAGTGAATTATATAGCACAGTATTAATAATGCTGTATATACTGTATATACTAGATAACTATATGTTTACTTAGAAAACGCCTATATATTATAAATAAATAGGATATCTATATACAAAGAATAGTTTCTTTAAGCAAGAACTATTTATCTAAGGAGAAATCTAGGAAATAAGAATACAGTTATAAACTATATAACTGAGATGTTTTAGAAAACAACGTATAAAAATATAGTTATAAACTATATAAGCGAGATGTTTTAGAAAACAACGTATAAGAATATAGTTATAAACTATATAACTGAGGTGTTTTGGATAACAACCTAGAATATCTAAGAAATCCTTAGAATATACAGAAAATAAGTATAAATAAACCCCTTATATCCCTTATATCTAGCTAGATAGTAAGGTGAACAGAAAGCTCTTCTATTATATTAAAAACAATATATATCTTATTTATCTCTTATCTTTTATCTCTAACCTCATTACCCCTCATAGCCTCTAACACTCGCTATTAGGTTAACAATTTCTTAAATATAAGTATTTTCTTTAGTAAACCAGAGAGTATATATATTCATTGGAAAGATTATTACTAATGATATAGATAGTATAATAAGGTAAAAAAAAAGAGTATATATATATAATTAATTAAGTACTTCTTTAGATATTCTTAGTATTAAAAGAAAGATAAAGTAATATAATTAATTAAGTATACTTTAGTATTTAATAGTAAGTATTTAAAAGTAATTATATAAGTAACTAAGTATTTCTCTAGCTTATTATTATAAAAAAAGGTCATTATAAAAAGGAAAAGAAATCTATATAATTATCTAACTATTCTCTAGTTATTATAAAGTATAAAAGAGTAAAAAGTTAGTATAAATTAAGTACTTTTTTAGTATTAACTTTCTTTACTACTTTAGTAGTAATAATAGCTATAAAGACCTACTTAAATAGTAGTATATAAAGTAAGGTATTTTTTATAGTTAAGAGTTAACTTCTTATATCATAAGTTATTAGATCTCCAGAATAGCTATATATTTTAATATACTATAAGTTATTAAGAGGATATGTTATAAGGTTAAGCTAGAAATAATTAGGAATAGTTAGGTAATAACCTAGTTAATAAAAGGCTTTTTACTTAGTAAAAGGTATTATAACCTAAAGTTAATAATAAGTAGTACTATAGATCTTATTCTAAATAGAAGGTATAAGCTTAGTTAAAGTAATCTATAGCCTCTTTTAAAAAACCTTACTAATCTATAGCTTTTTATAGTAATAATAATTTTAAAGTTAACTATCAATTAGTATTAGTATTATAGAGGTTATAATATAGTATATTATATATATTAATAGGTAAATAATAAATAATAGAGTAAGAACTATAGTATATATTATATATAAAGAAAAGAGAGGCTATTATTGTTGAAGTACGTGAATAATTATAGTGAAAATCCCTGGTTAAATTGCTGGTGTATATATGTGTAACTATGTTGCTATTTTCCATGGGATTCCCCGCATATTTATAGCTGTTGTGTTGCCTCAGGATCCAAATGCATGTGGTCATCGGATTCCGGATATTTTAGCTGGCAAAATCCGTTCCATAGATGTCAACTGACATTTCGCCGCAGACCTTTCCCAATCTGGCCCAATGGGCCTGGAGGTCCGTGCCATTCGCCGGCATATTGCACCCACTTTGACAATTATAAGCTGCTTGGTTAAAGTAGGTAGGTTATAACTAGCCTACTTATAGTAGAGACTATGGTAAAACCTATAAGTAGAGTTATAGTAGAATTATAGTTCTTTTACTGCTATATTATTAGAGTTATACCTCATAATACTAATTAGTCCTATAATAATAAGTATTATAATAAATCTATTAGTAAGTATATTATTAGTTAGTATATATATAATTATAAAACTACCTTTTATATACTCTTATTATAGCTATATATTTTGAAAATAAATATAATAAAGTTTAATATTAATTCTTTTATTTTTACTTACTATAAGGTAAACTACCTAAGTATTATTATAATAAACCTTCTAGGTACTATTTAAAGTTAATACTAGATTTTTAAAAAGGTACTAAAGAGCTATTACTTCCTTTATAGTATATTTAAGGCTTGGTAGTTCTACCTCTATAGTTAATATAGTTACTATATTTTACTATATTACTTTTTATTATATTAGCTTATTAAAAAGATATATAATATATCCTTATAAAGAATACCTCATAAGAGTATTATTTATAAAGCTTATATCTCTTATAATTAATAAGATAATTATCTAATATAGAATATTATATACTAAAGTAATAAACCTTATATAATAGAGATACTATATACTTTAGTTAATAGCTCTTATATAGATTTTACTTAGGTTAGTAAGAAACTATGATAGCTATATATAAGTAAATACTATATCTAACTAAGTTATTACTATTAGATATAGTATAAATCTAACATTTTCTTAAAAGCTGTTTATCTCTACTAGTATTACTTATTTATTATTTAGAATAGATTTAACTAATAGTAATAGTATTATAAGAGAAGTACTATTAGTAAGTCTAAAGTACTTAGCTATTTTCTTATTATAAGTATCTTAAAAAAGGTAGATCTTTTTATTCTTTTTATTATAAATAATCTATATACTAAGAAAGTATTTTCTATTACCTTTTTTTAGCTTAAAGTTATTTTAAATACCTTTAATAATTACTATTACCTTAGCCTTATAATTTTTATAATAAATTACTAAAAGGTTATTTATACAAAATATAAGAAATACTTTATTATTATTAAATTAATATATATAGATTTCTTCAATATAAGTAATTATTTTAAACTTCTTAAGGGTATTTATAAATATTTGAAACTAAAGTATAGGTATATTATAAAGCTTATATAATAGATATTTTAATTTTTAAATATTTCTAGATTACTTATAGCCTTCTGGAAGTTTAACAAATATAGAATTATTACTATTAATATATATATTTAAAAAGGTATTTATAATATTAAATTACTATATCTTAAAGTTAAATTACTATATCTTAAAGTTAAATTAAGCTATTATTATAATAATAATTTAAAAGGCCTTTACTATAAGTATTAATATATATGTATTAACTAATAGGTTATTTTATTATAAATTACTTTTAATATTAATACAACCTTTTTTATACTTAAGATTTTTATTCTTATTAAAATTATAGTTAAATATCTATTTAAATAAAAAAACTTAGCTAATAATAAGCTCTTAAGTAATAACTTATTAAATATTTATTTTATTAAGCTTATTTATTTCTTAATTTACTACCTTATAAAAAAGCTTTCTTATAGTTAGAGGTAGCTTCTTAAGTTCTCTCTAGTTATTAAATAGGTTAATAAGGTATTGTTTTATAAGTAAGAGATCTTAACTAAGTAAAAAGTACTTAAGATATACTTTATTTATAGTACTTTTCTATTTACTTTCTAATTTATATATATAATAATCTTTATTAAGTTTTTAGAAAGTTAATTTTAATAATTAATTACTTTCTTATTTATAGGTTTATACTTTAAAAAGATAGGGTTATATTTATAAACAAGCTTATAAATAATATGACTATAGTTAATATTACTATAATATAGTATATAGTTCTTATTATAGTATTAAATGTTATTTTTAAAAAGTAATATCTTAGAGGTTATATTAATATAAAAGCCCTTAATTATAATAATATTCTTAAGTATAAGATCTTTAGTATTAGATCTCTATTAGCTATTACAGTAGTTCTTTATAATCTATTTACTCTAACTCTTAATAGAAATAGTTAATATACTAACTTTAATATATTTATTATTTATAAAAGGTTAATATAAACTAAGTTCTAGTAAGCTCTTATTATTAACTAGGTATATTAAACTATAACTATTTATTACTATAAACTTAGATAGTAAGTAAGTACCTCTAAGAGCTATACTAAAGATTACCTAAGTTATATCTTTTTTTATAAGTTAAATTAAGACTATAATAATACTACTAAGATATCCAAGGTTATTAACCTTCTTATTATTTTAAGTTTAAATTATTAAGTTAAGCTAAAAAGGATATAGTTTCTTATTAAACTTTAGTTATTCTAGTAAAATAAGCTTTAAATAAAGCTTATCTTACTTACTTTTTTATACTTTAAATTAAATAGTTATATAATAGTCTTCTGTAAGTATATTAGTTAGATTAAAATAGCTATTAAAAACTTTACTTATAAGAGTATGTTCTAAGTAGTAATATTACTTTAGTTTCTAAGAATATACTTAGTTATTTAAGTATATAGATTTTTATTTATTCTCTACTTTTAAGGTATTATTAAACTAACTAATAAGAGTTAAGTAAAGTCTACTTTAGAAAGGTAGTCTTTTTAAATATATTATTTATTATATTAATAATTATATTAAAAATTCTATCCAACTTTATAATAAAGTAAATAAGCTTTCTAAGTTTAAGATTTTTTATTAGTATTTTATATTTATATTCTCTTTAGCTTAAAGTAAGTTATACTTAAATTATTTTTAAAAAGTCTATTACTATAATTTCTTTTTAGACTTTTAAAATATTAAATATTATTATATAAAGATATATTAATTACTAATCTTTATACTAATATATTAGATTTACTTTAAACCTTATGTATTTAAGAACTTTTTAGTATTATATTTAAACTATAGTTTTCATAAATAGGTTATTTAATATAAAAGTAACCTTTAGATGTCATAAGGTATATTAAACTATTACTTAGCTATTAAAACTCATATTAAGCTATATAGTTTAGAAAAAAGATAATAAAACTATTTTTATTATCTAACTTAAAATTAAATATTTATACTTTATATATTAAGAGTATATAAAAGCTAAAATATTATATTTTCTTTTATTATTAATTATTTATTTATAATATTAGCTTTTATAAAGACTTTTTTTACAAGCTTTAGTTTAATAAAGGCTAGTAAATCTCTAAGTAGTATTTCTTAGTTTATAGGTTCTTTAAGCTATAGGTAATTAATTTCCTACTTATCTTTTCTCTTATTATACTTAAGCTTTTCTAGGCTAAAAATAAGGTCTATATTATTTTATACTTTGATTAAAAAGTTCTTAATTTTTAGTAACTTATAGTTAAAAAGACTTTATAAGTTATATTCTTTTAATGAAAGCTAATATAAGATTAGATATCTAGACCTTAATACTAAGATTTTAATACTTAGTATTAAGTAAGCTAATTACTCTAGCTAATAAGTTTAATAGTATTAAGAAAGGTTATAGTAGTATTAAATATTTTAACTAATAAGAAGCTATATAAAATATACTTTAATATATAGTTTAATAGGTTAAAATAGTAAAAGTATAGTATAAATAATAAATAAACTAAGCTTATAACTATTATAAGTTAGAGTATATAATAAGGTATATAAGAATAAAGATTAAAGAAGCTTATATTATAAAAGAATAACTATATAAAAAAGAGTTTTTATATATAAGTAGATAGTATAAGTAATATTAGTAGTATATATAAATAGGCATGTAGTAAGTGTAGTATAATAAGTAAGTAAGGTATAAAGCTATCATAACAACATGTTCGTCTATCAGGGGAGAAAGATAAGACCTTATAATACCACATGTTTTAAACTCAAGGAATCTAAATAACTAAGAGCTGCTCAATAAGATCTATTATCCTATTACAGACGCTTGATTAGAGTGTACTTAATTATAAAAATAGCAGCTGCAGCAATGCAGCACTAGCTCCCGTACCATGTTGCTCGGTCAGCAAGAAACGGCGTCGAGCTGAAGTAAGCATTGTAGATTATTGAATCTACAGCATTGGGGCTGTAATACCGTTATAGACCAGGCGAAGCAGGATGCTCTGGCATGAGTGAAAATGCAAATGGCGACTAACGTAGTTTGGAAGAAAATGAGTCTTAGCAAACATAGTTCACACCTCTTAATATACGGCGTGATCAAAACCTCGGTTGGTGTAACCCTGGGGGGTTGAGGTTAAAATTCTGGGATTTGAAGACAAAGGGCACTTCTGCGCCATAATAGGTGCCGCAGTCAGGATTGGTGAAGAGGTAGGCAATTGGGGAGTTGTCGAACCAGCGATAACGTCGGATTGACGCATTAGAATACCGTAGGACACATTAGCCTGAGTAGCTGCAGGACAGTCGGGAGTAGTGTTGTTGAACTGCTCCCAGTCAGAATAAGGGTATGTGTCACAAGTTAGAGCACACAGTAGGACATGTGAGAATAAGGGTCTCAGTGGTTTGTTCTATTAAAGAATGACTATGTGAAAGAAAGGTCCTATATATAGGCTAGCTATACGAGTAATGCTGGTTGCACACATGAATAGGCATGTGGCAAGTCAGATACAAAGAGCGAATAATGTATGAAGCTATTGTGACAGTATGACTTGCTGTCGAGGGCAGCAATGGCGAGATACACACCTCCTTTGAGGTCTTTATTTCCTAGAAGAGTGTCTATTTCACTTATACCAATCATACCTAAGAAATAGAGAGAGAGCTTACTAAAGTCCCTAATAGGAACTGCTTATAATTACTAGTATAACTTATACTGCTCCTGGATTAGTATATTGCTAGTTTTAAACCTGCTCAATAGTAAAGTCGTCTAGAAAGAACTCAACGTAGTTCTCGTTCTTGCCGTATCCAATGTTTAGGGAGAAGTCACCCTCGCTTTCTGCCGGGACGGTGAACTCCACGCTGAATCTGTACCAGCCATTACCTAGCTCGTCCCCGTTTACAAGTGGAGTTAAGCCTAAGCCGGTGCCGGAGGTTCTTATACTGTTTACGACGAGGATGATGTTTGGGAGGGTGTTACCAGCGCTCTGCGCGGTCGTCTTGCCTGACGTGCTAACTCTGTACTTGGTTCCGGCTTTGAGCCGGAAGTATTGGGTGTTGGTTAGGCCAGCGAAGCCATTGTTCTGGCGGTTTACGACGTGGAACGCCTGGGTGGCCTGGCCGTCGGCACCCACAACAGACACGACTTCGCCATCCCAGCCGGCGTCGTTGGTGTCGTAGTAAGACCAGCCACTCAGGTTACCCTGTTCGAAGTTCAAATTCGTCGGAGAGGCTGGAAGAACAGTGACGGTAGTAACGCCCTCGGTGGTGGCAGTCGATACCGTCTTCAAGACTGTTACAGTGGTGAAGGCGGTGAGAAGAGAAGTAGATGCCTGTTGGGTATGACCATTAGTCGGGAAATATTTTCAAATTTCCGGCTGTTAGGTCTTACATCCGCAACAGTGACAGTGCCAGCTGTGTAGGTGACGCTGATCGTCTTGGCTGGGACACTAATGCAAGAACAGGCGGATGCTATCCGGGAAGCCGGGTATGTCACGCCGTCGTCTAAGCACTGGGGAAAGGCGCCAGCTCCGGCACGCTTAATTTTCTGGGGACGCTCTCCATAGAATCCGGTTACTGTGGTCGACGCTGACGGTATCGTCGCGGTGAATACCGTGGTGGTGGAGGTGACTGTGTCCGTTCCCGTACTGAAAATCACATCAACCAAGGCAGTCGAGATTCTGGGGAGTAGTAAAGGTCAGCTGTGTCATTCTCTCAATAGCCTCGTAGATGCACACATGACACCTTACTTTGTAACTGTAGTAGTTGCGACGGTGGTGGTTAAAGGAGTGAGATCTGCGCAATAATTACTGGCGTAACTTGCATAACGCTGGTCGATGAAGCAGCGGAGAAGGTTGTCGTGGTTGCATGTGTCGCCCTGGTCAAGCTCGAGCAGCGAAGTGGCTACGCTGCCAATAAGGAGAGGCAATACCCCGATGATTGACCTTTGATTGAACATTCTGAAGCGAAGATTCTGTGCTTCCTAGTTATTCATATAAAACCGCCAAGACTCGAGGTAAGGGCTGCAGCAAAAGAAGTAGCAGCGGAATAGAAAGTACTGATGCCGTCGAGCAAAGTACATTACGCAGGGAGCGCCTCTCCTTCTTATACACGATAGAACCTCCGCTTCATGATTCAAATCACACCGCTTCATACATAGTATTATTCCCACCCAAAAGCTGAGCCTGGACCACCTTGTAGCTGCTATCAAAGGTCTCCTGACCGCGTTCAGGGTCGGCCCGAATACGAGCTGAGATTAATCCCGAGGCCAGGATGCTAAGCATCGCCATCTCCACATCCACGCGAGAGCTGTAAATAACGATAGCCGAATATCTGGAACAGCCAGTCACAAATTACATATCTTTTACTCAGGGGCAATTTTAGCCCTTGATCGACTCTAAAGAACCCCTGTGCACAGTTTGTTCAATGGAAAAGACATACGGATGAATCACTTTCTTTCGTTCAGACGCGGAAATGCTAGCGCACCCCAGACCGCGACGTCTAACGTCCATCACCGCGCTGGGATTTACTAAGTGAGCAAGCTAGATCTTGCCAAGCACTTTGGATATGCAGCAACTTCCGGTGTGAACCACATCCGGATGTCTACAAGCGTCCCATCACTGCTGCTAATTTGTTAAGCGGCGAGAGACAGGCATCAATCCCACTCAGACACTTGAACCAGACAAGCTCTCGCAGCAAGTCGAATTAGCAGATGGAGAGGCGGATAAGTTGCATTCCTGGCGGCCCTTGCCCACTAGATCTAGACACAGACAGGGAGCCGACCCAAGACCTAGCCGATTGAGGAATGGCATACACTCACCTATGCTTTCTGGCCACGTTTTCGTATTACTAACCAGCGGCTACAGACGATTGGAGGATAAGTCAGAGTCATGAAGTCATTTTCCGAGCGATGAACCTCCCTTGAGCCGAAGCGTGTATGTTGGTGTGAATAGAATACGATGCCCCAATCAGGGAGAGAGTAAAGTGGCATGTAGTCATTTCCAAAGAGATCCAATTCTCCATGTGACTGAGCATGCCTTTTCCCAACTCTCGAGGAGACGAAGATGCTCGTGAAACTTCACAGCGTAGGCAGGTTCAAACATTAGATAAATAACCCAATGCAACCATTCAAAACTTTGGTCGATACAGCCCGGTCATTGTTATATTTGTTGTGGTTTAAAAACACGTTCTTTAATAAATCGTCATCTTTTGTAAACTGCCTTCGTTACTCGCAGAACATAGAAAAAGTCCTCAACGCACCAAAATGGGTAACTTGTGTTCGACATCCGCCGGCTGCACTCCGGGCTTCGAATGTGCCTTTGGTCTTTGTTTGCCAAGGTTCTGCTTGACAGACACCGACTGCACCACCCAGGGCTTCCCAATCTGCAGCACAAATGGGTTTTGCGTTGCGCCGGCGGTCACATCTACCAGTACCTATTTTAGCTCAACTACCTCTATAGGGTCTGGCAGCAGTAGCAGCACTTCTATCAACCCAGTTACAGTGTCATCAACTAGTGCCCCAGCCAGCCCGAGTACGAGCATATCTATCAGTATCCCTACTAGCTCTGCAATCTCTATAGACATTAGTGTCTCTATTCCCAGTAGTACTTCTACTATTTTAGATGCACTTTTATCTACTAGTCCTAGTACTACTAGTATTTTTGCTGCTACTTCTATTCCCTCAACAATCTCGACAACCTCTACGAGTCTTCTGACTTCTCCTGGCCCTACGATATCTACTAGCCTTACGACCCCCCCCCGGGGCTACCACTTCTCCTGAGGCTGCTACCTTTCCCGAGGCTGTTGTCCCTCCCGAGGCTGTTGTCCCTCCCGAGGATGTTGCCCCTCCTGGTGCTGTTGCCCCTCCTGAGGCTGTTACCTCTCCTGAGGATGTTACCTTTCCCAAGGTTATTACCTCTTCTGAGGCTACTACCTCTCCTGGGAATGTTACCTCTTCTGAAGATGCTACCTTTCCTGAGGTTGTAACCTCTCCTGAGGATGCTACCTCTCTTGGGGCTGCTATCTCTCTTGGGGATGCTACCTCTCCTGATTCTAGTATCAATTTGAGCGACGGCACTTCTACCAACTCCGTCACCCGTTTATCTACGAGCACTATCAGCACCAGCGATGCAGTCAGACCCTCTCCCGGCTTTGCTTTCATTTCAGAGTCCAGTATTATTACTAGCAGTAGCACTTCTACCGAAAACACCCGTCTATCGGCCAGCACCACAACCAGCACGTCTACGGTCGCCATAGCCTCCGGTTTAGCTTCTGTTCTTAATTCTGCCAACCGAGGCGGTTTCTCATACCTCGGCTGCTACGGATCTCTTTCCGGTTTTCCAACCTTTTTGCTCTCTCTGTCTGCTCAGGTCATGACCAATGACCGCTGTATCGCCCAGTGTTCTCCGGCTGGCAAGCGCTATGCTGCTACCTTTGGCAACGACTGCTTCTGCGGGGATACTGTCGACCAAAATGTCAACTTTCCGACCCCAGATGAGCAGTGCAACATCTTATGCGGCGGCGACAATACTCAGCGCTGTGGTGGTCGTTCTGCCCGCTCTGTCATCAAGGCCAAGTGTCAGCTTCCTGGGACTATCGATTCAACCATTCGCTTCAGTATATATGTCCGCACCGGCGATGGAGGTCTCTCTGGCGTTTCCTCTAGCACTGGCAATATCCCCGGTACCATCACCGCTACCATCACCGCTACTATCACTCCCACCAGCGCTCTCACCATCAGCGGCATTCCCGCCGGCATCATCACAACCATCACCACTACCTACTGCCCATACTGCCAGGACTGCCAGGGCCCCTACTGTTCCAAGCCAACCGGCCCCTGCGCAAACGGAAAATGCTCCAACGTTCCCTGCGTTGGAAACGACTGCTACAGGAGGATAGTCGGCTACGGCGAATACTGCGCATTCGACTTCCCTTGCTTTGGCCCCGACTGCAAGCGCCGTCTTGTATGCAACGAGGGAGTTTGGCACCCAGAGGTCTGCGTCGGGTTCGACTGCGGTCGCAGGGTCAAGTGTAGCTCCGACAAATGCCAGTACGTCACTAGGGGTATGGTCGAATGGGAGGAGAGTGTCGCTTGCTACGGAAACGACTGCCGTGTTCAGAGATGCTCCGGCGACACCTGCAATAAGAAGTACCTTTGCGATGACGACTCGTGCGTTTTTGCAAACTCCTCGTCGAAGGAGGCCCTGAATAGGTACGAGTGGTTCGACGGTAGGTACAACATCGTTCGGGGCTGCGACAGTAGTTGCCCCGAGCCCCAGCCTTCCTTCGCCCAGACGGCTTGTAGCGGCGCTTTCTGCAGCACCGTTTTAATTCCTCGGCCTCCCATCACCAGGACTCCTTACCACACTATCCGGTTTCCTGCTCAGTCTACGGTTCAGTCCCTTATTCAATCTTCTGCCCAGTCACTGGCTCAGGCTCCTGCCGGCGCTGCCGCCTCCAGTCACCACCAGAGTATCCTCCCCGGGACCACTAAGCCAGTTACCGTCGTAACCGCTAGTAGTAGCAAGTCTGCGACTAGCCTTATTTTACTTACTTTTTGTATTATTGTTACAGTTCTACTACTATAAGGAACCTATGTGAGCTTAGACATATTCAGTTTACTTTTGTACTTTCTTAGGCAGGTACTAGTTAGGTGTTATAGTATATCTATCAGGATATGTTTAATTAAGGGTTATTGAGTATACGAAAAGTATTTTATGATTAATTAGATTCTTAGTATAAGGTTTTTAAACTAAGTTCATTTCATCTGTTTCAATACTATATTATATTCTCAAGCCTTCTATGTGACTCTTCAGAAACTAGAAGCTTCTCAGTAGATCTCCTATAAGGTATAGTATAGTATAATAATAGTCCCTAATTAATAAGTAGTATATCACTTACTACGATATAATATATTCTGTGATGAACCGCAGCGTCTGTAAAAGTGCATGTAAAAGTAGTTGTCTTCTAGAAACTAAATCTGACCTGATTCCGGGTAGAAATACAGGAATGAAGTAGGTCTGCCTTTGTTACATAGCCACACCTGTGGCGGTGAATATCTGATATAAGCCACACGAAGCTACTCAGCTTCACGACATATTCCTTATAACCTTTCTTAATACTATATATAGCACTTATAGATTATTAAGTTATAATATATGTTAACCTCTTAAAGATAAGTCAAGCTATTATATAGTGACTTATTTATAAGTTATATCTTCTATGTCTCTATTTATCTAGTATAGAATACTTTATCTATAGTTATTGTATAAGTCTATACCATAGAGGTAGCATCTATCTCTAATGTTAGCTAACAAGAATATACTGATACTCTTTTCTAAATTATAGTATAGGGCTACTCTATAGCAATTCCCTTTCTAATGGAGTTAGCCTTATATGCATCTTAGGCTTAGACCAGAACACAACTGAATTGAAGGTTGGCCTCTTATCCCAGTCACGATCCTCCGGCTTGAGTTCTATGTCGAAGTGCCAAATCAACTTTGCTAAAAACATACGCATCATACCATACGCGAACCTGTCCCACTTTCATCAGCTTACGAACCCTCGTGGCACCAGCATACATGCACTCACCCTTTACCTAGGCAGTTCCTTGGACCTTTTGAAAAAGGCTGAAAGGCTCCCTTCTGATCCCCGGCGAACCGCGGATCGTCAGAAGAGGACTTCAACCACCGCTCAGGTAAGTACGAAGTGTGTTCCGAGAAATTCGATTCGGTATGGTGGGTTGCCCATTGCGGCACACCAACCGTGGTCTAATATTGTTAGTGTGATCTAATAGGGCCGGCGAAAGTACTTACACCTTCAGGAACAAAATAGCCGTTCACCATCGCCCCGCCTGGAGGTCCCACACGTGGGATAACTGCCGCAACAACAGGACGCATACGCATTCCTTCATCGATGCAGGCCGTTAGGTACTCTATAGAAGCCAGTTTTGCGAAATTGATATCCTCATCTCGTGGGAGTAGGCGAATTTCTCCAGCCAGCTTGTTGTATGCGTTCGGGTTGGTCAGAAGATGAAAAATGACAACTGACAACGTGGTGGCGGAAGTTTCACTTCCAGCAAAGAATAAAAGCTGGGCAAAATTGATGATCTTGTCCCTAGTCCACGACTCTTTATCGTCGTTTTCTCTCCAGATCAGCGACATAAAATCCGGACGGTCATTGCCCATCTTTTCGCGTTTGTCAGCCTTTTGCGCGACAATGTCCACGGTCTGAAGCCAAGTCCTCAGGCCCTTCTGGCTGGACACCACCTTATAAAGGAACTTTGTCACGGGTAACCGGTTGAAAAGCTGCAGAAGACCGATAAACGGAGAGACGTGCAAGATCATGTCGACAAAGGGGTCCATTTTTCCGTTCTCGAGACAATACAGCGATTCGCCAGTGGAAAGGTCGGCCATAACATCAGCAGTGGCAAATGTGACCCAGTCCACGATGTCGACGTCTTCGTGCTGCCTTCTGAGAAGCTCGGCAATAAACACATCCGCATATCTTTGGATGATTGATTCTTGGGCCTTTAGCGCCTTCTCAGAGAAGGCGGGGGCGACTTGGTGTCGTAGAGCGCGATGTGTCGGCTTGTCGGCTGAGATCATAGAGTCATTGAGAGGCGTGCCGCGAACATCGTAGAAAACATGATCTTTTGGAAACTCGGGCTTGCCTCTGGTTTTCACGCCATATATCTCTTCCAAAGCCTCGGATGTCGTGAAGGATAGCTCGTTCGGCCCAACTCTTACGACAGGCCCGTATTTGTCATGAAGAGTTTTGGCATGTCTCCAATAGTCGGCCTTGTAGACCTGGCGGTAGAACTTTGGGAGCCATGATGCAGCGTAGTACCATGGACCCGGAAAGTCTCTCAACGGGTGAATAAAAATATTGTAGGCGACAATAGCGAGCCGATACAACACAAACTATCTCAGGTCAAAAACAGTACTCCTAAACAGAAAGAGAAATTACCTACCGTACAGATGGCCAGCATCCAAAACGAGCCCATAGTGTCCTACTTTGTCTCCCTAAAGGTTTTGTTCCGTGAACTACTACATGAGTGGCTTCTCGCCGTTTATATATATCTTGTATTGGAGTCATACCTCAACTCTTTTCAGTTGAAAGGCAGGTAATGGAAGAACCCGGGATAGGTGGAGGGAAAAGGTATTATGACCCACAACCATGAGATTATCACGAAGACAATCCCTCAAGTGCTGTTTCAGAGGTATTAAATACATTACGTTGTACTTTTTGCCAGTGTCTAGCGTATTTCATCAGCACTAGAACCGCCAAAGAAAGCACCTCCGCGGGCCACTCAGAACTACTGTTCTCTATTATTACCTGATTAGAATCAATTATATACCTTCCTAAGCCTAACTAAGAGTGTCTCTTTCAATTGAAATGTGGTTAGAAGGGGATTAAAGTGTTTAATAATGGTCGGGGTTTAGGTAATGGCTAAAGGGTTTTCCGGCTGAGTTCTAGACCAGGTTAGACTGGTAACAAATCAAAACAACTTAGAAACTTCACCTACAACCGTTTCAGGCGGAACATTAAAGTCTATTCCCAGTCGGTCCCACATTGACTCGAACCATGAAGGATTACCCGACTCACGTCAGATTTGAGGTCACTTCTAATGCAAGCTAAACAAATCACAATCATGTGAAATGACTAGTCATGTAGATAAGAAGGAAGGGCTATGAAACCTAGATATGCAGTACGAGCTAGTCAGTATCCATACTAAGCTTCACGCTGATTATGCCTATTTACGACTCACGCAGCAAGGAATCTGAGGCGTAAATTACCGCGGTATCCACGCTAAGGGTGTGCTCGGCCGCTGCTCATGATTAGTGATTAGTGGCCGGGAGGGATTTCCGCTGTATTCCGGTGTACATAACTCCTTCCGAGGGGAATCCAAAGAAAAACAGACATCTGATCTTAAAAGTCAAAGTTATGTAATATACTGCTCTGATCCCCCCCATATAAAGATACTTAAAGCTTCTTAAAAGGCTATTTTCTCTCTTAATCTTAGCTCTACTAAAATAGTAGCTAGAATGATTAGTGAGTAAGATTAAGACTAGTAGATACTGGCAGACTCTGGCAGACTCTGGCAGACTCTATATCCCCCCCCCTGGCTGCCAGATAAACCCTATAGGTAGGTACAACTACTATAAGGTTAGACATAAAGGCTTCCCTTAGTAATATGGAGTCTTCTCCTAGCCACTAATCACTAATCATGAGGAGCAGCCGAGCACACCCTAAAGAATATAACCTGAGTAATGCACCGATTGATTTTTGAAAGCGGTTATCTTCAGTTGTAGTATGGAGACATAAGCTGGACTAGATGGGTTAACCATGCTGCAAAAGTTAAACAGCTCTCCCGCGGTCGTCTTCCAAACGTTAGACTTGAAGCCGGTGTACTTGTACGTGAGGTCGTCCCACAAATTCGCGCTTTATCCTCTAAGTACAGATATTCTTATTGTATTCTATCTTTAAAATGACTGAGAAAATGTGGAACTATTCTACTGCTCTTGACCCTGAGATGGTTAAGCGAACTGGATGCTTCACTATTTTACCAGTAAGAATTAACAATCGAGACGATATTCCAAACGCAGCCTCCTTGCGTGTACTTAGAGACTGGGCAGAGCACACCGGGAACACAAACGTTAGCCCGGACAGGCTGTCACTCTCCCCAGTTGGAAGCTTTTGCTCTCTGATCTACTGCGAAACCATTCCTGAGCGTTTGGAGTCCATTTCGTACCTCACTGACCTCTTCTTCCTTATTGATGGTATGTCGCTATCCCAACAAACGGCCTTGGCAGTTGCTTACGTGTAATACTAGACGCAACTGAAGAGGTCGCAAATGACAAAGCCGCCCAAGAAGAATGGATTGGGTTCTCGAAGGCGATGACTGAATCGCTTGGCGAAGCTACTAAACGTGATCGCGACTTGGTGTTCATAAAGAAAAAGAAGCTAACCGCCCAAGTGATGCTGGATTTTATGACGATCGACCCAGAGCTTGGCTTGGACCTTGTCAAGTCCTGCAAAGCTGGATGGACTCCTCTGGCCGCTGGCGTGGAGTGGGACAGCATCGAGCACTACCTCGTTTTCAGAAGAGAGAGCGCAGGTCTTGAGTAAGCTATCTCTCAACTACCATTGTAACTGTTCTAATTCAGTTAGCATCTATTGGGCAAAGACCGTTTTTGGTCTTGGAGAGCAGCTCACAGACGCCGAGGAAAAGTTGATCAAGCCACTAGTCAGGGCTGCCGAGAAGGCAGCCATGCTCAACAACGACTACTGGAGTTGGGATATTGAATACGCGAAAGCGAATCAGAATTTCCAGTATCTGACCAATGCTGTCGCTGTTCTTATGAAAAAGGAAGGTGTCTCTGCCCAAGAAGGCAAAGACCGCGTCAGAGGTCTCATTCTCGAGTACGAGACTGAGTACCTCCGGTTGCGCGATCAGTTCTACGAAAACCATCCTTCGGCACGTCTGTATCTACGAAAACGAGTTGAGCTCGCAGGGTCCATGGCAGCAGGTGTAAGCTTCTGGAGCGCCAACTCTCCCAGATACCACCTGTCTCCCAAGCACCTGGAAGCAGCTGCCACAATTGAGGCTTCCGATACCAAATTCGACTGCATACTCACAGAAGAGTTCAAAACGAGCACATCAAGCAGCGACAGTGCGGTTACCACTGACACATCATGGAGCAGAAGCACAAGCAACTCGGGCCAAAGCTCACCCACCAGCATGTCTGCGATGCGTTCATTCTGTCAAGTCCCGAAGCTTGACCAGACAGCACTGAATGGCCCGATCGATTATATCAGCACGATGCCGTCGAAAGGCGTGCGGTCGTCCTTGATCGACGCCATGAACCAGTGGTTCCAGGTTCCGTCTTCGCAGCTCGCCATCGTGAAGAGCGTCATCGATCAACTTCACAACTCGTCATTGGTACTCGACGATATTCAAGATGACTCCCCCATGCGACGCGGCAAAACGGCCACACACTTGATATATGGGCCCGCACAGTCAATCAACAGCGCCAACTTCTTGTATGTGCGTGTTGTACAAGAAGTGCACGCTACACGTAGCGCGGCTCTCATGGATATTCTCCTTGAGGAATTGGAGGATCTTCATGTTGGCCAGAGCTGGGATCTCTACTGGAAGCATAACTTAAGATGTCCGACAGAGGCCGAGTATTTCAGCATGATTGACTTGAAGACCGGTGGCCTATTCAGGATGCTGGTACGGATGATGCAAGCCCTTAGCCCCATGAGAGATAGAGATTTCAACTGCGACAAATTGGTGTCCATGGTTAGCCGTTTCTTTCAGGTGAGAGACGACTATCTCAACATGAATTCTCGGGAGTACAGCACTCAGAAGGGTTGGTGTGAGGATTTAGATGAAGGCAAGTTTTCCTACCTCATTATCCACACCCTTCAAAGAAACACCACGGTCCGTGATCGCATCATGGGTTTGTTTCGTCAAAGGATTGGCTGTAAAGGACCAATGCCAAGCGCTGGAAAGGTCCAGATCATTGAATACCTACGGGAGGCTGGGAGTTTTCGTCATTGCTGGGACTTGCTAAATTCATTAGAGAGTGAGATTGAGAGTGAGATTAGGAGGCTAGAAGATGTAACAGGAGAGAAGAACCCCTTAATGCATCTTTTACTAAGGCTACTAAGTGTTAAGACACAGAAGTAGAGTAAGTAGGTTATGTAGTACATATATAAACTGAGATACTCAAGGAAGAAAGATAAAAGAAAGTAAAAATTCATAGGATCAATTAAGAGAGGGGCAAGGAGACCTATAGTTTCTCATTCCATAGAACAGGTATTAGATAATAGTATACTAATAAAATATATAAGTATACTATTATAGCAATACTAAGTAGAGTTATATTTCCCTAAAGGATATATATATACCTCCTAGTAGTACTTAACTATATAATTATAATAGATAAGAAGAGTTTAGTTAGAACTATTAAGATAAAATATAAGACTTTAGACTGATATATCTTTTTTTACCTTAATTTAATAGTAAATCAGCTATTTTTTAGGGATTTATATATTATATACCCTATGCCTCTAATATATCTTAATAATAAGAAAAGGAACTAATAATGAAAAAAACCTTAATTTATTAGATAGATATAAAGTAAGAGGTATAATAATATATATATTCTAGAATAATAAAAGTATTGTCTTATCCTAAGTTAATTTCTTTTATTTGAATACCTTGTTATATTCTCAAGCCTTAACATGAAATTACATTTGGCATTACTGTAGAAAACAAGCCTTTTATGACCCACATACGTATACCAGGGCCTCGCACATTTAGCGTCTTTCCAATGTAGGACCTAATTCTGGCTCGCATGCAGAATCTTGGTCGCGACGTGCTCACATAGCTCAGTGATGCTACGGTTCTTCAAGATCTCAAACACGGGAACCTCGACATGCAGCTCTTTCATGAACCAGTAGCGCACCTCGACCGCGATGAGCGAGTCCACACCCACAACATACGCCGGTTTCCCGACGTCCATATCGTCGCTTGACACAGAAAGCGATTTAGCTAGCTTCGACACCAAGCCCGCTGTCACAATTTCTGTTGCCGTGTCTAGGTCGGCCGCTGCCTTAACGGCGTTAAGACGATCAATATCGTCAGAGGAGCTTTTGTTTTGTCCCTGATTGTCGGCAGCGGCGCTTCTGTCTGTTTCGCCAATCCTCCGGAGATTGCTAAACATGGGCTTGTGCATCCAGTCTAGCAGGCCTTCCTTCGTCAGACGAGCCAGCTCCGCGGGGCTCTCGACCATGCTTACGATTTGTGCAGCCCCAAAGGCGGTGCAGTCGTAGTTCGGGTCGCACACCATATCCATTAAGGCCATAAGCTGTGTCTGCATGAGGCCGTTGCTGCTGGCCCGCAGGCCCAGTGTGACGGAATTGTAGTTTGTGGTAGCCCACCCGGCCTCCGCTACAAGGACGAGGTCGATAGACACAGCCTTAAGGTTGTCAGCGACGCGGTGCCGCGCTAGGCCGTCCTCAAAGGCATTGCCCGCTGCGTAGTTACTCTGTCCACGGTTGCCCATAACGCCGCAGAAGGAGGACAGGAGGACGAAGAAATCCATATTCCGCGGGAGGAGCTTATGCAGGTTCCACGAGCCTGTGCACTTGGGGTCGAGGGCCTCGTGGAATGCTGACGACGACATGTTGGTGAGCATGTCGTCGCGAAGGGCCATGGCACTCTGGATGCAGCCCCGGATGGGAGGCAGCTGCTTCCGTGCCTGGGTCAGAATGCTCTCAAGCGACGCACGATCGGAAACGTCGCAGGCATGGGCTAGGACCGTAACCCCGGATGATTCCAATTCCTCCAAGAACTTGAGTACCTCTGGTCTCTTGGAAGGCCCCCGCGATGACAAAAGCACAAAATTACGGGCTCCGCGGGTGACCATCCACCGAGTAATTTCACCTCCAAGACCACCCAAGCCACCACTGATCACGTAAGTTGCGTTTACGTCAAAACTGTAACGTTCCCGTCGCTGCAAGGGCAGGTATTCCACCTCGTTGTCACAGGTGAAGTCGATGACAACCTTTCCCGTGTTTTTCCCTCCTTGCAGGAAGCGCATGGCATCCTCCAGCCTCGAGGGTGGGAAGACGTGCAATGGCCTCGGCTCATGGAGCCCGGGGTTCTCCTCAAAGAGCCGCACAACATCCTTGAGGATCTTCTTCATCAGGGCTTTGCCCTCGTTGTGCACGACAACCAAGTCGACTGCAGAGAAGGTGACGTTCTTGTCAAAGGGCCCCATAGGCAGCATGTTGTTAGCAATGATGTCCGCCTTTCCAATGTCCACAAAGCGTCCGAACGGCGCAATACACTCCCAAGACTGTAGCAGCAGCTCGCCGCCCAGGGAGTTCAGCAAAACATCAACACCACGTCCACCGGTAGCGAAGAGGAGCTCTTGAGCAAAGCTGTCATTACGGCTGTTGAAGATGTGGTCGTCCGGCACGCCGTATAGCTCCTTGACTAGCTCACGCTTGCTCTCGCTGCCGACAGTTACAAAGACCTCGGCCTTTCGTAGCTTGGCGAGCTGCACAGCCGCCTGTCCAACGCCTCCGGCAGCCGCGTGGATGAGGACCGTCTCGCCGGCACTCAGCCGCGCGATGTAGTCGAGAGAATAGACCACTGTCGACCATACAGCAGGGATCGCCGCGGCGACGTTAAATGACATCCCCTTGGGCAGCTTCTCCGTCTGCAACTCCGCGCACCGCACAAATGTGCCGTAACCGCCGCCGTCTGAGCTGCAGTACAGCACGGCATCGCCAGGACTAAGCTCGCTGCCGCGCGCAACGCGAGATACCACGCCAGCACCATCGAAGCCAAAGCTTTGACCAGGGATTTGCCCGAGGGCGATCATGACATCTTTGAAATTCATGCTGGTAGCCTTTACCTCGATCTCGACCTCGCCTCCCCTCAGCTCGCTACACCCGTTAGGGTCCTCGGCGAAGTATAGCGTGTCGAGCAAGCCAGGCGTCCCAATGCTGCTGCGGAAGCGCGGTTTGTTACTGGTACTGTCGACGTCTTGGCCAAACCGGTAAGTCCGGGCTTCTTGCACCTCCCATCGCGCCGAAAGTGTGTCCTTCATACCCGGTGCCACCGCAAGGCGAGGGATGCAGAGGACGCCGTTCTTTTCCGAGAATTCGGACTCGTTCTCGGCGTTTGGAGACCGGGCAACTTCGAGATGTTTTAAGACGCGAAGGGCGTGTTGAACAAGGGGAACGGCCTTGGACGGACTTCCGGGACGTGCTTCTACGCTGAGGGTGATGAAGCCTTGATCGCCTCTCTCGGAACAGACACTCCTCCCAAACCCAGCGACAGCCTCGGCCCACGGATTCGAGGCCTCTGGGGCCGCTCCATACGTCAACCAGACCATGAACTTGCTGCCGAGACACAGCGTCTTGATGGCGGAGAAATGCCCGTCGGACCTCGATTCCAGTAGAGAACGATCCAGGTCGATTAGGTTTACTATAACCTCGTCCTGGACCTGCTGGGTGTTCAGGGTTACGGCATCCTCGATCGCGCAAAGTACGACAACACCCGTCGTAATTTCTCTCGCAATGCGGTCCTGCAGAGTTTCGGCTATTGATTTCTGGAGCGGCGAGGTGGGGTCAAAGATTATCCGGTAAGGGTTCACTCCGACTGGATATGTAAGTAACGAGGTGTCGCACAACTTTTCTTCGTCTGGTCGTGCGCTAACGATGATGGAAACCCGATGGTGCGGCTTCTCTGCATGGTCACGAAACACCATCTGAACACCCGGAAAGCCGGCCTCTCGGAGAACTGTGTCCCACTGCAGCTCGGTCAGGAGAGGACCCTGGTCCTTGTATTCGTCGTTGGTTGCCCACCACTGGCCTTCGCGTAGCCACCATCCTGGAAGAAGACCAAAGATGAGACCGTCGCGGACGTTGTCCAGGTTGACCGCCTCGCCCAGGAGGAGCACACCGCCGGGGCGGAGGAGTCCTTTAACGTAGCGAAGCGTCTGGACCAGATCCTTTGTGGCATGAAGCACATTGCCGGCCACGATAACGTCATATGTTCCATCAGAATAGCCCTGGCCTGCAGGGGTCTGTTCTAAATCGAACTTCTGGAACTTCATGTGGTCCCCAACAAATGAAAAGCGCTCACGGGCTTTTTCAAAGAAACCAGCAGATACGTCTGTGTAGATATACTCGCCAAAGCTTATTCGCCGTTAGTGGGGGGATCATTAGAAGCGCAACCCGAGTAAACTCACCGCACAGGCACCGGAGCACCTCCTTCTTGGCCCGGAGCTAAATAAGGCATGATTCGACCCGTAAAGCTACCTGTGCCAGCGCCAACCTCCAGCAGGCGGAGCTTTGGGTTTTTGTGGGCCAGGATGTCGATGTAGGCTCCCATCTTACTGTTGTTCGTCGCAAATACATCACAATGATAGAACTCTGCCCAAAGTTGGTTGGTCAGCTCTCTGACGTCTACTGACCAGCATTGTGTATAATAAAGTCGTCTTGAAGTAGAGGAAATTTTAACTGACCATCAGCGAGATTGCCTTCGAAGATTACCTGCAGCGCGTTTTCCGATCCCTTCAGGATCTGGTGCAGGTGCTGGCCAACCTTTTTTGTGAGCCTCTGTGTGGGTTCGTAGTCAGCATCTTTTAAGACGTCCTCCATGTTCAAGTGGCCGAGTCCGCGGGACTCGAGCGTCCATTGACTCCGTTCCTGGCGTATGCGGCGCATCCATTTTACGTAACGGCCGAGGTGGTCATCGAACCGCAGAGGTGCCGTTTCCTTGTCTATAGCGTCGAGAGTAAGCTCGATGTAATGCAGCGCGATGGCGTCAGCCCGATCGACTTTCTCCTTGGGAGAGGAGCTGCAGCGTGGATCCTGCCGGAAGACAGAAGCAAGATAGTCCTGCGCCTCCTCTGGTCTCAAGAGAGATAAGTCGGGTTTATAGTCAAGACTGTACAACCATTGTCTTGACTCTGGTCCGGACGCGGCTGTTACCTCTGAACTGACAAGACTCGTAATGGCTGTTCCGCGCTGTCCCTCAAGGACGACGACAGGCTCTTCGCTTCCCTCGAGCGTCACCAGCGTCCGGCATTCGGCCTCGCGGAAGGCCCGCATTGTCTCCTTTGTTGCGGCCCGCATCCGAGGGTTTCCCTCTGCAGTAAATAGTTTGTGCGAAACCCAGAGTTTGCGCAGATGAGAGAACATCATGGTGGGCACGGCGTTCCAACCGCCTTGGGACAGGGCCACCATTTGGAGATGACATATCGCATCGAGAGTGGTCGGGTGGATCACGCAAGGGTCCTCTGCAGCGTACGTCATCTTATCCGCAAAGTCTCGCAACCGCAATGTGGCCGTTGCGTGTCCCTCTCTGTCGTATGAGATGTCATCGAGGCATTGAAAAAAAGGACCGTAGTCAAAGCCCGACAGCTCTGACATATGTTTATACACCTGACTAGGATGAACCACCAGCCGGCACTTATCGGCGACAGCCCGGACCTGGTTTCTGATAGACGCAGCGATGCGAGCACGGCGAGCCTCGGATCTGGCCACTTGTTCGGCCTCAGTTCCCTGCTGAGGGTCAATCTCCACCTGGATGCTGCCGTGCGCGCACTCGATCCAGTCGTTATTGTTGATGCCGAAGACGCGCCAGTCGTAGCAGAATTGCTGGCTGCCCGAGTTAGTCGTCTGTCGGCGTGGCCGCAGGACAATCTTGGCCTCCGAGCCACGCTCCGTGTCGTTGGCGTCGACGGACCGGAGGAAGCGGACGTTATCTAACCGGTAGCCTCTGATCCGATCTCCAACTGAGGCGGATGCCAGCTGGCGTGCTGCCTCGATAGCCATCACCAGCATTCCAGAACCCGGGTATAGCGGAGAACCGTTGAGGGCGTGGTCTAGAATCCAGGGGTTCTCCTGATGCCTGATTAGATGACGCCAGCTGGCCTCTCCGCTGTTCCAGTCTCGCTCTCGGGCGCCAAGGAGGGCGTGCCGACGATGCTGACGCATTGCAAAGTTACGACTCAGTCGGCTCTCTTCCCACAGCTCCCGAGGCCGGGCGAAGGGATAAGAAGGCAGGTCCAAGACATGCTTAGGCTTGCGACCGGCCTGCATGGCGTCCTGGTTGAGCCTGTCTAGATACACGGCAACCCCAGAGGCCCAAATAGTACCGACAGCATCTAGTATGGATTGTTCGTCGGCGGCGTCTTTCTTCAGGATGCAGGTATATCGCCACTTGTCCTTGGGGGTCTTTGTGAAAAGCTGAGCCATCGTCTCCTGGACCGGCCGTCGCAAGGCACCCTGGGGTCCCATTTCCACGAAGAAAGGAGGTGCGCCCTGCGGTTGGTCTTTCACCATGGCTTCCAGAGCATCTGAGAACAAGACGGGCGAGACCAGGTTCTTCACCCAGTATGCAGGTTCGGTCAAGGTAGCCAGGGTGTCCAGCCTTCTGCCGTTGGTTGATGAGTAGAACCTGACGCCAGAAAAACTGTCGTCCAGACTTTCCACCATCTTGGAATTAGGCTTGGAAATATCCCGGATGAGGTCATGGTAGTCTGTGGCCACGACTTCCATGAAGTGGGAGTGGTATGCAACCTTGACCGACAACTTGCGTGCGAAAATATGCGCCTTATCCAGAGTCTTGGCGATGGCGTCGATCTCGTCAACGGGCCCAGACAGGGTAACGTTGGAAGGGCTGTTGACACAGGCGACTGACACACCATGTGAGAGATACTTGAGGATCTCTTCTCGACTCAGACCGACCGCCATCATCGTTGTCTTGCCTCGAGTGGAATCGGAAGACACTCTTCCAGATACGATGCCCCGAAAGTACGCAACCTTCCATGCCGACTTACGGTCCAGGCCTCCCGCGCAGTACGCCGCCGCGACTTCGCCTGACGAATGACCGCACACTGATTGTGGAAGGATACCCCATGACCTGAACAAGTCAACCGTCGCTATTTGCAGAGCCGTACACAGGGGCTGCGACAGGTTCGCCTCGTTGATATTGGAAGACTCCGGAAGCGCACTCAATTCCTCTACAATGGACCAGCCACATCCGAGCGAACGCAGAAACTCATCACACATATGAAGGTTCTGCCGGAACACGTAGTATCGCATCAGGCCAACACCCATGCGCGCATACTGGGCGCCCTGGCCGGTGAATATGAAGACGAGGTTCGGTGTTTTGGACGGAAGCGCATGGTGGACAGGAGACAGGATGTCAACGAGGCCCTTTCGTATTTGGGCTTCCGACGTCGCGACAGCAAAGGCACGCCAGGACATGGCGCTGCGGTGGGAGAGTGTGTGGGCTACATCTACGAAGAACTCATTGTCAGAGTGGTTGCTTTGTTGAGTGAGGTACGACTTTAGATAGCTCTGCAATGCCGTTGCTTGTCGTTGTGGTCCGGCCTCGTCAGCTGCGGCGAACGTCAACAGCACAAGAGGTATATTATTGCTGGCATCGTCGTGAACAGAGCAGGAGTCATTTGTTCTGCTGTTTTCATTGATACCACTTTCAATAGCGTGTCCGTTTATGCCATCCGTTCCGTTTGTATGCTCGGCTGCACCATTGGTAAAAGCGCTGCGGCAAACGAGACCGGTGGCGGCAGTGCAGCCCTGGAGGCCGCGCATCTGCAAGTAACTGCAGGCGTCGTCCAGGACAACATGAGCATTGGAACCACCGTATCCAAAAGAGCTGACAGACGCGCGACGGAACCCACATGTTGGCTTCTGCCAGGTCACGGGTTGAGCCGGGAAATGAATCCCAGACACACTAGCCTGAATAGCGGGGTTGGCTTCTTCAAAGTCGGCGATAGGCGGGATGACGCCTCTTTCTAACGTCAGAACTGTTTTGAGCAGACCCGCAAGGCCGCTCGCGCCTTCCAGGTGGCCAATGTTGGATTTAACTGATCCGACCACCAGGGGCTCGCTCCTCGTCGCTGTATGGAAGACTTGGCTGATTGCGGCGGCCTCTAGGGGGTCTCCAACGGGCGTTCCGGTGCCGTGAGCTTCGACGTAGCCAGTGTTGTCGAGGCTCAAGCCCGATGCCTGATAAGTGCTGCGAATTAGGTCTGCCTGGGCCTGCGAGCTTGGCTGTGTGATACTCGGCGTACGGCCGTCTTGATTGACGCCTGTTGCGCGGATAACAGCGCGGATTGGGTTGCCGTCCTCTAAAGCCTTATTTAGGGGCTTAAGCAGCACAAAGGCATAGCCCTCGCCGCGGCCATAGCCGTTGCCCTTCTTATCAAAACTGTACGAACGTCCATCAGGCGAGAGAAAGCCGGCATTGCTGAGGGGGAGACTCATGCATTCCGGCGTAATGTACGTGTTAGAGCCACACACCAAACTCATGTCTGACTCACCAGCCAGAATGCTCTGATATGCCAGATGAACGGCATATAGGCCGCTGGAGCACGCTGTGTCCACAGTCAGAGAGGGCCCTCGCAGGTCAAAGAAATGACTGATGCGATTTGAGAGCATGGACGATCCGGAGGCTGTTGCCTGGTAGCGCGACTGGAAGGCCGGGTCGCGGGCTACGATGGCATCGCTGTCTCGACCGAAAGATGCGCAGAACACAGACGTTTTCGAGCCCGCCGCACATTCCATTGCGATGCCAGCTTCAAATTACATGGTCAGTCAGCTCACTTTTTTGCATGGGAACCCATGGCAATTAAGATGATGGTGGCATACCGTTCTCAAACGTGTGATATGCTCCCTCGAGGAGGCCGCGTTGCTGGGGATCCAGAATGGAAGCTTCGGCTGGGGACATGTTGAAGAAGGCGGCATCGAAGGCTCGAGGGTCTTCGGTCATGAAATGGGCCTTCCGTACGCGGATCTACATCTATGTATTAGAGACCAAAGTGAATGTTCTGACTTGGTCATTGTTATACAGAACACATACACTATCCAGACGTGCAGGATCGGGATGATAGAAGGCATCGATGTTGAACCGGGAGGTGGGTACCTCACACGACGCGTTGAGCCCATTCTCGAGCATGTCCCAGAAGGCTTGCAACGACGTGGCGTTACCGGGGAACTTAAGGTTCAGACCGATAATAGCTATAGGCTGATGATGACGATTGCTCTGTTCCATGGTGAGTGTCGATATGCCCGGTGCAGCTTGAATTCTTTGTCTGATTGGTGGTCTTGAAATATTAAGACAGTGAAAGGAAAACAGAAATCCTCGCCATTCATGGTCCGGAATTCATGCCAATTATCTACTAGGATAATATGCAATATAGGATAAGGCTTGAACTTCTGCCGGATGTTTCTGGGCACTCCACAATTATGTCAATGATCAAGGCATGTCCAGCACAGAACTGGGGAGTGAGAGTCACAATTAGTATTGACAGTTGAATCCTACACTATGTACTTATCAGGGAAGTCTCACTTAACCCATCATATATACATATAGTAGAGCTTGTCCGTACCGTATGTTCAGCCACTTGAGTACCCCAGCATCGGCAATGGAGCGTGTGTTCGACGTCGTAAGCCGTGCTATACTTGGAAGTAGATGTCGCGGTGATATTGTAACTTGAGTCGGCGACCTGCCGAGTCAAGGATACAAGGTTTGCCCAACCATCAAATCACCGCTCCGGTACGCCATCATCAGTCTCAATGATTGGCCAGCGTAGGTTCAGCCTAGATTATGGACAGTTCGTTATCCAAAATGTCGTATGTCAAGTATAATTTCTCGTGTTACAACCAGCGGTGGATCAGGGCAGCTGTCCAATGCTATAAAATCACAATCTGTCACTTGCACATGCCATATATCAGTTTGAAGTCGCCGCTTACCACCAGGATCAGTTTCCTTCCCCGGGCAAGAGCCAACTTTCCCAAAAAGCAGCCAACACTGGACACAACACCTGTCCCTATAGACACAATGGCTCGATCCACCTTTGGAAACGCCATTTATTTTCCATTCTTTCTCCGTTGGATATACGACACCCTAATTCTTGACGTATACTGCCCGCTAGTCTGGGGTTGCTCCAAGAACACTCTTCAGAGACACTACAGCAAGCCCGTTTCAGCGGCTGCCTCCGGGGACCTCAACGGTCGACCTCGTCTTCTCGACATAGGTGTGGGCACCGGGTACTGGGTTGCACATGCGCCACTGGCCCCCAGAACTAGCATCCTCCTGGTCGACATCAACGAAAACTCTCTAATGGAGAGTAAGAAGCGTATTTGCAAGACACATCCGACAGTGTTGCTTGAAACGGACAAGATGGACGTGTTCGATCTCGGAAGCGCTAGGCCCGTTGCATTGGACCCCGCTGGCAGCCGCGCACAGGGCGGTATGAAATTCGATGTCACCTCGTGTATGCTGCTGTTGCACTGTCTGCCCGGCCCGGCCAACAACAAGGGCAAGGCCTTGGCCCGCTTGAGTCATGTAATAGAAAAAGACGGCGTCCTTGTCGGGGCGACTGTGCTGGGCAGAGGTGTCAAACATAACGTCTTGGGACAATTCATTATGTTCTGGCACAACCTTCTGGGCATTTTTCACAACCACGAAGACGGCACCAACGATATTATCGAGCCTTTAAAGTGTGCATTTAGTATCGTTGAGTGGCGCATTGAAGGCACCATACTGCTTTTCGAAGCCAGATCACCAAGACCACAGGATTCGTCTTGAATGGGTTTACTAGAAGGTCCCCTGGCTAAGAAAAGAGCTGTGACATGTTCCCAGTATCTAGTCCTAAAAGAAAGAGTACGGATATTTGGCCGTAGGCGATTTGATATTTGGCCGTATCTAACCACATTAGGCAGGCACAGCCACATAGCCACAATAACCACACAATAAACCAAAGTACCTGAACTTTAAAGTATAAACCTTATTATCATCAAAAGGGTTGGTCTTGGCCTATACTAACCCAGAGCGAAGCATAGAAAGCAGGGTGGGTTAGTACCATTCCAACCCTCCCCGGCGGAGCTGTTTTGGAATTATTTTTTCTAGGGAATAATTGTCCTCTAAAGTTGAGGTACTTTGGCCTACTATAGCTATCATGGGGTGTGTGGCTGTGCCTGCCTAATGTGGTTAGATATGGCCAAATATTAAATCGCCTACGGCCAAATATCTGTACTCTAAAAGAAACAGCTGTCAGGTCTCCAATGGTCTTAGATAAAGTATCTTGATATGATAGAGACTGGTCATGATTTACAAACAGGTAGGCATCTAACAACCTACGGTTGCTTAGGCATTGCTTACTACGGACTGTCCTATGCTGCATGTATCTATTACTGATGCCCCTAATGGAGTGTGATCGAGTCAGCTTTAGAAAGAGTTCGTTTCAATAAGTGCCGAGGCTGTACGGAACCACTACAGCGTACCTGACGATCGCTAGCCCTGTAAATGAGGACACTTTTAACTGATTGAGTTTGTTAGAGAAAACTTAAATTGGTGGAAGTAAACCGAAAATGCCCTGGTCCCGGCCAGATTGGTTTCTGACTAGTGTTACGAGCGGGTCAGCGTAACCAGCTGCGCCACAAAGCAAAGGCTTCGGTAATGATGCAGGAGCATCATTATCCCCTGTTCTGCACTATTAGTTACACCTCACAGGGACCAACTGTGCCGGTCGTAACACGTCATTGTCCTCTGTTCTCCACTACCTGCCGACAGTACATACTCTGGTACTTACCGATACGAAGCGTTGCAACGAGATTTACTACGTACTTGGGTATCACTTAATCCTGCACAGACCAGCTCGCCCACCCCTTTTCTAAAAAACTAAGAAAACAGCTCTATCTCTCTCAGCTTTAAGTATATCTACAATTTAATAATATAAATCAACCTTTTAAGTAATTTTAACCTTAAAGACCTTACCTAGATTAATTAAGATATATTATTATTAGCAATAGTTTAATACTAATTTAGGTAGTTGAGTCTACTAGCTTGAAGTTGGAGGATATTGTGGGGAGGTACTCTGGAGTATGTGGGTCACTACTTTGCAGATATGAGTTTTGCCCCGCAAAGTGTTGGCCTGATAACCGCTACCTGTACTTGCGTTAGTGTTGTGTTTCTATCAATATGGAAACTTAGCTTTGTGCTGATTATTGTGTACCTGGGCTCACCAGAGGGCTGGCTGTCTGGGAATGTACCTGGGTTCATCCAGATAAGTGATAATTGATTGCGCTCATCTTGACACGATGAGAAGTAAATCTAACATGACAATGTCCTAATAATTATCTTCTATGTATCATCTTGATACGCACTGTGTGCGGCTGATACATGTGAACTGACATGACGGCGTACGTGTTATTCACAGCAGCCAGAGTCCGCTGTCTCGCCGCCTCGACGCTCTCTCCGTCGTTAGGAATAACCTCGACTTTATGGAATGCCAAAATTGTAGCGAGAGCCGCGACTAAACCAACCTGAGAGAAACGTTTTCCGGGGCACGCTCGCTTGCCCTCGCTCCAAGGGACGAATGCCCCATCAGGTGGTGGTTGCAGGCTCTCTTTGGCCGGACTATGAATTTCATCTTCAGCACACACTGAAGAAATGATCCAGCGGCGTGGATTCCAGATTCTGGCATCAGATCCCCATACGTCTTCGTGCACCTGGACGCCAGGCATGTTGACATAAACGCTGGTTCCGGATGGGATGCAAATCTCTCTATTATCAACACGCAGGGTCGCCGACAATGGGTTGACCTTTGGAATGACTATTACCGATGGGTAAAGTCGAAGCGTCTCATTCTATTTCGCAGCGTTAATAGATGTTTGAACTGGCCCTACCTTGGCTGCATTATGAGTTAATTCCATGATGAAAATGTTTTTGCTTACCACGGCAGCTTGGCACCTTTTCAGCCGCGCAAAGACAGGCAGAAACGCCTCCTCTGATTGCCAGCTAATATCGTCACCATCGAAGACCTCATCAATCTCTTGCATCAACCAGTCCTGCTTTTCTGGCATGGCGGCCAAGAGATAGATCATAAAAGTTAGCGTATGAGCCGAGGACTCATGTCCACCTCGCGCATATGTGAATAGGTTACCGCGGATCTCCGACTCGGACAGGTAGTTATCCGCGGTAGCTTTTGACGGGTCTTGGGACTCTTTGCTCCTCTTCACCATGAAGCTTAGTAGGTTCTCATAGTCCCTTTCAACTTGGCCTTGCGCTATTTTCTCATGACACGACAAGATCATTTCGTCGAGATATTGCTGCAGCTCCAGAATCGCCTGGCGAAAGTCCCGGATTTTACCAGGCATACCTGGCATCCCCATCATCCACCATGGCACTAGCCGCAGCATCAGGATGCCCCTGATACCACTGTGGAGGCAATCTTTGTAGCTCCTCGAATGCCCTGCCGGGATAGTCGTATGTGCTGGCTGCTTGAAGTCATACTTGACTCCGTAGCATACGCGGGTGAAGACATGTAAGTAGAGCTCCCGTATGTCTTCGACGGTGTCAATAATTCGGCCTTGACTGACTGAAGAGTAGTAATGCGCCATCTGAAGCGTCTGTCTGATAGTCTCTGCCCAGACGAGTCGATTGTTTTTGTCGTTCAATGTCGCTACAGTGGCCTTCCGATGGTGCGCCCATTCACTGCCATCTGACGAAACTACACTAGTGCCTATCACGTCCATGACTTCTAGTAAAGACAATGTCAGAATAGGAGAAACAGGCATGACTGGCAGCATAATCAATTAGGGGGATGTGAAAAAGGAATATACTAACTTGCAAAACTGCCTAGCTTGGGGAACTCATTGGTATATTTCCGCAGCACCTGGTTCACCACTGCGCGGTCGCGTGTATGGATTTCGATGCCCCGCGGTGTAACGTTTGCGAAGGTATCGCCATATCGCTTGTGAATTTGACAGTCCCCATGGGCACGGTCAATCCATGTCCAGTCCAGCGTGTTACACCTTGTCCAGTCACCAAGGCCAAACGGAAGGCGCTGGAGGAAGGGCTTCGCTCGCTTGTTGAAGATAATCCATGCAGGGTTAAAAGGGCTTACGGGGCTGCATACCACTGAGATGCCAAGTTTCTTAGCAGCTCGTACGTTTCGAAGCAGACAGAGAATAGAGTTGACGATGTACAGCACGGGCAGCAAGGCCACAGCGATAACGACTGAGTTCATTGCCAAATCGTAACTTCGTAACTGTTTTAGGTCGCTAAGCGGGAGAAGATTTCATTTGTGAGACGTGGGATGTTACTAAATACTAATACGAGGTTGTCACTCTTAGGGCCACACGTGCACGGGAAGTTACGATATTCCATAGTGTTGGGTTTTCACATAATTATTGTGCTAGGCCGAAGCTGCAGCCTTAGTAATAAAAAATGCACTAAAAAAAGAATAGGAAAAAAAAAAGAAAAGAAAAAGACACTACTGATACGTGAGATCAAGGCGTTACCATTGCAGGGGCCATGAGACACAGTAGGTAGATACAGTATTAGTTATTAGGAAGGAAATAAACTTTGTATAGTCAAAGGGTATCCTTTACAAGTATTTTAGGGTATCATTTGGGTGGGGAAATCCATTTGGAAAATGGTGCTGGTGTGCCGGCGGTATTGCTCAATTCAGCTCATCGGCTCACCAAGTCCCACACGGCTTGGCCGGCCCGTCAACTGCTACTGACAAAACACCCACCAGATACACACTAAGCTATGCACACCCTCCTCTACAAGACTGGGCACAACATGAAACAGATTACTGAATCGGGTAAAACACGCAAGTGGATCAATGAATCAATTGGCGCAGCACTGTGATGGGCCCACAGGAGCAGGGTACCAGTAGAGCTAACTATTGGTATACATATGTCTTGGTGACATTTGATTAACCTAACAACCCGTACTCAAGATATCAGTTAGACGACTCGTGAATGTCCAGGCCTGATTCGCACAGGGTGACCGGCATAAGTCGCAGGGTATTATGGATTCCAATCATCATTCTGGGTACGGAGTAGTAAACCCTGCCTCCCGTGTTGAAACAGGAAGCACTTGCTGGAATGATTTGAACTGGCCTTTCACCGTTTGGTACAGAAGCATAGCGTCTGTGACTGGGCCTATTTAATCGGGCCACCGATCAAATTGGGATCATAAGCGGTACTATCTTTGATGCATACTATACAAAAACCATCCTTCGGATTCCTCAGCTTTCAAACCCAACCCTAAGCATTCCTCGAAACCAAGCCTAGGGATACACTCGAGCTAAGCAGCTCCGAGGATGGAATACATTCATGTGCCGCTACGCCATCTGCCCAGTTCAATTGTTCAGCAGCTAGCGGTTGCGTTACTGTGCGTTATAGTCGCACGACACTGGTTCTTGACTACGCGAGAGGAAAAACGCATCAATCGACTCGGTGGCCATGCGCACCGATTCCGCTCCATCTTGCCCACAAGTGAGGATGGCCTATCCCATCGCTTCGTATTTCGTTCGCAAATCTTCACAAGACCCCTCCTCCATCACCCGTCAGGCTATGCACAATTAAGCTGACAAGGCATTATTAGATGTATTCTCGGGCTTGCACTTTCTCACGTCCATTACGTCTCATGCCTTGCGGGACCAGAATCTCAAGTTTATGCACAATGCATTCCTGCGGGCCGGTCAAGGCAAGCAGAACCCATATACGTTTGAGGTCAGTCTGCTTGGGGACCGGACGCTATTCACTAGCGACCCGGATAACATTCGCTCCATGCTGGCCACCCAATTCGCCGAATTCGGCAAGGGCTCGCGGTTTCGGAAAGATTGGTTCGATCTCATGGGAAATAGTATCTTCAACGTTGACGGTAATGATTGGCAGGAGTCACGCCGGCGTCTTCGGCCCCTGTTCACCCAACAACGAGTCAGCGACTTGGCCTCATTTGAACGCCACGTCCAGGTCATGCTGCCGATGCTGGCTGGCGGCCGCACGGTGAACGTCAAGGATATACTGAGCCGGCTGGCTCTTGACGTCTCAGCTGACTTCTCCCTGGGTAGGGATGTCGGCTCTCTGGCACGCAACGACGACGACGGCGTCTTCGTAGCATTTGAGCGCATCAGACACACACAATCCCTGATTGAGCGATTGGCAGCACTCAACTTTCTCGTGCCACGACGTCAGTTCCGCAAAGACTTGGCCACACTCGACGGTTTCATGAAGCCGTCAATCGACGAGGCACTGGCCATGTCGCTCAAGGAGCTAGAAGCTATGGACAGAAAGGATCATGGCTACAAGCTGATTCATGCCTGTGTGTCCACGTCCCGGGATGCACGTTACCTCCGCGACGAGATGATGTCCATCCTGATCGCCGGGCGGGACACGACAGCTACCACCATGGCATGGATGTTCTACGAACTGGCACGTAATCCGGCGGTTCTAGCTGGCCTCCGTGAAGAGATCAAATGCGTGGTTGGCGTTGGTCCTGAGGCGCGCGAGCCGACGTTCAAGGACCTTAAAAGCATGCGGTTTTGTACCTGCATCATCAATGAGACGCTGCGCCTGTACCCCAACGCGCCGTTCAACATTCGCACTGCGCTGAAGGACACAAGCCTACCGCGTGGGGGCGGGCCAGACGGTAATGGGCGCGTTGGCGTTCCGGCTGGTACGCAAGTCATCTATTCGACGCACATCTTACAGCTCCGCGGCGATCTCAACACGTTTGACCATGCGCCCGCCCACGAGTTCTTCCCTCAGCGGTGGCTAAACTGGGCCCCAAACCCGTGGACCTATATTCCCTTCAACGGGGGTCCTCGGATATGCATCGGGCAGCAAATGGCGCTAACAGAGATGGCGTACGTACTGGTACGAGTATTTCAGCGGTACAGGGGCGTCCAGCTCAGGACTGCACCGGGGGATATCCCAGCTCTCGAGACAGGATGGGTGAGGAGGACTGGCGACGCCGAACCTGTCGAGAAATTTGCCCAGTCCCGGTTACGAATGGCTAGTGAAATCACCTTGGCACCTAGAGGGGCTGTAGATCTGTCGTTTGTTGAATAAGGTTCCAAGGCCTGGTTTCAGACAGATGTACGACCCCCATGAATACATAATAATCTCTACCCCTCTTACGTGTTCGATAATTCTCACTGCAATTCCATTTGAACCCACCCTCTGCGGAGGGTGGGTTTACACAGCGCTCTGTTGACTAACCTCCCCGGGTAGAAGAAAATACTATCCTTACTATTCGTACCTTCCCTTCAAGGCGAAAATGGAAGTACACAGTACAATGGATACAGTTGGCGATTCAAGCGAGAATCGCAAATCCAGCTGAGCTCAATTGGCGCCGGTCGCCGAGCTCGGCAGTTAAGTCTTGTTAGCCGGTTCTCTCTCTTCCGGCAACATAAAGTTGCATACATGTGCTATGTAGATGACCGTGTTTCAGGAGGTGGGAGCATCAACTCTATAAATCGTTGCTATGCCGCTTACACCCTTCTCGGAAGTCCCATGCGTTCGTTGTTAGGCCCATATCAGCCTAGGGAAGCTGCATCTTGATTATTATGGTGTTTGATTATGGGCTCCAATGCTTGGCTAATCCACTGTGTTTTATGCAATTTTCCCATCTATACCTGCAGTCATTTTTTTTTTTTTTGTGATGCCGGACCGGCCCGTGCTGCAGCTGCAGCTTCCTTCGTGGAAGTTGGAGATTCTTGGGCAATGGGAGTTCGATCGAAACAGTGTAACGAGTGAAGCAGACGATGGTTCACTGCGCAAGATCGAACCCGTGCATCAAGCGGTTACTCCGTCGTCTGATGACGCGGCCAAATCCAGCGGAGTGGAGTCGAAGTTGGTATGAGAATAGGAGTTGGAAGAAGCTTTCACCATCAACAGCTTCTTCACGTTATCATCCCACTTTGACTAACATGGGGTCTCCTAATACAGGTTACTTGGAAATCGGCCGACGATGCGGACAACCCCCGCAACTGGACAAGAAGGGCGAAGTGGAAGAACCTCGTTATGGTATCTCTGATCTGCTTCATGTCGCCACTGAGCTCGACGATACTCGCGGCCGCCCTGCCCCAAATCAGGAGTGATCTGCACGTAACGAACGAGGTCGAGCTGCAGGCCATCTTCAGCGTCTTTACCTTGGGCTACATCGTGGGCCCTGTATTTATGTCACCGCTATCGGACATCTACGGGCGGGTGATTGTGCTGCAACTCTCTAATGTCGTTAATCTCCTTGCGAGCGCTGCCTGCGCGGCGGCCACATCTGGCACCACCCTCATCATCCTTCGACTGGTGGCTGGCATAGGGGGGTCTGCAGGTCTAACAGTACGTTCCATAAGTCTCTCACCAGTATAAGCATATTAAGTCGGCGCTGACAAGATGGGTGCCTCTTGAAATTAGATTGGCGGAAGCGTGATCGGCGAAACATTCAACCCCGATGAGCGTGGGTTCGCCGTTGCAGTCTATTCACTCGCACCCATTGCCGGACCAACGCTTGGTCCTATTCTAGGCGCCTTCCTCATTCAGCGGTTCGGGCTGCCATCCATATACATTTCAACCTCGATAGCGTCAGCTGTCTTGGGCGCTATAGGCTTCTTCGTTCTGCGGGAGACAAACCCACGTTGCATCCTGAGGGTCAGGACAGTTCGTCTCCGCATGGAGACTGGCGACCCCACTTTGCGTACGCAGTGGGATGACCAGAAGATCAGTCGTGACTTTCTCAAAGCCATGCGCCGGCCTTTCTATCTGCTCTTCACCGAGCCCATGGCTATGCTTCTAGTATTCTTCCAATCCTACCTCTGGGGCCTTCTGTACCTAGCCTTCTCAATCTACATATCCATCTTCACTGGTGTCTTCCAGCAGTCCTTGGACACGGCGTCACTCAACTACCTAGCATTCCTTTGCGGCAACATAGTATCTGTCCTGGTCAGCAGCATAATCTCCGATCGTGTTTACCGGGGCTTAAAGGCCCGCCTTAGTGGAGGCGTCGACAAGCCAATATTCCGACTGCCAATGACCATCGGTGGCGTCTTAGTCTTCGCCGCGGGCCTGATCATCATAGGCTGGGCAGCGGAACAGGAAATATCGGTTCTCATGGCGGACGTAGGCGGCGCGCTTTTCGCCATGGGGTCTTTCACGGCCTATCAGTCCTTACAGGCGCTCATGATCGACGCGTTCGGTGTCTATGCCACGTCGATATTGGCGGCCGCCGCCATTGTACGCAGCGTCGCAAGCTTCTCATTCCCCTTGGCTGCGCCCGCGCTGTTTGCCTCTTTGGGCTTCGGCTGGGGCCATACTCTCATCGCGCTTATTGCTCTCCTTTTCGGGGGCGCTACGGCCGTGTTAACATGGTGGCTGGAAGAGCGTCTCACAATTGAGCTCCCTGTTGGTTATTAGCATCTCTGAGCAAGTCGGATGCGGCTTATACTTTCTGACATTTCTGTCCGCTATTACCTTTCCTTCTACTGCCTAGGGGCTTTATGTAGTAGATAGGCGATGCGATGCCCTTTCTTACCGTTTTGACAAGGTGTTTGTGTCATTAAATGCAATGACTAATTATTTATACCTGATAGCAAAGGCTACGCCGAAGGCTGCAAAGCATATTGGCACTTTTATAATGAACAGAGCTTTGATAATAGCTTGTTTAAGGTATTCTGACCATTTAGACAGACACATCGTACCATTGATTGACCATGGTGTAAATGTTACATTTTCTAACTTTTTAGTTTTGAGGGCTGTCTGTTTCCGACTTTCGGACGCCTCCCCTATAATCAAACCCATCTCCTTTTTTCACCATACGAATCTTCACTGAATAGGGATCATACATGTGGACCGTCATAACAGCATAGCTGTTGTTCACCGCAGCATGGGCTCTCATTCTCGCCTCGGAAGGAGCCTCCCCTTCGTTAGGCATAACCTCAATCTTGTGCGACGTGAAAATGCCTACGAGAGCTGCAACAAGTCCGACTTGAGAAAACCGCCTCCCGGGACAGGCACGTTTGCCCTCAGCCCAAGCCAGAAAAGCGCCGTCCGGAGGTGACTGGACGCGCTCGCGGTTCTGGGCATCTTCGACCGCCGGCCCCACGACCCACCGTCCCGGGTTCCAGAGCCCTGCGTCTGAGCCCCAGATAGATTCCCTGATCTGGATGCTGGGCATGTTGACAAAGACGTTTGTGTTGGGCGGGATACAGCGGTTCGATCCGTTGATAGAAAGCGTTGTTGCTGTATTGGCGTACTTTGGTATTACGGTTACTGACGGATATAGCCGAAGGGTCTCGAGCTATAATATAGAGACATACCTATTAGATGATATTTGGGCTAGGATCTGATACTCAACAGAAGACGACTTTACTCACTATGACAGCTTGGCATCTTGGCAAGCGAGAATACAGTCCCATGAAAGCCTCATCCGACATCCAGGTCGCATCGGAAGCAATCACTTGGTCAATCTCTTGGATTAACCAATCCTGCGTTTCAGGATGAGCTGCTAAAAGATATAGGGCAAATGAAAGTGTATGGGCTGAGGATTCGTGGCCCCCCAATGCGTATGTAAACAGATTCCCGCGGATCTCCGAGTCGCTCAGCCATATATCCGTCTTGGGGCTGTACTGCGATTCCTTTCCCCGCATAACCATGAAGCTTAGAAGGTTCTGACTGTCCCTTTCGGTGCCACCGCTTATTGAGCTCCGGCAGTTGGTGATCATTTCGTCGAGGTACTGCTGCATTTCCATGATAGCTTGGCGAAAGGTACGGACTCTGGACGGTAGGGGTATGTAGGGTAACCGCATGATAGACCAAGGGATCAATCGGAGCATTAAGATGCCCCTGATACTCGTATATAAGCATGTCTTGTAGCCTAACAAATGTCCTGTCGGGATTTGTTCTGGCTGCTTGAAGTTATAGGCAACGCCATAGCAGACTCGGGTGAAGACGTGCAGATACAGCTCGCGAACGTCCTCGATAGGGTCAAGAATACAGCCTTTGCTAACTTCTTCATAATGCTGCACCATCTGTCGTGTCTGTCTTATAGCTTCTGCCCAAACGAGAGCGTTGGTTTTATCACTTAAGGTCGCAACAGTAGCTTTCCGGTGACGAGTCCAGGCGTCACCGTCTGACGATACTAGGCTCGTTCCCAATACATCCAGTACTTCTATTAAGACAAATCAGTACTAAAGTTTCATGCAGGTTCGAGAGCAAGTGAGACTTTACTAGCATAGTGACTTATCTTAGGGAAGTCGTTAGTGTATTTTCGCAGTATTTGATCGGACACGTGATGGTCACAGGTGTGAATCTCGACATCCCGCGGTGTGACATTTACAAAAGTGTCACCGTATCGCTTGTGGACCGTCGACCCAGACCCACCAGCGGTGCGATCTACCCATGTCCAGTCGAGAGTGCTGTATTTCGTCCAATTGCCGAACCCAAAAGGAAGGCGTTGCAAGAATGGAACCGCTCGTCTGCAGATGATGATCCAGAGGGGGTTGAAGGAGCTAACGGGGCTCCAGACGACTGGAATCCCCGTTTGCTTGGCGATGCGTATGTTCCGCAGCAAACAGAGGACAGAATGGAAGAAATAGCCAAGTAGGTACAGCGCAAAAATAAGAGCTGTGGTTAATGTAATAGAATCCATGTTTAATTTCACAACAGGTTTGTTTTAGGATTAGGATGGCAGATAGTAAGTAAGCGTGTAGAGTGTCGTTCTAGAGATAGTCTAGTTAACTGTAAAATCGTCTCAAAGGTATCTAGATGTACGGACGCTGTGCTTATATACATTATGACATGCATGACTAATGCCAATCCATACAGTATCTGAGTCATTCTACTTTTTATTGGTAATAATTTTGGGACAAACTTCCTGTCAAAGTGGGTGCAATATGTTAAAGTATGTGGATAATTATGGTGAAAATCCCTGGTTAATTGCTGGTGTATGTGTAACTATGTCGCTATTTTCCATGGGATTCCCTGCATATTTATGGCTGTTGTGTTGCCTCAGGATCCAAATGCACGTGGTCATCGGATTCTGGATATTTTGGCTGGCAAAATCTGTCCCATAGATATCAACTGATATTTTGCCGCAGACCTTTCCCAATCCAGCCCAATGGGCCTGGAGGTCTGTACTATTTACTAGTATATTATACCTACTTTAATATACCCTCTTAGATTGAAGCTATTTATAGGTTTAATCTAACTAATTAATAGATAGAGTAATTACTAGTCTTTTATACCTTCTTTTTATATTTCTATAAGTCTTTATAACTACTAATGACTTACTATAAAAAGTAGTAATTAACTAATTAATAATAATTAAAACTAGAGTATATATAGTTTAGTAGTATTACCTCTTACTAGATAGTTATAGTATAAGATAGTAACTTATACTAGAGCTCTAGGGTTTAATTCTAAGTAGAGGTAAAAAGACTTAATAGTAGTTATATTTATAAAGCTTACTAGCCTTCTTATATAAGTCTAAGCTTAATAATATAAATATATAGTAACTAAGATCTTTTTACTTAGTAAAGCTATATTATACTTATAGTAGTTTTAGGCCCTATATACTTACTATTATATTTAATATAGCCTCTATAGGTTTATATATATAATTATTCTTAAAGTATAGTTTTAACTATACTTTATCTTTTATTATAACTTTCTAACTTAAAATAGTAGTCTTTTATAATTAGATTTTATATTAACTTTTAGCTCTAATTAAGATAATTATATTAATAAAATCACTAATTATATATATTATTTAATTATTAAGAAATTTATAATTAAAGCTTTACTAGTTATATTAATAATTAGTTATAATATTAGGGTTTACTAATTATATCTCTATAAAAATTTACTTTTACTAACTAGTATAACTATATAATTTAACTCTCTTAGTTAGAATTATACTAGCTAACTATCTGTTACTATAGTACTTATTACTTTAATTGTATTAGTAATTTATCCTTAGCTAATTCTTTCTTATAGTTTTATATTAACTACGTAGTTTAGTTACTAAGATTTAGTTACTATAGAAATGCAGACTATTTTTACTTTAGTAGGGCCTTTATTAAACTATTTACTATTAGCTTTATTAATAGGGTATATATAACTTTAATATAACTATCTATAATCTCCTAATATAGCTAGTAATAATATATATCTATATAATAAAGGTATATTTATAATTGAACTAACTTCTTAGTTATAAGGTTAATTATCTATTAATTATTATATTATATTATAACCTTTAGTAATATATTTAAAGTATCATTACTAGTAGTAAGCTTAGTAATTAATTAGCTTATAAATATTAATTCTTTTATAGCTTATAATAAGGCTAGTAACTCTACTTTAGTTATTAAAGTAGTTACTATCTATTACTTATTTACTCTTTAGTTAATAAGTTTACTATATAACTTAATAGTAAAAGCCTATAAGCTCTTATAGTTAATTAAGTTATCTCTAAAGCTTATGTCTAATATAATAATAAGCTCTCTATTAGGTCTAAATTTAAGGTAAAGGCTAGCTATATACCTAAGGTATTATAGTACCTAGTTTACTACTCTCTAATAGGCTACTAATAGGTTATAATTAAATCTTACTAGCTAAATTACTATAAATATAATATTAAGTCTTATTATTACTACTATATATAAGATTAATCTAACTTTTTACTAGTATCTTATAACTTTATAGTTTGCTACTATTTACTATAAGGGTAGAAGTTCTTTATTACTTATTAGAATATTATCTAGTAGTAGCTAGGTTTTATTATTAATTAGCTTTACTATCTTTTTAATATATGCTAACTATAATAGCTATATCTTTTATTATTATTTATTATAGAGAATTTCTTTACTAAGAAACTATTATATTTTATTACTACTCTCTAAGTAGTATCTTTCTTTTATACTATTAATTACCTTATTAGCTTTCTACTATAATAACTTAGGGAATATAAAGATATAATTATTAATATAAAAGAATAATATAATAGCTCTCTTTTACTAGTAGTATAGCTCTCTAGTAACTAGTATAAATCTAAGTTCTTAAAGTCTCTTTTTTAGGTACTTTCATTATAGTAGTAGTAATTATTATAACCTATAAAGGGCTTTTTATAGGTGGATAATCTTATTACTATTATAGCTTAGGTATCCTAAGAGAAGTCTTATAAATACTATCTTATTTATATTAATATATATAAATATATTTACTATATTAAATTAAAGTAATTCCAGATCTAACTTAGCTATAATTATAATAAGTAATTAAAATAAAAGTCCTACTAGTATTACTATATATATATTACAAATCATATCTTTTAGCTACTAATTACTATAAATAATAAGGTATACCTTAAACTTTATAAGAAATCTATATTTATTTAGCTTATAGGTATATACCTATTAGTAATTAAGTATCTAGTTACTACTAGCTTTCTTTATACTAACTTTAACCTAGCTATTTATAGTATTATAGCTCTATAAATAAGCTTTCTTAGTCTCTTAAAAATCCTCTATAAATAGGTAGTTTTTTAGGTTAGTATATATCTTAGGTAACCTAGGTAAATTCTTTTAGTATAGCCTTATAGCTAGCCTTATAGCTATATTTTAAGGTACTATTATTTTATTATAATAGTTAGATAGATCCTTTCCTATTATATTATCCTTTCTAATATTAGAGAGCTAGCCTTTACCTTTACTAGGTAGGAGGTCTTACTTTAAGATTTTCTAGAAACTATAGTAAGAACTATTAATAGTTCTAGCTATATAAGTAGCTTATTAGTTCTAGAGCCTATAGTAAGAACTATTATTAGTTCTAGCTATATAAGTAACTTATTAGTTTTAAGTATTATGATAAGAACTATTAATAGTTTTAGCTATAAATATAGCTTTTTTAGATTCTTATAAATATATTTACTTTTAATATATAATATAGTTAATATATTAAACTTTATTATAATATTTATAATCTTCTTACTTTCTTATATTAAGTATATCTAATAGTAGTATAATAAATAAAGTATTTAGAGATTTTAATAGTATTATTAATATAAAGTATAACTTTATATATTTATAAACTTCTTTTAGTATTTTATTAGCAGTTTAGTTTAGAATCTCTACTATATCTTCTTTTATAATATTCTTACTATTAGTAATATTTATAAAGTTCTTTTTAATTACTTTATAGATTTATTTGTTAATTATAGCTTTATTTATATTACTTAACTTATTTACTTATTTATTTTCTTTTCTAGAGAAATATCTATCTTTATCAAATATTATATTATAAGATATACTAACTTTATTCTTTAAAGATATATATATATATAATACTAATTAGTTAATATATGTCTAATTAAATAGTTAATATATATCTTTACTTTAAAGTACTAGAGACAATTATAGCTAAGTTAAGTATCTAAAGTTATTATATATATATAGTAGCTAAATACTCATAAATAGCTAAGATATAGTATAGATAATAGCTACTCTCTTATTATATACTAAATCTAATATAAAGATCTCTAGCTATAAGATTTAATTAGTATATAGTTATATAAGTATACTACTACATTTAGAATCTCTAGCTATAGTAATACTAGTAATTTTAACTTTAGTTTTATTATATAAGCTTTTTTCTTAATTACTATAGTAATTCTCTTTATATTACTATTTTATACTTATATATTAGGTACTAAAGCCTTAAATAGGATTTCTATACTTTCTATAGCCTCCTTTACCTATAGATAGGTAGTTATAATCTTATTATTATACTTAATTACCTATACTTCTATTAATTTATATACTTTAATTAATTATATAAAGTCTACTAAAGCTATCTTAATGCCTTTAGAAGTATACTATTATAACTAATAGTTCTATATAAAGCTAGACTTTTAGTTACTAAGTAATAAGACTAACTTATATCTACCATAGCCTTATTTAAATAAGTAAAAATCTAGTATAAAATAATCACTTACCTCTACATAGTTAATTAATTTTTATAGTTAATATAATATTTACTACTATATCTTACTCATTATATATACTTTATATAATATAATAAATATCTTTAGTATATCTTATTTTATTTATATATTATAAGCTTAGGTAGTTATTTTACAGAGTATATAGCTACTTAGATAGCTAAGATAGTTATACTAATAGTTAGCTTTAACTAGCTTACTTGTTTAGTAGTAGTCTATTAGTACTAAGGTTACTATAACTATATCTATATTTATTACTGCTAAGTATACTACTAATATAATATTAAGACTATTATAGTTCTTACTAGCTTTAATAACCTATTAACTAATAATTTTATTTATATTACATACTATAAAATAATCTTTTACTCTATATATATAAAATTATTAATTAGACTATTATCTTACTACTAATTATTTCTTATTTCAAGTATTATATATAATACTAGGTTATTTAAGAGTAATAAGTAGTAGGTAACTCTTTTAAGTATAAATTATACTTAGTAATTACTTTATTTTATATAAATAAGTATATTACCTTATCCTTTAATTAGAACAGTAGTATTACTTACTTAGATAAAGTTATCTAACTTTACCAAGGTTATTTCTAAGAAGTAATAATAAGAGTAGAAGATATAAAGAGTTACTTCTAAATCTAGAATAATAAAGTCTTTAAGTAAATAATTAAATTTTATAAAAGTAGTTAACTATATAGATAAAGCTTCTTTGTTCTTTAACTATACCTTACCTTTACTACTTTCTAACTATTATTTTACTAGAGGTATTACTATTACTACTATAGTAAATTTATCTAAGTAAGTATATATAAAGATAAGTAATATATCTTTTTCTTTTAGTTTATCTTTTATATATTAATATATTAAAGCTTGCTTTATGTAGTTAATAATTACTTTATACAGCTATTATAAAAACCTTAGGTATATTTTACTTATAAAGTAATACCTTATTGATAAGTATCTAGAGATATTATATAATAAGTATTTTTTATTGTTATAGTTATTATTCTTATTATTATAGTTATTATAGTAGTTATTATACTACTTTTTCTTTATTAGCTTCTTTTATATATAATTCTCTATAATATTATTAGTAACTATTACTATAGTAACTAAGCTAAAGGTACTATAAGTAGCTTTTACCTAGAGATACTCTAGCTCTATAGTAATATAAGCTTATGTTACTAATATTACTTTATAATATAAGAGCTAGTTATTAATAGCCCTTATATAGTTAGTACTTTTATATACTTCTACCTATACTACTAGTAGTGTATACCTTAATACTTTTATTAGTAATAAGAACTATTTACTAGTCTTTATAGTTAAATACTACTAAACTTATATACTATAAGAGAGTACTTTCTTCTAGTTAGATATCTATTTCTTTATTTTTTTATATCTATTACCTTATAATCGATAGCTTTTTTTATAACTTTTTTATACTTTACTATAGTAATTTTCTTTTTCTTATATAGAGTTAGACTAATATATACTTTAATATTATATATCTATATATATATTAACTTACTTATAGAGTAATACTCTATAATAACTATTAGATTTACTATTTTATAAATCTAGGTAACTAAGTTACTAACTACTTTATAGTCTTATTTATATTACTATTATTTTTATATATATATTTTATTATTATATTTAAGTTACTTTTAGTCTTTAGTTTATAGCTAAGATACCTTTAAAAGCTATATATCTTTTAAATCTAATAGTTATTAGCTATTTACTATATTATCTATTACTTATTTAATTATTATAGATTATATTATTAAGTAGTCTATTATATTTAGAACTATTAGAAGCTTTACTAATTATTTTATAGTAGTATTATTAGTAAGTAAGGTATTAGGTTTCTAGTAATAAATAAGAGGTCTTAAAAAGAGTTAACTATATATAAAGAAGTATAACTATTAAGAGAGCTGCTAGGTTAAGCTAGTAGTAAAAGGAGCTCCTATAGGTAGGCCCGCGAACAAGCTCAGACTAGTCTTACATAACTAGTAGGATCAGAGTTAGTAGGTAACTCCAATAGATTCTGATAATTGTCAAAGTGGGTGCAATATGCCGGCGAATGGCACGGACCTCCAGGCCCATTGGGCCGGATTGGGAAAGGTCTGCGGCGAAATGTCGGTTGACATCTATGGAACGGATTTTGCCAGCCAAAATATCCGGAATCCGATGACCACGTGCATTTGGATCCTGAGGCAACACAACAGCCATAAATATGCGGGGAATCCCATGGAAAATAGCAACATAGTTACACATATATACACCAGCAATTTAACCAGGGATTTTCACTGTAATTATCCACGTACTTCAACAATAATAGGCTAGTATTGTAATACTAGTAACTCTCTATTTTAGCTAAATAGTGACTAACTAGGCTATAGTCTAAAAAGCTTAAAAATATAATAAAAGTCTAAATTATAAAGTATTTAATTTCTTATTACTAATATAATATTTATATATCTTGTATATAAAACCTATTTATTTATTTATATCTTTATCTACTTAGTACTAATAAGCTTCTCTAATACCTTATTTACTAATAACTTTATAAAGCTATTAGCTAGATTATCTATACTATAGATCTATTATTCCTTATAAACCTTATAGTATTTATATAACTATTAAAGAGCTATAATATTAATTATAACTTACTTTTTCTTTATAGTACTAAGCTTTATTAAATACTTATATAGTAAGTATAAATTAATATATATAGTTATAGAGATCTAAGAAACCTTAAGGTAGTTAGAGACTATTACTAGCATAGTCTTAATTATATAAGCTACATTAGCTCTAGTAACTATTATATATATCTTAGAGGTAAGTATACTATAGGTAACTCTTTTATACTTTATAGAGCTAAAATAGATAATATTACCTATAAGGTTAAAAGTAATATCTCTACTAGTAGATAGATACTCTTTATTATTACTAGACTTATTAGTAAGTATAAAAATAAAGCTAAGTTATAATACTAAATTACTATTATTTATAAAAAAGCTATTAATAAATATAAAGAGTTTAGTACTAGTAAGATCTAGTAGTTAAAATTATAGCCTATAGTTAAGGTTATCTATCTATTACTTAACCTATTAATTAAGATTCTTAATTTTAACTAGGCTAGGTAACTAGTACTAGGTAGTAATTAAATAGTTAAAGCATACCTTAGGTTAGTAAATAGAGGTAATATATATACCTTAGGTATACTACTTAATATACTACTACTTTGTATTAGGTATACTAGAGTTAACTAATTATAGCTTCTTACCTTGGTCCTTTTAACAAAGAATTATCTTAATATTATTACTAAGGGTTAATATACTACTATTAAAAGTAATAAGCTTATTAACTTTAAGAAATTACTTTAGTTTAGCTATAAAAGTAGCTTCTTTTAGTATATAGTTTTTATAGTTAGAGAATAATTTATCCATAATGTTGAATGGACTCTCTCCTGTCCATGAGAGTCCGGCACGATCGTAACCGGGGTAAACAAAGTATGGGGTGAGGCACAATTCTATTGTTATGACTATCTTTCCTAACTACATGATTGTCAGTCGTACGAACAGATATATCTATCTGTTCTCGTACGTGAGTCATGTAAGTGTAAGAACTGTGTTTAAGCCTCCCCTATAACCGAGGTCTAGATATCCATTCTGTGACCTTTGTGCATTGACCATAATTCCAAAGTAGGTATCGTACGGTCATGTGATATTGATATTCCAACACTCACAACTTTTCTTTTTGTAACCGTACGATCCCTTACGTTACCCAATCAGGTTGCACTGATTGTTCTCAGAATAGCTTCACATACGCCTCAGTAGTTATACTACTGATTCGTACGATCTGTTATCCTGTGACCTGTAAAAAAATCAGAATAATCAAACTCCAACATGTCCCCTTCTATTTGTTTCCATCGTCGTACGTATCCTTCCTTATTTAGTGATGGTTGTAGAAGGTGAGGTGGATGCGCTCTGGAAAGTCACGTGCGTACGTGAGCTCCTTCTCTCTTAAACTTCACCTTCTGCCTAACTTAGGTAGGCGTACGACGGGTTTTTCTTCCCATGTAAGGGTTTGTTTTTTCTTCCTCTTTTTCCTCTTCTTCCTTTCCTTGCTAGCCTTACACGATCATCGCAATGTCGATTGCTCCTGGTGGCGCTGGTTCTGGAGGTGATGGAAATGACGGAACTGGTCCCCGTCTGATTGCTGGTCGCCCTCGTGGTACTGGTGTTGCTCGTACGGGCCTGGATCGTGTCCTCTATGGCACTGCTGAGCGCCCTCTTGCCGTTGACTCTCAGGAGTAATTGGTCTTGTTGATGCTCGTACGTATCGTGGTTGAGGAGGGTTGGGGCGTACGAGCCAGACAAGATGCCACGATTGTTTCTTTGGGCCTGGTTCTGATTCTGGTTTTGGAACTGGCTTTCGCACGATACCCTCTGGTCTTCGGGAAATAGATAGTTCGGTCTGTCGTACGGGGGTGAGCCCGGGAAACAGACCTCTAACTGTCAATTGATTTCTTCCCCTAATCTTTCAACGTACGCTTCCATACGTATCCTCAGAGTGTTGTGCGATACCAATTGCTCTAGCGTGGAGTTTGGTGTTTTCTTTGTGAGTGCGTCGGCTGGGTTATCTTTGCCGTTGATCCATCTCACCTCTGATATCTCTTTCTTCTCGTACGACTCCCGTAGACTCATAATGTCAATCATAAGTCTCTTTTCGTCAGTTGTTCCTAGTCGTACGAGGCATTCGTAGAGGGATCTTGAATCTGAACATATAACCACCGGGATATCTGGTTGCTGAAGCGTACGAAGTATTCTGTTCAGGGTTGTGCTCAGGGAAATCCCACTGTCAAAGCCAGTAGTCATCCCGTACAATTCACTTGCAAGTACGCTTCGTGTGACTCTCTTGCACTTTGTTGAACTCCAGTGGATAATGTTTCCCTTGATTTCAAACTCTGTTGTCGTACGAGCTGTTTCTTCAGCCAGTACAATAATAAATCCAAGCTGTGAGGATAGGTCGGTGTTGTTAGCAAATGACCCGTCAGTGAAGATATACATCTTCGTACGATGGAAATCTAGAGGGACATAGGATAGTCCTCTGTCAGGGTTGTTGATTTGCCATTGGATTCGTATGTTCAATGCTTCTATATCTTCCTTCTTGGGATCCATAATCTGGGAGGCGACTGCGATATCGTACGATGCTTCTGGCTGACAGATTGATGCCACATATGCTGCTCTAGCTCTCTGTGAAATGAATTGTTGCTTTGCATCGTACGCCTCTGGATCAATAAGTTTAAGCCGACTAATCTGGCCTTTCTGTGTGAACCAGATGTTGTTGTTATCCGTACGAACCTTTCCACCATTGAAATCAATCTCTTGGTCTGGGGAGAGGATGGTCTTTGGTTTCGCACGAAGACCCTTCTTCACTAATTCCCCTTCCTCCTTCTTTGAGAATGCTAGTGTCGCGAACATTAACGTGTCGTCCGTCTGCATAGCTGTAACACAGAACATGTCCTGGTTGTTATTGGTGTATAGGAGGCAGGGGTCGTACGTAGACTCTAGCATTCCTAGATCTATCTTGTGATGTTCTGAGTAGGTCTTGTACCAATAAAGTCCTGATTCAGCAAGTCCGTATAATGGTCGTAGGATGTGTAGGAGTGTGCCTTCTGGATATTTCTCCTGAAGTTCTTTTGGAAGTCGTGCGATGATTGTCCTTGTTAGTCGGTCAGTTGACTGGGTGTATGCCTGAGTGATGTCCCTTAGTTCGCACTGGCATCTAAAACTTCGTACGAGAGTAGGTCCAATACAAATCAAGAGTCTCTGGCTCATTCTCTGGGTTGTAGGTGCCTGGGTGAGAAGGAATCTCTTCTCCCAGTCCTCATAGCCTTGTACGACTAGTCTTGATTTCTCGTACGCCTTGTCTGGTAACCCTTTAAGCTCCCGTACCATCCGTGTAGAGTAGATCCGTAGGTGACCATGCTTTGACTTTTTGTATCGTACGACTTCAAATACACCTTGGCTGATGAGATTTTCAATCTCTAGCCTGTCGGATTCTTCGTACGGCAGTCCAGGTGTTGTGATAATGTTGTCCCGTCTCAGCTTTAGGGCAAGCTCATAGTGGTCTTTCTCCTTCTGGGATAGGTATGTCATACCTGTCCTATTTGACCTTCGTACGGCAGTCCTCTGTCCTTTCTTTGGCCTTCCCCTCTTCTTTGGCTGTTCTTGAGGGGTTGGCTGTGCGACTTCTGAATCCTGTTCTTCAGGTGTATCCTCCCTGAAATAGGGTTTGACGTGTGTCGCACGGAACTGGGTTGGACCATTGACCATTCGTACGGTAATAGTATGGCCTTCAATGCCATCTATCTCGTACGGTCCTACCCATCCCTTATTCTCTCTCCATACAAGGACTTTACTTCCTATAGGTAGTGATAAAACCTGTTGGAGGTTTGGGCCGTTCCGTGTGTTTATCGCACGATTGATTTCTACTTCCGCACGAATGCCTTGTAGCATTTTCATAGCCTTTTGAATAGCCTGTGCTCGTTGTGTAATATCGTGCGATGGAGGTGAATCCTTATTAATCCTTGGATATGTTCCAAAGACAAGAAGAGTTGGTACGATGCCGTGTGGTCCAGCTGTGTCGTTCAGGGCTTTGACTGCCATTTGGAGGATTGTTTCCTCATCCGTACAATGCCCTAATTCCTCATAGAGGATGTCGTATGCACGTCTAAGGGGTGCGTGTGCCCTTTCAATCTTTCCAACTGCCCAGTGAGCCTCCACTGGCATTTCTTCGCACGATATGCCCATGATCGTTGCATTGTTCCTGAACTCTTCGGATGCAAAGTTGGTTCCTGGATCATGTACGATATGGTCTGGTGGACCTACATACGTATTGATCCAGCATCTTGTTAGGGCGTTCCATGTTTCTCGTGCGGATAGTGATTTCAGGAATGTGGCTCCTTGGAAGCTGGTTTCTGTGTCGATAACATGTAGTGCGTTCTTATCCCTTAATCGTACGACGTCTACTACAATCTCATAATTGAAGTAACTCTCGTCTTTTAGGAAAACTTAAATCGCCTTGGCGCTGGGTCGTGCGATTGACAGTGATGACAGAACTTCTGGATCTTCTCTAGAATAGAGACATTAATGTCATCATGTCCTGCATTCTTCAGAAGTTGATGTAGGCGGTCCGTACGAGGGTGTCCAAAACGTCTATGGAGTCTTCTAAGCTGTTCTTCTGTAAAGAACGTACTCGACTCCGTACGACTGAGATTGAAGAATGGATGTCCCCATTTTCGGATGACTGGGATGTGTGTTCCATCTTTTCGTACGATCATGTTATTGACATTGTTGAAGTATGCTCCTAGTCGGTCTGCATCGTACAATGAAAATAGGAATGGTGTTGGGGCATCCAGGATGTGGTATGTGACTTGGCCAAGGGAGTTCTCCATTTCTATCGTACCGATAGATGTAATGGATGTGTTAGCTCCAAATCGTACGTTGGCTGATCCTGGTTTCCAATCTATCCTCGCATGAGGGTTCTCCCTTAAGTACGCTAGTACCTGGGGCTTCCCTACTGTCGAGAACTTAGCTGCTCCTGTATCCCATAGCTCTCCTTGGTACGATGTAGTATAGGGGTCCTGCAACATGAATTGACTGGCCTCTGTGGTCTTTGGTGCTGAGAAGATGTCTTCTCCTGTCGTGCGATGGAAGAATGCCGATGACATGAGGTATGATGATGTCTCCTCATCGCCATGTGGTTCATCTTCATCGTACGAGTCTTCTTCGTCTTCTTCCACAGGGTTTTCACCCTCAACACTCATAACGTACGATGTAAAGTCTCCTGGGTCCTGGTTTAGAACTTCACAGGCTTGGAGGTATTGCTTCCTTGCCTGATTCCGTTCCTCGTCCGAGTGGTTAGTTGACCAACAGCCTTCCTTCTTACATACAAAACACTTCTTAGGAGTGTTCGTACGATATGGTTTCTGTTGAAATGGTCGTCCACTTCCACCTCTGTTGAGCTGGGGTTTCTGAAAATTTCTTCCTTCTTTGTACGATGGTCTCTGGCGGTCCCTATAGTTGGATGTGTACCGCCTGTCGACAAATAGGATCTCGTGCGAAGTCTGTTTCCTGTCTAAGGCTACCTGCATTGATGCCCTTAGGTTGGAAAAGAATTCCTCGCACGTGTGGTGTGCCTTTAGGTTACTAAGTGCTGTTTCTAGTTCTTGGATTCCTCGGCAGGCATGGATAACTTGCGTACGAAGCATAGTTTCTCCTTGGAAGTTGGATCCTAGAGCTCGTTGTACGATAGGTAGTTTGTCTAGAAGAAGGTCTAGGATCTCCATGTTGTTCTTCTCTGGATTCTCCCTCTTGACTCGTGCGAATGTCATTGTGGTCCAGTCTGTATAATACAGAGCATGGTTGGTGCTTGTATTAAAGTGCTTATCCAGCATGTCGTACATCTCGTCCCATCGCCTTGTAGGGCCTATGAAATGTAGAAAGAATTCCTCCGCACGACCTGATAGAATATCAGGGAAGATCGCATGATATTGATCTTCTGTGATCCCAAGACGTCGGCAAACACTAATGAACATCTTTGCCTTGTCGTATAGGATATCGTACGGTTTGCCTGTGTAGTTCCTTTCCTTTCTCCATCCCTTGTGGAATGCAGAAACTAAACTTGGTTCGCACGGTCCATTCTGGACTATTCGACGTGGTGGAAGGTTGTAGACATTGTCTCCTTGATGTAGAGGTGTCGTACGACCTTGGTACTTTGGGAAACTATCAACCTCCTGGGTAAATCTTGAGGCTGGTGGTATGTTTCTGACTGGTGATTGGTCTCGTACGGCTGGTTGTTGAGCCTCTGTTGAGTTGTACACTTGCTCAATAGATTCTACCGCTTGTTCAGCAATGTTCTGCTTAGATGCTGGTTGAGGTTGTCGTACTGGTGTTGTTGACACATGGCTTGGGGTGCCTATCGTGCGTGAAGAATTTGCCTGGTTGTACTTCTCCCGTATTCTTCGTACGAGGTCAACAATCTGGTCTTTCTCATCTAAACGTAGGTTTAGATATATTCCCTTTTTGCTGATCTGCTTAAGAAGTTCTCGTATGAATGATTTATAGACTTGTCTCCAGTGTTCTGAGGTCCAGTCTTCAAAATCTGAGAGTATCGTACGCTCAAACAGGAGTTGATTTTGGTTCATGTGGATCATCTGGTGAAGCTCGTACGCTACGTATGTAGTAAGCCTTTTTTCTTCTGTTGTATAGTCGTCAGGTCAATCTCCCATTCTTCTGTCCAGTACTGGGGTGTTGTTTGTGATCTCCAGGTTGTAAGTGGGATACTACTTCCATCAGCCATGTCTTCGTACGAGAAGTCATAGCCGTCAGAAGAGTCTTGCTCCACGTTGCCTTGGGGAGATTCTGTTGTCATGATGGTAGTCGTTTCGTAACGTACGACGTCAGGTTGATGGTGATGGTTATGCAGATGCTGCACACTACGTCAGATCTTCGTACAATAGTAGAGAGGATCCTTATAGTCGTCCCTGTTCTGTTGCACACAGGGGAAGGTAGCACAAGTGGTGTCACAGTAGATTAGTCCTTGAACCCTTCCGCAGTTGGGTAACCTCAGGAATAATCTATCGTACGACTCAAGCCTTGTCTCTTCACTCTTGCCAATCTGTGATTGTCCAAGCAATCACTGATCAGTGTTGAATGGACTCTCTCCTGTCCATGAGAGTCCGGTACGATCGTAACCGGGGTAAACAAAGTATGGGGTGAGGCACAATTCTATTGTTATGACTATCTTTCCTAACTACATGATTGTCAGTCGTACGAACAGATATATCTATCTGTTCTCGTACGTGAGTCATGTAAGTGTAAGAACTGTGTTTAAGCCTCCCCTATAACCGAGGTCTAGATATCCATTCTGTGACCTTTGTGCATTGACCATAATTCCAAAGTAGGTATCGTACGGTCATGTGATATTGATATTCCAACACATAAGACTAATAGTATTATCTATTTACATACTTATTATTATAAAATTGTTATTTTTAGGTACTAAACTAAGTAAGTAAGGGTTAAAAGTAGATAAATCTATTTAAAGGCTTTTTCTATAGTAATTATTATATATAGCGTATTAATAAGTACCTGCCTTAGGTATACTATAAAGTAGCTATTTAACCTCTATAATTATTTCTATTATATAGAGATAGTAAATTTTAAGGGGAAGTTAGGTAAAGATAGTATATACTAATTTAATTATCAACTAGGTATATACTTATATTATATTATATAACTAAAGGATATAACCTTATTATAAAAGTGATAGTATAATAGAGAGTATTACTTATTAAGCTATTTATTAGATAGTTAGTAACTAGGTTAAAATTATAGCTTTACTATTATCTATATCACCTTAGATAACTAGTTATAATTTTTTATAGGGTTACTTATTTTTACTCTTAACCTTATATACTAACTATAACTTAAAAATCTATATATTACTATACTTTTTCTTATTATATTTAATAACAAAAAATATACTATAGTCTATAAGTCCTTAGACTTTACTAGTATCTAACTATTTAAATAGCTTACTAAGCATAGTTATTATACCCTTCTTATATAGCTTAATTACTAGTATATAATTAGTATTCTCTTTTATAGTAAAAATATAATTAATTATAGAGACTATAAGCATAACTTCTATAATAAAAATTTAAGCTAGATTCTTCCTTAGTTAGCCTAGGCCTCTTCTTACTAGTAGTAGTTATATAGTAACTATAATAGAGTTATATTTAATTAAAGTATTTATAGGTACCTCTACTATAGTAATTACTAGCAGTCTAGGTTATATAGGATTAACAGGGTTCTCTACTATATAAGAGTTATACTATAGCTTAATAGTAGTAATAGAGAATTAACACAGTCCCTATAGGGTCTTAATAGTACTACTAGTACTATTATTAGTAGTTAATTAACAAGGTTCTTTCTAGCTTTTACCCTAACAGTATACCCTAATAAGTAATTATAGAGAGAGAGCTATACTTATTATAGTATTAGGTTTATTATATACTATAAGTACCTTATTAACCTACCTTTTTATATAAATATTATAAATCTCCTCTATTACTTTTTATATAGCTTCTATATACTATAGGGTTAAGAGTAATAAAGCTAAGTTATTATTAATACAAGAGTATATACTAAAGACTAATAGTATAGAGATAAGGCTATTAGGGTCTGTAGTATTATTAATTACTTTTATAGTAAGTTATAAGGTAACTTTAGGTTTAGCCTCTAACTCTATATAGACTATCTTATATACTTAGTATAGTATTATATAGTACTATTTAACCTTACTAATACTATAATAAGCCTTAATAAGGACCTCTTTTACCTTAATAGATAGTATGTAAGTAGTATGCTTAAATTTAGCTATATAAAAATTTAGCCTAGTATCTGTGATAATCTAGTCTAGAGGGCTAAGATATATATTAATCTAGTATATCTATAGTACTTCCTATATATACTCTATATGTTGGAATGTTAATATTACATGACTGTATGATACCTACTGGGAATTATGATCAATGCATAAAGGTTATAGGATGGATATCTAGACCTTGGTTATGAGTGAGGAGTTAACTACTAGTTATGATCTAACCTGAGTTAGTTAGCTGAATAGATAGATATATCTATTTATATAACTAATAACTAGGTAGTTAGGAAAGATAGTTATAATAATAGAATTATGCCTTACCTTATACTTTGTTTACCCTGGTATGTACGTACTGGACTCTTATGGATAGGAGAGAGTCTATTTAATACTGATTAGTGATTCCTTGGATAATTATAGATTGGAAGAGTGAAGAGACAAGGCTTGAGTTATATGATAGATTGATCCTGAGGTTACCTAACTGCAGAAGGGTTTAAGGACTAATTTACTATAATACTACTTATATTACCTTCCCCTATATGTAATAGAATAGGGATAACTATAAGGATCCTCTCTACTATTATATAAAGATCTAATGTAGTATATAGTATCTATATAACTATTACTATTAACCTAATGTTATATGTTATAAAATAACTACTATTATGGTATTAGAATCTCCCTAAGATAATGCGGGGGTATAAGCTCTATCTAACTATACCTTTTTGTATAAAGATATAGTAGATAGAAGCAGTATCTTACTTATAACCTAGAGATTATAAACAATACCCTAATTCTAGATAGAGGAATGGGAAATTAACCTGATAATAACCTAATAAAGTAAGAAGAGACTTACTACTTATATAGTATATAAACTTTATTAGATAATCTATATGAATTAAGACTAACCTTTACTTAAATATATAATTCTTTTAGACTTTGAAGATTAGATATTAGAGTACTAGTGATAAGTCTTTTAATTATTTATCTAGGAACTCCTTAAGTAAATTAGTAAGAAGGGGATATACCTGAACCTATGCTTAGATGAAAATGATTAAATTATTAACCTTGTATAAAGAATTAGGAATACCTATAATTAACTAGGTTCTTTATATATGATAAATACTCTAAGTAGTATGTTATATATACTAGTATAATAACCTTAACTAGTAACTACCTAGGTAAATACTGAGTAAGTAGTAGAATCTATTAAATAACTATATAACTTAGTAGAAGATTACTAATCTACTATATAAGACTAATTAGTAGTTAGGAATATACTATTAGCCTTGAGATTTACTTAGGAGGTTGATAGTTTTTTAAAGTACTAAAGTTGTATGATACCTCTATATTAGAAAGATAATGTATACGACCTTCTATTACGTTAAATAGTTTAAAACGGACTGTGTGAACCAAGTCTAGTTTCAGCGTTCCACAAGGGATGGAGAAAAGAAAGAAACTATATAGGCAAGCTGTATAATATCCTCTATGATAAGGTAAAGATGTTTATCAGTGTTTGCTGATGTCTGGGGATTACGGAAGATTAGTATTATGCGATCTTTCCTGATATTCTTTTAGGTTGTATAGAAGAGTTCTTCCTATACTTCATAGACCCTATAAGGAGATAGGATGAGATATATGATATGCTAGATAAGTATTTTAATACTAGTAATAATTATGTATTATACTATATAGACTGGACTATAATGATATTTGTATGAGTTAAGAGAGAGAACCTAGAGAAGAATAACATGGAGATCTTAGATCTACTCCTTGACAAACTTTCTATTGTATAACAAGCCCTAGGATCTAACTTCTAAGGAGAGACCATGCTTTGTATATAAGTTATTTATACATGCTGAGGGGTCTAGGAGCTAGAAATAGCCCTTAGTAAGCTAAAGGTATATTATATATATGAAGAGTTTTTCTCTAACCTAAGGGTATCTATATAGGTAGCTTTGGATAGGAAATAGATATTGCATGAAATCCTCTTTGTAGATAGGTGGTATATGTCTAAGTATAGAAACTACTAGAAACTATTATATAGAGGAGGAAAAGGGTCTTAGAAACCCTAATTTAATAAAGGGGAAAATAGATATCTATTCTAGCTAAGACTATATTATATAAACCTTCCTAAGAGATGTTTTGTATATAAAAAGGAGGGATGTTAGTTAACTAATTACTTAGATAAGGAAAGGAACTAGGTAAGGAAGTAATACCTCTAAGCCTATAAACTTTTAAACCAAGAGCTAGAGGACTTTATATTATATATTATAAGTATTAAAGGTAAAAGCCCTGGAGAGGAAGAAAAGGAAGACTTATATAATAAAGAAGAAATATTAGGTAATGAGGAGATAATATTATACCTTATATTATTAGCGTTCTTCTACTATACGATAGGAGAAGATATCTTCTCAGTACTAAAGACTATAGAGGCTAGCTAATTTATACTCCAAGACCTATATATAATATTATACTAAGGAGAGCTATGGGATATAGGAGTAGTAAAGTTCTTAACTATTAGGAAACCCTAAGTATTAGTATACCTAAGGGAAAACCCTTGTGTGAAGATAGACTGGAGATTAGGATTAGCTAATGTATAATTTAGAGCTAGTACTTCTATTATATCTATTAGTATGATAAAAATAGAAAACCTACTTAGATAAGTTATATACTATATCTTAGATACTCTAATGCTATTCTTATTTTTATTGTATGATATAGACTGACTAGGGGTATACTTTAATAATGTTAATAATATGATTGTGTAGAAGGATAAGACTTAGATCTCTGTAATTTGAAAATAGGGATATCTATTCTTTAACCTTAGTTATATAGAGTTAAGTATATTCTTTACAGAAGAATAGCTTAGAAGACTCTATAGACGTTTTAGATACCCTTGTATAGATTGCCTATATTAACTCCTTAAGAGTATAAGATATGATAATATTGATGTCTCTATTTTAGAGAAAATCCAGAAGTTTTGTTATTACTATTAATTGCATAATTTAGTACTAAGGCGATTTAAGTTTTCCTTAAAGGATAAAAGTTACTTTAATTATGAGATTGTGGTAGATATTATATAACTAAGAGATAAGAATGCTCTATATGTTATAGATATAGAAACTAGCTTTTAAGGAGCTATATTCCTGAAATTGCTATCTATATAAGATACCTAGAACGCTCTGATAAGATATTAGATTAATACTTATATAGGTCTACTAGACTATATTATATATAATCTAGAAACTAATTTTATATTAGAAGAGTTTAGGAATAATGCTAGGATTATGGGTATATTATACAAAGAAATACTAGTTGAGGCTTACTAGGTAGTTAGTAAGATTAAAAGAGTATATATACCCCTAAGGCGTGTGTATGATATCCTTTATGAAGAGATAGGATATTGTATGGATGAGGAAACGATCCTTTAAATGGTAGTTAAGGCCCTGAATAACATAGCTAGACTATATAGTATTATACTAACCCTTCTTGTCTTTAGGATATACCTAAGGATTAATAAGGATTTACCCCTATTATATAATATTACCTAGTAGGTATAGGCTATCTAAAAGGCTATGAAAATGCTCTAAGGTATATATACAGAAGTAGAAATTAATTATATGATTAATATATAGAATAGCTCTAACCTCTAGTAGGTATTATTACTACCTATAGGGAGTGAGGTACTTATATAGAGAGAGAATAAGAGATAGGTAGGACTATATAAGATTAATAGTATTAAAGGCTATATAGTTACTATATAAATAGTTAATAGTCTAACTTAGTTCTATATAATATATATTAAACCATACTTTAGAGAATAAATACTAGAAGAATAAGATTCTAAAGTTATATAACTAACCCCTTAGGAATAGCTAAAGAGAAGGGGAAGGCTAAAGAAAGGATAGAGAACTACTGTATAAAGATTAAATAGAATAGGTATTATATACATATCCTAGAAGGAGAAAGATCACTATAAGCTAGTACTAAAGCTAAGATAGGATAACGTTATAATAATACCTAGCCTACTATATAAAGAGTTAGATAGACTAGAGATTAAAAACCTTATTAACTAAGGAGTATTTAAAGTTATATAATATAAAGAGTTAAAACATGGTTACTTATAGATTTACTTTATATGCATGGTATATGAACTAAAGGGACTATTAGATAAGGTATATAAGAAATTAAGACGGGTTATATAAGGGTATGAGGATTAGGAGAAGAAATTCCTTCTTACCTAGGTACCTATAACCTAAAGGATAAGCTAGAGACTCTTGATTTGTATTAGACTAATACTTGTATGAATATTTAGATGTTAGTATAAACTTAGAGATATTACCTAAGTATATACCTAGTTAACTGATTGACTAACTAGGATGATTATTATATGACTTCTAAAGAAACTTTAAGAGAAATATCTAGAAGGAATACTCCTATATATTATGTGACTATTGTATGGGCTTGTAGAATTAGGACTTTACTGGTATAAGACCTACTTAGAATACTATAAAGTGGATTTAGGAATGCTGGAGTCTATGTATGACCTCTGCCTCCTATTTACTAATAGTAACTAGGATATGTTCTGTGTTATAGCTATGTAGATAGATGATATATTAATGTTTGAAACCCCAAAGTTCTTATAGAAGGAGGAAGAGGAATTAGTAAAGAAGGGTCTTTGTGTGAAACCAAAGATTATCCTCTTTCTAACCTAAGAGATTGACTTTAATAGGGGAAAGATTTGTATAGATAATAATAATATCTGGTTTATATAGAAAGGCTAGATTAGTTAACTGAAACCTATTGACCTTATGGTATATGATGCTAAATAATAGTTTATTTTATAGAGAGCTAGAGTAGTATATATAGTATTAATCTGTTAACTAGAAGTATTATATGATATTGTAGTTGTATTATAAATTATGGATCTAGGATAGGAAGATATTAAAACGTTGAACGTATGAATCTAATGGCAAATTAACAATCTAGATAGAGGACTATGCTATGTTTTACTAGACTTTTAGCGTATAAAGATGTATGTCTCTATAGATGGATTATTTACTAATAATATAGACTTAACTTTATAACTTGGTTTTATTATTGTACTTACTGAGGAAATAGCTTGTATGATAATAGAATTTAAAATTAAGGGGAATATTATCTACTGGAGTTTAACAAAGTATAAGAGAGTTATATGAAGCGTACTTGTAAGTGAGCTGTATGGAATGACTATAGGGTTTGATAGTGGGATTTCCCTAAGTACTACGTTAAATAGGATACTTTATATACTTTAGTAACTAGATATTTTAGTAGTTATATACTTAGATTTAAGATCTCTCTATAAATATCTTATATAACTAGGAATAACTAATAAAAAGAGACTTATAATTAATATTATATGTTTATAGGAGTTATATAAGAAGAAAGAAATATTAGAGGTAAGATAGATTAATAGTAAGGATAATCTAGCTGATATACTTATAAAGAAAATACTAAATTCTATACTAGAGTAATTAGTATTGTATAATACTCTGAAGATATGTATAGAGGCATATGTTAAAAGATTAGGGGAAAGTAATAATTAATAATTTGCAGTCTATTGCATAGGCTTACCCCTGTATGATAGGCTAAACTATCTACTTCCTAGGAAGCTAAAGGGTATTATATAAATAAAGTAAACCTATAAGAGAGAGTAAACTAAAGTATAACTATAATTAGAGAACCTAGCTAATTACTTATATATCTCTAGAATATAACCTTATTATATAAAGAAGTATTAATTACTGTTTTTTAACTACTATTAGAGTAGTAAGTAAAGTACTAGCTAGAAGCTAGAGCTAGCTAGAGACTGAAGTAGAGATACTAGAGGTATAGCTAGAATAATAAACTAGTATATGATTAGGTAGCTAATTAGAACCTCTACTGTTGTTATTATTATTATTACTATTGTCACTCTTGTCTAATGAGCCTCCTTGTCCTTGAAGTGAGCAAAGCTGAGTGTGTGAATCCTAGATACAATAGGTATAGGTACTGCCCTAGAAATCTGATATATAGAAACAGTGGTAGAAATAAGGTATATAAGAGTTTAGGTACTAAACACAAGCCTTACAAGGGATTTAACTATAACTAGCTATAATTACTCTAATAAAGTATAAAAATTAATATAGAATACTAGTAATAAATTACTAGATAGACTAGTTATAAGTAATATAAATCTTAATATTATATAATACCTTATTAAGAGCCTAATACTTCTTATCCTAAAAGAAGAATTAGTATTATATAAAACTTAAGATAAGAAGAAGAGAATATATATTAAGTAAGAGAGTAGCTATAAACTAGTAGTTTATAGCTAAAGTAGTAGGTATAATAAGCTACTATATTCTATTAGGCTTAGTATAAATATAAGTAGGGCTTAGAGGGCGAGTATAAATAATAACTATAGCTATTATATTATATATATAAGCTACTAAGAAGGTAGAAGAGTTAGTAAAAGAAGAAAGGAGAGTAAGGGTAAATATATATAAGCTGAGGTAAGAAGATGGAAAGTAAGATAATCTTGAAAAAGACCTTAGTTAAGCTAAGGTAAGAAGATAGAAAGTAAGATAATCTTAAAAAAGACCTTGGTTATATAGAAGGGAAGAAGGGAGAAGAAGAGACCTCAAAAAGGATCTTAGATAGAAAAGTAAGGAAGTAAAGTTATAAGTAAAGTTGTGATTTTTGTATAATATTATAATGTATGAAGATAAGTTAAGTTAAAATTTATATATAAGGAAGAAGGGAAGAAGAGGAAAAGGAGGAAGAAAAATAAACCTTTATATAAGGGAAGAAAAACCTGTTGTATAGCTACCTGGCTAGGTAGGAAGGTGAGGTTGAAGGAGAAAGGAGCTTATGTATGTACGTGACCTCTGTGAGTGTATCTACCTAACGTTAACAACCACCACAAGAGAGGAAGGAACCATATAATAATAAAAACAAATAGAAGGGGATATGCTAGATTTATTGTTTTTAATTAATTTATAGTGAAAAGGATATAGATTATATAAATCAGTAGTATAACTACTGAGGTATATATAAAGCTATTCTGAGAATAATTAGTGTAACCTAATTAGATAATACAAGGGATTGTATAGTTATAAAAAGAAAAGTTATAAGTGTTAGAATGTTAATATTATATAACTATATAATACCTACTGGTAATTATAGTTAATACATAAAGGTTATAGGATAGATATCTAGACCTTGGTTATAGGTAAGGAGTTAATTACTAGTTATAATCTAACCTAAGTTAGTTAGCTAAATAGATAGATATATCTATTTGTATAACTGATAACCAGGTAGTTAGGAAAGATAGTTATAACAATAGAATTGTGCCTCACTCTATACTTTGTTTACCCCGGTACGTATGTACTAGACTCTCATAGATAGGAGAGAGTCTATTCAATACTATAGTAATAGAGTACAAAAATCACACTATATTAAAGGAGGTTATACTATTAATTATATAGAGTACTAGTTTACTACTATCTAAGTATATTATATTAATAAAAACCTTATAATTAAAGTTATAGTTATTATAGAGAGTAAACTTAAACCTTTTTAAAGCCTTTAAATTTAGCTAGTAGTACTAGTAAAATTTATTAATCTCTTTAATGTTTAAGATTGCTATTATATAGCTAGCTTACTAGAGTACTTTATATAGCTAATAGACTAAGAGGTAACTAAATTAGTAATATATTTACTATAGCTCTATATTAGTAAGATAGTATTATACTATACTATACTTTAGCTACTTTAAAAGTATCTTTAGGTAGCTCTATTTATATACTACTAGTACTATAGCTATACCCTTAATAAGTATATTAGTAAGGTTGTTAAATTATATACTATTAGAGTCTATATTTTTTAAGCATAAAAGAAATAGAGTACTAGAGGTTATTATATAAAAAGTAAGCTTACTAATAGAAATAGGTATAGTAATAGCTTTAAGTAAATTAAATAAATTACTACGACTAAATTTAATACTTACTTTACTAGTATAGCTTATATTTAGTAAAAACTCTACTCTAAGGTACTTATTAAGGGTTATATACTATTAGTAGCTTGTAGTTAATACTTAGGCTACCCTAGTATCTAGTATAATATTCTAAAACGTTATAGTAAAGTATTAATTATTAAGCATAAAGACTTCGTCTAACCCTTATTCTTAGCTAAGGTCTTATATAAAAGAGTCTTCTTTTATTAAAGCATATAAAGTAACCTAGTTATATAGTTATATATAGACCTTCTAGCTATTAATACTCTCTTTACTAAAAAATATTATAGATATAAAGAAAGTTATATCCTTAAAGAGCTCTTTACTATTATCTAGTATATACTTATTACTAGTTATATTACTAAGAGAGTTAGGCTCTTTGCTCTTATAGTTAAGAAAGTATTATTTAAATCTTTTAGTAAAGTAGCTCCTTTAGAGCTACTTATAAGAGGTATCTCTTTCCTTTTTTAGGTATATTATTAACTAATATCCTTCCTTATTATAAATAAAGTACTTTTTTGCTTAAAATATACTACTTTATAAGTAGTTATTTCAAAGCTTTAGACTATACCCTTGTTATAGTAAGTAACTACTATATTAGCTATTATAGTAGTAGTTAGTAAAGTACTACTAATCTAGCTTAAGTAGTCCTTCTATAAGGTACTATACCTTTTACTTATATATTACTACTATATTACTTATACTATTTCTTAACTATATATAAAGTATATTATAAGTTATAAGTAGATTAAGTAAAGTAGCTATATACTTAGGTATAACTTGGTAATAAGTAAGTAAAGTATTATAATTGTTACTATTAGTAAGTAAACCTTACTATATGATAGCCTCAACTAGCTTTATAACTTTCTTAATAAGTAAGTCTAGTACTTTAACTCTTATTTTACTAGGTAATTTATAGGTAACTTACTTATAGCTAAGCTTTTATAACTCTATATTATATATGTAGTAGACTTTATTTCCTTTAAACTATAATTTAATATTTACTATAAGTATATTAAAACTAATTAAATAGCTATAGAGGTTACTAATATAATAGTCTTATATATTACCTGTTACAGCCAGATTCCTGACAGTGGGTTTTCTGCTAAAGTATAGCTGAGGCTGCGAGGGTAATTAACAGTAGTCGTCTAGATCCGTTGGCTTGCTGGTCTGTCGATCACTCGGTGATCAGTCGGGTGGTCGATGGGGTACCCGTGCCCGCCCCCACTTTAATTGGAACTCGAGGACTCGTCACCCACTAAAGTGGGTGCTGAACACCCATACGTCCATAACACCCATATGTCCAAAAAAGTGATTAATTGAATCTATTCCCACCCTCAACCCCTCTTCAGCAAGCGACCACAGCCCTCATCATCAATGATATATAATGGCTGTAATGTCCCGTCAATTCTCATCTTCCGAGCCTTTTTTGCGGCCTCAAAAACCACCTTTTTCGTGGTTTGGCGGATCTTTTGCTCAAGGGACTGTATCACCTTCACAGCCTTCGCATACTCGTTTTCCTGCCTCTGCCTCACCATTTTCCTTCCATCTTTGACTTGGATAACCCCTCCTGTTTGTAGTTGTGTATTTCGTGCCTGACGACGAGCTCTGCGGACCTTTTCAGCTAAATTGGTCCTTGAGAGATCTCTCTTGACCTGGATCAATTCAGACCCTTGGGTTAGGGCCCCTCTGATGAATCGATCTAGATTGTGGTTGAATGGCGAGACCTCTCCAGTCAGCTCTTCGATTTGGTTGCTGATGATCTCTGATGCCTCAGAGAGCTTATTCGCCACTCTTCTGAGTTTCCTGATGGTTGTAGGAGTACTGAAGGAGGAGGACGACGATCCTGTGTTGGGTGGTGTGGTCACTGTAGGAGGGGTGCCATCTCGGATTGCGATCTTCTCCAGCACCACTTGTGGGTTGAATGGGTTTATCCCAGTCTTCTTAAAAGCTGATATAATAGTAGATTGCTTGAAGGTTTGTTTACGAATGGACTGAATAAAACTGAGGAACTCCAGCTTGGTGATGTTGGTACAGCCTTCCCGGACTATGGTGTCAACTGCAAGGCTGTGGTAGTGCTTGAGAGGCTGAAACACTACCACATCCAGTGGCTGAAGGAGATGGGTTGAATGAGGAGGGAGGCCAAAAGGAAGGATCTCATGATCCTCACAATACTGTAGGAACTCAACAGTGTGATGAGAGCCATATCCATCAATCAGAAGGAGCCTCTTGTGGCCCTGGGTCCGGTTCTTTGAGTGTATATCGAAGTGCTTGATCCAATCGAGGGACATCTGGTCATTCGAATAACCAGTTGGCGATACTCCAATTACTGTATCCGCCTCCAAGTCCTTGATGCCATACCATCTGCTCATATGAACAGAGCCACTAAGGATCAAGAACGCAGGGATATAATCACCTGCTGCGGATATGGCCTCAATCGCAGTTGCTGACTCTCTGTTGGTTGGGATGGCGAAGTAATGGGCCCTCTTGCGTTTGGTGATGACCATCTTATCCTTCCCAACTCCTATTTGGAAGCCAGTCTCGTCCATGTTCCAGATATCAGAGGGTTGTATACCATATACCTTAATGGTCTCTTGGAGCATCAGAAACCAACTGTTGATAACCTCTATATCCTCAGACTTCTTCCGTTCCATATCAAGGGTCTTCTCTTTGGCGTAGAAGTACCCATGCCTCTTGATGAATCGACTGGCCCACATAGGGTTGACAGTTGGAGGAGGCATCTGATGATCTTCATGGGACTTAGCCAAGAGGTAATTGGCAGCATCCACAAGAAGCTCTCGCCGTAGGGCAAGATTCATATGATCCATTCGATCAATATAGTGACAAAGAGCCTTCTCCTGGTCCCAGGTAAGCTTTCTACCGTGGACTGGGCGGTCCTTAAGAGATGGTGTTCCTGAAAGCCTCCGATACAGCTTCTTACGTGGTATCTGGTATTTCTCAGCCACGGCAGTAAGCTTTAAGTTCGGGTTTTCACGAATCGATAGAATGGCCTCCTGGATACGCTCCTCTTCAGTTTGATTGAATTTGGTCATTGTGGTGGCTTGGATCGAAGGTGGTGATGTTGATGTTGAGCTTGAGGGATTTTTTGGACATATGGGTGTTATGGACGTATGGGTGTTCAGCACCCACTTTAGTGGGTGACGAGTCCTCGAGTTCCAATTAAAGTGGGGGCGGGCACGGGTAGGGGTAGCTTGTATAGCTCAAGAGTTCACAAAGATAAGCAGGTGTCGGGAAAGTGAAAGTTAGCGAGGCTAAGTCACAAGTTGATTGCTGAAGAGCTATGGGAGTCTGTCCTTGAGTGCGTCCAAGTCCATCCTATATACAAGTCCGTCGTGATGCTCCTTGTTGTGATTCTTTTGATCCTGTTGGTCCTGATCACTTTGCATACTCCAGTGATCAATCAGTAGATACTGGTGATCGCTCGGTGGATCCTGCAGAGTGATCACCTTATGTAATCATCACGTGACCTGTACCATAGTTCTTCCGTGTCCGGGGGAGTCATCCGTCTGACTATCCTTTTGTCCATACAAAGGCTATACCGCCTGCGCTTCCCGCTGGTTGGTGGGGCTGTTATTACCTGTAACTTGTTGGGTCGTAACATCAGGTCTCCCCTCTAAAGGTCTTGTCCTCAAGACCTGCATAAGTAGGTCGCAGGTCCCAGGTTGGGGATTTGGCAAGTTTTCCTTGTTCATCATGCTGACGCCATGTCAGATTCTAACAGTCAGCCTTCTTCGTCCACTCTTCGTCGCAAGCGTCGTGCCTTGTGTATCTTCCAATTTGGTTACAAAGTCATGCCTTGCACGTACTGTCGTAATAAGGGGGTGCGTTGTAAGATGATGTCGGGGTCTGAAGTTTGTGGCGAATGTACTCGTTTGGGTTGTCCTTGTGATGCGACTTAGGATGTGATATGTTCTCGTAGGTCTTTGTCGTGTTTCTTCTTTCATATGGTGGTGCTGACTTTTGTAGTAGATCGTCTGCTAGATAAAGCAAGTCGTTTGGATCGTGAGGAGCAGTCTGAAGAGGCTGTCCTTCGTCAAAGAGCGGCTGTGCTGAGAAAGGCTCAGGCGGAAATGGATGCGTTGCTTGCAAAGCTTGATCGTATCCGAAAAGCGAAAAGAATGGTGTTCAAGAAGGGTGACGCGGTGTCATCCTTCGTCGATGAAGAAGATCTAGTACTGGAGTCTTCAGTGGTCCAGGAGGTGCAGTCTATGGGAGGTTTTGGTGCCGTAGACCTGTCTGGGTCACTTCCTGACCTTGATGATTCTTTCTGGCAGTCCTTCGACGTTGGGGACTTATCTGCTGGGTTGGGTCCGTCGGAGTCTGGGAATCGTGATAATCCTGAAGAAGTTTCTGGGAGTGTTGGAGGTTCTTGACTGGTTCCCATGAGTTGTCTTCATGTCCATAGTTTTTCCATTTGACCAAGTATTCTTCCTGTCCGTCTTGGTTCCTATGATCAATGATTCGTTCAACTTCATATTCTGGTTCGTTGGGTTCGACGATAATGCAGTCGTTTGTGTTTGATCCGCGTGGTGCTGGTTCCAGTAGTGCGATGTGGAAGACTGGGTGAATTTTCATCGTGTCTGGTAAGTCGAGTTCATAGTTGACGTCTGAAACTTTTCGTAGGATCTTGAAAGGTCCTAGTTTCTTGTAGTCGAGTTTGTCGCTGGGCCGTTTTGTTTTGATGTTTCGGCGTGCGAGGTACGCGCTATCTCCCTCTTTAAAGGTTGGTCCCTCAATCCTTGAAAGGTTGGCGTATTTCTGCATTCGTTGTCTGACAAATTCCAAATCTAGTGCAGTTTTGTTCTGGATTTCCCTGAGTTTGTTGAAGTCTGCCACCGCTTTCAGTGCTCGTGGTCCTTCTCGGGATTCTCCGTAGGCAGTTGGCTCGAATCCGTAGTTCAGATAGAATGGTGAGTTCTTAGTGCTTTCTCTAATAGCACTGTTGTAAGCGAATTGGGCCATTGGCAGTAGTGGTACCCAATTGTCTTGGTCGTAGTTGACATAACATCTGAGATATTGTTTGAGTATCTGGTTGACTCTTTCTGTTTGTCCGTCGGTTTGCGGGTGGAAAGAGGTAGACAGTTTGTGGTCTGAACCGAGTTGCGAAATCAGTGATTTCCAAAACTTCGAAGTAAACAGCTTGTCTCTGTCTGACACAATTTCTTTTGGCAAGCCGTAATTGCTAATGATGTACTTGAGGAAAGTGTATGCGAGGTCCTTAGCCGTGCTGGCTTCAAGATACGGGATAAAGTAAGCATACTTCATGAGTCGGTTGACAATAACTAGAATGCTATCGTACCATGTCTTCGTGAGTGGTTCTCTTGACTTGGGTAGCTTGACAATAAAGTCCAAAGAGATTGAGTGCCATGCCTCTGGGGGTGCTAGCAATGGTTGAATGTGCCCGTATGGCTTATGAGGGCTGTTCTTGCTTTTCTTGCATAGTTCACAGTCCTTAATTGCTGAAGCCACTTATTCTCATGTGACTCACTTGTCGTAGTATTGTCGAATTCTTTTGAAAGTTTTCATTACTCCTTGGTGTCCATGTGCTCTAACCCACCCACCCCACTTCCGCAAAGCCCCCACCTCCGCAAATCCCCATAACCACCAACACCACCACTATCACCACTTTATTCCTCAGGTCTGCCGCCCACCCATATGCAACTTTCGGCCTCGCTGGATAATTCGGATGCGCTGGATTCATCCGGACTATCCATATTGCCGATATCCGTATTTCCTGATAGCTGGCTCTGCCGTATGGCTGCAAATCGACTGTTGGGGGATGTAGGGGCCTTTTTCCTCCTACAGTTAAGCAGGTTATCTAGCTGGGCCCTTAATGCCCTGTTTTCCTGCTCTATAACAGACCCCTGGAAGAACTCTTCATCATACGCCTTTTGCACCTTTCTAGATAGGTGACGGATAGTATGGGTATCCTGCCCATCCTTACCCAACTGTTGGAGTTGATATAGTTGATGCCGTAGTTCGGCAGGCCGGCGAGGGTTGACCATGGGATAACAGATACGGATTCATCCCACTGCTGGCTGCCAGCCTGGATGGGCTGGCTGGCCTGGATGGGCTGGTTGGATGCCTTGGATACCAGGGGGTTGGATAGGGGGCGCCTTGAAGAGACCGGCCATAACCCAGCCCCTTTCCAGCCAGCCCTTATATTCTGGCTGGTTATTGCCGCATCTCTGGCCTCTAAATAACAGGCTAGAAATGCCCTTTTGCCAGCCACTGTTGAATCCGTCACTATATCATCCATCGATTCAACCCCCTTCCTATAGGCGTGCTTTAATGGGCTGAAGACAGCCACATCTAGAGGCTGGAGGACTGCAGAGGAGTGCGGCGGCAGATATAACAGCCAGATGCGATGCTGCCAGCATTTCCACATGAAGTCAGTGGTTATATGGCTGTGATGCCCATCTAGAACCAGCAGTCTATATGCCCCTGGTTGGCTGGGTTGGGTATATGGGATGAAGACCTTCTCCAGCCATCTAAGGGCAGTCTGGTCAGTCGTCCAGCCATTATCAGTATATGTGAAGTGCCACCCTTCATATCTAGATAGGTTGGATGGGAACCACTGGGTCTGGAGGACTTGCCCTTATATATAACCAATGGGGGTATGCGCTGCCCATCAGCAGACACACATTCCAACAGTGAGATCCATGCCCTGGATCCAGGCTGTTTTTTCTGGATATATCGCGATGCGGCAGAGCCCAGCACCAGCCCATTAGTCCCTTTGCCCTCCATGATGCCAGTCTCATCCATATTCCATCGGTTGGATGGATGGATGCCCTTGATCTCTGGGATATCCAGACGATCGAGGAATTGCTGGATGATTTCTGGCGAATGGGCTCGCCAGCGCCTGGCATCTATCGCCCTGGATCGCTTGGTCCGGATTAATGGGTTTCGCCGCAGAAATCGCCGCATCCACTTCCTCCCTAGAGGTTGCTGCCCATCGCCCAGCATACGCTCTGCCAGGCCCTTCAATTGCCCATGGGAAATAGGGCAGCCCAGAGCTTCCTGGGTTAATATATAGGCAACCAGATTATCCTCCTGGGACTGGGTTAAACGCTGCATATCGGCAAAAGCAGCATTCCTACTTTGCCTACCCCTTTTCAGCCGATAATAAAGGGTATGGTATGGGATGCCCCATTGCTGGGCAGCCCTACTGATAGGGCGCCCATCTCGCGCATCTGCCAGCGCCCGTTGGAGCTCAAATTCGGAGTATTGCTTCATGATGGGTTGAAGAAGATATCCTCAAAAAATGGCGTTGTTTGGCGATATATGGCAATTGTTGTGATAGTTTGAAAAAGGTGGTGATGTTGATGGAAGAGGATAGATGCGGCATTTTCGGCATTTGCGGAGGTGGGGGCTTTGCGGAAGTGGGGTGGGTGGGTTAGCGCTATGTATCTCGCGTATCTGGTTATCCGTCATTCTGCCAGTCGTGCTGGTATTGACGCGTGTGCCGATCATGATGAGTTTTTGCGCTGGAACGATGTCACTGTTCTTATCGTGCTTGAGGATAACCTGTGTTTCCTCTGGTACTGGGACTTCAAGGTCCGGTCGTCGGCTTAGAGCATCAGCTCTTCCATTCTCTGTTCCTTTGCAATAGACGATCTTAAAGTTGTATTCGGATAGAAATTCTGACCATTGGATCTGTCGTTTGTTCAGGACCTTCAAGGTTGTGAAATGGGCAAGGTTCTTGTGATCTATATACACAATCACCTGGTGCTTTGTTCCTGACAAATGTGGTTTCCATTCTCTGAATGCTTCAATGATTGCTATGAGTTCCTTGTTGTGGATCTGGTAGTTTAGCTCAGGTCCGTGGAATGCTTTTGAGTAGAATGCGCATGGGTGTAGTCGTCCTTCTTCGTCTCGTTGTCCTAGTTGTCTGCCCATTGCGAAGTCTGAGGTATTGGTCTTGACTTCGAAAGGTTTGTCTGGGTCTGGGATTTTGGTAACTGGTTCTGAGGTAATGAGTTCCTTGACTTTGTTAAAGGATTTGTCGCATTCGTCTGTCCATTTAAACTCGCTGTTCTTGTGTGTGAGTTGCTGTAGTCCTCTGACGTAGCTTGCGTAGTTCTTGAGGAATCGTCGGTAGAAGTTAACGAATCCGAGGAATGACTGAACTTCCTTGACGTTGGTCGGTGTTGGCCAGTCCCTGACTGCTTCAACCTTCTTGTTTTGCATTCGGATTTCTCCTGGCGTGATAGTGAATCCGAGGTAGTCAACCTTCTGAGTATGGAATTCACTCTTCTCTGGTTCGACTAGGAGTTTTGCCTCCTGGAGCTTCTTGAGTACCTTGTGTATGTGCTCCTTATGTTCTTTGAGGTTCTTGGAGAAGATGAGGATGTCGTCAAGGTAACAGACGACAAAGATATCAAGATATTCCCTGAGTACATGATTGATCATTGTTTGGAATGTAGCTGGTGCGTTAGTGAGTCCGAAAGGCATGACGAGGGTCTCAAAGAGTCCTCTGCGTGTTCAAAACGCTGTTTTCCATTCATCTCCCTCCTTGATTCGAATAAGGTTGTAGGCGCCTTTGAGATCAAGTGCCGTGAACCAGTTTGCTCCATGCAGCAGATCTCGTAGTTCTGAGATAAGCAGTAGTAGATAGCTGTTTTTCTTTGTGATGTCGTTGAGTTTTTAATAGTTAATGCATAGTTGTAGTTTCCCATTCTTTTTGGGTACAAACAGGATTGGATATCCTGCTGGTGAATCTGATGGTCTGATGTGTCCTTTTGCTAGACTCTCATCCGGCCATTGGTCGAGGGTTTCTCGCTCGATTGGGTTAAGTCTGTAGATGGGCTCAAGCTTGGGGTGTTTTCCTTCTAGCAGTTGGATCTCATGATCGTATGGTCCATGCTCTAGCAGTCCTGTTTCCAATTCTTTGGCAAATAGTCTGGTATATTGCTGGTATTCAATAGGTATTGATTGTAGTCGATCTTCTTCTAGGCTTCGTTTATCCTACCTGTCTAGCGTATTTATAATGTTTATGGATGCAGAACTCTGGTCTCGCACAGGTTTGATCCTCTTGATGTAAGCGATATATTTCCTTGGTCGCGTTGATTCACTTGGGGGTCGCGGCGTGCGATGCTACCTCATAGCTGAATCTCTCCACCGGAGTTGGCCTGTTCTCCAGTTTATGTTAGGGTTGTGCTCTCTTAGCCACGGGATTCCCAGAATCACGTCTATGTTTCCTATTTCGGTGATATCGAAGTTAAGTCGTTGGCATCGGCCATGGATTACCAAAGGGAGGTATACGGTCTCTTTGTCAACGGTTCCTCCGCCGTACTGGACTTGTTCTCCTTCAACCGTCTATAGGGTATATGGTTCTTCCTTATATAACCATTGGATGCTTTGTTTATTCACCACCCTGGGTGAGATGAGGTTAGCTTGTGCTCCACTGTCAATCATGACCTTAGTAAGCCAGCTGTTGATCAAGACCGTGAGGATGATGTGACTATTATTGTTCTTGATTGTTGTTGCGTAAAGGGTTTTTGTGGATTGTTCAGCCGTCTGTGCCTTTCTCACAGGCGGCGTGGGGAGTTTTTTGACTTGCTGGGGCTTTCCTTGATCTGCGTCCTCTAGGATCTTACTTTTCCTTCGTAGTGGTATCTGCATTTGTCAAATAGGCAGTTAGACCAATGTCCAGTGAGGTTGTTGACGCATGGCATGGGATATTCAGGGCATGGTGCGAAGATTAACCAGGGGCTCTGGTATTCTTTGACTTCCCATGTGTCGATCTCGTGGTTCCGGTATACCCGGGGAATGGGTTCATTGCATCGTCGTCGTAGGTAGAAAGAATAGGTTTCCTTTTCCTTCTTGTGCTTCTTGCAGTTGTCATAAATGCAGTCTGCCCAAAAGATTCCATAGTATATTAGATCTTTCTTGTTTAGTGCCTCGTCGTCTCCAAACATGGGTTTCTCTCTTGTCGGGACGAGGGGCTGTAGCTTGGTGTCGGTATCTTCCGTTCCATAGAAGTAGACTTCTTGGTTGTCATTCCTTAGATCGACCACAGGTCGTCGTTCTTCCTGGGCTTTCTTCTCAGATTGTTGGTAGAGTGGATCGTGCGTATAGTCCACGTAGGTCTGAGTTACAAGTGGTTCATCAGAATCGTACCTGTCTTCTTGTGTCGTGACAACTGAGGAGATTGGGACGTCGTTGGCCCACTGCCGGATATGCTGGTTCTTTTCTTCAGTCCGTCTGGTCATAGGTGGGTTTACATGACTTATCTCCACAAGTTGTTTGGCTGCTCGTCGTTCCATCTTACTTAGTGGGATAAATTCGTCTAAGGAGAGTTCTGAATCTTCTTCCTTGTCTGGGTTTGTCTCTAGTACTTTGGTAGTACTTTCTGGTATGCGTTCGCGTTGTCGAAGTTGTGGGGGAGGGAAGAGGGTCTTCTTTCCCTTCCTAGCTACCGCAATAGTCTTCGTTGGGACTTGTTGGAATCCTGGGGTGAGGTCTATCATGGTGATGACCTGCTTGGGTTTCCCTTGGGATCGGATAACGTCTTCACGCAGAGCATGGTTGTATTTGTTTTCTAAGTCTAGTTGTCGTAGTGGGTTGCCTTGTGCTTGAATCCATCTAAGCAATCGCTCTTTGATGGTGTTGAGGATCTCCTGGTCCTGCGGTGTCTTGTCTTTCAGGATTTCCAGGGCATCTCAGGCCTGAATTAGTCGCATGATTTTGTCCTAGTTTTGTTGTTCTAGTTGTTGAGTGACACTGATAGCTTGAGGTGTCATGGGTTTGCGTAGGGCTCGTTTGCCTACTGCAATTATCTTATTCTTGGGTTCCTTGGGGTACTATCCCGCTTGTTCCTTGCTGTCTTGGTGTGTGGAACAGTTGTCATCGTAGCAGGCGGTCCATGAGAGTTGTGGGTATGGGATTTCTTTTTGGGTAACGTTCGCTTGTCAGTTGCCTTCAGCCAGTGCCTTGTTCTGGAGTCGTTTTGGTTGTCGGCAGTCTCTGGCGTAGTGCCCCATCTTTTCACAGTTGTAGCATTTAACAGTCTTGGTGTCCCGAGGTGGTCGGTTCTCTTTCCGAGCCACACTGACATCCATAGGTCCTGCGTGGTGTCCATAGGACGTGCTTGGCTGGTTGTTGCGTGGTTGCCACTGGTTTTTGTTCTGCCAGTGGTTGTTGGGGTTCTTTGGTCCCTGGGCGTAGCGTTTGCCTATGTTGGCGTTAGGTCGTCGGTTTTCGCCCTTCTCTTTGCGTCGTTCATAAAGGCGTGTGTCAATCTTGATTGCGAGTTCGACATATGAGAGGAAATCTTCTGGGGTGTTAACGATCTTGGTAAGTTCGTCCTTGACGTCTTCCTTAAGTCCTTGGTAGAACATGAAGATCAAGGATTCGTCCGTGATGTTGAGTCTAGCAGCAAGTTGTTGGAATTCAGCTGCATAGTGTGAGGCGGCCTTGGTTTGCTTGAGGTTAGCAAGGTCTCGCTCAGCTTGTCGTTTCTCATCAGGGTCTTGGAACAGTGACTTCAAGGCTTGTTCGAAGCCTGCCATGCTTCCGAAGATTGACTGAGTCTCATAGGAACATGCATTCAGTTCTCTGTTGTTCCTAAGGAATTCTTCCTGGAATGGCTCAAACCATGAGAGTGCCTTGCCGCGCAGAAAGGTGCCGGCGTAGATGACTCTCTCGGTTTCGTTGCGAAAGTTGGTGGTGTGAAAGGTCTGATAGGTGCGTACTTGAATCAGAAACCCTTTCAGTTGTCCACTGGTGCCGTCATAAGTTCCTAGGGAGTTGAGTTTGAGCTTGTCCTGTCCTTCGACTGGGGTCAAGATGATGTTAGCAGCGCCTTGGAGTGTCTTAACCTCGTGCCCTAGCTTGATGGCTTCGTTGTTCTTGGCTTCCAGTTTAGCAAGAGTGTTATTGATGATGGCTTGCATCTAGGTGAGGTCATGGTTGTTGGAGTTCTTCATCTGCTCCATTTGGGCTGCGTTGTTGTTGACGATGTCAGCCAGTTGTTTGTTACATCTGGCGTTTCTTTCAACTGTCTTGCGTATGGCCAGGTATTGGTCCGTGGTGAGGATAGCTTCCCCCTCGTCATCGAACTTGATTTCTGGCATACTGGGTTCCTCGTCGAGGTCCATAGCTTGGGCGAGCTCCTGGTCCAGGGACCTTGGAGTCTTAGGGACGCTCGAGGTTAAAGGGGTCTTAGGAGAAGACATCGTAGGTACTGCTAATTAGTTTCGTAGGGTTAACTTACTAACAGGAGCAATCAAAGTGTTACAGCCAGATTCCTGACAGTGGGTTTTCTGCTAAAGTATAGCTGAGGCTGCGAGGGTAATTAACAGTAGTCGTCTAGATCCGTTGGCTTGCTGGTCTGTCAATCACTTGGTGATCAGTCGGGTGGTCGATGGGGTAGGGGTAGCTTGTATAGCTCAAGAGTTCACAAAGATAAGCAGGTGTCGGGAAAGTGAAAGTTAGCGAGGCTAAGTCACAAGTTGATTGCTGAAGAGCTATGGGAGTCTGTCCTTGAGTGCGTCCAAGTCCATCCTATATACAAGTCTGTCGTGATGCTCCTTGTTGTGATTCTTTTGATCCTGTTGGTCCTGATCACTTTGCATACTCCAGTGATCGATCAGTGGATACTGGTGATCGCTCGGTGGATCCTGCAGAGTGATCACCTTATGTAATCATCACGTGACCTGTACCATAGTTCTTCCGTGTCTGGGGGAGTCATCCGTCTGACTATCCTTTTGTCCATACAAAGGCTATGCCGCCCGCGCTTCCCGCTGGTCAGTGGGGCTGTTATCGCCTATAACTTGTTGGGTCGTAACATTACCTATAAGTATAAATAAGATAGTAGACCTATAGTAATTACTAGAGATACTAACCCTTATATAGAGGTTATAAGAAATTAAAAGCTTTAAGTTAAGGGTCTTATAGTTACTACTACTATACTTTAATATTAAATTATCTAAATATAACTTAATAAGGTTAGTTAATTAATAAGTAGTTAGCTTATTAGTTAGAGAAATAGTTATACTTAGTAACTACCTCTTAACTATTATAGTAGTTATAAGCAAACTTAGTATAAGAGAGGCTTTATTAGGTTACCTTTTAAATAGAGGAGGTTTAAACAATAGGTTACTATATAAGGTATATTATTAATAATCTAACTTATTACATAACTTCTATAAAAAATCTATACTTTTATAGCTATTATATACCTTATTAATTAATAGTAAGGGAGTAGCCTATAGTATCTATTTAATATTTCTTATAAAGTCTAGGTTATTAAGGTAGTCATAAAAGACCTTATACTTAGGCTCTATTTTACTTATTATCTTATTATCCTGCCTTAAGAAATACTTATTATTAGCTAGCTTCTTTAACCTTATACTAATAGTACTTCTAATAGGTTTTTTTATTACCTATATACTATAGCTAATAAAAAAGTTATAAAAAGTAGTTATTGTTAGATATTAAGGTTTAAATACCTTATATCTATATAAAAAAGATAGTATATATAATAATAAAGTGAATTATATAACACAGTATTAATAGTACTGTATATACTGTATATACTAGATAACTATATATTTACTTAGAAAACGCCTATATATCATAAATACATAGGACATCTATATACAAAGAATAGTTCCTTTAAGCAAGAACTATTTATCTAAGGAGAAATCTAGGAAATAAGAATACAGTTATAAACTATATAACCGAGATGTTTTAGAAAACAACGTATAAGAATAAAGTTATAAACTATATAACCGAGATGTTCTAGAAAACAACGTATAAGAATATAGTTCTAAACTATATAACCGAGGTGTTTTAGATAACAACCTAGAATATTTAAGAAATCCTTAGAATATACAGAAAGTAAGTATAAATAAACCCCTTATATCCCTTATATCTAGCTAGATAAAAAGGGGAACGACAAGCTCTTCTATTATATTAAAACAATATATATCTTATTCATCTCTTATCTTTTATCTCTAACCTCATTACCCCTCATAGCCTCTAACAGTTATAACTACTCTTAAAGTAGTATTAAAATCTATATGAAACCAATCCTTAAATTTATTATAGACTTATTACTATAAATCTCTACTATAGTAACCTTACTCCTTATAAGTAGTTAAGTAATATAGGATAATTATATATAATAACTTAATATAGTTATAGAGTAAGCTACTCTCTAAGATTTAATCTAAGTACTTAATATTCTAAATTAATAGGTTAATATACTTATAGTATCTATTAGGTATAGATTTATAATATCTATATGCTATACTAACTGCGTACTTACTTATACACTTGCTTGCAGTCTCTTTAGTAGCCTTAGGGGCATACTCTACAGCAGTTACTTCTTCTTATATTATTATAGTTACTCTCTATTAGCCTAATAACCTCTTAAACACAAGTATTTCTTCTAATAAGCTAGAAAGTATACATTTATATTAGAGGAATTACTACTAGTAATATAGGTAACTACTTAGTTAATAAAGTCTTAATTACTTTCTTTATTAAGGGCTTAGTAGTAGTATTACCTATTAATATAAGCCTTTCTCCTTTATACTAAACTTATTACTTATTAAAAAGAGCCTTCCTTATATAGTACTTATTACTTATTAAAAAGAGCCTTCTTTATATAGGCTTTCTTAGTATTAGTTACTTAAGAGTAATTAGAGGTATATTTTAAGTAAGAAAAAGAATACAAAAAGAAAGTTAGAAAGAGAAAAGGAGTAAAAAAGATCATAGAAGTTAGAGAAGGGAAAGGGGGTTTATTATACTCCTATTAGCCTATTAGACTTTTAGGTTATTTAATAGCTTAGTAGAGTTACTTTTTAAGTAACTATAATAATAGTTATAAGTCTAAAGTTAAAGTAATAAAAAAGTAAAGTTAATAAGGTTATATTAAGTTAGTTAATAGTAGGTTATTAATAGTTATTTCTAATATATAAAGTATAGGACTTTATAATCTTATAGTTTAATAATTTTTTAGTAGAAAATTATTATCTTATAAGTTAGAGCTTCTTATAATATAATAAAGTTAACTTATATAAATTAAGCTTATATACTTATAATACTCTTTATAGAGGTACTATAAGTCTATTATAATAGTATTCTAAGCTAGTTATCTATATAAGAGAAAGTATAAAACTATCTTACTACTACTATAGGGTTTAGAGTAGTTCTATCTCTTCTTAAAAAACCTTATTAATTTATAGTATCTTTTAGTAAATAGTTACTATATTTAACTACTAATTAGTATTAATAAGTAAGGTATTAGGTTTCTAGTAATAAATAAGAGGTCTTAAAAAGGGTTAATTATATATAAAGAAGTATAACTATTAAGAGGGCTACTAGGTTAAGCTAGTGGTAAAAGGGGCTCCCGTAGGTGGGCCTGCAGATGAGCTCAGACCAGTCTCACGTGACTAGTAGGATCAGAGTTAGTAGGTAACTCTAATAGATCCTAACAATAGGCTAGCATTATAATAAGTATACTATATATTATTAGTATTTAGGTTAATTAATATCTATAGATTTAAGGCTATTACTTATTACTATAGCTAGATATATTAATTACTTTAGTTAGCTAGACTACTTAGAGTTACTAATATTTTGCTATCTTATTTTTAATTATAATAATAGTTATAGTATATACTATATATACTATATATAGTACTTTAAGTATTATTAATTAGTACTTATAAATTAGATTATCAATTATTCAAGTATATAAATAATTATAGTAATAATTCTTAGTTAATTACTAATATATATATAACTATGTTACTATTTTCTATAGGATTATCTATATATTTATGGCTGTTGTGTTATTAAAGTGGGTATATGTTAGGTTCCTAAAAGTAGTACTAGCTTTGGGGCTGGCGGGGCACCGGGTGGGGCCTGGGGGGTACTACAGAATAGAATAACGTTATACTAAAGAGCATACAAAAGGGGTTTTTACAATAGTATTAAGGTTTAGAGAGGAGATAGATTAGAATAATAGTTACCAGTGACCTCTAACTGCCCTCCTACTGACTTCTTTACTTAGTACTATATAGCCTCTGATATATTCCAATCTCTCTCTATTTATAGGTATACTAACTATTAGAGTAGTAATAGTACTAGTATAATTAACCCAATCCCAATCTATCACCTAGTAGGGCAGCCTAGCAATACAGTAGCTTATACCAGAAACCAGTAGGACCACAGTAGAGGAGCAATATATGACCAACCTTAACAGGTTAATAGAGGAGTAGCTAAGAGCCCTTCTTAATAATAAAGTAGCTAAGATAAGAAAGAGGAAGATAATTAAATAGATTGTAGCCTTTAGAAATAGGGAGTCTATTAATAATATATATATAGCTAGTAGAGGACCTATAGCTACCTAGCTAGAGCCTAAGTACCTATGTACTAATACCCTTATTAAGTAGTTAGCCTCTATCTAATATAAGAGAGGTAACTAGAATAACCTTAAAGACTTTCTTTTTAAGTTATAAGATTAATTCTCTATTACTAAGGAAGAATTTATAGCTAATAAGAGCAAAGTCTAGTTTATAGGGGCCTGCTTAGAGAGTAACCTATTACATGGCTAGAGGAGCTATATCAACCTTTAGTATAGTAGTAATATTAGCTTAATTACCTAGAAATAGATAGAGGCCTAGCTCTATAATAGTATTACTAATAATAATACATAGGCCTTTAGTATAGCTATAGAGCTAGATAAGATATAGTAGAAACCTAGGTAGATATACTAGTAATTTATTAACTAGTATAAAATGGTTAAAGTAGAGATTCTAGACCTCTAACTAGAGAGGTAGTAGGTAGTCTATATCTTAAACTAACTACTCCTAAACTTATAAAGCTATATCCTAGTATGTAAGCTACTAGCTACTTATTAAGAGCTAAATAACGTAGTAAAGAGGGTAGAGATACTTATAAAGATATATACTAAAATAATAATAAAAGACTAATAAAGGCTATAAGAGAAGAGGAACTAGTAGACCCTAGCTATTACTTTAGTACTAGTGTTAGCTACCTCCTTAGATAAATTAGAAGGGTAATAGTTAGTCTTAATACCTAGGGTAGCTATGCATATGCCTATGCCTAAGCTATAGGTTAAGTAGGAACAAAGAGGGTATGGATAACCCCTAAGGTACTCCTAGGGCTCTCCTATATACTTTAACTATAGTAAGCTAGGATATATATTAATAGAGTGTATAGAGGAGAAGTGCTATAAGTGTAACTAGCCTTGTTACATAGGTAGGCACTGTATACTAGCAGCCTAGCTAGTGGCTATAGGGGTTAATAGTATATAGATCTCCTAGAGAGAGGAACTGCGTCACTGCTTTGAGGTAGACTTCTGTATCAGAGTAGCTAGTATATAAAGGAAAGAAAGGGTATTAATTAACCCTAGGGTAGATAAGAATGTTATATATTAGAGAATATTATATAAGGAAGTATTACTAGAGGTCTGTAGAGAGGGAGCAGGGTTACTAGAGATATAGAGAGGCAAGGTACCTAACTATAAGCTAGTAGTATTAGTAATAGAAGTAATAGATAATATAGAGGTAAGAAAGGTACAGTCCCATACCTATTAGGTAAGCAATATAGGTATATATAATACTATTCTAGAGATCCCCTAGAGGTAAAAGGTATAGCTAAATCTTAAGTAAGTAATAATTAGGTAGACTTACCTACTAGAGAAAGGCTACTTATAACTTATCTAGAGAAAAAAGGTATTAAAGAGAGTATAAAGAGAGGTAGTAGTAATACTAATATGTAACCCTTTAGTTTACTACCTATATATAGGGGGAGCTGAGGGGGTGCTAGAGCTACTACCTTATGTAGTAGAGAGGGAAAAGGGGGAGGAGATAAAGAGATTTAAGCTACTAGAAGAATATTAAGAATAGGTATATATATCTGATATAAACCTAGTAGCTAAACTAGCTAGGGATAAAGGTTGCTCCTATGCTATTAACCTTAAGCTAGAGGTGGAACTGCTATTTAGCTCTATCTACCCCCTTATAGAAAAGGAGTTAGAAGAGCTGAGGAAGTATATTAATAATGCGCTAGGTAAGGGGTGGATTTGGCTCTTGTAGAGCCCTACAGGGGTGCTGATTCTGTTTATACTAAAGAAGGGGGGTAAGTTATACCTCTATATAGACTATTATAGACTTAACAAGGTTATAGTTAAGAACTATATACTACTACTACTAATTAGAGAGATCTTTAACTACTTAGGAGAAGTAAAGTATTTTACTAAGCTTAACCTTAAGGATATATACTACTAGGTGAGAATCTATACTGGTGATAAGTAGAAAACAGCGTTCTAGATAAAGTATAGGTACTTTAAGTACTATGTTATGCCATTTAAACTAGTTAATATACTAGTAACCTTCTAAGTATATATAAATAATACCCTAGCTAGGCTAGTAAACATCACTTATATTATATACCTTCATAATATCTTAATCTTTACTAAGGATAAGGCTAGTTATATAGAGGTAGTAAAAGAGATACTATACTAGTTAGATACTGCTAGCCTATATACTAACCTAGAGAAGTATGTTTTCTATACTAAGATAATTAGGTTTCTAAGGTTTATAGTATCTCTAGAGAGTATTACTATAGAGTAGGACTATATAGAAGTGATTGCTTAGTAGCTACTCCTCACTAGTGTTAAAGATATATAGGTCTTTCTTAGGTTTATAGGGTTCTATTAGTACTTTATTAAGAACTACTCTAAGGTATATACCCCTCTTATAGACTAACTAATAGCTAAGGTAGTAGAGAAGAAAGTAATAACTTAGGAGGTAATTAAAGCCTTCTATAAGCTCTAAGTTATATTTACCTAAGCTTCTATCCTATAGTACTTTAACCTAGTACTACTAATATAAGTAGAAATAGATATATTAAACTTTATAATTAGGGCTATCTTATTATAGCTAGTAGAGAACTAGTAGTACTCTATTGCCTTCTTATCTAAGAAGCTAAATGATACTAAACTATAGTATAGTATACTAAAGGCTAAGCTACTAGCAATCTAAGAGGCAGCTATATACTAGAGGTACTACCTCCTATATACCTAGAGTAGGATTGTATTCTTAATAGACTACCTAGGGTACTGCTACCTTATTAGTAAGCCCTAGCTTAATAGTTAGTAGGTAAGGTTACTTTAGGACCTATCTCTCTTTAACTTTAAGATTAACTACTAGCTAGAAAAAGAGAATATAGCTAATAGGCTATTGCAGTAGCTAGACTATCAGCCCTCAGGCATAGAAAACTAAGAGGTATAGGGTATATTTCTAGAAAGCTTTCTAAGTAGGTTTACTTAGAGAGTGGTAGTAATTATTAGTAATAGGTTAATAGGGGTATACCTAATACTACTAGAAGAACTTACTCTAAGCTTAGAAGAGGAAATTATAGTAGTATAGCAAGCTAATAAGGTAATTACCTCTAAAGAGTAGTAAAAGCTAGGGGATAACTAGTTAGAAGGGAAGGATAGAGTCCTTAGGTATAAGAGTAAGGTAGTTATCTTAGAAGAGTATGTACTAAGGATAAAGATTATAGTAGCGTTCTATAATAAGCTAGCTAGGGGGTATATAGAGGTAACCTATATACTTAAAAGGATTAAATAGATATTCTTCTAGAGATTAATAAAGAAGGATATAATAGAGTATGTTTAAATATATATAACTTATTAATAGACAAAGCTATACCACTACCTACTCTATAGGGAACTAGTGCCTCTACTACTACCTAGCTAACTATAGGAATAAGTTACCCTAGATTTTATTACTAAGCTACCTAAGTTAAAAGGATTTACTAGAGAGAGCTATAATAGTATCTTATTTATAGTAGACTAACTTATAAAGTATATACTATATATACCTATGTAGGAGACCCTAATAGTAGACTAGTTAGTATCTCTCTTAATTAAAAGGGTATTCTTGTAATTTAGTATCCTAGTAGCAATAGTATCTAACTAAGGATCCCTCTTTACTAGCTGTTTCTAATTAGCAGTATACCACCTAATAGCTATTAAGTAGAGGCTGAGTAGAGCCTACTACTTATAGATAGATAGCTAGATAGAGTAATAAAACTAGAATATTAAGTACTTCTTTTAAGCTTTCTATAGCCTAGAGTAGGATAATTAAGTAAAGTAGCTACTAATAGCTAAATTTATCTATAATAGTGCTTAGCATAGCGCGATCTAGATAGTACTAGTAGAGGCCCTAATAGGCTATATACTATGTAATATAAATAATACAAAGCTAGAAGGGGCCTTACTAATAGAGGTCCTATTAGTAAGAGACTAGGTATAGTAGCTATAGAGCTAGTAGGCTACAATCCTCTAGATACTAGAGATAGCTAATAAGAACTATAAGAGGTAGTATAATATAAAGTAATTTATAGTAGTATTTAAGGTAGGAGAGAAGGTCTTACTATTAGTAAGGTTTATATAGCAAAAGCACTTTATAAAGAAGCTCTTAGATAAGTATCTAGGGCTATTTATAGTTATATAAGTAGTTAGTAAAGGAAAAGTATATAAGCTTAACTTAGAGATATAATACTATATCTATAATATATTCTTACTATTATAGTTAGAGAAGTTCTATAGGGTAGCAGTAGAGCTATAGGTAGTCTCTATTAAGAAGGAAGAGAAGGATATATACTCGGTAAAGAGAATAGTTATATATAAGAGCCCCTAGAGAAACTAATAGTATCTAATAAAGTAGTAAGGGTATAGAGAGAAAGAGAACTCTTAGGAACTATAGTAAAATATAGCAAAGGAACTATAGTAGGATTACAAACAGGGGATTACTAAGGGCCTATTAGGGGGGAACTGAGTTAATAATCATATAGCTATAAAGTAGCTAGGTTTTATTATCCCTTTAGTACTAGGGCTAGAGAGTAGAGAGGCCTAAGGGCTAGGTATTCTAAGCCTAGAGATAAGTAACTAATTAAATAAATAGTAGAGAGGTATTAGTAGAGTACTAGAGGGGTATGCGGGGGGTACTAGAGCCTACTAGTTAGACTTCTCCTTATTATTATTAGTAGTACCTTTTCTAAGATCTAATTTACTAGCCTAAGAGTTAATCTTACTAGTATACTAGAGGCTATTATTAGTACTATAAGGGAGTACTAGGGGGGTATTAAAATAGGGGAAGGATATATAATATAGGTATAGGACTTAGTTTAGTTAGAGAAGAGGGTATTCTAGGCCTTAATAGCTTTAGTCTACTTATAGAATATAATAACCTAGTTCTAAGTAGTAGTAGTAGTAATCTTAATACTCTTAGCTAGTAACTTAGCCTACTTAGCCTGCTGTTTTATAGTAAAGTAGGTACCCTTAAGAATAAGGACCTCACACTAGTAAAGGAGCTACTCCTCCTCCTCCTATACTATCTTATGCTTAGTATTAGGGACTGATACATTAGAGGCCTTTATCTAAAGGGCCTTTAGGCTTATAAGCTAGGCCTTCTTAATCTCCTTCTAAAAAGGGTTAGGCTAAGAGGTACTAGGAAAGTATAGGGGTATATATATACTTATAAGGTAGTAGTAGGAGTAAGGGTTAGCCTCTTTATAGAGGTCCTTAAAAACTACCTTAAGGGTAAGGGCAGTAGTAGTAGTAGCATGCGAGGCCTACTATAGGTTAGTAGTAGACCAACAGCTACAGAAGTAGTAATAGTAAAGGGGGGGATAAGCTTATAGAGATATAAGGCTTACTATACTAGCTAGTGCAGTAGGAGTACTTATTACTAGTAACTAAAATAGTTAGAATAGTAGAGAAGTAGTAGAGAGGTACTAGAGGGATAAGTATATACTCTAGGTCTTAATATAGTAAGGAAGATAGGTAATAGTATCTTTTATATTAAGCTACTACTTTACTATAGCCTAAAGGTAGTAATAGTAAGAGATCTTATATATAATAGTAGAGTTAATAATACTAGAAGTATTAGAATAGGTCTTATTAGTAGGGGGGGCTACTGGGGGGGACTAGGGGGGGTACTAAAGCTACCTAGGATAGTAGGATTAGTAGGAGGTAGGATATAATAGTAGTAGTAGGGGAGCAGCTAGTACTAGTACCACTACTAGTATTACTATTACTAGTATTATTATAACTACTATAGTAGTAAAGGTATAATAAAAAATAAAAAAATAATAATAATATAAGAATATTATAAAGAAAAGAAAGAAAAGAAGGAAAATAAACAAAAAGTAAAAAAGAGAAGGTAGGCCTAGCTATTCTACTAGGCAGCGCGTATATAAGTAAGTAATAATAATAACTCTAGCTTATAAAGAAATAATAATACCTCTAGAAGGAAAGAGAGGCAGGAGGTACTAGGGGGGTACTAGTACTTGTTTTACTACTATAAAGCATACCCTTACTATTATACTAAGAATAATATAACTTAAAGCTTAGTTACTAGAGAAATAAAGGTATAAGTAATAAAAGCTAACTATATTACTTTATAGATAATAGAATACTAGGCTATAAGAGAGAAAAGAGAGTAAGTAACTAAAGTAGTACTATAAGTAGGTAAGGTACCTCTATAGCAGAGTAGGTAGCCCCTTACTAATAGTAATAAGAGCCTAAGACTTATACCCTAAGTATAGGATAACTAGGCCTAGTAAGGTACTAGAGGGGCTGTTAGCTATACTAAGCTACTATAGAACAAGAGCAAGGCTAAGAGTAGGTAGTTAGCTAGAGAGATAACTACCTATTTAGTAGTCTACTAAGCCTAGTAGAGTTCCTAGACTCTACTAAAGTATAAGCAGCATTATAAGCAGGGTACTAGGGTACTAATAGAGAGGCTAACTAATCAACTACTAAGTCCTAAGGACAGGACCTCAGAGGGGGGGGATCGTATCAGGTTCCTAAAAGTAGTACTGGCTTTGGGGCTAGCGGGGTACTGGGTAGGGCCCGGGGGGTACCACGGAATGGAATAATGTTATGCCAAAGGGCACATAAAAGGGGTTTTTACAATAGCATTAAGGTTTAGAGAGGAGATAGATTGGAATAACAGTTACTAGTAACCTCTAACTGCCCTCCCACTAACTCCTTTACTTAGTACTACACAGCCTCTAACAGTACAATTGTTAAAGTACATAGATAATTATAGTAATAATCCCTAGTTAAATTACTAATATATATATAACTATGTCACTATATTCTATGGGATTCCCTACACATTTATGGCTGTTGTGTTGCCTTAGGATCTAAATGCATGTGGTTATTGGATTCCGGATATTTTGGCTGGCAAAATCCGTTCCATAGATGTTAACCAACATTTTGCTACAGACCTTTCCCAATCCGGCCTAATGGGCCTGGAGGTCTGTGCTATTTGCTAGTATATTATACCTACTTTGATACACCCTCTTAGATTAAAGCTATTTACAGGTTCAATCTAACTAATTAATAGATAGAGTAATTACTACTCTTTTATACTTTCCTTTTATATTTCTATAGGTCTTTATAACTACTAATTACTTATTATAAAAGGTAGTAATTAATTAATTAATAATAACTAAAACTAGAGTATATATAGTCTAGTAGTATTGCTCCCCACTAGATAGTTACAGTATAAGATAGTAACTTATACTAAAGCTCTAGGGTATAATCCTAGGTAGAGGTAAAAAGGCTTAATAGTAGTTATATCTATAAAGCTTACTAGCCCTCTTATATAAGTCTAAGCTTAATAATATAAATATATAGTAACTAAGGTTCTTTTACTTAGTAAAGCTATATTATACTTATGGTAGTCTTAGGCTCTATATACTTACTGTTGTGTTCAATATAGCTTCTATAGGTCTATATATATGATTATCCTTAAAGTATGGTTTTAATTATACTTTTGTCTTTTGTTATGACTTTCTGACTTGAAATAGTGGTCTTTTGTAATTAGATTTTGTATTGACTTTTAGCCCTAATTGAGGTGATTATAATGATGAAATCGCTGACTGTGTATGTCGCTTGGTTGTTGAGAAACTTGTGGTTGAAGTGTTGCTGGTTATATTAATAATTGGTTATGATATTGGGGTTTGCTGGTTGTATCTGTTGAAGTACGTGGATAATTACGGTGAAAATCCCTGGTTAAATTGCTGGTGTATGTATGTGTAACTATGTCGCTATTTTCTATGGGATTCCCCGCACATTTATGGCTGTTGTGTTGCCTCAGGATCCAAATGCACGTGGTTATTGGATTCTGGATATTTTGGCTAGCAAAATCCGTTCCATAGATGTCAACTGACATTTCGCCGCAGACCTTTCCCAATCCGGCCTAATGGGCCTGGAGGTCCGTGCCATTCGCCGGCATATTGCACCCACTTTGACAACTTATACCTAGTACTTTTGAATATTTAGCCTTTCTTATCTAATATTATGTATGCTATTGTCTAAGTTATAGATTATAGCCTAACTATATAATATAGACCTAACCTTTAGTAACACAGTATGTTTGCTTATTACTTAGGTATCTAACTACTATCTAATACAGTGTTCTTAAGGTAGAAGTAAACATTGTCCCCTGAGTACGTTGATCTTAGTTTAAACTCCACGATGTTTTTGTTGATACCAAGGTCAGTGATAGCGCCTTTGATAGAAGAAGCAAAGATGGTCTGTCCCACCCTCTCCCAGCAGCGTTTCTTGCCGGCGTCCTCGTCTATAGCAGTCACCAAGAAGGAGGCTCCTGTTGTCAGGCCCATGTCTTCGCGGCAATCCTTAATAGCGGCTTTCATATTACTATTAGAGAGGTCCTGACCCCTAATTTCACTCAAGTCTGAAGGCTTGAGGCCGGTCACCTTCCAGCACCCCGCCATAACCTGGCGCATCTTGAGGCGCGGGGAAGCCTTGTCAAGGCCGTTCACGGCCCAGCTAACGGTGAGGCGCTTGCGCCTGGTGTTGACCTCAAGATAATTGACGGCCACCGGCTTGTTGCTATTGATACTCTTGTAGCCATCTGAAAACACTGAAAAACTCCATCTCTGGCCGTTTTGGAATTTCACGACGTCGACATAGTAGGCGGGATTTCCCTGTTCTGATGATTAGTAATACTTAGAGACACGGGCGGCACAAATGCTGGCTCGTGTACCAAAAAAGATCGTATCACTTCTGCAGAAACCTGCTCTTCTATATCAGTATGCCTTTGCTGCTCCACTGTACACTCTTTCGGCAGAAAGGGGGCGGCATTATTCGCTTCGACTTACGAGGCAACGCATCGGACTCCAAGCCGCAAGAAAAACCAATAGACATTGAAGAATCATTGTGAGAAAGCGTTGGCCATTTATAGGCTCTTGGAAATATAACTGCTTTAGGAACTAATTGCGTATATATAATATATATTTTAGCAATAGTTGATAATAGTTAACAATAGATGTAAGACCTATATTAAACAGGTAACTGTATTGTTAATAAAATAAAAAAGTATAGCTGTTTTATTGTATATATAGGGGTTTTAGGCTTTTTGACTGTCACTGCAAGGTCATTTAGTAGAAACAAGTATGAAATGAACAGACAGGGATATAGCCTGCACGATTCCGACTTTGCTTCACAGACAATGGGACCAGCCCCGCTTATTAAATTAAAGCAGGCTTAGTGGGGTTCACCACATGGGTTAGACAAGAAGACACAGACACTCCAGGAATTATAAGGTATTAATAACTTTTGGTAACTCTTAGCGAACATACCTCTTTTCCAATTGTGTAATGCTGGGGGTATACCTAGTTTTTCTTTTCTTTTTTTTTTGCCTGTAAAAACTAAGAGAAGACAGAACGAACGGCTGGACGGATTAATGCCGCTATCATTCTAGCTATAGATTAATTTCCCATATTTAAACGTAGAGAACACAGCTATAACAGCATGACAGGGCGTATGGCCTTTTACTCTGACTTCCAGAGCTTCTGCCGTCGGCGACTTTTGCTACGGCCGGCCAACTTCACCAGCAAACCACAGTCAAGGGGGGTACTTCTAGTATATAGTTTTAACAATAGATTAAATGACACTGCAGGCAAAGATTTACCCTTTTTAACTCCTAACTAGGAAAACACTCTAGATATTAATATATTGACTATTCTCTATATTACTCTAGACCTAGCCTAACTATTCTCTACCACTATTATTAGTAATATTAAATATATTGTAATAATATAGAGAATAGCTAATAAATACGCAGGTGATAAGCCCTATATATATAGTAGATACCTCAGGTTTTAGACTAATTAGAGGCTAGGGATTTCCTAAGATTCTACTATAAAGGGATAGCCTTATTTCTAGATTTCTATATAAGTTACTAGATAAATATATATACATATTATATTAATATTTATATTACTAACTATTATAGTCTCTATGATTTAATAATTACCTTATTAAGCTTATTATATTTATAGGTAAAGAAAGATTTATCCAAGAGACCAATAATATTATTAGTTTATATTTTTATAAGTATAAAGTCTAGGTTTTTAAGAGCTATAATAAGAAGATAAAAGTTGAATATCAATATATCTATCTTTAGCTTTTCTCTATAGTAATAACTATATATTACCTGTTAATAAGTACCTATCTCTATAATACTATATAATAGTTTTATAACTTATATTATTATACTTTTAGAATATAAATATTATATTTATACTAAAAGAGATATAAAAATAGTTTAGTTTAATAAGGTAATAAGCTAAGTATATACCTAAGTAATATTATATAGCTATAATAAGAAACTAGACTTCGAAAGTAATAATAGTATAAGAGTAAGAATAAGCTATTAACTTTATATAGATAAGAGATGTTAATAAATAGACTTTAGATCTAAAATCTATAGTTATAAGCTTTATAATAGTATATAAAGATATATATATCTATATAGAATAAGTAACTAAGAGAAACTAGTTAATTATAGATATTTTATTTTTAGCCAATTTATTTACTTTGAAGTAATTAGACTTAAGGTATAAATACTTAGTTATACTTAATTTAATAACTAATACTATGTTACGGCCAGATTCCTGACAGTGGGTTTTCTACTAAAGTATAGCTGAGGCTGCGATAATAATTAAGGCAAAGCACCCACTTTTCAGCACCCCCCACATTTCGGCATGCTAGAAATGAAGCTACACAACAACCACCACTTTATTAATTAACTATTGACTGGGCATCGCTGCCACCACTATACAGCTTTCTACCTCACTAGGGTAATCAGAGGCGCTGGATTCATCTGTATTATCTACAACCTCGCCAGCCTCGATTTGAGCCTGCCGCACCTCTTTGATTGTTGCGAACTTCGTATTTGGATCCAGTTGAACAGCCTTCCTCTTTCTAGCAGCAGAGTTATCAACTCTGGCCTGGAGAAGCTGTATTTGGTGCTCAGCGGTAGCTAACTTAAAGGCCTGCTCTTGGAAGCCTTTTTTCACCTTTCTAAAGAGCTAGCGTTATGTAGCGATAGTTTGATCTAGCTGGGTAAATAACCGCAGTTGATCATCCAGCTCCCTCCTTTTCCTAGGTGTTGACCACTGCCCACTGGATACAACAGATACCCATCCCTCTATATCCTAGGTATCCTAGATACCCTGAATACCTCTGATACCCTTGTTAAGTGGTGTTGATAGGGCTGAAGACTCTGGTAGCAGATAGGAGCTCATTAGAGGCTTTGCAATAGCAACTAGCCATAACCCAGTATACTTCCAGCCACTCTTGATATTCTTTGCCATTAGCCTAGCCTGACGAGCCTTCTGATAGCAGGAAATAAAGTTCCTTTTGCCTATAATAGTAGAGTCGTTCTAGAGGCTAAGATATCCTAGCTCCTTGCGATAGACTAACTTTACTGGGCCAAAGACTGACTGATCTAGTGGCTGGAGGACATGGGAGGTATGTGGTAGTAAGAATAACAGATAGACGTTATTAATATAGTATAACCACATAAAATCTGTTATTGTATGGCTCCCATGCCTATCCAGGATTAACAGCCTTGCCTTATAAGGCTAACAGGCTGTCTAAGGCAGAAACACCCTTTCTAGCCACTCAACAGCAGTATCATCAGTAGTCCAGCCACTCTCTATTGCTATAAACTCCCATCTATTATATAGGCTAAGGTCCAGAGGAAACCACTGCTGTTGGACTGTCTTACCCTTATATATAACCAGTGGATGAAGTGCTTTGCCCTCAGCTGAGATACACTCAATGATGGATACCCAGGCTCGTGATCTAGGCTACTTTTTCCTCACAGACTTTGTCTCTACCCTACCCAGTACTAGCCCATTATCTCCCTTGCCCTCAAGGATGCCAGTCTCATCCATATTATATCGGTTAGCTAGTTTAATAGCAGCAACGTAAGGTATCACGAGATGCTTAAACCATTCCCTAATAACTTCAGTAGATGCTCTATTAATACGCCTTGAATCAATGGATCGACTTCTCTGGACCTTAATAGATGGATTCCTTCGAATAAAGCCATCTATCCACCTCTTGCCTAGAGGCTAGGTATCCCCCATGGCTTGGAGGATGCAATAGGCAAAGTCCTTTAGTTGTTGATGGGTTGGTAGCAGCCCAAGGTCAGCCTGTGCAGTCACCCAATTGGCTAGGCTGGCCTCCTGGCTAATAGAGAGCCTCTATAAGTCAGAAAAAGCAGCTAGCCTTGGTTGGGTGCCGCGGAGACGATACTGGAGAGTAGTCCTTGGGATGCCATAGTCATAAGCTACCTTTTTGACGCTAGCACCGTTTCTAACAGCCTCGATTACCCGATTAATCTCATCTTCGGTATACTGGACCATAACGTATAGGTAAACAACTGTGCCAGAAATGAGGTTATTTGGAGAAAAAGTGCAAATGTTGTGTTGCTTTAAAGTATGAGGATACATGAGAAAATGGGTGGCTGGGCGGCATTTTTGGTATGCCGAAATGTGGGGGGTGCCGAAAAGTGGGTGCTTTGCCTTAACAGTGTCGTGCTCGCTGGCGTTCTTGCTGACGTATCGGTCACTCAGTGATCAGTCAGGTGGTCAATAGACGGGTAGTAGCTCGTATAGCTCAAGAAGTAGTTCACAAAGATAAGTAGGTATAAGAAATCTAAAAGTTATCTAAAGATGTTTTATAAGTTAATTACTAAAGAGCTATAGAAGGTAATCTATCTAAGTAGAATAAACGTCCTTATATCTTGCTACATACTCCTAGATCACTGCTTACCTTTACTGATCCTTGGTGCAGGATCAGTATCCCGTATTTTTAATCCCTGGTAGGGGATCAGCTTGGATTGCCAGCGACCCTGTTGATCTGTTATATGACCTTCCTTAGTTCTTCCGTTCCGCTGGCTGTGCCACACTCCTGCACCTTAAGTGTCTTACCGTCTGGTGGTCTTGACTGGGGTCCTTCAGGCTGCACTAGCCACCAACAGATTCCTGGGTCGTAACATACTATAACTATTGAATATCTATTATACTATAGTTATAGATATAACCTATCTCTTTATATAAAGAAGAGTTTCCTTCAAACTTTTGACGTAGAAGTTATACTTAAATATTATATAGAAAATATATTTATACTTCTATACTCTATACATTTCTACTCTTAACCTCTTATTATATATATTATTAGAATAATAATTAATATCTTTATCTTTAATAATAATAGTTAGCTTATAAGATTATAGTAGGTTATTAAGTATAGTAGTACTTATAAGTTATTATATACTACTACTTCTTAGCTCTAAGTATCTTAAGATAAATAATAATACTAATAATATAAGGTACCTATTAAAGTAAAGACTCAACTAATAAAATACTCTTTTTAGCTACAAATAAGATATAATTTATAATAAATAATAAAGCTGTATATAATCTAGATATATCCTAGCTAACTTTCTTTATAATTATAATATAAGATATATATATATATAAGGTAGTTAATATTATAAAGGTACTAATAATACTTTCTTTCTACCTAAGGTACTAGGTTTTATTAAAGATAAATATACTCTCTAACTTTCTTAGCTAAGCTAAAAGCTAACTAGAACCCTAAAGTAAATATATATATATACTATATCTATCTTATAACTTAGTATATCCTTTAATTATAAGTAGACTTATAAAATAGTAGACTTATTAGAAGACTATAATATTAGTAGTAATATATACCTAATACCTACTTAATTAATATAATATTACTTCTTAGTAATACTAATTTAATCTAGAATTTTATAAAGTAATTACATATTAAGGCTTATGTCTACTAAATACATCTACTAGTCATATACTAGCTCTTTTATATTAAATTTCTTTTCTAATAATTCCCCCTATATAATAGAAATAAGCTATTTAAGGAAACCTTTATTACACCAACTCCTGACTACTAATTTCAAATACTCCTTGTCCACGGCACTATACCCAGCTAGCGTCTTTGAATGCTCTCTTGTCTTTGTAGTACCGAGTAATACGCCGCCACAGGACATACGCCTAAATTCATTCTCGAAAAAATCAGCCAACAAAATTGCTGGGTTCATCATGTCGGGTCCAGGCTTTTCTCGACCACAGCTTAGAGGTGGCTTGTACTCTCTGACAAGTCGTATCCAGTCTTCGAATGGCACAACGTCCAAGCGGTCTCCTGGCGCAAGTTCCTCGGCCAAGACTTCCATCACCCCACCCCATGACTGCCGGATCGGGTTATCGATATTGTAAAACGGATAGCATGCCTGCCCCATCCCCTGGGATGACGTAGGTTGGAAAAGCAGGTCAATACACGTTCGTGCCACAACGTCCACCGGCGTCCAGCTCATGACACTGCCCTCGCCAAAGTCCGGAAGTGCCTTGAGTGTCTGGCTTGACTTGATCAAGAATGACACATGCTCTGTCGTGCTCCAGACACCAGTCTTGCTACTCCCAGCAATCTGCCCCAGCCTCACACTCATGGCATGAAATCGACCAGCGTCTTTGTGCAGCGTTTTGTCAAGTAAGCACTCGCAGATGTACTTAGCATCCCCGTAACCCGTAGGTAGCACATCCGACAAGGACATGCGCTCCTCTGGAATTGCTGCTTTCCCAGTCCGTAGCGGATAATGGCCTACTACGGCAATGCTTGAGATGAACTGAAATGTCATCTTGAAGGCACGGTCGTGATGGTGGCGACGGTAATTTGTTGCCCGGCGTGAGAATATCAGCAAGTTCATCAGACCCTTCATAGACGGCTCAAACCGTTGAACGGTCCACTTGAAAGACATGGGCCAAGCGTTATGGATGATGTGAGTTGTACTGCTGACCAGTTGGGCATAGTCCTCTTCTGACAGCCCGAGATGGGGCTTGGATAGGTCCGCCTCGAGCACCACCATCTTAGTTGCAGTCTTTTTGTCGATTGATATACCTTTCTCGACCATGGCTTGTTCTTGCCGCTTTGCCGGGTCGATCTCGTTCTTGGATCGTCGGTTGAGACAGATCACCCGAGCTACAGATGGGATTGAAGCGCATGTTGCCACAAGATTTGACCCGAGGCTTCCTGTAGCGCCGGTGATCAAGATCGTCGTCCCTAAAGTTGGTGGTAACGAAGCTTCCAGAAACAAGGAATCTTCCCTCGCTGCCAGATCATAGCCCTCAACTAGTGTGGAAATGAACTGGTCCACTACAGCCTGTCGAGGAGCACAGTCAGTGGACTTGCTTCTTTTAGGCGGCAAAAGACTCGTGCGGGCCTGTGTCTCGTACCTCGACAACGAAGATGGGTCTGCCATAGCAATCACCAGCTTCTCAATCTCACTCTCCTTGGTCGACCCTTCGGTCCAGTCGACATGACCATACCCCGCTGACTGCAAGTCCTTCCGCCACCTATTCTCATGCGTGAGCGCATGAGAGCGGCCGTCTTCAAAGAGCCACCATCCTTCAAACAGCCCAAATACAAGGTCAACCCAGTAGGGCGTACGCGTCATTTCGAGCATAAGGAGAAGACCTTCGGGACGGAGCATCTTGCGTATGTTACCAGTAGATACGACCAAGTCATGCGTGGCGTGTACAGCGTTGCTGGATACCACAATGTGCTGCGTCCCGAGTAGATCCTTGTCAGGACATTTCTCAATATCGTGTGTCCGGAACTTCATGAATGAATATTCCTTGCCCCACCTCTTTCGCGCAGCGGCCACAAAAGAGGGTGCCAGGTCCGTAAAGGTGTACTCGATAGGCACCCCCAGACGGGCCAACAGAGGCACCAGTCGCTTAGTTGTCCCCCCAGTCCCAGCGCCCATTTCGAGAATCTTGAGCGGACCGCTGCCTGGGTTTCTTTTCAGCCTCTCACCTAGCTGAATAAAAAAGTCGTCCATGAGTTTGTATAGAGCTTGATTCAGTGGCCAGTCGGCATAAAAGCTTGAAACGAGTTCGCGTCCCTCAGCAGAGCCGAAAATGAGCTTAACACCGTCCGTTCTACCGCTCAGTACCTCGGAGAGGTGATCACCGGCATACTTGGCGAGCTTGTTAGCAGTGCTCTGGTCCGGAAAGCGTCTTGTAAGCTCTTGGTAGATTGACTCGCTGGAGGCGGACTGTGCAAAAGGCACTGCTGTTCGAGTAATAGTGTCATTGCTGTTGACGATGACTGTCTGCGTTTCGGTCTCCAGCATGCGGTACAAATGCCTGACTAAATGCCGTTGCTCCTCTTTGTGCGGCACGAATGCCAACGTTGTACCTGATGAGATACTCCGGAGTGGTTGGTTCAGCCTCTCAAAAGTTTCAAGGGTTAGGGCAATTGTCAACCTTGTCTGTAAGGGCAGTGCCTCGTCAACATAGGTATTTTGACCTTGTTCTGAGATTCTACTATCCGTGAACCCTTGTCTCTCGGAAAGCATGCATGACATCGTCGAGTGAAAGAAGCGAGGTCGTGCTGGAGCCACCACTCAACCTATCGGTTTCCTTGGTTTCGGCTCCGATTGTCTCAGGAGATGTCGGCCGTGTTGATACATCATCCCAACTACCACCCAAACTAGAGCCAGAAGTCGTAGGGGTGTCGACTAACTTGCTGCCGGGCTCTAAGATAGTCTGGACCAACGCAATAAGTCCTGGTAGGTCGATAATGTTCATGAGCTCACTCTCAGGGAGCGTAATGTTGTAGGCGGTCTCTATCTCGTGCGCCATCTCCATACCCACGAGCGAGTCTATCCCGAGGTCCGCAAGCTGGCTGTCGTCTTTGATATCCGCAACTTCAATGCCTGACAAATCAGCCAGAATAGCCTTGATTCGGGGCACCACATCATTCTTGGGTGGTTGCTTTGTCTTCGTAGTCTTGATTGGTTCGGGCTGTCTTGCTATAGCTTCGGGCTGTCTTGGGGTAGCCTCATAATGCTGGGACGGCGGCTCGTCCGTGGCCATCAACGGCACGAAGCTAGAGCTCGAGTCGCTGGCACGAGGCTCATCTTCCGATTTATCTGCGGTCAGACGCGACAAAAGTCTCTGCAACGATGTCTTCGGACACTTGCTGTATCCGATACCGAGAATCACCTCGCATAGTGATCCATTCGCAGCATCAAAAACGAAGACGTCGGTGAGTGTCGCCTTGTCGGATGTACGAGCGTTGGTGGCGAAGGCATGGAAAGCATCCGGCTGTGGCTTCTGTAGGAGTCTAGGCGAGCGAATCCATTGCTCGATACCGTTTGCAATGAAGACGTCCCCGGGTGTATTGTCGGCAGCCATGCAGTTGGCCCAAATACCGCCGAGCTGACAGAAGGTGTCGGCGAGGTGACCATCGTACCAGGACTCGTTTCGCGTGCTCATGCGCACGATTTGTGCCGCTGACTCGCTTCCTTTTCCTACGAGCTTTTTGACTCCTCTGAACTCTTCACCGTACTCAACTACATCTGAGAATAGCCTGTAGATCGTTCGCGTTCCTAGGACCTCGCCGACGTCGGAGTTATTCAGTATATCGACGCATCGCTCATGACTAAAGAGACGATTATAGCGCGAAAGTTCCGCCAAGAGGAAATGGTCGTGGCTGGAGCGGTATTCCAATTGGCCCGAGGTATGCACTGTCTTCTCGTGACCGTTCGATCCTGTACTGAAGATCATCCAATCCCAAGTCATGGCCTTCGTCTCGGTAGCTTCAATCCATAGGGATCTTCCTGAGTCACGGCAGATGGGCGCTAAGAATTTCACATCGTGCGTCTGCGGCACTAGACTCGCCAATTCGGGCCTCAACTCAGACAGGGCCTCAAGCAAGAAGCCTGTCTGGATCGTAGCTGGACAGATAGGTGCTGTCTGGGCAATTAGGTGACCCTCGAGTGTCCTTGTGTATTCCGCCATTGCGGTGTTGATTTGGAACCGAACTTGATGATTGTCGCCTTCCTTGTAACCCATGAAGTTTATCAGTCGCTCAGGGGCCTTTGTAGGCGCATTTTGCGGTGCTACATCGACAGCCGGCGCGTTCGCTTTGAGTTCCATCCAGTGTGATGACTTTTCGAATTGGTAGGGAGGAAGTAGCAGTGGTGTGTGTCCTGGGGTTTCCATGGCATGATGTCCCCAGTAATGGACAGCGAGCCCCGCCTTCCAAAGATTGGCGGTTGCATCGGCGAGCTTGTCCCAGCCGTCGTCGCAGCCAGTGATATTGATTCCCTGGAAATGGGATCCGGCTGGGCCCCCAAGCGCACGGTTGGCCATCGAGGTGATAGTAGAGTTGGACCCTGCCTCGAGGAAAATGCTTGAAGGGTATCGTTCATGAAGACGCTCCAAGGCCTGGCAGAAATAGACCGGGGAGCGCATATGCTCTGCAACAAAGCTCGGCTGCATCCGAGTTGTGGGTTTGAGGGTCGAGGTTCTCTCGAGGGGGATCACAGGGTCGCGGAATCTCAACCCTTGAGCCGATGACTCCAGCCGTTCCATGAGAGGATCGACCAAAGCACTATGGAATGCATTGGTCACGTTGAGTCTCTTGATCCGGGACGACGACGAAGCGCGCTTCGAGACCATATCACTGACGGAGTCAATTGCGGCAGCAGACCCAGCAAGAGTGAAGCTTTTAGGTCCGTTATAGCAAGCAATAGTAGCTGGCCCTGCATGAGGGCACGCCTGAGCCGATTGGTCCAGCAGTGATTCAACCTCGCTCAAATCGGCTTCGATTGCCATCATGGCGCCCTTTTCAGGTCCCCAAGCATCTCTGATAATTGTGGCACGACCAACAATCATCTTGACAGTGTCATCGAGGGAAAGCGCCCCTGAAACACAGAGAGCAGTGAGCTCTCCGAAGCTGTGACCCACGACTGCCACCGGTTTGATACCAGAGTCGATCCAGCTCTTTGCACTGGCATACTGGAGCGCGAACAGAGCTGTCTGTAGTGTTACTATATCCGCGATGGGGGTTCGTTCGAAGATGGCCGGGAAGATGGAGCCAGCACCAATGGATCTCGCTGTGGCATCAACCTCGTTGATATGGTTCCGGAGCACGGCTACACGGTCATATAAGTTCTTGTCCAGGCCGACATACGATGAAATTTGCCCTCCAAAACAGAGTACAACAGGCTTTGCCACTGGCCGACCCATTGGCGAAATCGCGGGACGATTCCCTGACGTGAATGTTGTCAAGGTTTGCCTTAGCTCGTCCTCTGACTTGGCGGTGAAAATCAATGACCTCTGGAGCTGACGGTTGCTCTGACGGGCGATACAAGAAAAGAAGGTTTACAAGGTAAGAAAAAGGGGTAGTAAAATATAAGGAAGTTTTTAATATAGTTATATATAAGGAAGTAAACTAGCTAATTATATAATACTAAGGTAAGCCATAGCTAGACTAGTTAGGCAGGTAATATAACTAAGCCCTAAGAGTAAGGAGGAAAGGAGAGTATAAGGAGATTAAGGGTAGCTAGTAGTATTAAGAGAAGGAAGTTTATAGATAGAGTAAGGTAAAAGAATAGGTAGACAGAACTAATAATTAGAATGAATAGATAGATTAAACTAAAATATATAGATATAACTACTATTATTTAATAAGAAGCTAAGTATAGAGCTGTTTATTTATAATATATAGTATTCTATTATAATATATATATTATATTAGTATGCTATAGTAGCTAACAAAGCTATAGCGTATTTACAGAGCTACTATCCTACTATTACTATCTAGATACAGGCCTATATTACTAAAGCTATCAGTACTATCCCAGGTATTATCCAAAACCAGGCTAGGTTGCAGTTATTCCCATACCCAGAGGCAGCACCCAAGCCTATTGCTTATATTATACTACCCCAGGCTAACAGGATCTATTGCCATACATGCAGTTAAATATGCTATCACATACATAATATACAAGAGCATTACTAGAGTAAGTATAGATAGGTAAATAAGTAATACAAAGGAGGTAATATATAATATAAAGCTAAAGCTATACAAGAGGTACTATAGACCACAGGTGTTTGGTACCAGCGATTTTTCTTATTATAGGCTAAAAGCTAGTAATTTGAGGTAGGGCTAGGATAGATAATGTCTACTAATAGAAGCGGGGTACCAGAGCTAGCTATTATAAATAATGGTACTAAGATTATCTAGATATATAAGAAGTAGAAGAAGAAGTTCAAGGTTAGTATATATAATAAGGTATTAGGTTTAAATAAGAAGTTAGAGCCTAATATATAGTTATGCTACATTAGGTAGACTAAGTATTTATAAGGGTTAGATGAGAGCTTGTTATAGTAGGTAATATAAGCAATTAAGAATAATAAAGCAATGTTATAGGCTATTTAGATAGTTTTCTAGAAGGTAGCTAAGCAGGCCTAGGCTATATCTATCACTAGCAAGGTTAGACATAACGCATTATTTAATGCCAAGAGGAGGGACATCAGTACAAAGCTAAGACAGCCATTTAATAAGCACATAGAGGCTAACACATAGAAGCAGTATAAAGAGGTATAGTAGAGCGAGTATCAATGCTCCAAGGTTGATCTCGTCTCCTTCTTGCGCCACCAGGACATGGGCTCCGCGACCCGGACTGGCAATGATGTCTGTAAGTGTAGTTTTGGTCGACTCATCTCACCCTGCCTACCCTAGCGAGAGCATGCATCCTAATCTGGTCCTCTGACACATGGTAGGGGGCTGGACTTCGTCCACCGGTCGAGAGTTCGGTGCCGTCGGCCAAACCGACGGCACCGCTTTCGTTGAAGTGCACGGCGACGGATCGCTTGTATATCTCGGCCGGCTGCCGACACAGACGGTGAACTCTTCGTGGAGAGATATGAAGGTCATCGGGGACTACCTCTACGTCGGGGCCGAGTCTTCCAACCACGGCCTCCAGGTTTTCGATATGAAGAAGCTCCTCACCATCAACCCCGCCTCTCCGCGCGTTTTCAGCATCACCTCCGACCTCACGGCTCATTTCCGGGGCTTCGGAAACTCCCACAACATCGTCGCCCACGAAGCGACCAACATGATCTACGCCGTCGGCACGGGCACCGCGGCCGGCTGCCGCGGCGGTCTGTTCATGGTGGACGTCAGCAACCCCGCGAGCCCCCGGTCGCCGGGATGCCTCTCGGCCGGGGGGTACGTCCACGACGCCCAGTGCGTCGTCTACACCGGGCCCGACGCCCGCTACAAGGGCCGCGAGATCTGCTTCAACTACAACGAGGACACGCTCGACATCACGGACGTCACGTCCAAGGCCAGCCCGGTGACGATCAGCAGCACCGCCTACAACGGCGCGTCGTACACGCACCAGGGCTGGCTCGCCGACCCGGAGATGCGGTTCCTGCTCCTCGACGACGAGCTCGACGAGCAGCGCCGGAGGGGCCCGGCCGCCAACCAGCGGACCACGACGTACATTGTCGACATCTCGGACCTGCGCCGGCCCGTCTTCACCGGCACGTACCAGAGCCCCGCCGTCGCCATCGACCACAACCAGTACGTCCTCGACGGCCTCTCCTATCAAGGCGAACTACGGGTTGGCTTCCTGCGCATCAGAAAAGTAGAGCGTGCGCTCACAGGCACCGACGGCACCAGTCGCACGGCATCAGGAGGTCGGCTTCTTTGACTATACCCGGGAGGGGACAGGCACTTGAGAAAAAATGGAGTGGACTTTCCATTACAGGAAGCTTCAAATGTATCCCATGCATAAATTGGGTTTCATCCTCTCAACAGCATTAAAACCCAGGGACATTTCTCACTCAAGTATACCCTGGTTAGGTAGAGAGGCTTGTAGCTTTACGGTGGCTGCTCATGGGTACTTTTCAGGGCTTGGATTATGGCGGTCTTCGCACTGGAGGCCAAAGCACCAGAGTTTAGATATAAAACCATTTTGCTGCCTAATGAGGACCAATCGTGTTCCACCTCACTTTGGATCTACGGGTTCTTGTAGCGCCATATTCTCCATTACAAGAGTAATCATAATCTTTTGGCGTGGATGGCTGAGTGCGGCATTGGAGTACCTCACGATGCTTCCACTCTCACCACAACACTATTCCGGTATTTATCTGTCTAATATCATCGTTCTCAGAATTACTGTAGGCAGACTTGACCAGTTCACCTTCCGGTACATGGTAAAGTCAGCACACGTTGAACCCCCTCTACAAAAGCCCTCCCTCTGGCCTGTGCCGTATCTCGTTCTTGAGATGCGTCAGAGCAACTGCCGGAGTAGACTTCACTTCAACCATGGCTGCATTCACCGCGATCACCCATTACTGCCCGGTACATCAGCGCGTGAGCAACGATCAGCACAGCTTACCCTCAAAATCGTAGCGGTTTTAGAGTCACTGCCAACCACACCATGCCCAGCTCCATATGCCAAGAAGTCCGCCCAAGGGTTTGGCTTGGAAACCTTGGTCCCTTCAATCACACTCGCACGGCGATATGCTTCCTCCAGCGACCTTGCTGTGGCCGTGGCCCAAAGACATTACAAGAGGCTGGAGGGTTTCTAGTCTCGTCTCTCCATTAACCTCACATTATCTTTCATCTGCTTCTTCTGTCCTACTCTCGCTTTGTGTACTAAACGTCAACTCTCTAGCCTGCTTTTAAAGCTAGCAGACGGTGAAGCCTGAGGAATCATTATATCAAAAGCTTTCTCAGCTGTAGGCACTTTTGTGGCTGAGCATGTAAAAATGTCAGAAGTACCAGAGGTGGCATACCACAGCTAGGAAGAACACAGACACGAGTCTCCCAGCGCTACTACTGGAGGCCCCAATCACCGACCTTAAGCGAGGCTTCATTAAGAAGAAAGCCCGGTGTGCTTTCTTCTGTTTGGCCTCTATCATCGTCTTTATTCTCTGGCAAACCAATTCTCCCTGTTCTGCCAGAAATATCCCATTGTCACCCCCACAGCGCTTCCGATGGTTTTGTCAAAAAGCTACCCTCAGCACCCTCGTGATGGTTGTCCTGTGTTAAAACTTACAGAATCCTCAACCCAATCACCATCAGGTGTGAAGTCAGCCAACTTTCAAAGTTGCAGCTGCCTGTGAGGTGTGCTCCTAAGCACCCACGTGATGAGACTTGGGCACGCACGCAGAGTCAGTAAGAGCAAAGACGAGAGGCATCCACCACGCCTTCCCCGGCTTAATACTGTTCTGTCCCAACTCCCCCTCGAGAGCCATACACCTATAGATTAAAGAAGACTTACTCTCCAGGTCAAAGGGCCAGTCCGTCAGAGTCGACAGCATCATCATCAAAAAAGCCAGAATTGCAGCTTGCACACTCACATGGACAGAGATTCGGCGGCTTAACCGGGGGTATCGAGCATTATCGCCATCACGGACTTCCGAACAGAAGGACTACCTCAGGACTTAGACGGAGCAACGAGGCAACTTGGGGACCAAGAACCCAAGCTCAAGGACCATATGACCCCGAATCATTGCCCGCGTCCGCATAATTTATGTCATTCTCAAGTACAACTCGAAGCTCCAATTCAGCAAAGTCCGGCTTCCCGTCCGATGTTGTGGAGCTTTGGAGACCGGCTTCTGGAGTGTCTGCTTGCCGAGAGAGGAGACAGTCGAGGGGAGGCCAGCGCCCCGGTTGATTCTCATATGTCACTCTCTCGGAGGGCTCGGTATTCAAGCCGGCAAGTGGAGCCCCGCCACCCTCGGTTTCTTGACGTGCAGCTGACGATTTATCTTGTGATGACAGGGCTACCTGAGAGCTTTCTCACGATGACGAAAAGTACATGTTTCCTAGCCAAGACCACATCTACGGCGTGCTTCTTCTTCAGCTTTTACGCCGCACAGGGGCTGCTCCCTGGCTAACCAACTGGAGCACCAAGGCAGCGCAGCTTCTCAGGACCCAGCGTCTCTGGGAACGAGCTTGAGGACGCTTGCACCTTTCTCGATGGACCTGCAGCCGAGGTTGAAGGCTCGCTCAGATATCAAGGTCATTTCGCTTAGACCACTACTCCTGGCCTACATGTTGTCTCTTACTACGAGACGCGCAAAGGTAAGATTTCCCTCAACGCGGTGAGGTTTGCTCCACACGCGGCTTCAAGGTACTCGAGACATGCATACTCTGGCAGTCATCACAGGTGGTGGAGCACCCAGAAGTCCTGCCGTCCTCGGAATCCGGGGAGAGATTAAAAGCCACCGATTGACAGCGACCGCAAAGGGGGTTTGCCGGGTTCGGCGATTTTAACGAAAAGAGATTCAAGGTCGTCAGAGTCAAGATTGAGACGCCATGGCTCCCGGTTGTACCAGCAGGCATCAACGTTTCTGGAAGGCGGACGCCACCATGAAGGCGCTGGACACATCCAACTATGAAGCTCACAAGAACCAGAAACCCGTCCCAGGTAGAGGGAACGTGCGCTTTAAGGATTCTGGAGAAACCTGCGTATAAGGCACAATGGTTGGGGTCAACAAGCTCATTTCCTCTTATGGATGTCAGCCGAGTCCAGGTTGCAGAAAATCGGTTTCTCACTTCATTCTTGATCGGCCACATCCGCCAGAGATCGTCTCATTAGCACCAAAACCAACGTTTACTACTTCTTCTTCCAGAATTCGACAACCTGGAGCGGTCAGGGGTTTGCCACTGGCATTCGGGGCCATCCTGCACCAGCTATACGGCCATGCAGAAGGACCTCGCCCGTCATGCGGCGAGGCCAGCTTCAAGGTAGGAGTCACCGAAGCCGTGGGGACCGCTGTGGAGGGCTTTCATTTCTTCCGTGAGGCACAAAGGTAAATCCCACCACATTTGCCCATCTTAAGACATTTGGCCTCGACAGTGCACGACCCTCTCCAGTCGAGAGGTATTGTTGCGGTACGTAACCAACTTCATCGGCAGCGCAGGAGGGGGCGTCCTGCCAAGGTCAGGCAAAAAGCCTCCCGACCGGGTTATTCATAATCGAGGCACTTTACGAGGGGTCAGAGTCAGGGGTCGCACTCGAGTAAAGCCCTGCAGGTCACACGAATAATCCTTCCTCGCAGGAACCGTCAACCGTACCAGCATGATCCGCCTGCAGGCGGAAGACGAAACGGGGCCATCAGCAGCAACATCTCCAAAGGCAATGCGAAGCCGGTTGGGGATGACGATGCGGTCTCCCCGTCAGCACCTGCTTCCGAACCTCCAAAAACAAAGCAACCAAGCGTGCCGATCGTACGATTTCTCTGGGCATCACTTTGGTAGTTGGTTTTGCTGGAAGATTTAGAAGCAGCCGCGTCATAACGGGAGCTCAATGTCATCGTCAGGACGAGAAGCATATACAGCGTCTACTTGGCATTACTCGCTTC